>OX465569.1:15097653-16312048 GCA_950022955.1 Xestia ashworthii
CAATAATTGAATGTAATAATTTAAGCGCAATAATTGCCCTTCAAGAATTGCAAGCAACTGTTTACTTAAAAACTTGAAAGCAAATATTATATATTGTATATATTTACAATTTAATAAAAAAGCGACCAAGTGCGAGTCGAACTCGCCCATGAAGGGTTCCGTAGCAGCAACAAGATCTCGTTCAAACCACTTTTCGGTGGAAGTTTACATGGTAATGTACATAATATTTTTTTAAAAGTTTTATCATTCTCTTATTTTAAAAGTTACAGAACACACATTTTACCACTTTGGAAGTGTCTCTCGCGCAAACTATTCAGTTTAGAAAAAAATTACATTAAAAACCTCAATATCATTTTTGAAGACCTATCCATAGATACCCCACACGTTTAGGTTTGAAGAAAAAAAAATTTAGTTTCAGTGCTAAGTATGGGGGAACCCCCAAAGTTTATTGATTTTTTTCTATTTTTGTGTGAAAATCTTAATACGGTTCACAGAATACATCTACTTACCAAGTTTCAACAGCATAGTTCTTATAGTTTCGGAAAAAAATGGCTGTGACATACGGACGGGCAGACAGACAGACAGACATAACAAATCCATAAAGGTTCCGTTTTTTGCCATTTGGCTACGGAACCCTAAAAATACGTACTGTTTGCGTGCAACAATCTTGTCGTTATGCAACTCAAGCTTCGTAACGTAACTTCGTAAACTTCGTAAAATAATATAATACGAACAAGTAAAATTAAATTAAAAAAGTCCTCC
The DNA here is from genome assembly GCA_950022955.1 of Xestia ashworthii. Taxonomy (NCBI): domain Eukaryota; kingdom Metazoa; phylum Arthropoda; class Insecta; order Lepidoptera; family Noctuidae; genus Xestia; species Xestia ashworthii. The sequence continues at coordinate 15,098,416 of OX465569.1, forward strand.
GACACATAATATAATAAAAGTTAAATGGAAAATAATTGATTATAGTTAAGTCCTAGGAACCAGTCATTACTCCACTTTCCATGTCTCATTTCGTTAGTTAGTATTCCTTATTCCCTTTGAATATAGTTTACATTATTGTACTAGTCAAGATCTTTCATTTGATACCCATATTAAAAAAGGTAATTCGCCATTTTGTGGTGGCGGCCATCTTGGATTTTAAATTTATCATAGGAACTATTCTACTAGTCACGCCCTTTCATTTGATACCCATATCGAGGGAATTGTGAAAAAATATGTAAGTAATCCGCCATTTTGTGTCGGCGGCCATCTTGGACTAATTTTCATCAAACATAGCTAGGAACACTGCCGACTAATTCACCTTTCTAATAAAAAACAAAATTAAAATCGTTTCATCCGTTCGGATGCTACGATGCCACAGACAGACACACACACACAAAGACACGTCAAACTTATAGCACCCAGCATAGGAACTTTGGTAAGCACGACAGGTGGTCAAGCTATACAAAACCAGTTTATGCAGATCTCTCATTGTACCAAAAACATATACATGGTGAGGCCACGTTATACTGGAAGTGTAAAAAAATACTTAGCAAGAGTATTGTAAATAGGTATTCATAATTATTTATGAAAACCTAGGTGCATACATAAGATATGTGAGATTTCGGTAGTAGGAAAAGATAAACGTACTTCTCTAGTGACACATTTTGGTCATTATTCTAATTATTTTCGACCTCGATGGTACTACCGAAGTACCGACAGAACCATCAACAAACTCGATCACTCGATTTACATTATTTTCTGGGAACTGATACCCGGGAATCACATTAAAATATTTTTTTGTTAAAATGGACTTTACGGTCATAAACATAGAGTCCATTTTAAGAATTTTAATTTTTTAACGTGATTCATATTATGATTCTGCTGAAGCGGCCATTTTAGGATACCCGTCTATTTTAAATCTTTACTAGCCGACCCGACCTACCTACTACCTACCTACTACCTACCCACTACTTTCAAGTAATAACATAAAGTATAAGTAATAAAACAAATCCTTTTAAATAATAACTACGAGTACCATAATTTTATTAAATTTATAATAATATACCAACATAATAGTTAATTCGTACGGGTTGTATCAGCCGAAAGACGTCCACTGCTGGACATAGGCCTCCCCCAGTTGTCGCCATTTTGACCGGTCAACGGCGACTCGCATCCAACGTTGTATGTAGTTATAATAATTTCAAACAAAAACAATGCACGATCAAATCAATCATCCGTTTATTTTGAGTTTACTATGCGCTTAGGCACCTAAAAAATACATAAGTACATTCGACCACGGCAATCAGCCATAAATTGAGTGCTCAACTGCTTTACTTCTCGCTTCTTCCGTTTTGCTATTGTATTTTTCTTGTTAGCCATGTTACTCAACAAAAAATTAGTAATATTATGATAATAGTATGGGCGGCTAGGCGCGGAGCAAAGTGACATAGACTGCCCGTCTCAACAGAGCGAGGGCAACTGATCGGTGAAACAAACTGATGTCTCAAGCTCGCGTCCCGCGAGACGGAAGACGGCGCATTTCGCGGATTAAAAATGTAGTAAGCGCCAGATTCTTTCGAGTCTATTATCTCTTAAAATAGCAAATATTTTGAAAAAATTCTCAGAGTCAGCCCTAGGTTATACATGAGTGATAATATTTATGTAGTTTATGGTTCAGTAATATGCACCAAAATAGAATACAAACCAAAATTGTTGAAAATTAGAGGTAACTTTGTGACGATTTTCTATCGAGAAAATTTTATCCTATTATGTTTTTGCTCAGACCCAACCCTCACATTTATAATGAAGTTTCCAGACATATTTTTTTTTTCTAATTTGAACATGATTTACTACTCTAAAAATCTAATCTAAGATTGAAGATTTTGCTTTAGGCCCGCTCTTAACAAGGGGTATTGTATTACCTAGTTCTAACTGGGTTGTAGAGGACGGATAGGCAGTCGCTCCATGTAAAATACTAGTATTCAGCTGCATCCGGTTAGAATGAAACCGACCTCAATATAGTTGGGAAAAGGCTAGGTAGATGATGACTCAGTTTGAAGTATAGTAGGTACCATAGAATTATAAAAAAAACAGGTACCATAGAAATAGAAAAAACAGGTACCTACTTTACTTCTTTATTATCTTTATGGTAGGTACCTACTCTGACAAGTATGAACCTTGAAATCACGAAATTAATTTATAACCCAAAAACTTTGCTTTGCTTTTTTTTTTGTTTTTATAACCCAAAAACTTGGCCTCAAAACTGTCAACATAAACAATTACGGTGTCAATATAATCGAATTCAGGCACAACTTTATAAGCAGGGCTTCTGGTTTTGGCAGTTTTCTTGGCATTCAACGCAGCCATGATTTATGTCAAATAATAAACCAGATTAGATTATTCCTTTAGATTAATAATAATAAACCAGTTTCGTTCGAGTTTTTTTAAATAATGTATGTAGGTATGTAAACATTTTCGGGCAACTTTATGTAGTACTTACTAGCTGATGCCCGCCCCTTCGCCCGCTTGACAAATTGTTTACTTAATTCTTCATCTTGAATCACTCTATCTATTAAAAAAAACCCATATCAAAATCCATTGCGTAGTTTTAAAGATCTAAGCATACACAGAGACAGACAGACGCGGCGGGCGACTTGGTTTTATAACATGTAGTGATCTGTAAACGCTGCCTTTTTTGGAAGCAAAAAGGAAAGTTATGTATGTTTGTGGTAAAAAATTCGGCGATAATCAATGTTGAAGCATAATGTTCATTATATATTCTGGAGTAAACGAGTTTTGTGGCTGGATCAAGGACTTTAGACTTGTGATTCCCAGTATACCATCTACAAAGTCGGGGAACCGGGTATACTAAGTACTGTCGCAACAATCTGCTCAATCTGGATGTAGGACCGGTACTACGCTAAATTAGTAACATAAGACATGGCTTTACGTTAATTATTTACATTGGACAAAGCGAAGGTCCTAACTAATTAGTAAAAGCTAATGATTTAAGCGTTAAATTCTGTCTCCTACAGTTTAAGGACGTTATTGTGTTCCGCATTGAGATACGAAACAATGAAACAATTGACATTGAGCTGCAAAAATCCTTTGTTAAGCGCAAACAGTATGATTGTCAAATTGTCCACATTGTACCTGTTCTTATTCATATTCGACAGCGGCTTTCAGCGGTTCATTGTTGTGTGTATCTCGTTATTAGGAACTCGAGAACCTCCCTCGATAGAGAAGGTCGAATGTTTTATCAAACGATTGTCTGCCAGGATAAAGCATGTTTTTATTGAACGCTTGTCTGCCTAAATAAAGCGCTCACACCGCAAGCTAACGAGAGCGGTCGAGCGAACCGGGCTAGTATCGTTTCTTCTTTCTTCATAATTCGGTTCGGCACTTTCGACAATTTGATGCGATGTAAGGGTCTCCCCACATTTATCGACGCGGAATCGGCTAACACCGGTCAAAAAAGCCTTTATGTCTACGTAATAAGGGTGTTACTAATACCATTTGCATCGGCTCGGCTCGGACGAAGCGTCGCGACACCGGCCGACGACGAAACGAGCCGTTTGTCGATTATAAGTCGAGTAGTGTGGTGATATGCACTCGGCTTAAGCCGATTCTACGTCGATACATGTGGGGAGACCACAAACCGAAGTGTGAAAAGAGGAGACGACGCTAGCTCGTTAGCTGACGGTGTGGCCTGCGCTTTATAAATGGAGAATATTTCTTCTCATGCATGTATTATTTGACTAGCAAGAAAAGCTCGTGGCTGAATAATAACAGCAGCTCGGGCCGATCTTTAGGTTAAGCAGTGCTTGTCTTTGTTAGTCTGTGGATGGGTGACGACCTTGCATACCGAGTTTCCTCCGTTCCTCGGAAAGCACGTTAAGCTATTGGTTCCGGCTGTTCTTTGTCCATCTTTAGCATTAGTTACAGGTAGTCAGTGGCCCAAAAATCTGACAACCGGTCTTACCAAGTGGTATCGTATTATACCCATTATTAACAGTTGTGGAGATCAGATAGGCAGTCGCTCCATGTATAATATTGGTATTAAGCTGCATCCGGTTAGACTAAAAGCCGACCCCCTAGTTAGGGAAAAGCTACGCAGATGATGTATAATTTGACTAGCAATTCGACTGTGACTTCGTCCGCGTAAATCAATATTATTTTATTGCCTAATATGTTACTCGGCGAAGATGTAGTTTTCTAATGGTGAAAGAATTTTTAAAATCGGTTGAGTAATGCTTGAGTTTAATCGTAACAAACAAATCTTTCCTCTATAAAATATTAGTTTAAAAAATCACTTTTTATTTGTTAACACAGGTTGCAGAAATACAGATTTTATAATTGATAAAACCGAGCGCTATGTTATGCCAGTAGCAGGCTTACAAAATATATGGTGAGCTACTAGCTCAAGAAAGACAGTTTATAGATGGAGTCTTCTTCCAGTCTAACCTGATGCAACTGAATACCAGTATTTTACATGGACTGACTATCTGACCTCCACATCCCAGTTAGTGGGTAAGATTCCATATGTTAAGACTGGTTTTCCAGGACTTCCGGGCTTCTGACTACTCTTGACTACTGTCAATCTACAAATGACAACCGGGATCAACGACTTTAAGAAACAAGGAGAGAGTTCGGTATGTGTGGATGTTAACTCATCTACGTAGGTACCGACCTTTGCAAGAGTTGCTTTACCTTTAAGATCAACTCGTGGAGTAGTTATTATTATCAAACCAAAGTAATATTTGAACCACAATAATCTTTAACAAAATTGTTAAGTGTTCTGTTACGATATTCAAGCTACTTAATTAATCATTTTGTTATTTTCAGGATGAAGTTCAGCATTTTGTTTTCATGTTTAAAAGTTTATTATTCACAACTAGAGAACTTGCGAGTACTGACTGACTACGGATGTAGTTTGCTTCTTACATAAATATTAGTTATGCAATATCAGAACATACTAACTCCGTCGATCGAACTTTAGTGGCTTGTGATCAAATAACATATCGGTACTAGGTATACTGTTTCACATGGTACTAATATACACTCACGGACAAAAGGGGAACGTGAAAAAAGGGATCTAAAGTGAATGATTTTTTGAGATTGAATGTACTTATTTTATTTATTATTTTCGCTTTAATTGAGTGTGTTTATTTATTTTGTGAAAGAAAACAACAAAATGTCCGCTGATTCATTTATAGAGAGATAATATAAATGGTCGTAACTGAAAAATGTTAATTTTACCAATAAATAATAAATAAATATCGCTGATTATTACACACAGCGCCGTCTAGTGCCACACAAAGCAAGGCTTGTGTCGTGCTCATCAGACAGTTGATATACTATATGCTTTATTATTTGTAATTATACATATAAACATCCATGACTCGGAAAGAAATGTCCTTGCTCGTCACACAAACATTTGCGCCTACCGGGATTCGAACCCGGGACCCTAAGAACGTAAGGCAGCCTCACTACCGCTGCGCCATTCGGGTCGTCGCAATCACTGTTCGTTCATTAACACGTTCGTTACGAACATCTTCCAAAAAAATTCAGGTCTAAACAGCTGTTTGACGACGATTTCTTAAAGTTTGCGCTCTTATAAAACGTTGTCTACGGCACTACTTGTACGATTTCTGCCTTGCCCCCGCCTGCACACGTAAAATCCGGTCTATTTGTATCGTGGCAAATTACGATGGATCACGGTTACTGATACACCCAACGTTCGACTGGCTATAGGTACCCATAAGTAAAAAAAAAAGTCACTTTTATTTTGTTCCCCTAATTTTGTCCGTGTGTGTACGATATGGAAAGGGATGCCACACGTTCGTAAAAAGTTGGACAGGGCTTAATTTCTACTTATTCTAAACGTGAATTAAGTATTAGTCTTTGTAAAAACACTCTCGACGAAGCCAAGAGGCACTTGTTCGGAAATACCTATGAACCTTATAGGACCGGAGAAGTACTTTAAAAACCACCACGACTCCTGTACTTTTCATTGCATCCATCAGCATAATGTTTTGAATGCGTAATTTTTCACACTAAAAAAAAATTTTTCCCAGAAATATTTTTTTGCAGTGTAACTTAGTTTTATGTACAGAATGTTTGATTGACGGCATTGTGACGATTCTTTTTACACCCTGTTTGATTTTGACGTGTCAACTATTCCTGGAACTTTTGTAGTACCAATAGATCCATCTAGTACTTTCAAATTCAATAACCGTATAGGATGTAAAACACCTTTTCACGAAGCTGAAAGGCACTTGTTCTCCCCATTATTGCGATAATGTTCTACACCATACCTGGGAATCTTCTAGTTACGAAGATATGGGGGGTCAAAGTTATAACTTTTTGACAAGTTTTTTTTTTAATAAAAGTTTTTTTGTAAGATTTTAACTTTTAACACCTCCACGACAACCGTACTATATTCAATCCATCCTTCAGCACAATGTTTTAACTGCGTTACATTGAGTTCTACCACAAAACATGATTTATAACTTAAAAAAGAAAAGTTGTTTCCCAGCAATAATTTTTGGGTCAAGTTACTTAGTTCGATGTACAGAATGCTTGGTTAACGGCTTTGTGATGATGTGGTTTACACCCTGTATACCATACGGCGTAAGTCTGCAAGGTTAAAGTGGAACTGGGCGGGTCACCTTTCTTTGATGAAGTCGGACAAATGGGCAATGGGCAATGGGCGAATGGGCAATGGGCCGTCGTAACCGAGGCAGGTCCAAAAAACGCTGGTGTGACGATCTGGACTCGTTCTTGACGGATTGGTCGGATTGGTCGGATAAGGCAAATTGTAAGCAAAATTCGAAAGCCATGGGGGAGTTCTTTGCCCAGCAGTAGGGCAGAGCTGGCGATAAAAAGGCCATGTACTAGTATTTGTGAATGTAGAAAAAGAGCCCATTGATTTACATAAATGTAAGCACAACTATCTCCTTTTAGTACAAATCACTTTTCCGTCCTGTACGACAATTCAGATTCACTGGAGGTTAAAAAGGAATGAATCCATCCTTTGTTAGCAAAGCCGCCACTGGCGCTGACATATCCCTGGAGAGCGCAAAAGGTCAGAGCTCAGAAAAAGAGATTAACCAGGAAACCCAATTTTCACATGTCTAGAGCGAATTGACGCCAAGAATAAAACAAGAATTGGTGTGCTATACTACTACTTAAAAAAAGATTCCGACGAATTGAGAACCTCTTCCTTTTTGAAGTCGGTTAAAAAACCCGACTGCTGCAAAATCGCGCTCTAATTATATCGGGGTTTACAAGGTAAAATCGACACCTCTTATTGTTGAAGTCGGTCTAAATGTAGCCTATGTTACTCGGGTCATAATAACGATTCGATTGACACTTTATTCATCAAAATCGGATGAATAGTTTAAGCGCTACGGAGTAACATACGTTAATACATACATAGACTGCTAAAATCATAACCTTTTCATTTGGTTTCGCTGTAGTTGGGTAAAAAATATAAGGTAGTAAAAAGAAAGAATATAAAAATCGCCGTGAAGACATCCCAGAATAAGCACGTTTTTATTGCACGCGAAAGTGGACCCGGGTACCCTTACGTGTTTACGACTTTTATTTCAACCTTTTTTATTTATTCCCGGCTCAGGCAGGGTGTTATTGTGTTTTTCTATCAGGAATTTCTCGGTAGCAGCCACGAAGTCTGGCCGTGTGCCCGAATGATGGCAATAGGCTCGTCTAATTACATGGGACTTAAAACATGACTAGCGAAACGTGGGTTTAAAACTTGTGCATTGTGGGTGAAATGAGATTTTTTCCAAAAAGATTTTTCCCAACAATGTTAGGGTCGCCTTCCAGTCTAGCCGGATGCAGCTGAATACCAGTATTTTACATCGAGCGACTGCCTATCTGACTGTGCTGGGTAATACGATACTCCTCGGTAAGACTGGTTGTGTGTTTTTGCTCCATATTAATAACGGCAACAGGTAGACACTTGAAATATTCACAGAATATCTAAATATTCTGTGAATATTTACTTGGACTAATCCAATATTCACTTTAAAAATAAATAGTTAATATGAAAATAAAATTAATATTTAAGGGGGGCTCGCATACAAACAAACGTGATTTTTTTGCCGTTTTGTCTAATGTTGCATATAATGATAATTTCCGTACCATTTATGCGTGAGTCGCACTTGGCCGGTTTTTAACAGGCATCTGCATGGCATTTTTTCGTAGCTAGGTATTAGGGAAAAATAAATTACTGTCGGACTCACTTGGATTTTGCATCCCTTGGGAAGTGTTGAATGATACGCTCCTACCTCGAAATGGACGTAAAAATGTTAAGACAGCTTTTTTTTTGTCGAAAGAATTTCTTGCTCTGTTGGTTTCGCTTTCGTATGTATTTTATGAGTCTCTTGAGAATTTGCAGACAAAATATGGTAACCACTGGTGTTTTGGAACTGACATTAGGCAAATTCGAGAAAAGCCCAGAGCTGCTGTCAAGTTACTGGGAAGTGGGATGTTTCTTGAAGAGGACGACTTCGTGACGAGGTTCGTCTTCACGGAGAAAAAAATCTAGTTTCCTTAAACAGAATATTGTAAATTTGACTTGATTTTATTGTATTATATGTGACAACTATGACTTGTTTACACATTAATAGAAAATTCTACTTCTTTACAACATCATTTCTCGTTCCTATTACCCACTTACCTAGTAACGTAGAAAACAAATTTTGTTTAGTAGGCAAAACCTACTTGTAGCCATCATTAGAGGACAGTGTAGAGTTTATCAGATATTTCAGTGGTGTCGAAACGCCCAATAATCTCTGTTTACTATGTGTAGTATTAAGAACACCAGATTTTTTATTACCCTTAATTATCATTTTAGCGGACTGAAATAATCAGCTATTTCTGTTTACTCTATGCAGTATTAGAGAATACCAGATTTTTGTTTGTGATAAAAATAATTGTTGTGGCATGCTTTATAGAGTATGTTATGTTTACTATACATATTGTAGAGTTTATCGGCTTATATATTTGTGTTAAATGTCATTATTGCGGACTCAAATGATCAATAATTTCTATTTACTATATGCGGTATAGAGGACACTGATTTTTTGTTTTTGGTAAAAAGAATTACTGTGGCATGAAATAAACAGTATGTTATGTTTATTATGCACATTGTAGAGTTTGACAGGTGTTATATTTTAGTGTAATTAATCATTGTTGCGAACTGAAACATAATATATTGTCGAGTGAAGGGGATTACACCACCGAAACTAGCGCCACCCGTCATTTTATTCATTTACTCCTAAATCAGTTCAAATTGTAAAAATCTAATTCTAATACCGAAATAACGACATAATGACGGGTGGCGCTAGTTTCAGTGGTGTAATCCCCATAAACAGAATTAGGTTCAACATCTTAGGTGAGTCTTCGCCGCAACGAAGGCGAAGACTTACCTACATAAGGTGTTTAACATTATTCTGTTTGACTCGGCAGTATATTGGATTAGTCCGCAATAATGATGTTTGTGATATAGAGGTGTGGTGGCCTGAAACATAGACAGAAAAATCAGAATCCTGAGTTATTACAAAGAATAAAAACAAACATTTTTTTTTTAAATTCGTTTTATTTTAAAATATAATACAGTGTTTAATTGTTAAATAGATGCTCGATAAGACATATTTAAATTAACATATTTTGGTGCACATCCAGTATATTTGGTGGAACACAGACAAAATTAGGTAAATGAAATGGGAATAAATTGAAGTACTTTTAAATACCATCCTAATTGTAATACTCATCACATAATGATATATTAAGATATTGATTAATATTTTCTCTTATCTTGTCTGAGATCTGTCTCAGACAAATAAAATATAAAACCGGTTAAAAAAAATGTTTTTAGCAGTTTTTATATTTTATTTGATTTTATATTTGCGTTAAAACATTATTGCGGTCTGAAACTCAATATACTGTCGAGTTAAACAGAATTAGTTTCATCATTTTAGGTGAGTCTTCGCTGCAACGAAAGCATGTTAGAATCAGTGCAAAATAAAAACGGGGTCGCTTAAGTTGTAACACAAAGCGAAGCTCGAATGAGCAAATGAAGAACACTGAATTCGAGCACGGGATGCGAGCGTGGCTGCTTGACGGCGGGCGACATGCTTTTGTTGCGGCGAAGACTTACCTAACGTGTTTAACATTATTCTGTTTGACTCGGCAGTATATTGGTTTAGTCCGCAATAATCTGTAATCTGTTGAGCATAATCTAGAAGACGTGTAGAACTAGAGACCCTTTTATTTATATCTCCTTCCAGCAGATGCTTGATTATAATATTACAAACTTTTCTGCGGCCATTATTCGAGAGGAGGCCATTTTCTTGGTACATATGTAACAGTCATATGCCTTCTTGGGTGCTCTGCAGCAAATTCTTCAGTTTCTACAAAATTAATAAGTGATTTTAAATTATAAGCTTACTAAACCCACCGCATCCTCACATCCACACCGCAGTTACTTTACTTTTTGTAGATCAACATTTCCAAGTGACATCTGACAGCAAAACTTTATTTATTGTTATATACTTATGTTGCCGTGTTAGTATATGTTAAGCAACGTTGCTCTAAAATCGATAACATTGTTAGAGAATGTTACCTCAACACGGCAACATAAAATAGCATCTGTTAACGTTGCCTGCAGAAGTTGGAGCGGGATGGACTCGATGAGTAACAATCAACAAATAGTAACAAGGAACCACAAAAGTTACAGATAGTTACCTAATGTTATCGTGTTGCATTGTGTTGCTCCACAAAAGTTAACTGCGGTGTGGATGCTCGGTAAGTGGTAAAAACTGACCTAAAATAATTGAATGAATATTGGTTTTTACTAAGTAGGTATTGATTTATAATACATACTGTGTATCTATTGTCTTCATTTGGCCAAAACTTATTGAATGTTTCAATGTCTATTGTCGAGGTTGAAGTGGATGGGCTCATATAAATGTGTGTACATTATCCTGTACTGCTGGCAATACTGCAGATAATACTTCTTTATTAATTGTAGATGCTTCTGGTTCTATAATATTAGTTATATCTTCGATTTCGGACAACTTATGACGCTCATTAAGAATATCTACACCACTAGTGCTACATCTTTCTTCCTGTAATAGAAAAAGAACTGTTAAATAAAAATACACAAGTGGCTCCGTGAGCTGTAGACCTCGCAAACTCGATAATTATATGAAATCTCTCCGTAGATTCAGTTTTTGACAAAAAACTGAATCACAATATTTCACGAGAATCGGTTGAAAAATGCGACCTGTAGAGAACATCTGGACAGCCAGACAGCGGGACATACGAGAGAAAATTTGTCGAAGCTGAAACAAAGAGCTTCACTTCGTTCGGTCTTTACATAAACCACATTCTTCGCAGCAGAGTAGAAAAATAACTTACTTGCCATTTAACATCTAACTTACGTCACATTTTTTCCAAATACCTAGTCACCATTATTTACTTATGACGTGAGCCTAGTGGCTCGAAGAATCGGTAATGAAAATAAAAGTATACTATCTTACCACGTACCTGTAAACAATTGGATTAAATAAGTCATTCCATTGTGCCAATTTTTTTATAAAACGCGCCCTATCGCCAACAGGCGTAATTCATTATTTTATAAGTTCTGCGTCGAGGAATCCCAATGTTCCCAAAGTTACTTTATTTTCTGAAAAAGAAAAATGTTTAATATACCCTAATAACAGTATAGGTACCTATTTCAGCACATAACAGATTGAGCACATACTTACGAGGACATTCGAGGGTCACTAAAATTGTGGCCAATGGCCATAGAAAAATACACAACATACTTATTAAACCATGTTTTGATATAAACACATAAAGTAAATCACCATTCACTTTAATACGAGTAGACAAATAAATATCTAGCGTTTATGAAATAAGATAGAGTTACCGACGAAACTAGCTACATAATCCTCCAAATCCCACGACTGCAGCAATTGCTTGATGTCTTCGTCCATTGTTCACAGTAATGTTAAAATTAATAAACAGAACAGTTTTTCGTTACAAGTAAATAATGTTCTGTTTAGTGTGCAATAATATTGTAATGTCAATATTTTTATTACTCTTTATTGTTCTCATTAAAAAGAGTATGTTAGACAACAGATACCGTTTCTAGTTATGAGTAAAATATTCCTAGTAATCAATAAATTTCGAGAAAGGAATTGGTACTAAAAATCCGCTAAAAGGTACGAGGAAATCTAGTAGGTACCTATAAATGAATTACGTAAGGTGGACCTTACAGAACGATTTTGTAAACACAATTTTATTATTGGTGTGTTAAACTAGATGATGGTGAACAGAATAAATAAATATTGTAAACATCGCAATGATTGAAAAGTGTTGTAAACTAAATGCATATTTTACTCTGTAACAATTAGATGGTTACCAAAACGATATCAGAGTTTCCGTGTGCTAGAATATTTTAACTAGAATATTCTAGTGTTAATAAAAATATGACTTGCTGTTATAAAAAAAAATCTGTTAGCCGTAGCTGAAACCTTTTATCCTACACCAGAATCATAACTACTATACAATCTGGTAATATTGTAAAATATTTTTTTCTCCGTGTTGGTAGATTCAGATATGTTTTTATAACTATAACTAGTACCTACTTCGCCCGCGACTTCATTCGCGAAAATTGTGATAACTCGGCCCCCAACTATGTTTACACCTTGTCATCATCTGCCTAGCCTTTTGTAACTATGTTTGGGTCGGCTTCCAGTCTAACCGGATCCAGCTCAATACCAGTATTTTACATGGAGCTGCTGCTGAACTACTTATCTGACCTCCATAACCAGTTAGTACCGGGTAATACGATAACCCTTAGTAAAACTGGTAGTCTTACTTTTTGTGGGAAACCATCAAATGACTCCCCCCGCTCTGAGTGGAGGGGAAGGGAATGTCAGACTTTTACTGGCTAAAACCCATCCATGTTCCCTCTTAGCCCTATGTGTTCCGTCCGGGGCCGCGGTATCACTTTCAAACAGTCCCGCAGCTCTGGCAGGCTTATCGTCCTGCCAGCTACTGCAAAGAAAGGTGTCTGCAAAGGCATCGTGCCCTTGCGGACCCCTTCCTTTGCTGCCTTTCCTTTGCTGACTTCTCTTAGAGACGCGCGTGGAACACGAACGCGCCGTCGATACGATCTGTCGCCATAAGACGCAAGGACGGCGAGCTAGCCCATAGCTCACCGTCCACCCTTACAATGTCAGTGAAAACTTGGCCATCTTTCACTAACTGTTTACTATCTGTATCCTATCTTTAAGTTTTCTTAAGAAATAAAATAAAAGAAATAGCTGAATAAACTGTCTGCCCAACCTTTAACAATTTAGGTATTTTTCTTCGAACAGATATCTACGAAGAAATCAAAACAACTCTCTTCAGTAGTATGGATTATAAAGAAATATTCTCGGAACGTGATGAGACTTATTTTCGATTGTGATCAATCTTTTGAGATGCGAGAGAGATGGTTTGTTCTCAAATAAGATATTACTTAGTGCGCGTACACGTACATACTTTTACGCTAAAAGAATAATAAGATCATTCATCAAAATTAAGAGACGATGATGGATTTATAATATTGAAAACGGATTTATAAAGAGTAAATGGATTTTATTAAAAAAACAGGGTGTTTTTTTGTGTTAACTCATCTTCTGGTGTACCTAGTTATACTTTTTAACCCCCCACGCAAAAACGACGGGGTGTTATAAGTTTGACGTGTCTGTGTGTGAGTGTGTGTGTGTGTGTGTGTCTGTGGTATCGTAGCTCCCGAACGGATGAGCCGATTTTGATATTAATGTTTTTGTTTGATAGGTGAATTAGTCGGGAGTGTTCTTAGCTATGTTTGATAAAAATCAGTCCAAGATGGCCACCGCTACAAAATGGTGGATTACATACATTTATTTAACAACTCCCTCAATATGGGTATCAAATAGAAGGGCTTGACTTGTAGAATAATGTACACTATATTGAAAAAAAAACCTTGAAATTATGACCCTGTGTGTCGGGGGTTTTTTTAATTTGTAATATAGTGTAACCTGTAATTCCTATTTTTTTGGATATAATGTGCCAGCAGTGTCTTGCAAACTGTTCTCCATAGAAATCTACGCTTTGGAATGGCCAACTACAGACCTTCCACAGTTACTGTCATAACATAACATCACGTCTGTACTCCTCGAAGACTTATTTGAGGGGTACATATTAGTGAGTGAGTGAGAGTGAAAAGAGTAACCATGGAGTTTTTTGCCGGTTCTTCTCCATGGAATCGACCAACGCGAACCGTGCACCTTTTTCGACGTTTTATTGGTGCCCATCTAGGCCTATGTGAAATAAAATATTTTGATTTTGAGTACACCCACGTTTCGCCAGTTATGTTTAAGTACCATGTAATAGGAGCGGGGATTGCCGACAACGGGGCACAACTACAGACTCCATGACTGCTACTGAGAAATTCTTAATGGAAAAACCCTATAACAACTTGCCCAACCCGGAAATCGAACCCGACCTCATACTCATCAGTCGCGATTGAAAGAAAGAAAGAAAGATAGAAAAAGCATTTATTAGCCCGTACAGGACAAAACACATACCTAAAAATTAACATTATTTACAACTATTAAAAACTAAACATACATAAAAATTTAAAATTAAAAGAAACGAAAGGACAACGAGGAAAACGTCACAGCGCTGGTATTCTGATAGGGCCCAAAGTGAAAGTGATGCCACGGTCAGATACTGATAAGAATAAAATAATAAATAAAAAATTAAGTGTAGACGAATAAAAAATACATATATGTGAAGTATAATAAAATACGGGGAAAATAACAATTATACCTACGACCGACTACTGGACCAGCGAAGCAGTCAACATCTTTTGTCCTGTATCGTCGGTGCGTCTAAAAACATTTAAACTCAAACGCACAAACAGCCAGATCCGGAACCTGCAGGGCATACAAATATTTTTGCGCGAATCAAACCCGTGACACACAGCGCAGTAGTCAATCGAATATCAGCGCTGTGACGTTTTTTTTCAAATGTTACAGCATCATGCTGAGATAGGAGCCTTTTGGTCTTGTACAGGACAAATTCTGTTTGTATTTTGATTTTGTTACTTTTTTATTTCACTGTGTTTACTAGTGTTATAAGTTATAATCACAATTTAACCATTATTTTTTTTATGTTTTGTCCTGTCGGGCTAATAAATGCTTTTTCTTTCTTTCTTTCTTTCTTTTCATTCTTTCTTTTCTTTCAATCGCTCAGCTACTGTGCCAACTGTACTACATATTGCCCGATCGCACAAAAACAAATCCGGTACGACGGCATTCGGCTAATCAGTTTGTCTAAAATGGGATCCACTTTACCAAGCATCTTGGGTAGGTCCATTAGACCGCTACAGTTTGTTAGAGTGCCTTCACCAACATGTAGGGGAATATCGAGGATTTTTTATTTTCAGTATTTCTGAGGATTTGTACTATCAATTGTGAACGGTCAAGGACAGTTTATGAACTTGTTTTTGTAAAGTAGTTGGTTTCCAAAAGAACATACTTAAGTTCTAATATTACCGTATTTTTAGCACCGTAGGGATATAAAAAAGTATCGGGAATGAATGATTTGTTTATGGTTCCAAATTCAAACTTTTGTTGTTTTTTTTTGTTGTTGTTAGGTCGGCACAACTGTTTTCCATTTTGGCGCGCAGTTTGAGTTGCATCTGTTATTATTTATATAAAATACAGTGTTGTTTTAGTTATATCATATCTAGTGTGTAAAGCGAATTTCATTATGGACAAAAACATCGAACAAAGAGTTTGTCTTAAATTTTGCATCGCCAATGGAATTTCGTGTTCGGAGTCACTGAAAATGTTACGGAAGGCTTACGATGAATCGACTTTATCAAAAACACGTGCTTATGTGTGGTACAAAGCGTTCAAAAGCGGTCGAGATGTGATGGAAGATTTGCCCCGCTCTGGTAGGCCGTCAACGTCTGCAACTGAAATTCCCATCGCAAAAGTGAAGGAAATAGTGACTGAAAATCCTCATTCAACTTTGAGAGAGATAGCCGCCGAACTTTCTGTATCTCACGAGTCGATCAGTACCATTTTAACTAATCATTTGGGTATGAAACATGTTACCGCTCGGCTAGTCCCAAAAGACCTGAATTTTTTCCAAAAACTTAATCGCATGAGAGTTGCTGAGGACATGCTAGAACTCGCTAGAGTCGCTGGTGACGAGATGTGGGTTTACGAGTTCGACGTGCAAACTAGTCAATCGGAGTGGCGCCTTCCAACTGAACCGAAATCGAAAAGATAAGAACTCAATTCCGGAAACAGCATTTAAAAAACAGTTTTGAGGATTCGATTAATTGTTGGCGTAAGTGTATCGTTTCTGAAGGAATAACCATTTTGTATATTATTGATCTTTTCCCGTTACTTTCTTGACAGAGCAGTATAGGGTATCTCCAATCCGAAGAAAAAGGGATTGGTCCAACCAAATTTTGACGTAATAAAAAATATTGGATTCCTAACTCCCAGGGGTGTCGGTAAATACGCCTTTTATGTTCCGCGATTCTCGATAGTTTTCAAGTTACAGCTTCTTTAAAATCGTATAGAAACAGCTTAAAAATAAAACTATCTCTTATTCAACAGGGATTTTTGTTACTCTTGATGCCAATTAAATTAAAAAAAAACCCTTTAGTTAACGTTCAAGAATATAAAAAGCCGTTTAAAAATAAAGATTGAATTTATTCAAACCAGTTCCTATACAATTTTCATAACTCGAAAACTATAATATTATGAATCACGGAACACACGTGGAGTATTTTCGGAATGTGTTTACAAAATTTATAGGTTCTCGTGGCGGGGACTTGACGAAAAACGGAAAACGCTTGAAATTCATGAAATTTGTAACATGGTGCTACTACAAATACAATTTCTTCGTCTACATTAGTCATCGTTCAGGGGTAGGCCTAGAAAAAGGAATTCCGAACATGAAATAATTAATAAATGAGATATTTGCTGTTCTCCGAGTATCAATGTAATATCGGGAGAACAAACAGCTTTTGAAATAAGACTCCTTTGTCTTATTCAAAAACTCCTTTAAATAGTACAAGAGGTAACTTTGATGAATCTCAAAGGTAGCTGAAAACATGGCGGCCTAACTTTTCGTTATATATTTTATTCCAAAACTTTAAAATGTTTTCGTACATGCATCAAAATAATACGAGTATGTCTACTTTCGTACGGGGATTTGTTTTTTTTTAAGAATCGAATTTCAATTTGTTTGACAATATGACTGATTATTTGTTTTATTACGAAGAAATAAGGTTGTATTTCACATTAGGAAGAAAAGGTTGAACGCAGAACGTCATGTTGGCTCTATGGAAAGGAGTGACAACGTCACCTGTCGCTGGTTGGGTGAACTTGGGTGGCGCTCTTGACGGGAACGTTGCTCAAACGGCTGTCAGATTTATAAATCCGTATTTTGTGTACTTTGAAGTATATATATTACGAAGCTATTTTTCGAAGCAATTACGCGTTTTAATTGATCTCGTTATGATTTTTGGTGGTTAAGGTTAACTTTTCAGTGACTGATATTTTGTTCCAAAATTAGAAAAAAAACGGTTGTATTCTTTATTTTGTATATCTCGTCGTTTTTTAAACATCTTCTGATACTGGCAATGAAATTGCCAGTCTGTGTAGAAAACTCTCTCGCCATTAAAAATTACAAATAATACCTACCACTCGTGAGGCGTGATTTATTTCAATGTTGTTGTTACCCGCAGGTGCTAAGTCCTCTAAGTAATTATTATAAGTGCTGTTTCAGGTGCGGGGTTGATTAATAGGCGGTTGTACAGCACAATGTGGTTTCACCCCGACAGACAAAGGGTTTTACCCCGTTGTGGTAGTTGTTTAGATTTTTTATTGTATGAAATATGCATAGGAAACTTATGTGTTTTTATTGTCATCCACAATGGTATTCCCATACTAATTTATTTATTTGTTTAGCTATACTTTATCCCTTATATATTTAAATAAATAAATATTGTATTTATTTATTTATTTAACACTTCAAGCACATAGTACAGAGGCGGACTTAATGCCATAGGCATTCAATATCGCTGGACATTACACACAGTGCCATCTGTGCCACATTAAGGAACGAGGCATGTGTCATGGTCACCAGATATTTGAGTTACACACATACACATTACACACATACTTATTGCATTATATATTCATTAATTATTATCAATTTTTTTTTTGTTAGTTGTTGTTCTTAAAATAAGATTAGTATTGTTGTAAGGGCTGCAATTTGCGGTAAAAGCTTATTTTTATTGGACATAGCTAGTCAGTGCCTTAATTTTTCGACTGTTTATGCGATGTCTGTGTTTTAAATAGTCTACTCTTCTGTAGGTAAATGTGAATACAATTACTATTTCTTTCAGCCGGTATCTCCTTTTCACAGCTTTTTTTTCGTCTGGGCTCAAGTAAATCATAATCCCTGTTGAATTGAGATTTTCCCCGGAACTTTCTGAGTACATTTTCATCTGTTTAAGCAGAATGCAATGTAGCTAATGAGCGTAACTATATTATAGTGTGTAAACCACCTCATCGCGAAGTCGTCAACTAAGCATTCTGTACATCAAACTCAGTAAGTTTACGCAAAAATAGTTGCTGGGAAACAACTTTTTTTTTTGGGGTGAAAAATCATAAATTTTGTCGTAGAACGCAACGTATCGCTATGACGGGGATGCTTTCGGCTTCGTTTAGAGGTTTTTTACACGCTTTATACTCTTAAGGAATCCGAAAGGCACTTGTTCTCCCCATCATTGCGATGATTTTGTTGTTGTGGCCCGTCCTTGCAACCTTCACTTTACGGAAATATTGAAAGTCAAAGTTCCACCTTGCTTACAAGTATTTTTTAAATACTGGTTTTAAGGTATTTCTAACTACTAAACTTTTCTTTAAATACATCCGTGACCTGTTTACAATGCATATGCACAATGTTTTAAGTGCGTAAAATAGTGATCCGCCGATGTCGGGAGCAGGGCCCCGGCCGCAGAGACCTCCTCACAATGCGAGCCGTATCGAGGAGTACTGCCTTCTGAATCAGGCTCTTGATCCAACCGCCTAAAGAGAGCTTATTTAAGCGTGTCCATCTTGCTGCTGCTCTCGTAATCATTTATACATCATTTGGTTAAATCATCTCATTCTTATAGATTTTTCATGTTTTTTTCATTTTGGTTTTGACATTTCTGACAGACTTCATGTCAGGTCGTGGTAAATGATTTTTTAGGATTTCAGTTTTTGGTTTTCATGCTGCTTATTTTTAATTAACTGATTTTTTGTGGTTTTAGAAGGCTATTAAAATACCTGTTGTAAATATGTTTGTACCAAAACCAATTTATATAACTTAAATTAAGAATGATGATTTTCAACCGATGTTTGACATATGGTGTTGCCAGCCTGTTATTTCTAGTCCTTTATTAATTTCTCTACAAATTCATTTACATTTTTCAGACAACATGGCGGTGCTGCTGGCTCTAAACAACCACACAGTGAACTCCGGGTTAAGACACGAGTGTCATCAACGCCTGAACCAGGTTGGTAATCTCAATAACATAACCATCCAATGGATCAAAGGACACAGCGATTCCCGCGGCAATGACGCGGCGCATGAACTCGCTGGAAGGGGATCGAGGATGGCAGCGGTGGGACCAGAACCCATCGCACCACTCCCTTTCGGATACCTACGCACACTGGTAAGGAAACGAACTAGTGAACTACACCACAAGCTGTGGCTTGACCACTGCGAGTGTAGGCAAGCCAAGGAAGCACTTCCTGCCATCGACGGCTGCTTTACCAAACGCGCGCTTAGGCTAACCAAGCCACAGCTGCGTACAATTACAGCCGCCATCACCGGACACGGCTCTTTTAACAAACACCTCTTTGTCATAGGAGTCACAGACAGCCCCCTGTGCCGTGCATGCATGGAGGAAGACGAGACAGCAACCCACGTGCTTCTACACTGCCCAGTGATTGCAAACTACAGGGCAAAGTACTTCGGTCACCCAGATACTCTTCGCGAGATTGTCTGCAACATCGGGGCGCTGCTGGCCTTTCTCGGGGTGTTGGGATAGATCTAGTGAATTTCCCACCCATACGCAAAATACGCGCCTTGACGTGGAGTTGCGGACACCAGCCCGTTATACAATACAATACAATAAGGCGGTCACCGAATGCGGCGACCGCATTCGATTCGAGTTGTCGGCTTGTCAACAATGAGTGGCGCGTTTCAACAAATTAGCCGTGTTCAGTCACCAAAAATAATCTGGGGCCAAATACGGCTAACCGAAAACTTGTATAGACTAGTCGGTGACCAAATACGGGCTAAAACCGAATCGGTCAAAATCACCTAACGTAGGTGTTGCGTTGTCTGTCAGTGGATATTTCGAAGAAAGTTTTAAATAAATATCGCTGATATCGCCGGACATTAACACACAGCGCTATCTAGTGCCACACTAAGCAAGGCTTGTGTCGTGGACACCCGATAGTTGATATACTACATATTTACTTTTTTGTTTGTAAATACATACTTATTATACACATAAACATCCATGACTTGGAAACGAATGTCCATGCTCATCACACAAACATTTGCTCCTATCGGGATTCGAACCAAGGACCCTAAGAACGTAAGGCAGCCTCACTACCACTACGCCATTCGGGTCATCAAAAATAGTAGATAACTGCGAAAAGCTGCTCTCCTACAGCCTCCCTAACAATTTTTAACCAGAGGTAACACTTTTTTTTGTCCGTGCATAAATGATAAAATATTAAAATATTACTTTAATACGTATTTGTGTCGGGTGAAAATTGTTTCTAACGTGGCTCGGGCGCGTTGTAATTTAATTTACCTACGCCAAATAATAAACTTAGTGTCGGAGCCCGTGGCATCCAGTTGCTGACGGTATCAGTATTTCCATTATAAATTGTAGAAAGTAGGTGAACGCTGAGATGACGAATAAAAGAGAAGTAAGAAAAAGAAATGCTGCGCCATCCCCAAACATAAGGGTAGAAGAATAATGATAATAAGTTTAAATTGTAAGTACAATGTACGTAAATCAAAAAGACGAATTTACAACGCTTTTAAAATTCGTAATACGTCACACCGTGGTATAATTTTTAGTGCGTTGACGTCACGAGTCCCCACTTTATCCTTGTCAATATTCATTGATTTACAAAAACAAAAATACGTGTCCATTATTTTCCATAAATTACAAATATAGTCCGTTAGTTAGAGTATTAATACTCTAACTAACGGACTATATTTGTAATTTATTGATGGTGGAAACTAGCCTTTTCCGTGCAATGTCTTTCCTAAGTCTGCAGACCTAATGCAAATCTTTTGATAGTTGCTTTTAGGACCTTCTTTCTGATTTACGGCAGTGACTTTCTGTGGGCTTTTTCCTAGTTTTGTTTGAGTTATACAACTTAGATAATATTTCCTATCAAATGCAAGAAATGAATCTGTTTGGCATTGGAACCTATAAAAAATAAAACCGACTTCAAAAAAAACAAAAAAGTGAGAAATAACTTTAGCTTCTGAAGTCGGTGACCTTTTTTTGATTGATTTAGTTTTTTTGTCACCGACTTCAGAAGCTAAAGTTATTTCTCACTTTTTTGTTTTTTTTGAAGTCGGTTTTATTTTTTGCAAAAAAGTTTTTATTTTTCACTTTTTAGTGGTGCTTGATATACATGGAAAGTGCATACCGTTACAATTACATCAAGCCCAAACACGACTAGGGTACATTGTCTCATTATGGAGTTCCGTGACTCTTGGCTTCGTCATCAGATCTGATGGTAGAATGGTTCTAATCAAACGCAAATGCTTCACTTGTTGTAGAAAAATACCAAAATCGCAACACATTTTCATATAAAATTTGAAGAGTTCCCTCGATTTCGCCAAGATTCCATCATCAGATCCCGACTTGGTGGCTATGGGACCATTTGGAAAGAATATCCTTTCCAACAAAAAATGAATTTTCCAAATCGGTTGGCAAACGACGGAGTTATGCCCGAACAAACATAAAAAAAAATAAAAAAAATAAAAAATAAAATAGAAACATCCGAATTGAGAACCTCCTCCTTTTTTAGAAGTCGGTTAAAAACAGCGTCGTCCCTGAAAAAGATATTTTTAATTCTATAAAACAAAGATTGTTTGCACAGTAAATAAAACTAACCATTATAATTCAATTTAAGCCTCATAAACTGCAAACGAAAATTATGAACAGACAAATTAATGACTTCTGTAATTTATGAAAATCTTAATACAGACGGGCTCATAAATCTTTCAGCTCTTCATTTTCTAAATAAACGGTTTTGAAGAATCTTAAATATTAGCTCGCATTACTCATTATATTCTGGGCTTACTTTTAAACAGTTATGTCTATTAAAACATCTTTAAGGAATCATAAATTGAAATTCTGCATTTTTACACGTAATTTAGATGTGTGTTAGATCATTTTTGTGCAGAGGCCGTGTGGTCGGTTTAAAATAAATTCAGTCCTGTAAAAACATGTTTAAACATTTTATCTATACTTGGAACAGGAGTACTGTGTCACCAGCAAACATTGTTATTTCGGCTCGAGGGATAGGAAGGTCACAGAGCCGATTTATGTATACCAGGAAAAGTGTTGGGGTACTTATATAATATTATAAAGCTGAAGAGTTTGTTTGTTTGTTTGAACACGCTAATCTCAGGAACTACTGATTGAAATTGAAAAAATCATTGTGTGTTATGGATAGTCCATTTATCGAGGAAGGGTATAGATTATGTAACATCACGCTACAACCAAAATGAGCGGAGCATAAATGTAAATTGATGCGAAAATGAGGAATATTTATTCCTTTTGAAGACTTTTTCTCTTTCATGTGACGCAGACAAAGTTGCGTGGGTCAGTTAGTCTTAAATAAAATTCCCTCTTGATTAAAAATATATTTTCGCGACTGAAAGTTTTGTTCTGTTCCATTCATTTGCACGAAAACCACAGATTTCATTTTAGATAACACGTATTCACTTTTAAATATGCCCATTTATTGTACTATCTGTATCTGTCTGGCACTTTCATATTCTTTACGTTTAAAAAGAAAAATTAGACTCGAGATAGCGAAAACAAGATGAGAATCTAATGAAATGAGAATTTTCATTAGGTAGAGTGGAAAGTCTCCTGAAAAGCTAGTATCAATCAAAATCTTGGGAAAAACGAGAAAAATACCCTGAGGCAAGCCAGAGGTGGTGTGTTAACAAAGTAAAGATTTTGCAAACTTCTGACATTGAGCGCTTACTAGGAGCTTTGCATAAAGACAGCTAAAAGCCGAGATTTGCATGTTACAATGGCTTTCGTGAAAATTAAAATTGAACTTACATTGTTACTTACGGGATATCTTCCATGATTATTTATTGTTTATTATCAGGAACGCAAAACAATAAATAATCACGGAAGATTTTATGATGGTGATGACGTCACAGGTTTCTTTAGATATTGTAAAATTTTGCCGGTACACACAAAAATACGAAAGTTGTTATTATTAGAACAGTTCACCAACAAAGAATTGTAAATGAAAGTCAATCATAGCAAAGCAACAAGATTAGCAGCCCAAGCTAAACTGATAGTACCAAGATTCACGAACTATTGTAACGGGAAACGAACCGTCGCTTATTTAATACTCTAATTAATGAGGTCCCAACAAAAATTCAATCGGAAATTAAAAATAGTAACTATAAATATAAGTACAAAAAATTCTTTAACTCTCTTTGAAATGCACCATCCTGTACTTAAATGTTATTACATTAGTAACTATCATCGACGCGATGTCCGAGTCCGACCGCGCTGTGCTTGTTTTTTATGACCTGTCTACCCTACAAACTGTTTTAAACTGTGTATGATTATTTTATAGTCTAGTTTTAAGATAGCTTATAAGTGGATCAACATCCAGATAAACCTGTACTTAAATGTTTATTACATTAGTAACTATCATCGACGCGATGTCCGAGTCCGACCAGCGCTGTGCTTGTTTTTTATGACCTGTCTACCCTACAAACTGTTTTAAACTGTGTATGATTATTTTATAGTCTAGTTTTAAGATAGCTTATAAGTGGATCAACATCCAGATAAACCTGTACTTAAATGTTATTACATTAGTAACTATCATCGACGCGATGTCCGAGTCCGACCCGCGCTGTGCTTGTTTTTTATGACCTGTCTACCCTACAAACTGTTTTAAACTGTGTATGATTATTTTATAGTCTAGTTTTAAGATAGCTTATAAGTGGATCAACATCCAGATAAACCTATTGAGGTTTTTGATTCCAATATTTATATTTTGTTTTATAATTTATAAACAATATTTATAAACAATAAAAAAAAAAATACATTGTAGCTAAGTTTAGTTTTAAACCGTAAAAAGCTTAAAACAGTGTTTTTAAAATTGAAATGTCGAGTGTATCTTGAATACCTTCCATTTTTATCATTATCACACATCCGCAAAAGTTGGTCAAAAGGCTCAAAGTACTAAAACCCGTGGTTTGTTTGGGACGATTTTAGGTTATTACAAGAACTAATTTTTCCGTGTTTCATTTCCTTTTGTCGATTTTCTTCGGTGAAGGATGTGGCACAATCGGGCGGCCAAATCGTATATGTGTAGATACTTTCGGTAAAAAGCCATCGACTGACCTCTAACTGTACCGAGGCAGCCCGAACTTGATTAAACGATATTAGTTTACGAGTCTGATAAAAGCAAATGAAACCATACGTTAATACTAATTGCTTGTTGGTTTTTTTGTTTAACATATACGGATTATCCGTAAAAGTGTATAGCACTAGCATCTCTCACGGATGAAGAACCGACAATCCTCCTGCTGAGATTTCCGATTCTCTTATCGATTTCGTCGATGTTTTTAAAACTAATTTCGTATTAAATTCAATTACACACTCACCCAGTGCAAAATCACAGGACGGTCCAAAGAAAACATTAGCGCAGTCGTTGTAAGCATCTATCGCTGAAATCACGGCGTAGGCAGCATCACAATCTGTGACGTCATACTTCATCCATTCCACCGTCAGCCACGACGGGAAGGCGTCCTTGATGACCGGGTCTTGCATGGCCAGGTCAAGGGCGGGCCCCACCTGAGAAAGAGATTTGAATCTTTTACGGCCGTTCTCCATAACTTAGTATAATCAATAATTAGTATATCTACGTCCAAATATAGCTAGCGGTGTTCTATAAACATAGTCATCTTGAAATATCCTAACAGCGTTACCTGCCTGTCGCTAGGTTCATATAAAAATCAAAGAAAGCATTTCTGTGACGTTTTGTTTCTAACCGTCGTCCGTAAGCTAAATGTCAAACTGACAGAGATAGCAACCTACTGATACCTGTCAGTAAGTTGTTGAAAATGGCCGTTAAAGAGCAAAGATATAGAACATAGAATATCCTGATCTATCTTGGTATAGACATGTTATATGAAGTGGGGTAAAACGTTATGACTATAAGAGATGACTAATGACAGGAGACGGAAGAACAGTGTTAGAATGAATAAGAAGAAAAATAAGTAAATAATAGCGTGACGGTTTTTTTTTTTTATAATTAGTTTTCTACCGCAGACGTGGGGGTCCGCGCTCTTATTTACATTTTATTAATTATTTGATTGATTTAAAAGAAAAAAAAAATTAAAACTACGATCGTGCTCCATCATTGGACACGTTACATTAAAGTAAGCTTATTATTAGTAACTTAAGATCTACGTGAGTCCATCCAATTTTTTTTTTTTTAGCGTGACGGTTGACAGGGGAAAAGAGAAAAAAAACGAGCCTAAGAAACATGAAACAAGGGCAGGAAGATGGTGGTGTGGCTGCAGGACTGTTCGAAAGAGATACCGCGGCCCCGGAACACAAAGGACGAGGAAGGAACATGTATGGGTTTTAGTCAGTAAACGTCCGATACTCCCCTCCCACTCCGCCCAGAGTGGGAGAAGTTATTTGATGATTTCGCATACGAAAAACAAAAAAAAGGCGTCATCATCATCATCTGCATAGCCTTTTTCCAACTATGTAGGGGTTGGATTCCAGTGTAACCGGTGATTTACGTACTTAAGGATTCCTTCAATGTCCCATCCAGATCTTTCTTGCCATATCTTCTTTCACACAATCCATTCATCGTTTCTTTGGTCTTTCTCTAATCTCATACCCATCCACATTCATACTCCAAAGTGTCCTCACGATTTATTCCTTCAGTTGTTTCCTACTAATTGTAACCTATTACGAAATTAAAAAGTTGTTAGATTTGTTGTAAAATACAAGGAGGTCTAAAAAAGCCGCTTTAGCAGAAAATATATGAATCATGTTAAACATTTAAAATTCTTAAAATGGACTTAATGTTAATGATTATAAAATCCATTTTTATGTTTTGCTAAAGCGGCCATTTTAGGCCCGCAGCACTGTATTGCGTAGTGTGTTGTTGAAATACTCGACAATAGTGTGACAATAGGCATGACGACAGTATGCAAAAAATACTAATCTATTTAGGTCCATGTTCACCGAAAAGATAACCGTCTGATTAACTAAAAACAGCTGTCACTGTGACATGTTCCCATACAAAAATGCATTTTAAACAGCTGTTTTAGGTAATCAGACTGTCAACTTTTTGGTGAACATGGACCTTAGTCCGTCAGTTAGAGTATTGGAAAATAATGGACACGTTTTTTCTGTTTTTGTAAACCAATGAATATTGACAAAAATGAAACGCATCAAAACTCAGGACCCGTCCCGAGTTTTGATGCGTTTAATTTTCGTTTTTTTTTGGCTCGCGACGTCAGATCTCGTTAAAACTTATACCAAGGCGTGACGTATTGAGAATTTTAAAAGCGTCGTATCTTCGTCAATTTTGGTTTACGTAACAAAAGAAAAAATACGCGACAAATATTGTTGGTAATCAAACTGGCGGACTGATTTGATTTTTGTCGTCTACCCTATTTGATATATTCCATTGTTACACCATGTAACTTTTAGGTCCTTGTCCACCAAAAAGATGACGGTCTGATTATCTAAAAACAGATGTTTAAAACACATTTTTGTATAACATTTTGGGAACATGTCACACTGACAGCTGTTTTTAAATAATCAGACCGTTATCTTTTCGGTGAACATGGAGTTGCGCCACATTTAAATATTGCACAATTTTTAGGTTTTTATTGAAACGTGCTGCATGGGTCAAAGGTGAACCGGTCACCTTTGCAAGCGTCAGCAATTTTTTTGAATTCGGTAAAAGCCAGCAAACAAAGCAAAACAATCACCGTTTGAATCTTCGGTATTCGTGTTGACATACCAGTCCCATCCTACCAAATTCATGAATGGTTTTTTTTTACCTTTTGACCGCCACAGCATAAACGCTCGCGCTTGCCCTCCACGCCAAGCCACAATTTCATCTACTATTTTGTCACATATTTGTGTCGTTTGGCGTACAGAGCACGCGCTTGCTTGTCACGTATATGTGACAATGGCGTCCAAAAGGTTAAGAAGGATTAATGGATGTATGTTACTCTTTCACGCAAAAAATACCTACTGAACGAATTAAGATGAAATTTACACTCACACATAGACTTCACAGACTGGATTAACACATAGGATACTTTTTATCCCAGTAGTTCGGCCCTTTGGTAAATTACTGATCTCCACGCGAGCAAAGCCAATATAAACCAGTCCTTCACAAGAATTTAAAACTTTCCAGTAAATATTATCTATTAATTCTCAAACTGATCTCATCTAATCGAATGAATGAAAGTTTGTCTTCAATCCAGTATTGAAACTCAAGGGTTTACTTAGTTTCAGATGTTCTATTTCGTAATTCGAGTTTTTTTATACAAGTGGGTTGCCAAATATATTTTATTTAAGTAGGTAATTTCTACGATGCGTTGGAAGACCTCCTACTAGGTGGACCGATGGCCTGGTGAAGGTTGCGGGAATCCGTTGGATGCGAGTCGCACGGGACCGGTCAATGTCGCAACACTTGGGGGAGGCCTATGTCCAGCAGTGGACGTCTTTCGGCTAAAATGATGATGAATGATGATGACTTTCTACGAATAAAAACAGCGCTCAACTTCAACATGATCCATGTCACGATGGCTCTTAGAGAAAATGCACTGTCTTTGTAAGTGGCTAGGTGGTTATGTAGATTTCTATACTAATATTATAAAGAGGAAAGATTTTGATATACATATTACGAAAACTACTAAACCGATTTAAAAAAATCTTTCTGCAATGGATAGCTACATTATCAGCGAGTAACATAGACTATATTTTATCTCCCTATGGGAACGCGAACTACCGCAACTTCATTATGGAAATATTAATATAATATATTATTTTCATTCACATTTATAAAATTCGTTTGGTAGAACGTGGATTAAGTGATTAACTAAACACGTAAACTTTGTTGACAATAAATGTCAAATTTATCTTATCAAGTCCTATCGAATCCTACGTACTTGCTGGTTAGGAAACCCGGTTTGTCAAAAAGTTTTTCCAAAGATAAAAATTAAACACACTATAATTATTATAAATCATACCGACTTTCTGTGGTGAGGTTATAAGTCGAATCGAACGGTATGGGGCAACCAGTTATTTTGTAAGATTAATGGCCACCTTACATCGGAACTTGTGAATTGTTACGGATTCAGTGTCCCGGAAAATATATTTCCTACGAAAAGGTCTGGTTAACATCGTGAAGCTTTAACCCGACAAATGTCGTGTGAACCGACGAATTCAGGGATTGAAAACCGGTACTAATTTCGGTTCTGGTTCTTCATTTAGGTTCTTATAAAGGTTCCTCTTTTTGGTACGGTACCGGTTTGGGTTCCGATGTACCGGTTCTAAATTCCGGTTCCTAGAACCTTTAAATCGGATGATAGTATCCTAGTCAACCGATTCCTTACGGATGGGAGAGGGGATGGTGCTCGGAGCATTCATAGCGTACCATACCTTTTCTTTTAGTTCGCCTTCGTTCCGCACCTCAAAAAACAAGTTTGGACTCGCTTTGCCTATTATAAGAACCGGTAAATTAAAGGTTCCAATTTAGGTTCTGCTTCCTGTTCCGGTTGCTACCTCTTGGTACCGAAACCGCTAAGCGGTATTTTGGAAGAACCGGTAAAAAAATATTCTTAAAGGTTCCAATTTATGATCAGACCCCGTATTCACAAACGTTCGACTCGTTTCCGATTCGACAACTCGTATATCTGTCTTCTTCTGGCATTACGAAAACGACCAAGATAGGCATACGACTTCCCGAATCGGAAGCGAATCGAAGCGTTGTGAATACGGGGGCTGGTTCTTGTTTCGGTATATGTACCGGAATCCTTAGATACCAGTATTATACCGGTATTTTTTAAACGTTTTCAATCCCTACCGACGATAATAATGGGTGTACTTAAGTTGGAAGCTCCAGCTTCTTACGTTTTTTGCAATTTGACTCTTTTGTTGGAATGAAAGTCATTCAATCGAGTTACATGAAGTTGGAGGGTTGTATTCATGATTTTGATGATTAGTATTCTGTAACTACATACGTCTTACAGTCGCGAATCATATTTTAATCAAGCCACAAACTGACCTTGAGGTTGCCTTTCTGAGAATTAAAAAAAAAATAGTTTCCAAGAACTCTGTAGATGGCGTTGATCTGACTACGTGACAAAGCCAAATAGATTGAAAAAACACACGTCACATACGCTCGTTGACTAACACTTTCGTTTGCATACGCTTCCGAATATAAACAGGTTCAAGTGAAATTATGTGACGTTCTGTTCCTTGCAGTAACATACCGTGATCAGCGCCATCTATCCAGCGACTAGGGAAGAGTTGAAAAAGAAAATCCCTCATTTGGATTTCACCTTAATGAAGCCGAAAAGGTTGTTCGCCCCGTCATTGTACCTTCTAGTTTGGATGGGTGATCACCCTTTTTTTTTAGGATGGGAAATCATCAAATAACTTCTCCCACTCTGGGCGAAGCGGGAGGGAGTGTCAGACTTTTACTGACTTTAACCCATCAATGTTCCTTCCTCGCCCTTTATGTTCCGAGGCCGCGGTATCTCTTTCGAATAGGACTGCAACCCCGACAGGCTTCGTCCCTTACCCTTCAATGTGCTGACATCTCTTTGAGCCGCGCGTGGAACACGAACGCGCCGTCGACACGGCCTGTCGTCATTAGACGAACGGACGGCTAGCTAGCCCATAGCTAACCGTCCACCCGTAACCCGCGATGGGTGATCACCCTTACATACCGAGTTCCTCCGTGCCTCGGAAAGCACGTTTAGTTGTTGGGGGACAAACAGCTTCTTCTTTCTTCTGTCATTTGTCCATCTTTGACAGTCGTTACAGGTAGTCAGTGGCCCAAAAATCCTAATAGTAGTATCGTATTACCCAGTACTAACCCGGTTGTGGAGGTCAGATAGGCAGTCGCTCGAGTACTCGGCTGCATCCAGTTAGACTGGAAGCCGACCCCAACATAATTGGAAAAAGGCTTGGCAGATGATGATGAAATCAATAAATAATTGAAGCAAACAGTGACGTCATGGCGTGCTATTGCCACACAAAATCTAAAAATTCTTAGCTCTTAAAAAGTCTGTCAATTGATTAGTGTATCTCCACCGTATTAAAAATGAACCTATCAAATTCAAACACAAACTTTAACTCAAATCATTTATTTCTATGTAACCCATCCTTCATGTAGAACATTTGAATACATACGAATGAATGTTTATTACTCAGTTTGAAATAACTAGGGCACGCAGCAGATGACTTAAGGAACCGGGTGTTAATAGAAACCTGCATAATATAATAATATGATACTTTCACCCGGGTGCATGTAGTAATAATTTTCCAAAGAAACGAGAAAAACCGAGAGTAAGATGCTAAAATGACTCTTCCAATCTGTCTGTCGGTTAACTAGACTTGATTGAAAGGCAAACGGTTATATATATATATGTCACCGTAAAATTGTCAAATACGTTATATTGTAATATCTCTAGCGATATTGTACAATCTCGAAATATTGTCAAACTAACATACTGCTTACAACAAAACGTATTATTTTTCGTGAAATGCATGCGATGGTAGTTAACTCACGCGGTGTGGAGGGAAGGAGGGGTCCCCCTTGCCCCATGGTACCACTCTCATGAAAAGATAATGTACCATTCCTGAGAAATACCGATTAATACAACCTAACCTTAAAACACTTTATATTCCCCTAAAAAAGCGTAGTCCTATTTCCGAGTGCAGGGTTTAAAGGAACCTAACTAACCTAACGGGGGGGTGCCCCAAGTCCCGATTATGGGGGCAGAGATACTTCCGTATGTTCAGTTGACAATATTTCGAAACTTTACAATATCGCTAGAGAGCAACACGTTATATTGTAATATCTCTAGCGATATTGTAAAATCTCGAAATATTGTCAAATGAACATACTGCTTACAACAAAACGCATTATTTTACGTGAAATACATGCGATGGTAGTCAACTCAAGCGGTGTGGAGGGAAGGAGGGGTCCCCCTTGCCCAGTGGTACAAGTGTACAACTCTCATGAAAAGATAATGTACAATTCCTGAGAAATACCGATTAATACAACCTAACCTTAAAACACTTTATATTCCCCTAAAAAAGCGTAGTCGACGACTATTTCCGAGTGCAGGGTTTAAAGGAACCTAACTAACCTAACGGGTGCCCCAAGTCCCGATTATGGGGGCAGAGATACTTCCGTATGTTCAGTTGACAATATTTCGAGAGTTTACAATATCGCTAGAGAGACACACGTTATATTGTAATATAACGTATTTGA
Source organism: Xestia ashworthii (assembly GCA_950022955.1). Lineage (NCBI taxonomy): Eukaryota > Metazoa > Arthropoda > Insecta > Lepidoptera > Noctuidae > Xestia > Xestia ashworthii. The sequence continues at coordinate 15,130,419 of OX465569.1, forward strand.
CAATTTTACGGTGACATAAACATGAACTAGATTAGAACACATGATTATTTTAATCCCTGCAATACGATCCTTTAATCATCAAATCATCAACACAATCCTCCAAGTTCCTAAAGGTCAAGGAACGAATTTTTCAAGGTCAAAGTTGTTCCTTGACCTTTGTGAACTTAGAGGGGGTTGTATTGATGATTTTTTGATTATAACTCTTTAACTACATACGTTTTACAGTCCCGAACGATATTTTAATCAACATACAACCTACCACTGGCCTGCGAATTGCAAAACACGTAAGAAAAATTGAATTTCGCGAGCCACTTTAACGCTTCCACCTTAAAAACTACTGGACCGTATTGAAAACATGAAAACATATCAATATACCAACATAGGCTATACATATTACTCCCACGGGATCGGGAACGGGAACTATCCTGGTGAAACCGCATGACCGCCGCTAGTATTTTATATTTTCTTCACCTCTGATAGCCCTTAGGTTTTTGTTTGCAGATGGAGTGCGTTAAGAACAAGAACAACTCTTACTTGATAAGAGAGTTTAAATTAAACATTCTGGACGTTGGGCTAATCCAAATCATTTTAGGAAACCCCACATCAACGATTGTAAAGAAGTTGTGTGGCTTGGTGAAGATATTTAATCAGTGATCCCCTACAAACATAATAAGTATTCCTAATATTTATGTAACTAGGTAATAAGGTACGATGGGGTTGGCATATCCGTATGGACAAAAACCACTTTTAGATACAAGATTTAAAAAAAAAAGGTTCTTCTGTCAGGTTCCGTCACTGAGAAAGGAATACAATGCTACCAAAGACTCGACATGACGGACTCGCCCGGGTTTCGTACGTGACGATTCACTGAAATTCCCCTCGGCTTTGCAGAATTGACATATATTTCTATTTTTGTTTCTCCAAACTCAGCATCGAGGAGAACTTTGAGTTTGATACTGTTATGCCTATTTTAGATCTGAAATCTCAAATTGTTAATTGCTATATCCAGAACGTGCGAAACGTGTGAACGATGGTAAATAAAAAGTGAAAAAAAAAATTATGGTGCCTCCGGGCACAGCAAATTATTTAATTAATAGAGAGAAGAAGAGAGTCCTATTACTTTTTGTGTTTGTTAATTTTTATTTATTATTATTCCACTAGCCGATGCCCGCGGCTTCGCCCGCGTAAAATTGTATACTAAAACCTTCCTCTTGAATAACTTTATATATTAAGAAAAGCCGCATCAAAATCCGTTGCGTAGTTTTAAAGATCTAAGCATACATAGGGACAGACAGACGCGTATTATTATACAGGGTGAATTTGAATAAATGCGACAAAATGAAATGGGAGCTTCAGTTACAGTAACATAGTAACTAAAAACTGTTTTTTCTACTATCTAAATCGTTAAAAAAAAATTACGCGATTATCGTTTTCAAAAGGTTCATTGATGTTATTATCTTTATTTAAGTACGAATTATCGGTATTCCAGTAATATGCAAAATAAATAAGAAAAATTAAAGTATCAAAAAATCTCGTCCGACTCATCGCAGTGCTCAATAATCGTCGTGGAGTACTCATGTTATTAAACGTTGCCGTTCATAGCGGTCATTTAACTAATTTTGCCTAGTTTCTAATGTAAGTATCGCGCGACGTTGCCAAACCTCGCATGTGCGCCAGCGCTGACATCCCTTCCCGCCGACCGCGCGCCGCCCACTACCCTTCCTTCGTTCATTAGAATTTTACATTTGATATTTTATACATTTTCTTGACAACACGTACTATTGTACATTTAAATTTGTCGCATCTATTCAATTTCACCCTGTATTATAAAGGGTGTAAAACACCTCTTCACGAAGCCGAAAGGCACTTGTTCTCCCCGTCATTGCGATAATTTTTTTGTTCCACACCATAGGTACCTGGGAACCTTCTAGTTACGGAGATATGGGGGTCAAAAACTTTTGAAAAGTTTTTTTTAACACCTTCACGACCCCCGTACTATTCAATCCGTCCATCAGCACAATGTTTTAAGTGCGTTACATTGAGTTCTACGACAAAACATGATTTATAACCTCAAAAAAAAAAGTTGTTTCCCAGCAATTATTTTTGCGCAAAGTTACTTAATTTGATGAACAGAATGATTGGTTAACGGCTTTGTAATGAGGTGGTTTACACCCTGTATGTAGTGATATAGAATGGTTATATTCGGAAGCGTATGCAAACGAGAGTGTCAGTCAACGAGCGTATGTGACATGTGTTTTTTCAAGCGTTTTGGCATTGGCAACTAGTAACGTCGTCAGTTCAACGCCATCTACCGAGTTCGCGGAAACTATTTTTTTTTTATTCTCAAAACCTCTCATTGACACAAAGTTCAGCTATGTACCTACTACTACTACCGTCGTTTTCTTCCATTCCATTCCGCGGCGGTGTAAATGGGAGATATTAAAACAAAAAAAAAAAACAAAAAAAATTATGGCGCTCGCATAAAGATACTTACAGATTTTACTGTCTCTATTGGTCCCTTCAAAAAAACTATCGTTGGTATTTTTTCTGAACCAAGTTTTAACTAAGTACCCAAAGACTTATTTTTACGTGTATATAACAAATGAACTATGATAAAATAGGTTAATTTAACACGCAACACTAGTACACTGGTTCGTAGGTGCCGAATGTGGAATAAAAGTTAAAATAATAAACTATTCCACTAAGGGCACCTGCAAAAAATATTGATAGGTGCCGAATTTGGAATACCTCAGGTGCCCTTAAAGCAGGTGCGCAATGTGGCATACGTCGTTTTATGTAACACTATTGTATTGCAACATCGCCCTAAATAGATAGTGAGGCGCCATGTTATTATCGATAAACATTTTATCGACTCCAACTAATCGAATTGATGAAAAGATTTCATGTTTAACGTATGTCTAATAATAGAATATGAAATATTTTTGTTATCAATTTTATCGAATTTACTCCGATCTTATCTAAAAACGTATAGTGCGTACTTCTATTTCCATTAGCTATAAATAGACAACGAAGATAACGTAATGTACGTTAAGGGCTATGTGGTGAAACATGTTACTATTATCTGTTCGTCCATAAAAAGTTAAATCATTAATTCAACTTGTTTACTGAACGCCCCGAAGACGACACTGTGACCAAAATCATTCTACAATTATTATGGACTATCGAAATAAGGTATAAAAACGAAAAAAATAAATGAAAGCCAATTGCAGACTTGCACAATTATTATTTCTTAAAAATACGCAAATATTCGCCAAAATGGCAATTTCTTTTCTTGTGTTAATGTAGCTACTGACCCCAAATAAAACTCCAAATTGGGTCAAGCGCAAGAGAATGATGATGATGTTGGTCATATCAATGCATATGTGAGTGCTAAAAATGAGATTTTACATTTATAATACTTACAGCTGCCAGGCAGGCATCATAGGTTGTATTCTTCGGCAGCAGCAACGCCGCTCGCAGCTTGCAGACACCCTGATCATCGCACAATTTGTCACAATCTCGCGGCCTTGGCTTTTCACCACGACAGTTCTGGCAAATTCCTACATTTACCAAACCTAGCAGTATAAACACGCACCACTTCATTTTGTTTTAGCGACAAACTCTAAAACGTAACACATCCATACTTGACTAAAATCGAAAAGAGAACTAGTTTTTCTTCACTTTTGTAATTGGAATACTTTTAAATTTAAAATTAACGGTTGCATAGTGCAAACTTCGAACGCGGTTTTTTTATCGATAACACCACACGGCCACTTCACATGATTGCTAACATCACTACATTTACCACAACACTTGTACTAGACCTGAAACAAAAGAAGGGCACATTAGGAAAAGTTTGAACTAGTAAATTCAAAGTGAAGTAAGAGCAAAGAAAACTGTTATAGAGAAGGTTTTCTTTTTATCCGCGAAGAGACTTATTTATCTCCGCTTTCTCAACTTAATTTCTTTTCCCGGACTCAATGGTTCGTAGTACACATAAAACTTAACGTTTACTGTCGGAGCAACGTATTCATGTTTAATCAGGTTGTAACATCAACAATTGAGTAATGTTCTTTTTGATAAACACAGCTTTTATTGTGTTGTTCTAGTATAGTTCTGTTCAGGAGAGTTCAACAAAGTTCTGTTAAGAGCAGCGGTGGCCAAGTGGTGGTGGCCCCGACTTACGAACAGTAAACTCGTGGGTTCAAACCCAGTCAGACGCATTACTTTGTGTAATTTATTTTATCAACACTACTCTCAAAACGGTGTAGAAAAACATCGTGAGGAAATCGGCATGTTCTAGAACCAAAAAAATCGAAGGCATGTGACATTTACCAAATCGCACTGTGCCCGCGTGGTGGATAATAGCCCATTCCTCATTGAGAGAAGTCCGTGTCCCAGCAGTGGGAACATTACAGGCTGATGATGATGATGAGTTCTTTTCAAACTTTATGGCGGCTCTGAAGTTTGCTGCGAGTGACGGTCTATAGATAGTTTATTTTTTCTAAACTTTTGTTTAGAAAAATACTATAAAACTAAAGACTATATTTATATTATCTGCGAAATAGGCAGCAATGTCTATGTACGAGTTACGCTAAGGAAAAATCTTTCGGGAGTTTGTTCGCCATATACTCATTTTATGCATAATAGCTATATTGTTTAGGTGTGCATTTCTGTAACTTAGTAAATAATCGTAGCATTCTAATTCAGTACCAAAAAATCCATCAAGGGTAACACTCGTCATTTACATAACATAACATACCTTACAAGTCTACATAACAAGAATAACAAGAACATTAAAAAAAATCTGTTGGGAGTTACGCCCAACAGTCTACATTATTAGTATTAACATATTTATAGCCTAAATTCCTATATCACACGCATTTAGATCAAATTCGGACTGGAAATCAAATGAAACGATAATTGAAAAGAAGGGTAAGCTATTCAGAGATTGTTTTTATAAGAAGTCTTCCAAGACCGCTTCAAAACGAAATTCCAAACAAAAAAAAACATAAATTGAAACCAATTAGTAAAACGGATTAATCGAAATCTCTGATTTAAGATTTGTCATTGTCTAATCATCCCTTAAACTCGATTCATCGTTGTTAATTGTCTTTAAATCAAACCTATTTGTACTCGGTATCTTTTGTAAGCTTCGTGATTTCTAACTTTTGTTACTTTCTTCCTTAATACACTCTTTTTTCTAACTCATTTCTTTACATTACGTTATTTTGGGTAGTAATAAAAGCTCCGACAAAAAAAAAATCTGCTGCCTAAAATACTAACTTTCCGACTACTTTTGTCTGAATAAAAATGACGAAACGACCGAATGAGATACTGAAATCTTCGAAAAAATTAACATGACTGTTTATTGCTATAATACTTTTTTACCAGCATAAATTACGTTCTACTGAAAATTATGCTTTGTAATTTTTATCTTTACTTGCCTACTATTAATTCATAAATTACCTTTCATATTTCATAGACTGTGGTGCTATTTTAACTGTAACATTCTACTGAAAATATTATTCTGAGTGGTTATACAGAAACTTATAAAACATATAAAAATGTACTTGTAACAATAACTTTTACTTGCATCATAAAGCGTCGTTCGTTGTTGAACTGAGGCAAAATGTCTGTCTTGTTCTTTCTACTACACTCTGTGCAAGTTTAAGCGAGATACGAACAACTTTAATAGCGAAATTCATGTCAAAACAGCATGACGTCGCATGGAGGAAAATTCCTGTGCGGCAGTCCGACAGATGTGGGAACACTGCTGCTCGGGATGACCGACGGATCATGGGCATGAATTTTACTTACCACGGGTATGCTTCGATCCCCCTGGTACCACTCTCATGAAAAGGTCACCATTCCTAAAGTTGATCGCAACCAAGGCCGTCGCCATGCGAAAAACCACAGTTTTCACTTTCTGACTTGTGCCGAAGTTCATGTTGTACGAATTGTTCGAAACAAGGTCACTATTATCCCCTTCTAGGTCGTCCCTTCGCTTGGTGTGACTTGAATTTCTCTAAATATGAGTGACGTCGGTGATTGAAAGTTCGGGAACACTCAACAGTGCTGCCATCTTACGAGCGAGCTTTCAGTTTTAAGCCCAACTTACATAAGCAATTAAGTCTTTAAGACGAGTATCATCACCACGTTTTTTTTACTAAAATAAGCTAAGTACGATCATGCAATTATTATTTGCCCGTATGCCTTACTAGTTACAACCAGTAACTATTTTAAATTGTTACTTTGTATGCTAAGTCATAAGTTGAAATTTGCATAAACAAAAATTTATCATATTTTTTTTTAAACAAATAATTTAGCAATAAACGTAATCACAAGTTTACTTATACAATAAAATCAAAAATCAACTTACTGGAAAAGAAAAAGATAAAATACAAAGCAAAACAATAAGTCCCTTTCTCCAATGAAGTTATTCCGAGAACTAAAATGTGAACCTTTTCCCTTCATATCAATTTCGAAGTTCATTTATCTTTTCTCTCAAAGATAAATTAATGTCCATAGGAAAGTCAGGAGTGGGACACTCCGTCAAAAAAATGAGTATTTTTTTACCATTTTTATGTCGCCTAAAGACAAATGTTTACGTGACTAAATAACAACAGCCGCTCGGATCAATCTTCCTTCAGATTAAATCGCGCTTGCCTAGTTCAGTCTTTTTTTTTATGTGTTACCACTCGTATTTGCAACTCGCTAAGGTCGCTTAACTACTTAACCGGAGTGTCCAGGGCTTACAAACCAAAAAAAAAATGCAAATTAAATGAACAGTCAGTAAGGGCACCCCCGTGTGGTTCGGGAGAAAAGATAGAGAAAAGTACCGCCTGACTCTTGTCGGGATTGACCTCGATTCTCTATTTCCGGAACCAATCGCCTAAGGCTTTTGCGGAGGTTTCGAGAATACGGCAAATGTTGGATGGACTCCTACCAGAGTAATAAATGGCCGTGTCGTCAGCGAAAAGGTCACCGATCCCTGCAGGCCGCCTGCACGAATCGGATGAGGGGTTGAGAGCGCACCATCAAAACGGTATTGCAATGTGCGGTTCGACAAAAAGTCTCGTAGTATTGCCTAGTTTGGTCTGTGGATGGGACCCATTACATATTAAGTTTCCTCCGTGCCTCAGAAAGCATGTTAAGCGGTGGGTCTCGGCTATCCTTTGTAGATCTTAGATAGTCGTTACAGGTAGTCACTAGTCAGTGACACGAAAGTCGGACAATTAGTCTTACCAAGGGGTATCGTATTACCTAGTACTAACTGGGTTGTGAGGTCGTGCATTCAGATCCAGGCAGGGTTTCCCTTAACTTACTTTGGGTAATTTCATCCCCACTGAACTCAACAACTCAACGTAAATAAACTCATAGTTATGAAACCGGCATGTCCTAGTAACAAGAAGACATGTGACATCCACCAACGTGCACAGGGCCCATGTGATGGATTATGGCCCAAGCCCTAGCACAGATTGGAGGCCTGTGTTTTAGCAGATCCAACGTGGAAAGCTAATGCTGTGCTGTTTTTTTTAACAACCAACGGACTAAAACTGTCCTTTTCACATGTAAATTATGAACGAATTTTTTTAAGTGACCAAAAAAGTGTGTACAAACGTGTGAAGCAAATTGCAATCAGTTAGTTTATTTCTCCAAGCAGAGCTTTAGAAATGTAATTATTTTTTGAACAACTAAGAATCGAAAATTTTGAGTAACGGAAAGCTACAAACGATGTACCTCTACCTATAGGTGCGGTGTATAGATCACGGCCTTGTAAATTCCTGAACGCAACCACTGTCATCATGTGGCATTTGTTTAATCCTATCGATTCTGACTTCTGTTTGACAATGTAAGTGGGGGAGGCGTGAAATAAAAGTCTTTCGTGATTTATGTCTTCAATCAACGCCAAACCACGCGTTGGTATACTTAATGATACTGATCAAAAGCAGTGTATTGATATTACAAATGTGCAAGTATTAGAAATTACTCAGTAGCAGTTACAGAGTCTAGATTCGAGCTCGGCTGATTGCAGTTAAATAATAAATAAATATCGCTGGACATTACACACAGCGCCATCTAGTGACACACTAAGGAAGGCTTGTGTCGTGGTCACCAGACAGTTGATATACCTACATACTACATATGTATATACTTTTTATTTGTAAATACATACTTATTATACATATGAACATCCATGACTCAGCGGAAACAAAGTCCATGCTCATCACACAAACATTTGCTCCTACCGGGATTCGAACCCGAGACCCTAAGAACGTCAGGCAGCCTCACTATCGCTGCGTCATACGGGTCGTCGATGTTGGCTCAGCATGGGACTCAACATAATGGCAACAACATCTTCGCTTAACCTTTCAGCGATTTGGTACAGGTCGTCATATATTGTAACAAATGTAAAAGTTTAAATACCTAAATACCTACATGTAGTGTGTGTTGTTTTGTGGGATCACCGAAATAAAACGCGGCTAGCAAATTTACTTCACAAACAGGGTGTAAACAGACTCATCAGGAAGCCATCAACCAAGCATTCAGGTACATCAAACTAAATAACGTTACGCAAAAATTAAAGCTGGGAAACGCTTTTTTTGGGTGAAAATCATGTTTTGTGGTAGAAATCAATGTAACCCTCAAAACTTTGTGCTGATGGATGAACTGACAAGAACGGGGGTTGTGGAAGTGTTTTAAAATCTTACAATAAAAACTTATACTTATACATTTAAAAAAACTTGTCAAAAAAGTTGTATTAACTCTGACCCACAATATCTCCGTAACTAGAAGGTTCCCAGATACGATGTAGAACAAAAACCGGCCAAGAGCGTGTCGGGCCACGCTCACTGTAGGGTTCCGTAGCTTCCCAGACCATTAAAAATACCAACATTTTTCGTCAGCAAAAATAACTTTGTTTTTTATAGTATTTGTATGAAAAACAAAGTTATCATTTGCGTTTTTTTGAAAAAGTGCTATATAACTCAAAAACTATTCAACTCATCAAGTTGAAAATAGTTTTCATAGAGAGTTCATATAAAGGTCTACTTCTGTGATTTTCATATTTTTTAAACTTATGGTTCAAAAGTTAGAGGGGGGGGGGACACATTGTTTTTGACTTTCGGAGCGATTATTTCCTAAAATATTAATATTATCAAAAAATAATTTTAGAAAACCCCTATTCATTTTTAAATACCTATCCAACAATATATCACACGTCAGGGTCAAAATTAAAAAAAAAATCGCTCCCCACTTTACGTCTGGGGGAGGTACCCTAATAAAAATGTTTTTTTAAATTTTTATTTTTGCACTTTGTCGGCATGATTGATATACATATTGGTACCAAATTTCAGCTTTCTGGTGCTAACGGTCACTGAGATTATCCGCGGACAGACAGACAGACAGACAGACAGACATGGCGAAACTATAAGGGTTCCGTTTTTTGCCATTTGGCTACGGAACCCTAAAAAAGAACAAGTAACATGATGAGATTTATAAAGGCTTTATTTAACTTTTATTTGTATAAGAGACAAGTGATACTAATACTTTGCGATGGTATTGCGCAATTCCTAACCCTGTTGTAACAACAACAAAGTAAATCTTATATTCACTATCGAAGCTGCGGGGAAGTCTGTAGCGTCAAAATTGGCACCTCCCGCGTAAACTTGCATTACTGTGTTGACTTTACGCATACCACTTGAGCATAGACAAACATCGATTGCCAAGCAGTAGGCCTTGTATTTAACTCGACAAATATCTTATGAACCAGCGATAGTGCACAAGGAAAATGTACTCGCAACAATGTAAAATAAATATAACACATACAACGAATCCGAAAGCCTCGTGTTCGTCCACACTATTATTTTCGATGGAAGATAACCAGCGATGCTTTTTATTTCTTTCTTTCTTTCGATAGGTCGTACCTAGAAACCTTTTAGTTATGAAGATATTGAAAGTCATAGTCCCTAATGATGCGGACGTTGGTGACTTAACAGACTGAAAATCAATCATCACCTAATTGGTGCCGACGCGTTATTGGTATGAGTAAGTTCCTAATTACTAAAACGTTTCTATTGCATCCTAAAACCCATTGTCTCCTGCTTATTCGAGTATCACACTATCATTCGAGTTTCTTGAACACATAACCTAAATACATAAATATTATGTAATATGTTAGTTATTTATTGAAACAACTGCATAAGTTAGACACTACACAATTTAACGAAATAAATGAATCCATTGACGGTTTGTGTCTGAAATAATCTGTTACATAGAAAATTAACCAGCATCAGCACAGTCAAAAGAAACTTTTTGACAGTACTGGGCACACACCCTATCTAAAACTTCCTAACATGGTAAACAACGGTCCCGTTCTGGAATTTAGTCATATGAAATACCTACCTGCATTTGATTAGCAATTTCTAGTTCAGAATATGCATAATAAATACGAGTAGAATATGCCTAGCCTTTTCCCAATTATGTTGGGGTCGGCTTCCAGTCTAACCAAATGCAGCTGAATACCAGTAATTTACATGGAGCGACTGCCTATCTGACCTCCACAATCCAGTTAATACTGGGTAATACGATACCACTTGGTAAGACTGGTTGTCAGACTTTTTGGGCCACTGACTGTAACGACCGCCAAAGATGGACAAATGACAGCCGGGATCAAGAGCTTAACGAGCTTTCTGAGGCACGGAGGAAACTCGGCATGTAAGGGTGGTCACCCATCCACAGACCAACCTAGGCAAGCACGGCTTAACCTAAAGATCGGCCCGAGCGGCTGTTATTATTTAGCCACGAGCTCCTAGAAATGCTTTACACTATAGTATACAAATTTTAAACTAATCCTAAATCTATTTTCAACCGACTTCCAAAAAGAGGAGGTTCTCAATTCGTCTGTTTTTTTTTGTGTTTGTTACCTTAGAACTTTTTCAATTACCTTCCTTAGTACAAACCGAATCATTCATTACAACACTACAACGAGTTATTACAAATAAACACAACACTTATCGGTACCGATAAGTAGGAGAAAAAGTGCGATAAAGTGTTTATTTCTGTCTTTGATTTAGCGATAAAACAACCAACGGACAGCGTATCAGTCATTCATCAGCCGTATGTGACACGTTGATAAGAAACAAGGATTTCCACGATATTTCCCTGAAGTTAAGAAACGCGTTGGACAAGATTATGCCCGACAAAGAGTGACTTGTTGTTATTTTTTGTATTGTAGGTACGTGCGTCATCAATAGATGACGTTAAATATATCGGTTTCATATGCGTATTGTAGAATTGTCACTTGCTTCGGTGAAATAAAAATCATGAGGAAACCAGCATGCGTGAGTGTTAGATTCAATATCAAACATAAATATATTTTGTAATTGATTTAACAATCGATTTTATTTTAGTTTGTTTTAATTGTCTGTGGTAAAATATTTAATTTGTAATTTCATATTGGCAACATCGCCACTTTTGTTTTTTTTCTTCTTGACTCTGCACCTCTGCACCGTCCACATAAAGATCCCAGTGATTTATTAATAAATTCGCTTATGCCTTAACTCAACACAGCATTTTTATTGTACAGTGAGAAATGGTTCTTGACTGCATGTAAATAAAAGTCAGAGGCCCATGGCAACATAAAAACAGCTCTGGCACTAACTACACAATTAAGAAATAAAGAATAATACGAGTAGGTATACAGGGTGTGAGCAACCTCATCACGAAGCCGTCAACCAACCATTCTGTACTTGAAACTAAATAACTTTACCCAAAAATGATTGCTGGGAAACGACTTTTTCTTTGGGTTGAAAAATTATGTTTTATGATAGAACTCAATGTAACGCACTTAAAACACTGTGCTGATGAATGGATTGAATAGTACAGGAGTCGAGGAGGTGATTAATTAATTTTTATTTTTTATTTTACAATAAAAACTTGTATTAAAAAAAAAACTTGTCAAAAAGTTGGAACTTTGACCCCCAATATCTCCGTAACTAGAAGATTCCCAGGTATGGTGTAGAACAAAAAAATGATCGCAATGACGAGGAGAACAAGTGCCTTTCGGCTTCGTGAAGAGATGTTTTACACCCTTTATACACAGTCTTTATATCGATATTGTGACATCTTCTCACATTGTGATATGCATCCATGTCGTCGAAACAAACAATGGGTGCATCAGAAAAATGAAATTAATGAGATTATAATAATATTTCATGGTTGTAACGTAATCTCAAAATTGACAGCACGCAACGAAATGAAAGAAAAAAAATTCTGATTGTTGATAATATTCTAGTGATTGATGTCAAAAATAAAGAATGGTAGTTGTATATGCTTTTTATATTATGTACCAAGAGATAATTTTATTCATTGTAGAATAGATAAAGTAGTCATGCACGTGAGCTAGCATATCCATCTACTTATGACACAAAAGAATATTATTAAGTCGCCTTTTTTTTTTTTTTTAGGATGGGAAATCATCAAATGACTTCTCCCACTCTGGGCGGAGCGGGAGGGAGTGTCAGACTCTTACTGACTAAAACCCATCCATGTTCCTTCCTCGCCCTTTATGTTCCGGGGCCGCGGTATCTCTTTCGAACAGTCCCGCAACCCCGGCAGGCTTCGGCCCTTGCGGGCCCCTCTCTTCTGCTGACATCTCTTTGAGGCGCGCGTGGAACACGAACGCGCCGTCGACACGGCCTGTCGTCATTAGACGGACGGACGGCTAGCTAGCCCATAGCTAACCGTCCACTTATTAAGTCGCCTTAAAGATTAAAAAGTAAATCTGCATATTTCTTTATTTGGGTCGGTTTTGTGAAATCAATCAATTTTGTTTTAATCGTTAAATAAAACAAAATTTACTAAGTATCAGAAGCCGAGGCTACAATTGGGTATCTACTGTTTAATAATAGCTCCCTGAAGTTAAAATGGATGTTTTAAAATGAGTTAGGAAAACTTCCAACTTCAAGTCACTCACTAACACCACCCATTAAAATAATCTCGCTCAAACAAAATGGCTTAGTTTAATACCAAGAACTTTTCTAAATAAAACGAAAGTGGATGTCTAGTCTGGTTCAGCGAAACTTTAAATTACACCTAACTTTACTAGAGAAAATACTACTTTAGAAGTTAAGTATCTCAAACAAAAAGGTTCGGTTGTAAAAAGAATGTAAAACTACAGCTTACTAGAAATACGTTTTCAAAGCTACATATTGTGTAAAACGTGATAAAATAAACACTTCGAAGTCAGAACAAAAAAGTTCGGTTGTAATTAAAAAAAAATATAGTAAAACATCACAGACAATTCAATTGGCTTATTTAGTAGTACGTTTTCAAACACAGAACAAAGAGAGAAGAAGGGGGCTAAAAGAGGTTACAAGGGCCCTGTGGGCGGGGTCGCTCATATAAGCGAACGCTCATAATTATGTCAAACGATTGCTCATTGTTTACCGTAATACCATGTATGTGTGACTGCACGTCAAGCACAGTTTTTTCGTTAGTATGACAATCAACAAGCAAGCAAGCTCGCGATCTAAGTGTGAGTAGTTTGTGTGCGTAATGAAGACACGTATGGGTCTCTCTTGTGGTGGAGTTAAAGACTGGGGAAAAAGCGGCGACACGCGTTCTAATACAAATCAGGAACAAACAATACAAACAGTTATTATTTTTTCTGAATTTTTTTTCATACAAAATACTTGGAGCTCCACAATATGGGCAGGCTTATAAAAAAGCCAGCCTGCATAATTTAAGGTTGATTGAAAAGTATACAACCTTACCAGTACCAATAAATTACACATTATGGAAATACCTAAAACCAATGTAACGTACGTGAAAGTTACTAAGTAAATGTTTAGGCCTCAAACTTTTAGAATTGTAGTTCAATTTAGTAGTTTTATGTAACAGTGTCTCAAGACGAAAGTCTTTGATCAGTGTGTGTTGTCGGTGATAACATACGGGACCGAAACGTGGTCGCTGACAGTGGGCCTTATCAAAACGCTTAAAGTCACCCAAAGGGAGACCCAATAGAGAGGGCTATGCTCGGAGTTTCCTTGCGTGATCGAATCAGAAATGAAGACATCCGCAAGAGAACCAAAGTCACCGACGTAGCCCGAAGAATTACCAAACATAAGTGGCAGTGGGCAGGGCACATTGCTTTCAAAACGGATGGCCGATGGGCCGAAAAGTTATAAAGTGGCGATCGCGAACCCGAAGACGATGCGTTAGAAGACGTCCCACTGGTGGACTGATGACTAGTGATGACCTGATGAAGGTTGCGGGACCGGTCAATGTGGCGACACTTTGGGGAGGCCTTTCGGCTGAACTGATGAAGTAGTTATTCACCCTGGGGGAGCCCACCCTCTGTACCGTTTTTTTTGGGAGAGAACCAACAAAACGCGACCGGTCTTTGGGGATAAGACTGAGAAGTGTGGGATTATTACCACACTAAATCCACCCTGGTAGTAACAATGCCGCACATGGGAAGAGACACCGTTACCTCTTAATATACCGGTCCGAAGCCCCCTCTGTGCAACGCCTGTTAGGACACATCCCTGTACCTATAACCTATTTCTGCCATCTAGCTGCAATGTGTCACACTCAGGCAGCAGAAATAGGTACAGGAGAGTGATAGTTTTAACTCGGGTTAAAAGAGCTGTGGAGAGGAAGCAACGCATTTGCGATGTCTATGGTGTTATTGAAATTCATTGTTACATCACTAGTGTATGTTGGTAACACTATTAGACGCTTGTATCTGTCACCGTAAAATTGTCAAATACGTTATATTGTAATATCACTAGCGATATTGTAAAGTCTCGAATTATTGTCAAATGAACATACTGCTTACAATAAAACGCATTATTTTTCGTGAAATGCATGCGATGGTAGTCAACTCACGCGGTGTGGAGAGAAGGAGGAGTCCTCCTTGCCCAGTGGTACCACTCTCATGAAAAGATACTGTACCATTCCTGAGAAATATCGATTAATATAACCTAACCTTAAAACACTTCATATTCCACTAAAAAGCGTAGTCGACGGAGCCCCGCTTCGCGGGGCCCCTATTTCCGAGTGCAGGGTTTAAAGGAACCTAACTAACCTAACGGGGGGTGCCCCAAGTCCCGTTTATGGGGGCAAGAGATACTTCCGTATGTTCAGTTGACAATAATTCGAGACTTTACAATATCGCTAGAGAGATACACGTTATATTGTAATATAACGTATTTGACAATTTTACGGTGACATATCCATTTCCTTGGCATTGACTTTGTCTGAGTTGAACATTGCTGCATAAGCTTCGAGGCTGTCCATAAATCTATAACGTAAATGTCATTTGTGCTTGGACAATAAACAATCCTAACAATCATTGGAAGACCTTAATTCAAAGAAACAACACAACATTCATAAGCGACTGTCGCAACCACGAGAGAATGAAATACTTATTTATTCTAAAAACAGGCTATTTCTGAAACACTTTTAAACGCTATCATGTACACACGAACTACGATTAGATGAAGTCGAGTCTGATTTTCCTGAGAAGAAATAGTGAAACATGGGTACAAGTCAGTTTTAAAGTTTAAGCAAATTTAAAAAAAAAGCAGTTTCGTGTTACCAAAAAATGAATCTAAGTGTATTTAAAATTAAGATAAGAATTCCATTTCTATGTATATTTGTTTACTAGTATAAAAAAAACCGGTACTCTTCAATGATTTCCTCCTGACTCGATGAAGAAAGTAATGGCTGTTAATTGTTTAACGGCTTCTAAACAACTTAATGGACTTTAGAACGATTAACATTATCTTGTACTTACTTCCGGGACGTTAAACTGACAGAAGTTCTCAGTAATTGAAATTGTTAGGAGGGACTATAAATAGAATTACAATACGGTAATAGCTGTCACTTATATGATGTCTTCCGTGATTACTAATTATTATGAGCTCTCAATATTTCGACGCTGTTGCAAGCGCCATGATCAATGGGTGAGTTGAAAGTAAATCTTCCAATAATTGTAAGAATGATTTATTTTCGAAGCACAAATTACATTTACATTATAGATTTATGGACAGCCTCGAAGCTTATGCAGCAAGTCAATGTCAAGAAAATGGATACAACCGTAAGACTCTTTATAATCTTTTTTAATTTAATTTCCATTTTAACAGAATTTCTTCACAGCTTTGCTGAAAAAATAAATTAAAAACACGTTACTGCGAACGCATTTTACTTTAACGAAAAAACTTTAGTCGTTAGGAAAAAGATAAATATTGTTCAGAAACAGACAATGAGGGTCAACAATATAAAGAGGACCGCAATTATATGTACATTTTTCCTGTTATCTTTGTAGAGAAAAGATAACAGGAAAAATTATAAAAAAAGGTTTAGTAATTTTTTTTAAAGTTATTTAACAATGGCGCTTATTCTATAGAGCAGCAACTAAACTTATTTTAGGCTCTCGCTCTTTTTTTTCTATTAGTTGAAACTAGAAAGAGAAAGCAAGAATTTCACTACTGTTAAACTGGTCAGAATTACGTTACCGTGCAACATCCGTCGTGATTTCAGAACGGCCCAGATTAAAAATACGGCATAATGAAAAGAAGTGCATTATATGAACTAACTTGAAAGGAGTCAAATTCTTGCTATTCCTTTCTAGTTATAACGATTAGAAAAGAGAGCTATTAGTCTAAATAAGTTTAGTTGCTGCACAACTTGAATAGGCGCCAATTTGGATTAATTTTACCTACGGAATATTTCTTTAAACGCGTTCGAAAAGTTATTTGTTATATAACACAATAAAACTGTAATTTTGTTTGTGCTTATTATTTAAAATTCTTATGCTTGGTATGAAAGGATGTGCTTCTAATCGATGTCTACGGAACCCTTACTTTTCACATCTGACACGCTCTCTGGTCTTGGCAGTTTTTCTTTTTAGGTTTTCTTCGCAATTTTTCATAAGTCATTTTCGCTAAACGCTGTTTTCGGTGAAACTTTGAGCATTCTGTAAATTTTGGTATCGACTGATTTTCGGAAATTGGTTTCGAACTTCCCAAACTTCGTTGGATGAATGGGTCTACCAAGAATATTATTCGTAGCGACCGTTGGCTAAATACTATATAATATAATACTATACCGTCAGAAAAACTCATTGTCAGGTAAATTGACAATTTACCAATCACACAACAGTTGTACATAGCCATTTGTGATTTTTGGTTCACAGATTCAGCACAAAAATACATTTGTATATGTCACCGTAAAATTGTCAAACACGTTATAATAACAATATAACGTGCGTCTCTCTAGCGATATTGTAAAGTCTCGAAGTATTGTCAACTGAGCATACGGAAGTATCTCTGCCCCCATATTTGGGACTTGAGCCCGTTAGGTTAGTTATGTTCCTTTAAACCCTGCACTCGGAAATCCGCGAAGCGGGGCTCCGACGACTACGCTTTTGAGGGGAATATAAAGTGTTTTAAGGTTAGGTTATATTAATCGATATTTCTCAGGAATGCTACAGTTTCTTTTCATGAGAGTGGTACCACTGGGCAAGGGGGACCCCTCTTTCCCTCCACTCCGCATGTGTTGAGTACCATCGCATGCATTTCACGAAAAACAATGCGTTTTATTGTAAGCAGTATGTTCGTTTGACAATAATTCGAGAGTTTACAATATCACTAGAGATATTAAAATATAACGTTTTTGACAATTTTACGGTGACATATACACGGACTATTTCATTTGGTAGTCACGCATGTGGTTTAAAGACAAGCGTTCACCTATCCACATCGTACGCATCAAACGCATCGCATTAACCGGATCGTGGTATTGTTGAACAGATTCCGATGCGTACGATGCGGACAGGTCACACTTGTGTGACTTTCTATACAAAGAATGGTACGGCGGAAATAAGACGCGAATTTTTTGTGTGTGATAGTGGACTGTATTTTTAAAGAATGGCTGGTAATTGCCGAGAAGTTAAATGCGAGATAAGAACGAGCGAGAAATAGGAGAGGAAAGCACGCCTACCTTGGCTTGTTCTTCGTCCCTCGTGCTGGGCTTGACAAATGGCGGCTGCTGGCGTCTTCACAAACTCACTCGATCGTTCACACAGCACACCCGCGGGCGGTTTAAGTATCACCAGGGTTTATGGGCTACACTGTCCAATAGGGGAGTAAGCAGCGGTAACACAGCGGTACGATAGTATAAGCGGTAAGGGTGGCGCAGGCGCGCGGTGCGACGCAACCTCTCAGCGTGAAGTCTATTTCCGGAGTTCCTTCGTCAGGCGCGGCGTGCGGTAAGGAAGAAGGGGGTGGGGGGTCGCTCGTTTTAATACGTTGCCCACTAATATTGAATTAGGGTTTTAATTGACACGGCAAAAAATAGATGGCGCTACCATTCCCCCCGGCCTTAAAGGGTTGCCTTTAAGAGAAAATGAGAGAAAATGAACTTAGTTATGTTAGGTGTACTACCGCATAACCTATCCATAAGCTAAAACAGCATTATAATATTTTAAGTTAATCTACTAACTTTAGCGGAACAATTCTAATAAATTACAAACTAAACCTAAACTAAGAAGGAGATCCAACTTCAAGCTAGATCTCACTGAGTCGGTAGCGGACAGAGACGTATGACAGGGCGCATGTAGCTACCCTTCGCGGTTTTAACGGTAACGACGCGCGTTGTACCGTCCTTAGAGGTGTGTAATTTCTCAACGACGGCTAGAGGCCATGAAAGCGGCGGAGAATTATCATTTATCATAATGACCAACGTACCCTCCTGTATAGGGGATGCAGGACTATTCCATTTAGATCTAGCCTGAAGTTGGTGAAGGTATTCCGAACGCCAGCGCTGCCAGAACGACTGTACGAGTTTATCAAGAAGAGTATGTCTCTGAAGCAAGCTAGAAGAGTTTGCTTCAGGAGCGGGAAGTGACGACAATGGCGCTGTGTTCAAGAAATGAGCAGGAGTTAACGCGGATGGTTCAGCAGGGTCACTACTCAATGCTGTGAGCGGACGTGAGTTAACCAGTGCCTCGATTTGAGCAAGGACAGTTAAAAGCTCTTCGTAAGAAAGGATTTGTTGGCCTATCACTTTAAAGAGATGCGTTTTAATTACTTTGACCATGCTTTCCCAACATCCACCGAAATGTGGTGAAGCAGGCGGAATGAACTTCCAATCAATGTGATTAATGGAAAGTTCCTCCTGAAGAGGTGAACGATACTCCGTATTGAGAAATTTATAGAGATCGCGTAAGTAAGAACTAGCACCTACAAAACAAGTGCCGTTATCTGTGTATAAGCACTGTATAGGGCCGCGTCGCGAGAGGAATCGTTTTAGGGCTGCCAGAAATGACACCGTGCTTAAATCCGTCGCAACTTCTATGTGTGTAGCGCGCGTAGTTAGACATGTAAAAATACATAACCAAGCTTTACGGCTTTTAATACCTCGACCACGAACTGGTGTATACTGCAGTGGTCCTGCGTAATCACAACCGGTATGTGTAAACGCCTTATCCACCTGATTGACACGCTGGCTAGGAAGATCTGCCATGGGAGGAAAGATCGGACGCGGACGGAATTTAAAACAGATGTCACATTTATGAATTCTGTGGCGAATTACTCGTCGTGCAGCCAGAATCCAGTACTTTTGCCTGAGTAAGGACATAAGCAACTCTGGACCTGCGTGGAGATGTTTCTTGTGATAGAAATCAACAAGAAGGTCGACCACGTGGTCGTGACGCGGTAAGATGCAGGGATGCTTATAGTTGTAAGATTCGTCCGAATTCGACAAACGACCGCCAACTCGTACGATGCCGCGCTTATCGAGAAACGGCTTGAGCTTAAGAAGAGCGGGAGAACAAGGTATATTATTTTTCCAATTTTGAATATCCTTATTAAAGTGAACAGCCTGTAGAGCACGCAATAATGTATACTCTGCAAATTCAAGATCAGAGCTTGAAACAGAAGTTCCATTAGGCAATTGACTAATAAACCTACAGACGTAAACGATGGCGCGTAGTAACTTAGACCACGACGACATGCGAAGTGCGAGTGCGTAAATTGGAGATTCCGCAACCTCAACAACCACGGGATGAGAGACAGACTTCCGCTCTGGTACGTCCTCTTCCTCTGCATTGTGGTCAAAAGAAGATATAGGCCACTCTGACGGATCATGAGAAATCCAAGAAGGTCCACGATGCCATAAAGGATGATGCAGAAGATTAACTGGAGTAACACCACGAGACAGGCAATCAGCAGGATTCTCAATACCCGCGACGTGATTGAAACAGTCAGCAGGAATAAGTTCAATTATTTTAGTAACGCGATTGGCGACAAAAGTCTGCCAACGGTGGGGAGAAGAATCAATCCAAGCGAGCACTACCTTGGAGTCGGTAAATGCGTATATTTTATTGATGGAGTGGTGGGGCGAAACTGTGTCTCGAACCTTGTGAAGCAACTGAGACAGCAGAAGGGCCGCGCACAACTCCAGTCTCGCAACCGAAATGGTTTTGACAGGCGAGACCTTAGACTTGGCACAAACTAACTGCACAGAGTAGCTAGAACCAATGCGGACTTGCAGATATACGACTCCACCGTAAGCGCGCTCGCTGGCGTCAGCGAAACCTATTAGGTTAACACTACAACCATCAACCAACCCTAGATGACGCGGTATAGTGATTTGATTGAGCGCAGAAAGCTCAATGCAAAACTGTTTCCAAGCGGCGACTATATGGTCGGGAGGTGCGTCATCCCACTCACACTTTGATAACCAAAGCTCTTTGATCAAGAGCTTGGCGTACAAAATTGTGGGAGCCACAAAACCCATTATGTCCCATAGTCGGGCCACTGTGGACAGCATAGTGCGTTTGGTGCACTTATCTTCTGGTGGTGACACGTCAAAGCGAAAACTATCACAGGATTTGTCCCAGCGTAAGCCAAGAACCTTATGCGGTACAGACTTCTCAAACTCGATGTCTGGAGAAGCTTTATGAGAATCAGGTATGTGCGCGAGAACCTCTTTGGAATTGCTTGTCCATTTGACAAGATCAAATTGGCCTCGCTTGAAAAGCTGAATAAGCTCTTCACAAAGCGAGATTGCTTGCGGGGCGGATACGACACTACATGCAATGTCATCCATATATAAAGCGGAAGAAGCAACAGCTGCTGCAGCGGGAAAGTTGTCACCTTCATCAGCGATCAACTGACGGACAACTCGTAACGCGTGATATGGACTGGACTTGAGTCCAAAACAAACACGATTAAACTGATACACGGTTAAAGGTTCACTATTGTCAAAGCGGTAAAAGATCCTTTGAAATCTACGGTCAGATTCGCGAACGCCGATATTGAGAAACATTTGTCGACAATCAGCTGACAAAGCGATTTCGAAAAGACGAAATTGTATTATAATATTAAATAAATCACCCTGTAGATTAGGGCCGGCATGCAAAATGTCATTGATTGACTGACCCGATGTTGTTCGACAACTAGCATCTAAAACCACGCGAAGTTTAGTGGAAGTCTTATCTTCGCGAACTACGCCGTGATGCGGTATGTAATACGCGGGAAGAGAATTGTCTCCGTCGTTCACAACCGGACTCAAAAAACCTTTATTGATGTAATCTCGCATGACGTCATTGTAGGAGCCACGCAATTTAAGCGATGCATCAAGTTTGCGTTCTAAACAATGAAAGCGCCTAAGCGCGGCAGCGTACGAGTCGCCGAGCGAATAAGGGTCGCCACAGAATGGCAATGCCACAATATATCTGCCACTGTCGTCGCGAACAGTGGTAGCGCGGAACTGTTCTTCACACTCGAGATCCTTACGGCTCATCGGGGGCGGTGTGGAAATCTCTTCAAGCTCCCAAAATCGCTTGAGAAGAGAATCAATATTATTATCTTGAAGAACAGAACAACAAGACGTAGTATAATGAGAATTATGTAGCGTAGGTACGGCACCCATAACCACATAACCAAATACCGTCTCAATAGCGGGAGGTAAATTATGTTGCTCACTACGTACAATATTAGGCAGTAGTAAGTGCGGAAATACTGAAGCCCCGATCAAAACATGAATATTTCCCGGCTGCGCAAAGTCAGCGTCTGCGAGCGGCAATGTCTTGAGGTGCGCGAGTAACGACACGTCCACCTGAGCGTTCGGAAGCGTGTCCGTAATACGTTCCACGATAAGCGAGGAAACTTTGAAATTAATATCTTTATTAAAACGCGAAAATATTTTAATATCTACTGAACCCTTACATGATTTTTCCGAACCACCGATCCCTTTTACTATTAAGTTACTATTTTTAAATTTATTCCACAGTCCGAGACGTTTAAAACAATCTGAAGCAATAAAGCTACTTTGTGATGCACTATCCAGCAAACACCGGACCACGCACGGTGTATCGTTCACATCGTAAATAATAACCTGCGCGGTTGCAAGCAATATCGTAGTGGACGCCGTACATTGCTGCTCGGTCTCGTGCCGAGTGCGAGTGCGTGGACGCTGCTGCCTGCGGGCGAGCGCGATGGATGTCGTACACAAAGAAACTTCTGACTGAGACGCGGAAGGATTAGGCGCCGTGGTACTGGCGGCCTGCACCTGCGGTAAAGTCGAAACAGCTGATGGACTAGAAACTAGGTCAAGGTTACCGGGGTCATCCGATTTTTTATTGAAATGCAACAACGTATGGTGGCGCTGATTGCACGAGCGACATTTGATTTTACTTGAACAATCGCTTGTTTTATGCTTAATACTTAAACAATTCACACAAGCTTTATTTTCTTTAACATATTTAAAACGAGCAGTCGGAGTTAAATTATTAAAAGCGGGACATTTAAAGAAGTGATCGTGTACAATATCATTGCACAGACACTTGTGCGGATTATTATTAGATTCCGAACATGCTACGTAGGATTGTGGATTAGGGACAGAGTTATTATTATTACGCGATTTATTCAACTTTTGTTGTTGTTGTTGTTTATTGTTATTACTAGACGAGCTAGATGAACTAGGCTGCGTATTCTGGAATATTCGACACTGATCTTTAATGAATTTAATAAAACTATCTAATGTAGGTATTTTGTTATGACGTTCTGTCATTTCAAAAGCACGAATTGTTTCCGTGTCGAATTTCTTTAATGCGAGTTGTAACAACAAAAAATCGGAAAGATTATCTAATTTTAGGTTTTTTAAAGAATTAACTGCGGTAACAAATTTATCTATGAACAGCTGGAAATTCGAACTAGACGCGGGACCGGACAATTGGGAATCAAACGAGCTTACCTGTTAAGCGAAGTCTTGATTCTAATTTTATGAGTGGCAATCTGAAAAATAATTGTTAAACATGGTAGTATTCCTTATATCTACATTAATACACCGCGAAATTTAGAGGATCAAAAAAAGAATATTTTTTAGTCCTGCAATATTTGTATACTTCCCCGTTTTGACACAATGTCAGGCACGTCACTTATTTTAGAGATCACAATATTGGGAACAATCTCTGTGTACAGAGTAGTTCCAAATAGGTACCTAGATTCACTATGTTTTCCTGAAAGGTTAAAATTGAATTAGGTAGACTAATTATTGCAGCTTTGGGGCTATTAGCTATATTATAGTGGTGGGTGGGTAATTATTTTTCAGATTGCCACTCATAAAATTAGAATCAAGACTTCGCTTAACAGGTAAGCTCGTTTGATTCCCAATTTTACTTCGTGGCAATCTTTCAAATAATTGTTAAACATGGTAGATGTTTAGAGCTTGCTGCAATAATTAATTATTTATCTGATTAAAATGCGAATAATTCTGAGTTGATTTATGAAAATAATTTATGACCTTCTCCTTATATAGGAGTGTAGTAGCTTAATGTTATAACTTTAAGAGTATATAATAAATATATAAAGTTTTTATGTGGTCGCTTTGGCAACTTATATATAATCAACGTTATGTCTAGCTTAGTTGATGCCAGCTCTGGTTTGAGCTGTTGTTTGGGTTGTATTGTGAGGGGGACCAATTATGAAGTTTAAGTACCTACCACTGAAATGTGACAACCTTACAAATAATAAAGCTTGATATATCCTATGTTTTATAGCTCTAATGGGTTAAATTTAGAGCTAAGAGAACAATTAATATCTTTGT
Organism: Xestia ashworthii; assembly: GCA_950022955.1. Taxonomy (NCBI): domain Eukaryota; kingdom Metazoa; phylum Arthropoda; class Insecta; order Lepidoptera; family Noctuidae; genus Xestia; species Xestia ashworthii. The sequence goes on from OX465569.1 coordinate 15,154,542, forward strand.
TTTCTAGATTTTGTTCATATTACCAAGCTATGATAAGATTAATTATACTTTTGATAGATTATATTAATGAGGCAATGATGGTTTCAGATTTCTCAGTAAGCAATTTGATTATTTGAAATTCAGTTGCAGTGTTAGTATTTAATGGGTGTGTGTGTTTGCAAAAGGCTCTCAATTAATTAGTGTTGAATTGTTCGGAAATACTTTCAAAGGAAGTCGCTGGCATTATGCCCATTTAAATAAATAAATATCGCTGGACATTAACACACAGCGCCACCTAGTGCCACACTAAGCAAAGCTTGTGTCGTGGACACTAGATAGTTGATATACTACATATATACTTTTTTGTTTGTAAATACATACTTATTATACATATAAACATCCATGACTCGGAAACAAATGTCCGTGCTCATCACACAAACATTTGCTCCTACCGGGATTCGAACCCAGGACCCTAAGAACGTAAGGCAGTGTCACTACCACTACGCCAATCGGGTCGTCAATTTATTCACTTAGGGGCCTTTTGTTAAAACACCTGCACCAGAAAAGTGCTACCAAGGTAAGTATAGAGCTCCATAGGTGTATTGTCTCAAATGATAACTGCATAAATAAAAGAAAATAATGTAGCAGTTTGACTTAGAGATACAATGTCAAACTATTGTTCAATGGTAGATGAGCTTGTCTATTCAAAACATTGTTTCCAATTAATGTTACCTTCAATTGATCAGAAAACACTAATCTTTTCACTTCATTACTATAGAATTAAACTGATTTATTAATTGGTAACTAGTAGTATTTACTCTCAATAGAGCTCAATAATTTTCTAAAGGTCTAGTAGAGCCTTGACTAAATATTATGGATATTAAAGTATTTACTCTCTCATCACCGATTAATATTACATTCAATTAATCAGAAATAGGAGAAATCTCTTTACTGTATTATGATGAGTATTTCGATTAGTCCCTACCCTTAGAAAAATTGCTAAGGGTCTAGTCTTATGACAAAATATTATAATGGATGACTAAGGAGTTCACTCCTTACTGGTCGAACCAAATTAGAGATGAGAGATACACCACGAGTGAGCTATTTCCCCAAACTGTTTGTTTATTTAGGTTTTTAGAAACTGATTTCTGGCTAATGCCATTAATCTGTTCATTCAAATTATTTTGTTTTACCAAGCAGCTTGTAATGGAGCAAGTTTTTGCTGTTTCATTTATAAGAAAAAATATGATACTTAGAGGACTTGGCTCAATGGTAAATATTTGCTATGTTGCAGTGAATTTAGGCAGAGCTAGCTCCAGCATCTTGTGTTGTCAGTATAATTTTCCAAAACTATTTCAAATGTTACTTCTGTCAGAACCAGCAGTGATTCCTTGACAATGTCTTTCAAGGGTCTCTGCCATCAAAAAATTAGTTATTGCTTGACAAGCTAAGAGCAAACTGAATTGAATGCTTGTTTTATAACTAATAAAATCTTTGCAATTAGTGGGTACCTATGTATGTTGTCTGTATTCAGGCAACATTATGTGTTTTGCTAAATGTCTATAGTGTACTGTCATTGCTATGAATTTTAGTTGGATTTTATCAAAGAGATCAAATATATAATTTAAGGTCTTTGGATTTTATGAACTCTTCTGCATGAAATGTATGGCATTTTTTCTCTGCACTAACATATAGGTACACCTCCCCCCTTGTTTCACTTTAGTTCTTACTTTCAATGGAAAGCTGTTAATGCCAATAGGTACTCCAATTGGCAGTGATAATGAATGTAATTTTTTGTTAAATTCCTCTTTTTGAGATGATGATATACTGTAAATCTGTTTGTTTGTCTCTGCACTCCCATGTTCACCTCCCCCCGTGTTTCACTTTTAATGCTTACTTTCAATAGAAAGCTATTAAAGCTTAAAGGTACTCCAATTGGCAGTGAAAATGAATGAAATTTTTAGTTAAAATTCCTCTTTATGAGATGATGATATAATGTAAATCTCACAATATGCCTACCCCTCTTTTCGGGTATTTTAGTTGTGATTTTTTGTCTGAGTTCTCAACAAGGTTCATTGTCAGAAAACTACAGCTGATTATGGGGTCAACGGCCGGAACCAGTGAACAATGACATTATGTTTTAGTACAGTCTTGATAATAAGCAGTCAAAGTAAAGGGAACATTGTTTCTCTTCAATTTTAAGGAATGATATGACTAGAGGCAATTAATTATTATGGGGTAAGGTTTAAGTGATTTTCAAATCTAAAGTAATGCAGAAAAAAGCTATCTGGTCCTGGAAATCTTTCCAAAAATTACTATTAGACATAAGGGGGTATAAATGAATTACATTAAATAATACGCCCATAATTTATCATTGTACTACAGATTGCTAGGTAGAGCAATGAGTTGCTATCGAAGATGTTATTTTAGATTGGATCTATAGTCATCTTAAGATCATAATGATCATAAGAATATTTTCTTTGTTCTAAGATGAGGTTGGGATTTTATTGTCGAAATAAAGTTGCAATTTTATTTGTAACTAAAACAGGTTTAGTTGTTGACATTTGTACATTGACAGGTTGTTAAGACCTTCAAACTTTGTAAGTCTTTACCCCTTATTCTCTCAATACTAATAGTTTTGAGTATTGGGATATTACAGTGCATAGATTTGATGACAAATGGTTTCTTGAACCATTGTACTTAAACCAAGTACTTAGATCATTATTATATAATTATAGTGTATAATTTGATTTATCCATTATAGTACCATGCTTGATATGTGCTCTTTTGGAGCTACCGACTTAACACTCCAGTATCTATTATTGTGTTCAGTGTTAAAAGATTCTTGTTAACAGGATATTTTTATTTGTGTTTTAATTGTGCTGGACACAGACAGGTTATTGATCTTTTCTTGTTGTTGGCACGAGCATATATTTGACCCAAAACTTCTTGGTGTTGATGGTGGTAAAAATCTCTTTGCCTGTGCATGTATTAGTTATTTGGAAATAACCAGCTGGTGTATTTCTTGAAAGAAAATGTTATTTTACTGAAGATCTTGTATAAAATATTATTTAATCAAAAAATAAATGATATTGATTTAATCCCGAGGTCGGTCAGTGGTGATGAATGTTGGCAGGAAGTGTTATGCAGTGCCTTTAAGCTGTTCACCCGTTCATAAGCCTGCCTTCTTTCCTGTCAGTATGATACTGGTCATTGTTTCCCTTAAGATGACATTAACATTCTAATTTGTGTTTAGAACATCTCAATACTTTGGTAGGGCTGGCTTCCCTTAAGTTTAGTAGTGGAACAGGAATCTGTCATAGGCGTCTAAACATTTCCAATCGACGGTTTTCCCATAGAACTATGTGAACAAAGAGTCTCGCTCTAATATTTGAATGAAAAGTGTTATGCTTAAATGTTAATATTACTTCATTGCTGAAAGATCAAAATGCTATGTTTGTGGCATTGCCACAGGGTGCTTCAATAACATTATACTTGATGTCGAAGCTTGCACACATAGTGTGAATATAACATGCTGTAAATATCTCGTATTTAGGCATGAGGATATATATCATATAAGTGTAATGATAATGATAAGTATCTCGTACTTATGGATGAATGTAGTCCTGACAAACGTATGTCAGCCAGCAACTTTACTCGCTGATCCAGGTAGCAAAGAATGATCCCGGATTCACTGCGAGAGGCATGATGCATTTTCAAGGTTATAATGCACATGGGATAAGCAAGGTTAATTAAAGTCGTCTCGCGACCTGCATGGTTGTAGATGAATAGCATAACTTTGCATGTATTTAGCTAATATAATGAAAATGGGACTTACTTACCATTGGCTGTTCAATAACTTTGACCACGTATGTTACTGGTCTTGAAAGTAGGCCTTACCTGCCTTTGGCTGCCATGCCAATTAGATTTTCAGTGTTAGTAATGTAATTAATACCAAAACTAAAGATATCTCGTATCATTCACTGATAGATAACCATCCAGCCTGCTTTTGGCTGCCATGCCAATTAGGTTTTCAGTGTTAGTAATGTGATTTATACCAAAACTAAAGATATCTCGTATCATTCACTGATAGATAACCATCCAGTTAGTAACCTCAGATGGGATGTTACTGGAGTGTCGCACACTCACTGGAGGAAAAAAGCTTTAACAAGCTTACGGCACACATTTTTAGTGTTTATGACCACCGTAGCACTTCGATGAGCGCCGTGGATATCGCGTATCCGGAGGTCAGTTAAAATCGGCCATTCTCACACCTTAAGGTTGTGGGGCCTCAAGGGTTACATGATCCAAATTGTTGTCAGGGATGCACGCTTATTCCAGCTTCGTCTCTGATGTTCTGTTGGTTGTTGTTGATTAATTTTACTCCAATCTCCTTCCAGTAACAGTTCACGTAGTGGTCGGCGATGAGCATAGCTTGCTCGTGTTTCTGTGTCTCGGATTTACGATTTTCACTAACGATGCACATAATACACTTACTGTTACGCGACATATTGTTATTTTGGTAAAATGTTATGTAAAATTAGTTGTAAAATGAGTAATTTGTCGAGGAAGAACTTTTTGCTGCGGTGATATTAACGCGCGAAAAAGAAAAAGTGACGTGCCTGACATTGTGTCAAAACGGGGAAGTATACAAATATTGCAGGACTAAAAAATATTCTTTTTTTGATCCTCTAAATTTCGCGGTGTATTAATGTAGATATAAGGAATACTACCATGTTTAACAATTATTTGAAAGATTGCCACGAAGTAAAATTTAAGATTTAAAGCCTGATCAAAGTAAGTAGACGCGAGAACACGAGTATCCTGATACCTATCAAGGAGCGACTGGAATATGACCTGATAATTCTCAGCACTGGGTGTGACACCTGCGAATACGGATTGCGCTTTGGGCGACAGCTTACCTATTAAATAGTACAACCTGTCAGCATCTGTTAATGAGACATTATCATGAACTGTAGATTTAAAACTCGCATAAAATAAAGGCCAGTTCCGTATATCGCCATCGAATGACATGAGTTCAATAGCGGGCAGTCTCGGTTTTCGTACAGCCGTGCAGGCAGCACCGGGCACTGCGGACTGTTTACCCTCTAACTGCGATTGTACACGCTTTATGATACAATAAAGATCTTCGAATGCGGTGTACGCCTGATAATTTGGTATGGAATCAGGATTGATAGAAAGTAATTGTGAGTTATAAGCGTCTAATAATTTATGAAACTCTGTTCGAATGTTATCTACTGTTACACAATAACTAAGAAATGATTCCCCGTTAACTTCGGAAGAATGAGCTGTTTTAGAACGTTCGTAAATGTTTTGCATACGCTCGAATAAAACATTACGTTTAGCTTCTAACATTATTAAATACGTAAGAGTATATTACCTACTCCAAGTAGCACAAAACTGCATTATAGGATGTCACATAGGGTCCACATCGGTAACATTAGCATTTATGAAGACTTATTACAGTTCACTCGAACTACAAAAGCTGAAAACTACGCCTTCGCCTGTTTATCGACTATAGTAACAACCACAGAAATAACATTGTAATGTTGCGAGCGTTAATATAGGTGTTCAGGTCTGTGTTAATCAGCATTTAGCAATAAATAGTAGCGGCAGCTACAATATAGCATTTTTGTGAACCTGAAAGTAGCTATATTCTGAATTGAAGACCACAAACGTACCCATAAAATGCTTGCATTTTAAAAAAGAACATGTGAACTGCTTTAATGTAATAAGTTATTCTGTGACTTCAATTAACAAAGATATATTGCGTCTTGCTGAACATAGTTGAACTTTTTTAGTGTTAAGCAGCTTGCTACATGCAATCTTATAATAGCATTTATCTAGCCCACATGATCACTATAGGTGAATTTATATGATGCTAAGTTACAGCAAACTGCTATAAATTAGATCATATGTGACCTTTGATCCTGCTTGGAGCGGAATACTTGTACTAGCATAGGCAATTCTACTACTGATGTTGTTAAATAAGATCCTGAAGGACTATTATTAGCGCCTAGTGCGTAATATCTTGTCAGTTGAACGCCGCGCCGCCATCATTGCGATATAATGGTATTTAGAAATGTGGAAATCTAAACGAAGAACTGGCGGGATTCGCCGAAAAATAAATGCGGAATACTTGAAAATTCTAAACAGCAATACAGATGATATTATACGATGATGATGATATACCCACTATTTAAGCTTTACATGGATCTGTGGCTGACTTGTTCGACACAAAAACTACTCGTGTCAGCTTGTTACGGATTTATGTACCACGTGTGAATTCATATACAGCACATAGAGTTTAATTGTGATTAATGCGGTGCACATTGGGTGTTCGCCATTTTTCTTGTTTTAACCTAAGTATTTATTATAATACTAACAATTTATTTTTGTTTATTTAACGAAAATAACAACTAAATTTGAAAAGGATACCAACTATTTATAAGTAAACAGCATATAGTCAAATTACATGTCATATAAAAAGAGATTTCTTGGTTTTTTTTTGTATTATCATTTTATTTTATTCTATAATTTTCACCTAAACAGTCAAATTTTGAGAGCGCGTGAAAATTTTCGCCTATAATCATACGATATTTGACAATAAACTTGCTTTCCCAATCAAATTTCATGCATGTTAAAGAAAAAAATCAAGGTTTTACTAACCGAAAACTAATATTTTATCACAAACACTGGTCACAAAATGGTTGGCGCACAAATACAACACCAAAGTATTAAATAAAAATTTGACACTTGTCAATTTTCAACAGCCGAAGAATTAAAAAGATCCACGTCTGTAGTTTGTGCTGACTAACAGGTAACTCACATCTAATAATTCAGCCATTGTGCTGCATAATAGGTAACACCCACTCTAATAATCAGCCAATGTTCAGCTCTTGGGGTGACTGTTACCATTATAAATGCTTAAATAATGCTAATATAACGCAATTAGTACAGTAATTGAACTATTAGCTGTTTAATTTGTGCCCAAATCGGAGTTATATCAGCTGAAACAGCGCCTCTAACGCTCTTGTTCAGCAGGCTTGTACAGCTTAAGATTCTATGGTAGACAGTGATTCAGCTGATATACAGCGTTTCTGTGCTACTTGGGAATGGGTATATTATTATGAACTAGGAGTGTAGCTAGGTGCTACAACTACCTAGATAGGTACTTCTAGAAGATACCTATGCGAATAGTCGAGAATATGGAAATGAATCCGGTTCGACTGGACCAAAAAATGGTACGGCGGAAATAAGACGCGAATTTTTTGTGTGTGATAGTGGACTGTATTTTTAAAGAATGGCTGGTAATTGCCGAGAAGTTAAATGCGAGATAAGAACGAGCGAGAAATAGGAGAGGAAAGCACGCCTACCTTGGCTTGTTCTTCGTCCCTCGTGCTGGGCTTGACAAATGGCGGCTGCTGGCGTCTTCACAAACTCACTCGATCGTTCACACAGCACACCCGCGGGCGGTTTAAGTATCACCAGGGTTTATGGGCTACACTGTCCAATAGGGGAGTAAGCAGCGGTAACACAGCGGTACGATAGTATAAGCGGTAAGGGTGGCGCAGGCGCGCGGTGCGACGCAACCTCTCAGCGTGAAGTCTATTTCCGGAGTTCTTTCGTCAGGCGCGGCGTGCGGTAAGGAAGAAGGGGGTGGGGGGTCGCTCGTTCTAATACGTTGCCCACTAATATTGAATTAGGGTTTTAATTGACACGGCAAAAAATAGATGGCGCTACCAAAGAATACTACGTTCCGTTTGATGCGATGCCTCCGATGCGTGCGATGCGGACAGGTGGACGCTTCCCTTAACAATTAATTTTACTGACTTTATACAGAAGTCAAATGAACTGGTCTGTATTTGACATATTAGTAATTAATATTTTTGCAATCAACGTTGTTCCGGAATACCTTGATAAACTGATTGTGATATTATGAGGTTAATCTTTTGATTAGCCAGTGAATATAGGTATGTGTGTTATACGTTTCTACCTACCTACTTAAAGATTTCTTTATCGATTTAATGATAAGACGCGTTGATAAAACAAACGTGAGTAAACTCGTATTTTGTAATTGTTTTGATTTGATTCAGTGATTAATTCGGTAGCAACAGCTAATTACGTATTATTACTGCTCATTATTAATGCACACAGTACAAAAAGATTAGACAAAGGTGTCCCCGGGAAAATTTGCAATTCCTGACGGTAAACCAAATAATTAAATGTTTTTTTTTTAATATTGCGCTACTCATCGGTGTAAAAAACCTCTTAATGAAGCCGAAAGACACTTGTTCTCCCCGTCATTGCGATAATTTTCTTGTTTTATACCATACCTGGGACCTTCTAGTTACGGAGATATTGAGGGTCAACTTTTTGACAAGTTTTTTTTTATTTTTTTTTTAAGTTTTTAGTGATTTTTACTATAAACACCTCCACGACCCTTGTACTATTCAACCCATCCATCAGCACAATGTTTTGAGTGCGTTACATTGAGTTCTACCACAAAACATGGTTTTCACCCAAAAAAAAAAGTTGTTTCCAAGCAATTATTTTTGCGTAAGCTTCGTGATGAGTTTATTTACACTATGTAGGTATACAGCTTAACAATCTGCATAGTAGCCATATATCACATCACAAAATAACTGTTGAATGTACAGGTCCTTACTTTTCTTTTCTGTTTCAAAACTGTAGCACTCAACGACAGCCTCGCCCATCAGTCAAGAACAGACCGCTTTTGGACATCTTCTCAATGACTTCGACCCTCGGCCTGTACCATTCAGCTACAGCCAAAAATTTTACAGTGATTAATCCCGAAGGAGACCCACAATGGTTTTACTAATATTATGAAGAGGAAAAATTTGTATTTATACTTTTTATTTTTATTTTTGTATGTAACGAATAAACTTAAAAAGTACAGATTGAAAAAATCTTTCAGTTAGCTATGTTACTGGCCAAACCCGATTTCAGGACAAACTAGTTTTGCCTAGGCTAAACTAGATCGACTTGGGGCACCCCGACACGGATAGATTAGGTTAGAAGGGTACACCATACCCTTCGTAGTTATTTTTTTATAAACCATTCAGAAGTAGGAGCCCCGGCTCCGTCGATCAGGTCTCCCTCGACTAGGATGCAAGAACGAGCTCAAGTTTCAGTTTAGCCTAGGCAAAACTAGTTTGTCCTGAAATCGGGTTTGGCCAGTAACAGCTACACTATCGACGAGTAACATAAGCTATATTTTATCTTCGTACTCCCACAGGAACGGGAACTACCCTGGTGAAATGCGCTACCCGCGTGACGTCCGCTAGTCTATATCAATACTAATAATATATAATATACTAATATTTACTAATAATACATATATATATATATATATATATATATACTAATAATATATAATAATAATACTAATATATAGAGGAAGAATTTGTATTTTTGCATGTAACAAATAACCAATTTGAAAAAATCTTTCAGCAATGGATAGCAACATTACAAGCGAGTAACATAGGCTATTTTATCGCTGTACTCCCACGGGAACGGGCACTATGCGGGTAAATTGCATGACGTCCGTTATTCAAACATATAACGTTTACCCCAACGGTTATCGGTTTTACGGTTAAGTTTTCCGACCCATTGCTTCGAAATGATTCCGATAAATGAAAATCGAGATGGATTTAATGCCTTCGTGATATTTACGTATCTTTGTTCAGCATACTCTGAGTATAAGTAGGGACAGCGCCTCAACCAATAAGATAGCATCACGCCTGTTATCCTCTAAGGGTATGTCAGAGGTGTACTTAAAGGTATTTTTCAGTCCCAAGTAGAAGCGAGCTTATTGCCATAAACCGGGCCCAGAGCCCCTACTCCCTAACGTTTCGTCCGATTATTCGGATCTATCCGCGTCTCTCACACGCACTCGTCTGCAGACGTGCGCGAGAGAGACGGATAGACCCGAATATATGAACGAAGCGTTAAGGAGTAGGGCCTCTGGTACTGAAAAATTCCTGACGGAAAAACACAACAAGACTTTGTCCGATATCGGAATCGAACCCAGTAACCTTCTACCAAACTCATGCGCTTGCAAATTCTTCAACATGAGTCTTTTTGTCTACCATTTTAATGTCCACTTCTATCACACCAGACTATAAATAAAACACACAAAACCAGCATTGTGTGTAATTTCGAGCTCATCGAAGGGTTCTCTCGCGATAAAGCAGAAATCCTTACTGAATTTTCTCGCAAAACGCATTGTGACATATTATGCGTTCAAGCGATCCATCGGAATTCTAAAAAAAAAAAAAAAAGCTAGCCTCACATTCCTGTCTGTCCTGTTCCTGACTGTCACTTGTCACCGAAATCTGTCACCCGAAGCACGGTAACGCAGTGTTTGTTGCTCCCACCGTAAGGCCCCGGTCCCACAAAATATTGCTCGTTCCCGTAATGTCGTGACGATTAATTTATCGTTCGTATTTAGTTAGAGTTAGCTAAAAGTCGTGGGCGACAGTAATCCCGTTGTCCTATATGTGAACACCTGCTTTTAAATATCCACGACATATACTTATTTAGCCACGACACTTAAAACTGTAAGAAAGAAAGAACAAAAGAAAAATACTTATTTGACGTCAGTTAATAAAGCACACACACAATAATATAAAAAAGATACAAAACAATAAGTAAAACATAGTAGGTATGTGCTGTGTGCTGTGTCTGTGGCTGCGCCAAAAAGGTCCGTTTCAGCATTCATGCCAGACAGGTGATGCTGTCTGACGCTGGTCTTCCAATGAACCTTGATAGGGTAAGTGACGGAAAAAATCAGTTTCAAACACAATTAACCCTTTAATTGGTAATGTGTAGCATAATATATATATTTATCCTCACTATAATAAACCTTATTGAATAAATATATTTTTCGTACTTGCTCAAAGTGACATTCAATTGTTGAATAAAATTACGAAAGCCGACGAGGCCGTGAGTTTGTTGCTTTTCCGACAAAAAATATTAGTCTACGAATTTGCCGCGTTTTTGTTTTCTTTAAATATTTTTTTCGCAAATGGTACGAAAAGTAGAGTATTTTCCATGGTGATAAAGCTGTCAAATATAATAGCATAACTTACTAAATTTCTTATAGGTTGTAAGAATATTAATGAGGCATTTAAAAGATGCCTTGTCCGTCTTGCGGAAAAGATGACCATGCTCGATCTTCTAGTTCCAAATGTTTAAAACGAAAAAGAAGAATAAGAGAAGCAGAACTTGAAGAAGATCAAGAAATATCAGTATATTGTATCAAAAAGGGGTTGTGTTCTTTTATATGTCATCTGTCTGAAAAGAAAGAAAAATTGTTGAAAACTATAAGGTCAGATGTAAAAGAATTGTCTAGATTGAGTATAGAATTGTCGTACTTGGTTAACCATTTCTTTAAAAATTATTATAATCATGAAGATTTTCAACAATTGTTTCCCAATTTTGATCCACTACAGTTAACATATATACTCAAACGAAAAAATCACAAATTACAAGACCCTCTCAACATTATTGAAAAGTATAAAATTTTAAATAAAAATACAACATACAATGGAACTTTGAGAACATCCAATCTAACATTAATTTTGTTTTTTTTTTTTTTTTTTTTTTTTAAATATCGCTGGACATTAACACACAGCGCCACCTAGTGCCACACTAAGCAAAGCTTGTGTCGTGGACACTAGATAGTTGATATACTACATATGTACTTTTTTGTTTGTAAATACATACTTATTATACATATAAACATCCATGACTCGGAAACAAATTTCCGTGCTCATCACACAAACATTTGCTCCTACCGGGATTCGAACCCAGGACCCTAAGAACGTAAGGCAGTGTCACTACCACTACGCCAATCGGGTCGTCAAATTGCAAATCAATACAAGACAATTTTAGAGAATAATGTAAATCTTCACGCATTCAAACGTCTAAAGAAATACATGTATCATAAGTTTTCTGAAAAACTGACAAAATCACAAATACATGATTCCACATTCAATGCTTTTTATAAAAATACATACAGTGATAATGAAATTGGAAAATGGTTTGAAGTAAATAAAATTTCAGAAAAGGAAATGAAACAAAACTTTTGGAAACATATTCCTCTATTTGTACAAATTCAACATGAATTGTATGAAAATAATAATAAATCTTTCAATGTTTTCCCAATTTATAAACATGGATTGAAACACATTACCTATGATTCTAGATGCTTACATGAACTTTTACGCAGAGTCGATGCAGAAAACACACCATCTACTTGGGTTAAATTTTCAGAAAGTGACCCAAAAAAATACTGGAGACGGTATTTTTCATTACACTACAGATGGTGTTTGTGTTTCATTATCCATGAATAGATTGGTTGTAAAAAAGGATAAACATAAAGCTAAACGTTTAAAGAAAGAGGAAACTTTAAATGAAAATGAAAACCAACTGTACAAAAAGTACAAAAAAATAATTGCAGTTGATCCTGGAGCCAAAACACCAATTGTAACATGCAATAGAAATTCATCTAATGATACTTTTGAATATAAAACTTTGAAAAAGGGAAGAGTTGTTTGTGAAACAAAGGAACATCAAAGGGAAAAGAAGAGATTGAAATTTACAAAAGATGTTGATTTGAAGATAAGAAATGATAGAGAATCTTTAGAAAAAGAATTGGGTTTTATAATTAGTTGTAAAAATTCAAATGTAGAAGATTATACTAAATTTCAACTAAAATGGTTAGATGAAAAACAGAAAATATACGAGCAGAGAAGATTACAAAGATTAAAGTTTGATAAATATATAAATGATCAAAAAACAAATCATAAAATTGTGGATGAATATTTTGGAAAAGAACCAGATACGTTAGTTGTTTACGGAGCCGGTTTTGATTTTATGAACAAAGGAACATTCAAGGGTCACAGAAAATTTAGACATAATGACATTTTGAAAATTATAAAACAACGGAAAAATTTATCATTATATATAATAAATGAAGCTTTTACAACTAAAAATTGTAGCAAATGTTATGGGAAAAAAATTCAACAAAAGTTGCACGTTTCGAAATCACCATACCGTTACGTATACTGCAGTGTATGTCGTAAAGGTACTCACAGGGATAAGAATGGTGCCAAAAATATTTTGTTAAAATTTGAATATAAATTATCGAGCATTCCTTCGTTTGCCGATACTGATATGAATTTTATGGGTGGAGGAAGCTCATACGGTTCATTATCGTAACTCTGAATTTGTCATTGTGATAAATAAAGGGTTAAAGAAATGGTTAAAAATAAATAGATAACGAGTTAATTAGTAAAATGTCTTTTAACGAGTACGGATGAAGAAAGGAATAAGTATTTTTAGTGTTGGAAAGTAACACTGTTAACAATAAATAAATACACCATCCGTCATCTGTTGTCACGACTAATGCCGGAAACACACTTACGTGTCGTGTTGTGGCGTGGCGCGCCAGAAGCATATCGGTTTCATGCATTTAGTATGGTTAGAGACATATTTGTATGTCGTGTCGTGTCGTGGCGCGTTCTGGCGTGGCGCTGACTGCTCACCACTTTACTGGGATACTTTATTGGGAACGGGGCCTAAGTTTTATCTCCATTAAGTGTAGTAACAATGACAACAGCGACAACACACTAGACCTCGGTAATTGCATAAAGCAAATACATATAAACGCATGTCTTTCCCCCTAAGGGATTCAAACGTGGCATTGATGCATTACACTGAGATTCGTTCACAATCAATCAAGATGCTGCCAATAAGGGATCAGTTAAGCTAAGGTTTTTAGTCTGGGTGCGCAAAACTCAGAAATTCACAGCAAAAAGAAATCGTGTCTGCAGGAACCTTCCTCTTTGAAACCCAGTCCTACTATTTTAGATGATGCTAAAGCTGCTGTACCTAATTATTACCCGACCTAAAAATCGGAGGTTATCAATTCGACACGTATTTATTCTTATTTCCAGGAACTACCATACATTATTGAACGGTAGTTCCTGGAAATAAGAATAAATATTCGTTAAATAACGTTATAAAAATATATTTTCCATATTAAAATTCGTGCTATTAAATATCTACATCCATTGTCACTAGTTCTTACTTTGAACTTTTACCATTTTTTTTCAGGTTTCTGCGTAATGTTACTTGTTGTCTTGCCACTGCAACATTGCCACATTACTATGTATGAAGGTGAATGCCCATGAAATTCAAATTTTCTACATTTTTTGCAAGAGTCGATGAACGAATTTTTCACGGTCAAAGTCCTTCTTCGACTCTTATGAACTTAGAGGGTTGTATTGATGATTTTGATGATTACTCGTATAACTCTGTAACTTAATACGACTTACAGTCGCAACCGATATGTTTATCAACATAAAACTTAGCGCTGCCCTGGAATTTGCAAAAAACGTAAGAAAATTTGAATTTCGCGGGCCACCCTGACGCTTTCACCTTAAGAAGATCCTTTCCTTAGGGTTACGTCAATAATGACAAAAAGGAAAACGTAATCGTGGGTCTGTCTGTTAGTTGATCGCGGCCATGTTGCTCCGAATCTAAATCTGCACAACAGGGGTATAACTTCAAATATAAGTTTGCTAATAATTCTTCAACAAGAGCCGTTTACTTCATACTGGAAGAACTCTCCGAATAGTCCTTGTGACTTGTTTGATTTTCAGGTTATGTTTATTTGTTTTCTACTACACCCGTCAGCTTTGACATCTATCTTGGGAATGCTTTCACTATCTATAGTCCCATTTTTTTTGCATGTGCTGCCTCCTCAATGTCTTACGCTTTTCTTCAACAGCCGTCTTGTGAAACTATTTGTACACTATTATGTTCGTTTATGATTTTTGTCAAACCATCTATATTGCTATTCCCTACTAATTTTAATATTCTATCCCACCGCGAATACGTATAATTCCTGTAAGCAGGTTTGATCTTAATTACTTATTTTAAACTCAGAATTACAGATTTCAAACATTAAGTGTAATTCCGATATGAAATTCTAATTAAAAATCAGTAAGTTTGCTATTAAATTCTTCAACAAGAGCTGTTGATTGAAAAGTAGTTGGAATTTTTCAGTAGTTGAATATTCTAATAGACGTCGATAATTTGCGGAGAAACTTAACACCGCCATTCAGAAAATTACGTCATGACAAAGCGCCATCTAGATGTCGAAAAGCGTCATGAATAACATTTTTAGTGTTTTCTTTGACTAAAAGATGGCACGGATCAATGTTTCAACAAACCCTATATAAAATTCGTGAAGAACAATTTCCAACACCACAGTAGACAGATTTTTATTTATGTTATTGTAGAATGGCGTTCTTGGTAGCTGCTTAAGTAATTTTAAATATGTGTTCATCCAAGTATCTGTGACTTTTGGCAGTACCAAAGCTGCAATAGTGCCATTGCAACGCTTACCTTCCACACTCTGAGTTATTTCCAACTCTTTGGATTTTCGGAGTAGGTATTGTCGACAGTAAAAGAAACATTCCACAGTAAGAGCGAAGGAAATACAGCCTCCAATGCATTTATAGCTCCCAATGATGGATTTTCTTTTTCAACTCTTCCTTAGTCGCTGGATAGATGGCGCTGATCTCGATATTTACTGCAAGGAACTGAACGTCACATAATTTCACTTACCAAATGGACCAAATGGTTATATTCGGAAGCTTATGCAAATGAAATTGTCAGTCAACAAGCGTATGTGACGTGTTTTTTTTCAAGCGTTTCGGCCTTGGCACCTAGTAACGTAATCAGTTCAACGCCATCTACCGAGTTCTTGGAAACTATTTTTTTTTAATTCTCAAAAAGAAAATCTCTGTTTCATAATCGACATGTTTCTGGGTTTTAAAGTTGGGATTTCTTTATTGTAACACGATGAAAACTAGGTAATGCGTCAAGGAACTATATTTGTTTAATTTTCTGTACTAGACATGTTTTCATGATGGAGTACAGCTGTGCGTATAGAATAAATACACTTAAATGTATTCGCAAAATAGCTTTTTAACACCGGCAGCTTAAGGTGTTATATTTTTTTTTTAAATTCTTTGAAAGCTTTTCCAGAATTATGAAGCCTTTTACGGACACGAAAGCGGTTGTTGGTAAGCTTTGTGTAAAATATTTATTATCGAATTAAAAGTTGGTAAGTCATTGACAAACACTGAATTTCGTTCCTTCAGACGGCTCATACTCCGTTGATAAATCGTCTGGACACTATTGTAGCCAAACAAGGGATTCGCAATGGCTTTACGTACCAGATTTGATCCAATTGTGTGTGCAATTTCCTACCGACTACTACTACTAACGAATTGTAACAGTCGAATCGAAGAAACTGTCAAATTATTGAAACTGATGAATTCACACAACTGTCAAATCAGGAAAACTGACTAATCAACGAAACTGTCGAATTCAAGGTGCCTACATTACACACATCTCCCTAATTTCAAATACATGCTCTCTGACGGAATACAGGCGTGAAGTGATGTCATAAAGAAACATAATATATGCAATATACAAATAAATCCTCCATTAAACGAAGAAGATAAACGAGCGGTAAAGTATTCATTTGTTTGTTTATTTAGTCAATATGTTACGTTTATGGGCTTTTAAACCGTGAATCACAACATTGTTATAATGATTTATTCCATTTTGTACCAGTTCTGTTGTTTCATTTTATTTTACGCACGGATTTTTTTCGATTCTACGAGTGTTGTAAATGCTCTATTTTTGTACGTACATTCTTTCATTCAACAATGCAAAATAATTGAATACGATTTTCATGAAAATGGGGCAAATACGGTTGCGGTTGCGGTTGCCTATATTTTTTAATCTCATAATACATTTAAAAAAAAAAAAAAATATATTCAATATTGATTTTGATATTTTGGCCGTCCGATACACGCCCACTTGCACGATAATGCGTCCAATTAAATCGCAAAGACAAGTCTAAATGATCGTCTAATTATTACTTCACACATACAAAATGTGACAAGCAACGGCCACTACCATGTGAAATATGCATCAAGTTGGGTTGTTTTCTCTCGCGGTTGACAGACGGCAGTGTATCGCAGACCACTCTCACACACGCGTAGACGATATTGCTAAGCACTTCCCACTCGCTCAAGGTCGTTGGCGTGAGGTAGACCCATAAGGCGTATTTTATCGTATTTTTCTTCAACGGGCCTTAATTATCGCGATCAGTTTAACAATTTCTATGGAGTATTGTGGTACTTTTATTGTTGTTCTTTTAATTTCCTGGTTACAGCATATCTTGGAGTCAGTTCAGTGTGGACCTGCAGTGAGCTTCAGTTTGTTCTCCAGTCTTAAATTGCGTTGTCGACCTGTATTACCGCTCTTTTTACAGCTTCTATAGGGTACCATTCTGTCAAGGCTTTGCTCTATTTGTCCTGGGAGCTTCATAACATCTTAGTGAGGATATCTGTTACTTCTGTCCTAGTTTGTTTGGGTATATTGCCAATCCCTGCTAATTTATTTAATTTTTTGAATACACCGGGAAAATAGCAATTTTGTAATTAAATCTCTTAGCATTACACAAAGAGATGTAAGTCTGGCACAGAACAAAACATATTAAATGCTAACTATTGTCGAAAACGACGAATTAAAAACGAGAGGGGAAGCAGATCCGATTCAATCTACGGGTGAGCTTGCTGCAGGTCTTGGAATTAGTGTCAAAACAGCATTGAAACACTTGCGCCAAATATGGATAAAGTTTCTTTGGGATAGTTGTTTGTTATGATGTGTTTCAATATTACACCCTATATATTATGCAACAATTGTACGAGTATCTTTTTTAAACAGCGCTCTTATACATATAATGGTATCGTATATCAATGTGTTTCTGTCTTTTAACACTATCTAGTTAGTTCTTGACAAAAAATAAACACATTAGCTGATCGAGTCTTAGATATTTTTTAAATTTCTATGTCTATAGTAACTGAAAAAATATCTAAGACTCGATCAGTCGTTTCTGAATCCAAGGCCATCCCTAATTGATTTCGCGAAAACTTTTTTGTTCTATTTCTGATTGGATAGCAGCAAATCGCCAATATTTAAACCTGAAACTATTTTTAACACAAGTCCTTGAATCGTACGAACGTCAAATACACAATGATCAAAGCAAACTTTGGCGTACGTGCCGACACTGCCGACATTAGGAGTGGGTACTGACGGATATCGAGGATAACGGGTGTAGGCAAATATTATCGTGATCGTACTGTGTAATATTAATTGCTTTGAGGAAAGGAAATGGTATGGCTATGCACAGGCAGATTAGCAGATAGCAATAGGCTTCCTATTACCTGAGACTCAAACATAACTGGCGAAATGGGGCACCCCTGCCTAAACTTCGTTGATGTTTTTGCGTAAGTTGAATGTAGAAACTAGAAATTAACCAAAAATATTAAGGAATTGATATTAGAGACTAAACTCAGCTGCTGCACAGTTTCTCTGATAAACTGTACCTTGTGAAAGTCACTGATCAATTTAATTAGAACAAGTGCAACAGGACTCCCTAGAAGATCGCAGATCAAAGAAAAAACAAATAACCGAAAATTATTCCAGCGAAGTAAAAGCTTCGCTTGATGTAGGTGGTTCTGCAAATATAATGTCAATTTATAATTTCAGTTCACGTTTTCGAATTAACGCAGATAGCTTTTTCTAGTTCACTGAGCAACAATAGAATTTACAGTCATGTAACAATTTAAATTAAATTGAATTCAAAATTTTGGGTAAATATATGAATGGACCCTGAGTCTTT
The DNA here is from genome assembly GCA_950022955.1 of Xestia ashworthii. Classification (NCBI taxonomy): domain Eukaryota; kingdom Metazoa; phylum Arthropoda; class Insecta; order Lepidoptera; family Noctuidae; genus Xestia; species Xestia ashworthii. Next base: position 15,173,341 of record OX465569.1, read on the forward strand.
CCGAAGAAGCAGACGTAATTAATAAGAGTTGAATGTATGGGATTTAACTTTTACTAAATTGTGATTGTCAGAAAAGTGTCTAAATTATTTGATTAAATCCAGACTCTTAAGAGTTCAAAGTTTCATTATCTCTTAAATTATTATCTCCTTTGCAATTTGAGATATAATTGTTGCCTTTACAATATTCAATCCAAGATGCGCAATCTATAACCATGTGTCATCACGTAATGTGGGTGCATACAGACAACACGACTACAGATCCGAAGGGGTGTGTTAGTAGTGTCGTGGACCCTTAGGACCGGAATACCAAGTTTTAGCCTGAGCCTATAAGAGGACACTCCTGAAACTAAAGACTTGAGAAACTTCAGGGTATGACGTGAACTGTTCCGTGTCTATGACATTGTCTACCGAGAGATATTACATTTTTTCATTGATCTGCCCGATGATTTAATTTGTTGGTGTTGTTAAAATTGCTTTCTCACACCACCAATCTCTATTGCCAATATTTGTTTGTATCTCGGGGTAAACTTAGTTTTGAAGATCATCTATGTTTTGTAAAATATTGCACACAATTCGCGGTTTAGTCTAATCATTACGTCATTCTCTCTCACCTTACGATCTTCGCAATTGTTGGTAGAGCTGCCGCATTCTGCCCCATTTGTGTATCATTGTGCGGTTGCACAATGCCATAAATCTTTGTGTTCAAGATATGTTTGCTCGGCAAATCTCAGCTTTCAATCAGTGCCATATTATTTGCAGACATTTTGCTGATGTTGAAAAAATTGTGTCATGAAAAACCACGTGTTATGTTCAAATATGGAACTACGTTTTCAACCGACTTCCAAAAAGAGGAGGTTATCAATTCGTCTGTATGTTTTTTTTTTTTTTTTTTTTTTTTTTTTGTGTTTGTTACCTCATAACTTTCGACTGCGTGAACCGATTTTGATGATTCTTTTTTTATTTGAAAGCTGGTGCTTCTCATGTGGTCCCATTTTAATTTGCTGAAGATCTGATGCTGGTCTTCGGAGATATACAATGGAACTCTTCAAAAATGTACGGCAAATCTGCAGTGATTGCTATTATCGCTTGCAGGTTTATTGTTTATGCAACATCATGACGTAATATCACGCCTGTATGCTCTGAGGGGGTACGCAGATGTGTACAATACACCCAGATTTCGACAGTGTTTGTTACCTCAGTACTTTCGACTGGGTGAACCGATTTTGATGATTCTTTTTTAATTTGAAAGCTGGTGCTTCCCGTGTGGTTATATTTTAATTTGCTGAAGATCTGATCCGGATCTTCGGAGATATACAATGGAACTCTTCAAATATACACGGCAAATCTGCAGTAACTGCTGCAATCGCTTGAATTATTGTTTATACAACATCATGACGTAACATCACGCCTGTATGCTCTGAGGGGGTACGCAGATGTGTACAATAATCCCAGATTTCGACAGTTAGGTGTATTAAGTTCCATTTATTGGGGATAAGTTTTTTTTTTATTTTATTGGCAAGGGCACTTCAAGGGTAGTTTGATGAGAATTTGGTTAGGTTCTGATTATGGGATCCATGACAAAGGAACGGAACTCTTCAATTCTTAGAAGCAAATTACCGATTCTCGGCCAAATCTTTTAAAGGCTATTCGGATATTTGAGTCACGTACCATAACGTCGTTATTAACCGACTTCAAAAAGGAGGAGGTTCTCAATGCAATGTTCCCCGATTACTCGAAGATGACTGGACCGAATTTGTTTTTTAATTGTTTGAAAGGGTATACTTCCCAGAAGGTCCCATAATCATCAAGTCAGGATCCTGATATTGGGATCCTGGAGAAATTGAGAGAACTCTTCAAATTTTATAGGCACACCAGAAGCGATTTGGGTAGTTTTTGAAAGAGTAGTTTCTCGGAGTGATCCCATTTAAATTTGGTAAAGATCTGATGAAGAACTTCGGAGAAAGGCAACGGAACTCCTCATTAAATGTAGCAAATGTGTGTCTCTTACTGGGATTGCTGAAATCTCATGTCTGTCTATTGTTTACACCAGTTCATAACAAAAAATCACGCTGGTACGCTGTGAAAGGGTATGCACATATTGTGAACCACTAAAAAGTGAAAAATAAAAACTTTTTTGCAAAAAATAAAACCGACTTCACACAAAAAAGTGAAAAATAACTTTAGCTTCTGAAGTCGGTGACAAAAAAATTAAATCAATCAAACAAAGGTCACCGACTTCAGAAGCTAAAGTTATTTTTCACTTTTTTGTGTGAAGTCGGTTCTATTTTTTGCAAAAAAGTTTTTATTTTTTTCACGGAATTTACTTTGTATATAAATTATCACTTCCATTTCATTAATATTTCAAAAGAAATCAGGCGGCCTGGGCCCATAACCTGATGAGACTAATTAAAAACGGCAAAAGTAAATTTAGAACATTTAGTTTTATTCACGAGATTCCACAGAGTGCGTCAAATCGACATTACTTTATACTACCTTTTCTGTCCCCTACGGAAAATAAGTGGATATTAAAGGGTGTCACAAAATTTACGTATTTCGAGGACACTGGTCGATCTCGTCATTAGTTTTCAGAACAATATCTCGGGGTGCGAACTATTCCCTTGTAACCATAGGTGCAACTTCGTTTATCAATGGTGATTTACACCGTCTTTCATGATTCTCACTCGGTAAGCGATCTGGATGCATGGCTAAATGATTATCTTCTTGCGGTATTCTCTCCAAAGGAATTTTAAATGTGTTGATAAGTAGATTATGTTCATGCAGTATTCTTTGTATAATTACCACAGTACCTGTTTCCACTCTTTCAATATTTTGCACCTTTTTTTTTTTTTTTTTTTTTTGGGATGGGAAATCATCAAATGACTTCTCCCACTCTGGGCGGAGCGGGAGGGAGTGTCAGACTCTTACTGACTAAAACCCATCCATGTTCCTTCCTCGCCCTTTACGTTCCGGGGCCGCGGTATCTCTTTCGAACAGCCCGCAACCCCGGAATATTTTGCACCTGCGGTTTGCTTCATTACTTTCGTCTCCCATGAAATAAATCTGTAAGAACTTATTTGAAGGAAGTAAATAGCCAATTCTGTGGTAAATTTGTACTTCAATTGTAACAGTAGGAGAAATTAGCATCATGAAATCATCTGGAAGCATATATTGTATTTTTTGTTTTCTTTAAAAAAAACGTTGTGATTTGTTTTGATTCCCCGTATTCCTATAATACCGATAGATTTACTTTCCAACTTAAAAAAAGAGACCATTTGCCTCTGAAAACAGCTTGTCAAACGCTGAAATCAGCGTTTGACAAGATGATCGTTTCTCTCCATAAACAACTGTTTGTAGCGATCTCATGAGTATCAGTCTACAAAATCTATGGTGAAACAAATAACATTTTATACAAAAATGTATCAACGTATTTTTTTTTAAGACCTGAATTCTTGTTGCGCTGACGGTCGGTCGCGTACGAGTAAACGTTGTGTTCTAAATAGCACCATACTGTGACGCTGACGTCAGCGGCGACCGACTGCCGTATTTTGTTCTCGCTGACGTCACGACCGACCGTGCGCGACTGACCGTAAGAGCGACAAGAATTCAGGCCTCCAAGTATGCCTGCCGGGGTTGCGGGCCTATTAGAAAGAGATACCGTGGCCCCGGAACATAAAGGGCGAGGAAGGAACATGGATGGGTTTTAGTCAGTAAAAGTCTGACACTCCCTCCCGCTCTGCCCAGAGTGGGAGAACTTATTTGATGATTACCCATCCTAAAAAAAAAAGCCTCCAAATATACGATACATTATACTAGCTTTCATATAAACGCGGACAAAGTCGCCGGTAATAGCTAGTAAAGTTATAAATAGAACCAACTATTTCAAAGACGCCACAATAAAACCAAGTCTAACAATTTATAAAGCTAAGCCTTACAGGCACACTGACGTCACTCCAAGACGTTTGACAAAAATTATCGGACTTTTATTATACGCCTACATTATCAATTAACTTAGTAAGGCGGGAAGTTGTGATGTGGCCATCATAAAATTCTACTTGAAATGAGGGAAACAGGGATTTTAGTGGCAGCTTTCTGTTTACAACTATATTGTGTCATGTCGAAACCCATTTCATGAACTTTGAGCAAACTTTGAAAAAGTTGCTCAACTCCTTCCTTCACTTTAATTTCTTCTTCCATTCTTCTCTATTAGAATAGAATAGAATAGAATAAAATAATCATTTATTCGTTAATGGACAGCACAACACAATAGAGCAGCACATACCTATACATTATAACAACAAACAGCTTAACAATTAATTAAAACAGCTCAACTGCGCTGAGCATGCCCATAGCGAAAGGGTAACCAACTCAGCATATTATGCTGGGTGTAAAACACTCAGCGCTGGTTTTCAGTAGGCCCCCCGCAGTAACACACGGATATATTACCTATATTACTCGCCATCTTAACAGAAACCTCCTGTCTTGCCATTTCTTTAATCACACCGTCCATCCATCGTTTCTTTGTTCTTCTTTTATTCTTATACCAATTCACATTCAAACTTAAAACTTTCCTCACCTCTTAAAACTTTCCCACCACATTCGACTCTTCAACTTCAAGCAACGTTTATAAATAAACCCTGTAATTTTCCGGCACAATAGCCAATAAACAAGCGTCAGATTTCTGTGTTATCGACATGCAAAAACAGTTTAAAAACATCCCACCTAGAAGTAACCTTTACATTGCTAAATGTTCTAACGACGTTTGGTCTTCGCTTTGTAACATAGATAAGTCCCTAATGTCGTTTAGCCTATGCGAAAATGGCTAATTTGGGACTTGTTGACAAAGAATGTTAATTGCTATGTGCCTTTTTGTACCCTACCTTCAAAGTGTAAATGGCTCAACAACATTCTAACTGCCATTAAGGTCCCATTAGTGTCCAATTCCGTTTCATTTCCGGTGTACCGTACGGCCATAAAACGGGTATACTGAAGAATTGCAAGCACTCATAGACACTTTTATACAATGTATCCAGCCATAGACTACAGTAATATGTGTAAAGAAATGTAACAAATTATGGCAGTCGCAAATGCGCGAGAGGGTTATCATTTTGTTTGCATTTTTTGTATGGATGTTCAGCGATATCTTTGCTAATTTAATTGTTAACAGATCTCGACGTTTTTTTTTAGCCGACTTCATAAAAACGCCAAAAAGGGTCAAAGAATATATTATTTTTTTACAGTGGATCGTATTTTTGGCAAAAAAGGTTTTTTTTTTAATATGATACTTTTTCTTTTAATTTTTCATACAATTATATTCTTTTAAGTGTAAATCATGACGTCTGAAGAGATTTTATCAATTTGATGGTAGATACTTGACCTTGCAAGGATTTCGCGTGCAGTTTCACCCTGCGACTTTTGACACCCTAATTGCTTTCAGGGTAATCTTCTATCTCTTTGATCTTACCGGCTTTTGATGTTTAGTTAACTATGGAAAAATACACCCCTAGTAAACAAACGACTGTTTTGCGGGTACAATTGAAAAATGAAGTGTTGAGCTTTCATCATACCAATCAAAGTTACTCCACGTTTATACGGTCCCTCCCTACCCTCGTTACGTTTATATGTTATTATCGATGTAGAAATATTAAACATTTTTATTAACAATTTGACACTCTTCCGTAATAAAATAAAGGCTCTTATCATTTTTTATACTTTTTGCGTCATAAAATCGTACATTATCTTCATAGCATTTTTATACCCGCATTTCAACCTTACCCTTCACGGATACTTTACATGGTAATAACTGGCAACACTGCTTGACCTTGCATGAAGGGAATAGAGCTCAATTTGTTTTGTCGCGACAGTCCCTTTCAAAAGCTAATTGCTCCACACATATATTTCATTACATACAGCTAGCATTACCCTTACTCTTTGATCATGAGGCTTTTCATACAATCTTAGTAAAGCCAAATAAGAGGGAAAGTATTTTTAACTCGCTGAAGTAGCTTAGAGATGAAAATAAATTTGGACGGGCTTCAATGTTGTTCCAAACTTCAAAATGAAGAGAAAGGGCCATAAAACTAAACGAATAAACGATTGACACAATTTTAAATAGTTCGTCAATATTATCGATAGTGATTTATATTATAAACAAAATGTCTGACCTATTATCCGTTGATAACGTTAAAAAAACAAACTGTTAAAAATGAATGACTGAGTCAATATCCAAACCCGCAGGAAGCAACACTTTAAAAGGTGTATTACTAAATAAGAAAGAGTAATCGATACTGTCATCGTTTCAGCCAAACGACGTCCACTGCTGGACATAGGCCTCCCCCAAGAGTCGCCACATTGACCCGTCCCGTGCGACTCGCATCCAACGGATTCCTGGCGATACAGTAACTTTGAAATATTTAAATGGTTAGAATCAAAAGTACCGTTTTGCAGCCTACATAAACATTATATAAAAAGAATGGCGCTAAATATTATAATATTATAAATGTATTTCGTGACCCGTATAAGTGGACCTAAGTATGGTGTGAACTTGTCACTATATTTTTATAAAAGAATAATTTGAAAGCGGAAGAAATATAAATCATTCTTCGTTCATGATGAATCACTTATCTCGAAGTGTTGTTGAGTTCATTAGGTTATCTTTGTGTATAACTTTGTAACCTACATATCTACATATACTTACCCGATCTTTTCTGTTATTCTAGCTGATACATTATCAGGCAGTTACTAATCCCTACATCTCTTTTATTATGGTTAAAGCATTATATGATTTTGACTTGATTTTTTTGGGATGGGAAATCATCAAATAACTTTTCCCACTCTGGGAGGAGCGGTAGGCAGTGTCAGACTTTTACTGACTAAAACCCATCCATGTTCAAATCCTCGCCCTTTATGTTCCGGGGCCACGGTATCTCTATCGAACAGTCCCACAGCCCCGGCAGGCTTCGGCCCTTGCAGGCCCCTCCATTATGCTGACATCTCTTTGAGGCGTGCGAACATGAACGCGCCGTTGACACGGCCTGTCGTCATAAGATGGACGGACGGCGAGCTAGCCCATGGCTAACCGTCCACAGACCCGTGCCTATATACGGTGGCACGTGGCCCCCGACGCCCGGTGCGTCTCCCGCGGCGGCTGGGGCGAGAGGTTCTCTCCCTCTCGCGTTCCGCCACCTCCTTCGCTAGCGTGACTGCTTCGCAGAAGGAGGTGACGGCTTCCCATTCCGAATCCCTAACGTCTTGATTCCGTCAAACGCTATGTGTCAAAGAAACACTTTTATTTGAGAACTATTTAATGTTTCACAAACATGTTATTATGATACAGGGTGTACGTACGCAAAATACGCGCCGTGACGTGGAATTGCGGATATCAGCCCGTTATACAATACAATACAATACAGGGTGTAAACATACTTATCATCACAAAGCCGTCAACCAAGCATTCTGTACATCAAAATAAATACTTCTGGGAAACGACTTTTATGGGAGTGAAAAACCATGTTTTGTGGTAGAACTCAATGTAACGCACTCAAAACATTGTTCTGATGGCTAGCTAGATTGAATAGTACGGAGAAGGTGTTTAAAGTAAATATCTTACATTGAAAACTTAAAAAAAAAACTTGTCAAAAAGTTGGATTTCTGACCCCCAATATCTCCGTAACTACGAGTAGAAGGTTCAAAGGTAGAACAAAAAAAATATCGCAATGACGTGGAGAACAAGTGCTTTCGGCTACGTTAAGAGATTTTTTACACCCTATATTGTTATTGCAATGTTTGCTTGAATAAAGCACATACACTTAGAAAATTATTATGTTAAGGGTAAGAAAATTGATGTAAACAAGGCAGATAGATGGAAAAGACAACTGCTATGAAAACAATGGCCGCGACGGTTACGGCCGTTTGAACTGTCGTAGAATATTGTAGAACTTTCATATTTTTTTTGAGCGACAAGCAGTCGTAGAACTTCTAATTATTTTCTTGGGTAAGTACTTTTTGTCGACTATGTGTTTTTAGTTGACATGTATTTACGTGCACCATTCATGTGTGGAAATATTAGTTCCAATTAAATTTGATAGCTCTAAAATATGTCGTGTTCTCGTTTCATTACTGAGAAAAAGATAGCAATAGCCTAAATTAAATTTAGTTTGTGCACAACAGAATCGACACCAGTATCTGCATAAGATCTACGAAGTGGTATTATAAACTGAACAGTAATTTCGCAATAGCATTCAAGTCTTCGGTAGTATAGTGGTAAGTATCCCCGCCTGTCACGCGGGAGACCGGGGTTCGATTCCCCGCCGGAGAGAATCTTTTTGCATGTTTTTCCGAATTGTTTTTTCACCGTTGCATGCAAATCAGGGTTCGACGTTGTTTGATTAGCGCTCGTAACTCACGAACTAGATACTCGGGCGCAGAAGATTAAACGCCCTGCCCTATTGGTATTTTTTTTACTCTCACATCATATCCTGCGTTAGTTAGAAGGTACAAGGTTTTTATTTGTCTATTTGAAAATATTTCCCATAGAAAATAATCATTCAATGCGAAGCCGCGAAGGTGAGTCACATTTCCTGTTTCTTCTGTAAAGGTATCTTATTCGCATATAGGTACGAGGTTTTCACGTAAGTAAGTGGATTCCAACTTTTGTTTTTGACACCCACCGTGTTTCGCATAACGAACTTGACAGGGAAAAATTCAGTTTGCGCGTTTTAGAAACACAAATAAAATTCGCCACCAGAGCCTAACTGTTAACAAAGTAACGGTTAGTTACGGCAAAATCGGGATTGAAACCAAATCCCTACTTAATAACGCCCAAATCTCAGTTTGACTTAACTGCGAGACGCAAGAGTCTTGCAGGCTTAGTCTTGTCTTGCTCAAATCTTGCAGGGTTCAATCTTGGTATTGGTCTTACTAAAATACGTCGGTCTTGGTCTTGGTCTTGCAAAAATGCAAGAACAAGACCAAGACTGCAAGACCAAGACCGATTTTGGGCAACACTACTCGCCACGTAATAAATTCAGCTCAAAAACTTACAAAAAAATATTCCAACATCCTATTTAATTAATCATAACTTTTCGTCCCATATTTTTGAGTTAAATATCACTCGAAACATCATTATTTTATTGGCACTACTTTGTATTATAGGTACCATCATTAAACAGCAAATGTGAACGTAAGTCTTGTATCTGTGTGTGTGTATTTCGTTCCAGATACGTTTTCCAGTGATAATGGGTCGTTCCGTAGTTTCGTGCAAAAACGATTTCCAGACTAATTTACCCATGGTTTTCATTTCTTTTTATTTTAACCAGAATGAGTAAAGACATAGTTACTTTAAAAGGAGTATCGATAATATTAGGTTTTGATTTGTTATTTTATTTAATAAACTAATAAAACTGCGTCTAAATTCATTCCTCTCTGTTTCCAACTAGGGACCTCGGAGTTTGTTTTCATGTTTATTTGTCTACAGTCGAATTGATAGCTTTAATTAATACGGTTTGTAAGAACCAAACCCCTGACCTATTCTTTAAGTATTTTAAATATACCAATAACTTAGTAATAGTAGAAAAAATGCTGTTTTTCTAATTGTCACAAAAAAAACATCATCGCCATCCGTACTCGGAAACTTAGTAATTTTGTAGTGGTTTATTCGGTCCCTAATATAGTGCAGGTCACAACGTGTTTCTACTGGTCGGTCAGCCGTGGCAAACAGAGCAAAGTGGACGTACGCCTATCGCTGTCATAATTATTTGAAATCTTCGTATTGTTGGTAGTGCTTCGTCCAGAAATAATTTCATCACATTCCTTCTATTTCACAAGGTACTGTAGTAAACAAATTATTATAAATACTAAATATGTTTGGCTTTCAAATTGATTTTGATCCTATTTTATTACTGAGTGGCTAATGTATTCGGTAACGAAATAATTAAACAAAATGTTAGAATTTTTCATTCATCTCCACTTCATCACCTTCCGTCCCCTCCAGTTTTCCTGAACATATATATCAGAAAAAGAAAACAAAGACAAACTGGAAGGTAATGAAAAGTGAAAGGATTGTAATGAACTACGGCGCGATGGTAATGATGTGAAAACTTAAAAAATACTTAATTCGTCACTATCATCTGATCCATCATATTTATATATATATTATGAAATATAATATAATATAATATAATGACGGTGATTATTGAAATTAGCTGTTTTAAATTACCGTCTTTTACGGTTCATTAACATCCTAACCCGACTTACATCATTACCATCGCGCCGTAGTTCATTACAATCCTTTCACTTTTCATTACCTTCCAGTTGTTAAATTTCAATTGTCATTTTCTCCGTGAATAAACAAGATAATAACGTGCCTTCCACTTTAAATTAATCTGGTGACAATTTGTGACTCGTGTATATAAAAGAAAAACCTAAAATGTAATATTTATTTTTATTCTGCGGAACGGTTCTATTTGCACGAAACGACGGAATGAACCTAATACATGTACAAAAAAATTGCCGAAACTGAATGTGGAGCAGACTCAACGTTTTTATTAAATGTTCACTCGTTATGTGAGGAATCTGCATTTTGTCTCAAAAATAAAATATTCATACATTCCTGTTCCCAAAATGGAATGTTTTTAAGTACCATGTTTATTTTAGTGTAGGTATTTACATTCTATTACAACTTAAATGGCAGCGGGTAGGACACATTGCTCGCAAAACGGATGGCAATGGGGCCGAAAAGTTCTCGAGTGGCAACCGCTAACCGGAAGACGATGCGTTGGAAGACCTCCCACTAGGTGGACCGATTATTGTATGCGAGTCGCACGGGACCGATCAATGTGGCGAAACTTGGGGGAGGCCTATATCCAGCAGTGGACGTCTTTCGGCTGAAATGATGATGATGATGATTATGATTTACATTCATTTTACGTTTTCTAAATTCTATACATGCAGATGAATACTCCTATGAATGTAACAGAAAAAAACAGAAACCACCTAAAAAGTAATCAAAATGTTTGATAGGACTCAAAGTTAGTAATCATTTTGGAACGCTACGCAATCGACATCTAACAGTTCATTCGTTTTATCCGTTCGTTAGTCCTTTTCAAAAGCCTCCATTCAGAAACCACTACTTCTCTATGCATTCATCCCGTTTGTGGAGCGGATTAAATTATTTTAACAAATATATTCATGTAACGGTGATAATATGGCTGCAGTACAAGTACGTAGAAATCGATAGGCCTCGATAAGATAAATTTGACAGTTATTCTCGATAAAATGAGTTTTTATGGAATCAAAAACTCATTTTATCGAGAATGACTGTCAAATTTATCTTATCGAGTCCTATCGATTCCTACGTACTTGTACTGCTGGTAAGATATTGACTATGCCCTGTCATGTCAGGAGCACTAACAAATAACGTGGCAGTAACCATGCTGTCAACCTTGTCTTGAATAAAACCGAGCTACGGAAAATATTTCATCATCTGCCTATCCTTTTCTCAACTACGTTAGAGTCGGCTTCCAGTGTAACCGGATGCAGCTGAATATCAGTATTTTACATGGAGTGACTGCCTATCTGACCTCCACAACCCAGTTAATACTGGGTAATACGATACCCCTTGGTAAGACTGGTTGTCAGACTATGTGGACCACGACTACCTGACGACTGCCAAAGATGGACAAATGACAGCCGAGACCAACAGCCTAACGTGCTTTCCGAGGCACGGAGGAAACTCGGTATGTAATTGTATGTAATGTAAGAAAAAAAATTAAAAGCTATTTTTTGCTTAGCAATGGCCCTGTAGGTACTTATTTGGCCGCTGAGTAACTAAAGGTTGGCTGGTAGAAAATGCCTATGGAATTAAGTCCGCCTCTGTACTTTTGTGCTTAAAGTGTTAAATAAATAAATATAATTGGTTTATTACATAATCAATCTTTTTTTTCTTCTTTATGGTTTCAGGCAACCTGAAATTCTGATACCACTGAGATTTTTCAGTGTAAAAGAGAAGCGTGCCAAATCTCTACCAACCCCTCTAAAAGTTAAGAAATACTTATTTTTTGTGTATTTTTATGACCATTCCATGTTTCCACGACACTATTAGCATTGGGCAGTTGTTGAAATGTGCACCGAGTATCATCACCATCATCATTTATCATTTCAGTCAAATTATGTGCACTGCTAAACATCCTCCCCCAAGTTTCGCCACATTGACCAATCCCGTGCGTTTCGCATCCAGCGGGTCACCGCAACCTTCACTAGGTCATTAGTACACCTATTTGAGGCCTAAGTTGAATTCTGGACGTAGAGAAACTTCACTCACTCACTTTTCACTCGACGTTTGATCTTTGATCGAGTGCAAAATAAAACAAACAATCTTTACTTTGATATATAATATAACATATTTCCATACAAAAATGTGTTTTAAACAGCTGTTTTTTGATACTTAGAGCGTCGTCTTTTTGGTGAACATGGACCTTTGTGCTTTTGATTTAAACAACGTGTTATTTTGATACATGTTTGAAAACTCAAAATTTATTAAAAAAAGGTTGAACTCACATACAAAATTAGTGCTGATCATTAGAACGGGCTCACCTATCCAAACCAAATGTTTAGGCTTTGTTCGGACTATTTAGTAGATGGTTTATGTGAAGTTTGCACAAAATCGGTCGAGCGGTTCTTCAAGTTGCGCGGGTCAGCTAGTTCGAGATATTACAATATCGCTAGAGAGAAACACGTTATATTGTAATATAACGTGTTTGACAATTTTACGGTGACATATACACCCAGCTCCTTAGTTTTACGCCAGAGTCGTCGACATAAGTGGAAGTAGCATCCTGATATTCTAACCTTCATCAGTTAACTTTGAAGGAAGAGAATTAAGGCTGCACAAAGTTCCACATGGAATTTTCCCGATTGAGTTTTAGTCACACCCAACTCCTTAGTTTTACACCAGATACTTTGACCAAAGTGGAAGTAGCATCCTGTTATTTTTTAAATCTGGTTTTAAGTGCTAGTATAGCTGGAACTTCTAAACGTCTGCGTCTTATAAAGGTCTGCGTGAATTATTTAAGGGTTATAGAAAGCTTTGAGGTATTTTTTTTAAAGTGTCATCAATGTTCATCTTTATTGTGTGGTTAGTGCCATCCATGAAAAATTGTTTGCACACTCGGATGTTTTTCATTTCTTCGTCAGCAAATACCAAAATACGTTTCTTAGTATCAGTGTAGTCTGCAAATAATAAACATTGTCCTTTTCAAATTAGCCTTTTTTCAGCCTTTTACAGCCATTTTTATTTTTCAGTACAGAAGTGTGCCACATCTCTTCGTAACCCTTCTAAAAGTTGAGCAATATTTGGCTTATTTTTTAAATGTCCGTTCCATGTTTCCAAGACATTGTTAGTTTTATGCAGTTTTTTGAATGTGCACCAAATATACAGGTGGTGTATTCTCCAGTCAAGTTTTAACGAAATAGTCAGACATTGATCGGGTTCCACTCTGGCATTTGACTGCTCATTAGCTCAAATAAAAGCACGTACGTAAACGTTTTTTTATCAGGTAACAAAGCGTATATTACTGGAATGACATTGATGTACTCTTTATTATTTCCGTCGTCTGCGTGAATTGTGGTAGGCTGTCAGAATGTTTTAGGGCATTATTTTTAAATTGCCTGCCATGAAAGATTAGTTCCATTCTTGGACGTAATTTTTCATTTCTTCTTCAGCAAATACCAGAATACACTTGTTACTATTGAATAGTACGGGGGTCGTGGAGGTGTTAAAAGTCAAAATCTTACAAAAAAAACTTGTATTTAAAAAAACTTGTCAAAAAGTTGTAAACTTTAACCCCCATATCTATCTAGTAACTAGAAGTTTCCTAGGTATGGTGTAGAACAAAAAAATGATCGCAATGATGGGGAGAACAAGTGCCTTTCGGCTTCGTGAAGAGGTGTTTTACACCCTTTATAAGAGTAGGTATCTCACGATCATGGATTTTTTCATTTCTTCGCCAGTAAGTACCAGAATAAGTATTTAACTATCCGTCCGTTTCATTGTTTGCATACTCGGATGGAATTTTTCATTTCTTCGTAAATACCAGAGTAAGTTTCTTACTATCGTTGCTCACGTAGTTGGCAATTAATAACTGTCTGTAGTTTTCAAGCACTTTAACGTGAGCAGCCTTTGCAAAAGTAAAACCTTTCTACTGTTTTTTTTTTCGGATGGGAAATCATCAAATAACTTCTCCCACTCTGCCCACTCTGGGCGGAGCGGGTCAGACTTTTACTGACTAAAACCAATCCATGTTCCTTCCTCGCCCTTTATGTTCTGGGGCCACGGTATCTTTTTCGAACAGTCCCCAGCAGGGAAACCTTTCTTCCTGACTTTACAGGGTGGAATCCCGACTCCAGAACACAGTCGGTTGCCACATATTCAGTGCATTATTCTGAACTTGCTGTTCCATACATTTTGACCGTGTTAAACGTGTTGACCATGTCAGCAGTTTTATATTTTGTATTTATCAGAAATATCTTTATTTCTTGAGCCGCCGGTCCCGCCTGAATGGGATCAGTTGACAAGAGAGCTGACAAATAACCCGCCATCAGCAAAGTCGCAGACATTTGGTGTGTCATAGGATAGACAACAAAACCATCGAATTATTCCGTAATTTAGATTATTAAAAAATATTTGACCCGTATTTATTCTTTCGTTACGTAAACCAAAATTGACATAGATACGACGCTTTTAAAATTCTCAATACGTCACGTATTGGTAGTTTTTAGTGAGTTCTGACGTCACAAGCCCGCACTCCCGAGTTTTTTTTTTTTATTTTTTTATTTAATTATCAAAACAAAATAAGTATGGTTAAAAAAAACTAAGCCCCACAAAACCATTGACATGGTTTGACTGTGGGGTCGGCGAGTCTTTAAACTAACTTATGCACAAAATAAATTAAAGTTTATTTACAACTAGGTACCTAATTTTGTTAGTACTATGTATTAGTAACAATGGTGCTTAGATATTATGTTAGTATTGTTAGTATAATCATCACTTGGAAGTAAACATTTTCAACTTATATACATAATAATATAATATGTTTGTTAGTAGCAATGAAAAACTTATAAACTAGTGTTAGTAACATTTACTCGAAGCTGGATGACGCACCCCGATTCCAGGGAAAGTCTCCTTCTACCACCCCAAGATCGTAGAGCGTCACCCATCATCCAACCGTATTTAATAAGTTAACCTATACTTTCAACACATGATATCTAAATAATATTTTTTTAATTTATTTCTAAATCTATTTATATTCATTTCACTCCTTATGTCTGCCGGCAGACTGTTCAGTAGATACGGTATTCGCTTCTTTAGGGTTCTGTCACCAAAGTAATTGGTGACTCTGGGTACATTGAATCTGCCAGCAGCCATAGATCGTGTGTTATGATTGTTGAAAACATAAGTCAAGCTATGCTCTTGGGTACCTTGATGGTTAACTGCTAAAAGGTATTTATGTTTGTAAGTGATAGGTAGAATTTTACATATTTTAAATAGTTTCCTATAATCTCCTTTACAGCTGTTTTTAGTTTTTTTTGTTACAAGCAGTTTTAAAAATCTAATTTGAAGAGCTTCTAATTTATCCAAGTTAGTTTTGAATGTTAATCCATAGCTGTCAAGAGCATAACTCATAATAGAATCTACTAATGACATATAGATACATCTTAATACACTAATAGGAACTTTAAAGCTTAGGTGGTACATTTTACTTAATAATAATCTAAGTTTACTTGAAATATAGTCTACATGATGGGACCAAGAAAAGTTCTCATCTATTTTCATGCCAAGGTAGGTTACGCATTCAACTCTTTCAATAGATTTACATTTACAGCTCAATAGGTTATTATGGTGGCATAAATAATCATGGGTAAATAAAGGTGGAATCGCACTACGAGGTCGTAAGTATGGGGAATGAATTAACAATAATTTAGTTTTACTAGCATTTAATATAATGCCATTGTCGTGCGACCATTTAACAACCGCGTCTATATCTTGCTGAACTAGTTGGAAGGTATCGTCTATGTTAGTTCCGGAGCGAAGTATGCACAAGTCATCTGCAAACATATACGCTGAGCAATGCTGTAGCACTCGGCACAAGCTGTTGACATGCATAAGGTAACAAATTGGTCCACATCCCGAGCCCTGCGCCACCCCACTCCGCACCTCGACTCGGTCACTAAGCGTATCCTCCACCTTCACACGGTAGGAGCGCGCGGTGAGGTAATCACGGAACCATGGGTTCAGTGGTTCTCTCACCCCGCACTCCTCCATTGCATTTAGGATGGTATCGAATTGCAAAGTATCAAATGCTTTTTTGTAATCAAAAAATATTGTAACAACAAATTTTTTATCATTTAGGTAACTGTTAATTTCATCTGTGAATTTTGTAAGCAATGAATTTGTACTTTTCCCTTTTAAAAAACCGTGTTGACACTCGTTAATGATGTTATTTTTTTGTAGATAGTTACTTAGTTGGTTGACTATACACTTTTCTATGATTTTATCTACACTAGATAAAATTGATATAGGTCTAAAGTTTGATACATTTTTACGATCA
Source organism: Xestia ashworthii (assembly GCA_950022955.1). Taxonomy (NCBI): domain Eukaryota; kingdom Metazoa; phylum Arthropoda; class Insecta; order Lepidoptera; family Noctuidae; genus Xestia; species Xestia ashworthii. The sequence continues at coordinate 15,189,942 of OX465569.1, forward strand.
CCTTTTTTTGTGAATTGGGCGAACTATTGCCTCTTTGAGCTTACTAGGAAATTTGTAGTTCTTAACAGTTAGGTTTTAGGTTTATTAGTTTAGCTAAAACGGGGCTCACTTTATCGATAACTATTTTAAGGTCGGACATCCGCATAAGATCGCTACCAGGTGATTTATCTGAATGCATGTTTTTTTATTATATTTTTCACATATTTAGTGCTTACTGGTTGCCACCTCATGGACATGTCCGTGGCTTTTACATAAGTCTGCCTGTCTAACCAAATCTCATGACACTTATGTTTTATATCTTCTATTTCTTTACTGAAGGTAGACGCAAATTTATTGCTTAGGTCTGTAATACTTCCTTGTCCGCCCATGTTTGATAGAATTAATTCATCTACCGATTGTTTACTGTTTCCCATCATAGTATTTATCCTTTCCCATATTTTTTTAATATTTTTATTACACTCTAATATACTATTTTTATCATAAATATTTTTACTTTTAATAATCGCCTTTTGGCATTTATTTCTAAATTTGGTATAATTAAGTCTTTTTAGCATATTCTTTGGCTCATTACGCCATAACTCAAATAATCTGTCTTTTTCGTTTATCATAGACTTCAACTTACTATCAATCCATTTTTTGTTGTTCCTGTTACTCGTCGAAATACGTTTAATTACGTAACTGTCATTATAAATATCCACGAATATTTGTTTAAATGCATTATATAATTTAACAGGACATTCAAGTGACATAAGGTGGTCAAAATCAGTGCTTAATAATTTCTCCCGAACTTTGTTACTGTCGAGGACGCGCCTAGAAGTCACGAGTCGTGGCGGCGATGGTTGCGCATCGCTCGGATTGCGAGCCTGCGACGACTGCGTCGAAGGTGCGCGTCTCCACTGCACTTTGGCCGTAACGAAATAGTGATCTGATATTTTTTGTTTTATTACAGCTGAATGCATGATAGCATTATTTGCTCGAATATAAATATGATCGAGACAAGATTGGACTAGTCTTCCCGATACAATTTCCTTTCTAGTAGTGTCATTTATGCACTTTGTGAATCCATGTTCTGCTAAAAGATTTTCGTACGATATTACAAATTTGTCATGACAATTTAACAAGTTTATGTTTATGTCCCCGCAGAAAACCACTTTAGAATCTATAGGTATTTTTTTGATAAGTTTCCGAAAGTCATCTATAAATTGTTTTAATTTAGTCTGTTTGTTTATTCGCGGTGGTCTGTATATTGCTAAATATATTTTCTCATTATTGAAATGGAGTGTTATGGAGACGCACTCCGCTGAACACAATCATTCCTGAGGACTGCGTCAACTCACACATACGCGCGCCCAGTCCCTCTCGCGTGTACACCAATACCCCTCCACCGCTTCGGTCCGGTCGTGTATACGTATTCAGATTATAGCCCTTTATTGAAAATAATGACACTAGGGCGTGGTTAATATTAGGTTCGGTTAGTACAATTACATCTATTTTATCTATACAGGAATTTATAGTTAAAAGTAGTTCACTGAAGTGTTTTTTTAGAGAACGGATATTAACATGAAGAATACATAGTCCTTCATTGTATACAATTGAATTTATCCAATTACTCAAGTCAGTAGCACAGGTATAGTTTACTGTATTATCAGCTATGACATCAAAATTATTGAAATCAGCGAATTTTGTGTATTACGAATAATCACGATTAAGAACAGGTTATTCTAGCTCACTTTGATAACTGACAAAGTTCGTTTTCACTTCTTATCCATATCGTATTGTCGCCATCCTTCTTTTTCGCTAGTATTTTTCCATTTGTCACCCATATATACTTATATACACCTTTGAGTTGTCTTTTTGCGTTCCACAGCAGTGTCTTCGTAGCTTTGGTGAGGTCTTCATTGATAAATATTTTGTTTGTAAGTTGATCCGCCGGTAAAGATGCTGCTATTTAACTCGATCAGTTTGCGACGATTGGCTAACCAGTCCTCCCTTGATTCAATACCTGACGCCTTGAAGCCCACCATTATTGAAGATGGTTTATTTTCTTGCTTGGAATGTTTATTCCGTTTCATCCATTCTATGTCATTGCTTTTAACGCCCATCTCATCTCCAATTTTGGTGACGATCTCTCTTAAGTTTTCGCCAGGTATGTATTCGACGCCTACAATCTCGAGGTTTTGTTTAAGCGATGATTGCTCAGCGTCCTGTAGTTTTTGCTCAAGAGCAATATTACATTTCTCCAAATACACACATTTGTTGTTAATATTGGACACAGTTTTTTCAAGTTTCGATATTTTTCCTTTAGATTCTTCGTGTTCAAATAATAGTGTATCGTACTTATCTGATAATACGCTAATGCTTTGTTGTATTGTGTCTAAATGCTTCTTAAGTCCGGGTATGGCACTGACCTTCTTTTGAATGTCTTTTAGTATTTTTTCAAAGTCTTGTACCTCTTCCTCCACTTCTTCGTCATCAGAGCCCTCATCTTCACAGTTGTTACAGTGGATCCTGTTTTTTCCCGCCTTCATGTCTGCAGCTAAGCCTTTTACGCAGCTCCTATGAAAAGTTCCTTGACAGGAACCTTGGCACATGAAGTGGGCTCCTTTTTTCGATAGCACTTTTTTACACTTTTGACACTCCATTGTATATTACTATACTAGTGTCTTTCGTTTTTAATTGTTTATTGAATAGGTAGGTTTGATGAGTTTGTAATAAGTCCGTGATTTTAGGTAAGTACCTACGCGATTGAGCGCTTTGCATGTGTGCCTTGAAGCGTGCGAACTACGGGTTGGTTGAACAGTTGATTATGCAAAGGTTTTTTAGAAAGTTTTTTGCTTTTAATTCACTTATATTTTAGAGTTTTGAAAAACTGAAACCACCACTGCACAGTACAGTTCAATAGCTTTAGTATGATATATGACACGTTAGATTTTAAACAGTTTTTACCACTTTTTCTAATTAGTATAATCAGAGTGAAACAAAACGTGCTGCCGCGTGGGCCGCCTACGTACGGAATTTTGATTCGTTTTATCTATGTCAATATTCATTGATTTACAAAAACAAAAAATATGTGTGCATTATTTTTCAATACTCTTACTGACGGATTAAATAGATTTGCGATTTTTTTTATACTCTCATCATGCCTATTAGATGTCCCCTTGCGATAGTGAAAACGAGCGTTACAGCCTCCTTTTGATGTGGCACCTTAAACTGCCCCACCACCCTCCAGCACCCTTCGATAAAAGTATCTTTTCCACGACTTTCGTACCAAATGCGATTTATTTATTCGTTTGAGATCACTCTTTTGTATATTATACGCATTGCATTGCTTTCACGATCGGGGTTTCTTGTAAAGGTGAACTAGAAACCTAAACCCTTGTTCCCTACAAATGGGTCAAGGCGGCTTTAGGATACATGAGCAAGGTTGGCAATAAATAACTCAAGTTAACCTCTAGTATAGATACTTGTATCTAGTTTAGTTTCGAGTATAGTTTATTCGGCGAACAATTATTTCATAATATGCCGAAAAAAGTACAGAGAAATGGGTCAGACATTCTAAGTTTTATTGTTAAATTCGGCATAGTACAACGGCCTTTAGTGACAAAACTATCTCAATCGTATTAATTTTTAATTTGTATGCAATTACTGTTTTCCAATTATTGTCACTCGTTTTTGACATGTACGAAGTTTAGTATAAAGTCTACATTGACACGATCCATGGAACGAATTTACTTTATGCTTAGAAAGCATTAAGAAATAACCTATAGATACTGGCTACAGTAACAAGAGGTGATTAAACGGACAAAACAAAGTAAAATAATTCAAAAACATACACACATGCTATCAATCACAAACGTTCGATACTAGACTACAAAGATAATTAAAAACGTTAGCAAAATGCTGTCTGCAATAACGGTTGCCCGTTTTGACATTTGAAAACGGAATCCTAAAAACAAAAGAAGAATAACCAACGTACTATGTTTTTTCTATCGTCAGTTACCTATAACCGAGATTGCAAATCAGAAAAAATGCTAAAATGTTCTTTTTCCCGCTTATCTGATTTTCTGACTTCCCTTTGTTATCGTCCCGTTATTGTTTCCAAGACCATTGCGAATAAAACGAAATAAGAATTACGAATATCCATGATTCGAATCGGAAGTTATGGTCCGTTTTTCCTGAATTTCCCGGGAAAATTTTCCCATTTTTCGTTTCCCAATTTTTACATCTCTATGTAACTAGTTTAGGACAGTACGTAATTTAAATTTATTTAATACTCAATATTTTTCCAGTAAATTGCAGCATTTGGCATTTGTCAACACAAATTCTGCGAAGCCTCTTTTCCCTACTAGTGTATGGTCGGCTTCCGGTCTACAGCTGTATACCAGTACTTCATATGGAGCGACTACCTATCTGACCAAATTAAGCAACACAAATATAATATATGTAAATGAAGCTCTGTTCTTCATTTAAATTTGAATTTCCCGCGCATTGGATTACATACGCTATCTGTGGACAGCAAGCCTGCACTACTCTATGATTGGGTGTGTAAAATTCATGTGAACACGTTTTCTTAATTATTCTTAAAAATAATAGAAAATTATTGAAGCAATAGCTTTTAATGTTGTTTCTCTTTACAGGTTAGTAATTAATTAATAACAGTGATCTGGATGTTTAGAATAAGTTTAGTTTGTAGAAGTGTCTACATCGTTTGTAAAATGTTTTAATTATTATAAATTTCTCTTTACAGAGCAATAACTTATGCAGTTGTTTCAATAAATAACAAACATATCACATATATACCACCGACGCTACTCGGAGGTATATATTATATATTGCCGATTTTTCGCGATCGGCTGGAGCAACAAAAATTTTTTTTTGGCAACTAATTAGCAACAAAAAAGCATGCCGTTTTTTTTTAATTGCGCTGATTTTACATTGCCAATTTTTTAGACCTGCTACTCGGACCACTTTCGACCAATCTTCTCAATCCATGTTAAATGTTGTTTGTTCTGAAAATCCTATTTCCACTTGTTACTACAGTTTTACTAGTGTATAAATGATTTCACCGAAATGCTACACACCTGTGATAAAAAATGTTGGCTTCAAAGCGGGCAAACGATGCGCTAGTACGTTTTTAGAAATGCCAGTTTTTCAGCAGGCTGCGGAAAATCTGTAACTGCCTTGGGTAAGGTACTTGAATAAATAGGCTTCACCTACCAAAATAAAATTCACCTATTAATAGTTTTTCGGTGTTTTTAGGAAATTCGGAATACTGGCGGATTTTTCGTTAGATATTTCAATGTAGAAAATATTTATGTAAGACAAACATGTTATTATTATATGCCATTAATTAATAAACAGAAAATGAAAACAATACATGCATATTCTTTTTTTTTATTAATTTATTATGCTTGGTAATTAATTAACACATTTCACACCACTCTCGCCGCCACCGGCCCCAATATGGCTAATTGGCTTATTATTCCGAAAATTAAAAAAGAAATATACCAGCAAAACGTTGAATTTATTTATTCGATGCAGTAAGCCTTATTTATTTATCCACTTATTATCCAACTAAGGCGAAACGAAAAGGAAAGGTTACGATTTTAACAGTCTATCTATGTATGTTTGAATTTAAAAAATAATAATATGTTCCTCCGTAGCGCCTAAGCTTATCATCAGAGGTGTCAATCAATTCGTTATTATGACCCGGGTAAGATAGGCTACATTTTAACCAACTTCAACAATAGGAGGAGTCGTGTTTACCTTGTAAACCCTATAAAAGCGTGGTTTTTCAGTAAGTAGTTGGGTTTTTTAGTTCTAGTCATACCTTAAATACCTTGCTTGTAACTGTATACCTACTTCTAATTTTCTAAATTAATTGAAGCTAGTAATTAATTTAAGTAATTTTAATTTCTAAATATCTGTGAGTGATGTTTTGAAAGCAAAGCTTCAAGTACCTATTTAGTAGAACTTTAACCCTCGCTTTTATACAAGATGTCGCTTTGCATTCTGGGCACAATCAAGGAGGTATCTATGCTAATGATTCTCGACCCGAATTGATAATGAAATGGGTAATCTTTTTTGTTTTTTTTTTATTATTTTCAGAAATTGGTAAGTGTAAACGACCCGTATTAAAGCGAATCCCGTCTGTAACTAGCCCTATAACCGTGCCTTCACGCACAAATAAACGCAAACAGAGATATGTCGCGCGATGGGTGATTCTGCTATTAATTTATTGTGTTTTTCTGATGTACTGTCTAATTTAAACAATTTAAAATAGCAGCAATTTATTATTATTTGACCGGGTATCGTAACTTATATTGATTATTTATGTATTTTGTGACGAGATCCTGCATTTAGACTAGGATGCAAAACTACAGCCTGTAATTATTTTAATCAGCAGTGAGGACAACAGGTTGTTGAGCTTCTGGTACCCTTTTTAGGGTTCCGTGGCCAAAGCGTGCAAACCGGCCCTATTACTAAGACTTTGTTGCCTTTTCATCCACCTGTCTGGTGAATTTATATTTAGTGATTGGGCAACTAGAGGTATCAGAAAAAGTAGGGAAAGGCTATTTGAGCTTTATAGCCTTAAGCCTTTTATAAACACTGAAACTTTTAGCAAGTATGTTGCTACGTATTCAAAGATTTTTAGAAATACTTGCAAGGTTGCTAAAGCCCTGCACATAAGCAACAAGATCAAAACAGCAGAAAATAAAATAAAGACCGTTTGGAAAGTCATAAATAACGAGACTAACAGAAAGAAAATACGTAATAATAGCTTTACATTAGATACAGCATGTGGTCCTAAAAGCTCTGATCAGGAAGTAGCTCAAGAATTTGTTAATTTTTTTACCGAAATACCAACAAAAACTACGGAGGCTCTTAATTCCTCACCTGAAGCCTCAATTGGCTTATTAAAGGCGAATGTGTCTGGCTGCCTGGCTGAATTTAAATTTAAACACATTAACCCTATGACAGTTATTAAAGCTTTCCGGCAAATTAAAATCAAACTGACCGAAGATTTATGGGGAATGTCTATCAAAGTTTGTACATCTATACTTGAGACCATAGCCCCGTATTTAGCTTTAATTTTTAATTTATGTGTAGACCAAGGAGTTTTCCCGGATTTAATGAAATACAGTAAAGTCATACCTCTTTTCAAATCCGGGGACAGTAAAGATTCCAATAATTATAGACCTGTATCCGTGTTACCAGTTTTTAGCAAGGTTTTTGAAAAAGTAATGCTTAATCAAATGCTTTATCATTTTAACACCAACAGAATCTTACATGATCAACAGTATGGTTTCACCAAGGGACGTTGTACAACTGACGCCGGTGTAACCCTATTAAAGCACATATTTGCTGCGTGAGAAGAGTCCCAAGACGCAATAGGAATTTTCTGTGATCTCTCCAAAGCTTTTGATTGCGTAAATCATGACACATTGCTTTTGAAACTGGAGCATTACGGACTGGGTAAACTTGCACTTAGCCTGCTAAAATCTTATTTGAGCGATAGAAAACAACATGTTCAAATAAATGGTGTTAATTCACAGGGTTTGAATGTAAAAATGGGGGTTCCGCAAGGCTCAATATTGGGTCCTTTCCTTTTTTTAGTATATATAAATGATCTACCCTATTTGTTGAAACACCAACCTCAAAATATGGTGTTGTTTGCTGATGACACTTCTCTAATTTTTAAGATAAATAGACGTGCCCAAAATCTAGATGACGTGAATGATGCCCTACTTCAGGTCCAAAATTGGTTCACAGCAAACAATTTGGTATTGAATGAAAAAAAAACTAAATGCATAAGATTTTCATTACCGAATGTTAAAAGTAATGATTGTGAGATAATATTGAATAAAGAGAAACTCGAATTCGTAGATAAAACGGTTTTCCTGGGGCTTACGCTTGATTCAAGGCTACAATGGGGTTCTCATTTAACATCTCTTGCGGGGCGCTTAAGTTCAGCAGCATATGCCATTAGAAAAATCCGTCAATTCACTGATGTAGATACCGCTAGACTGGTCTATTTTAGTTACTTCCATAGTATAATGTCTTACGGTATTTTGCTATGGGGACGGGCTGCTGATATTGAGTCTATATTTATTCTGCAGAAAAGAGCCATCCGAGCCATATACAATCTTCGTAGGCGCGATTCTCTAAGGGAACTTTTTAAGGATATTGGCATCATGACGGTTCATTGCCAATACATCTACGAAAACATAATGTACGTTAGAAAAAATCTGCATCTTTTCGGTAAAAGAGGCGACAGACACAATTACAGTACTAGAAATAGGGACCAACTAGTTCAGCCAGGCTTTAGACTCGCTAAAGTAGACTCATCTTTCATGGGGTACTGTTTGAGATGCTATAATAAAATTCCACAAAGCATTCTTGAACTAAATGAAACCAAATTTAAAACATGCATTAAACGCACACTGTGTAAGCAAGCATATTACAAATTGGACGATTATATCGCTGATAAAAATGCTTGGGTCAATGCCGGTCCTGCTCCACAAGGACAGGGGCGCATAAAGGGATAGCGCTAATTTGTGTTGTTGGAGCTGCTGAAGATTGTACAACTATCTTTGCATTGTATAAATTCAATATCTTTAGTATTATATAACCTCATATTCCATATTGTGTGAGTGCTATGTACTAGAATGCTATCATTCGCTGGAAACCTACGTTTTTATTTTATTTATTTTTTTGACTTGAATGTGCCCTGGCGGTTATGAGTATGTCATGCTCACTCAAATGTCTCGCTGATGGTGGCGCGTGTGTCGGACCATTTAGTTCCCTTCAAAATGGTTGAGCTGAATGGTGCTGATCCATGCGTCATGTTCGTGAACGGGCGCTGTCAGTTGTGACTGGTCATGTCTTAGTCGCCATGGTTTATTTGAATTAATTATTTTGTTTTTGGGTTGTATTTTGTTTTTGTTTTGCTATGGACACTTTTATCATGCAAATCTTGCTACATTGTTCTCACATAATATACCATCTCAACATGATTGATGTAACCAAGATTTTGTAACAATATTTTGATTTAAAAGAGTGTTCATGGAGTTTCTTGCCCGTTCTTCTCCATAGAGATCTACGCTAGGGAATGGGCAACTACAGTACTTTCACAGTTTTTATGTCTTGTGACTGGGACTGTAGCTACATTAAATGTTCATCTTTGTTTCGACAATTCAAAAGTGCCTGTTATTGGCCTACTTGAAATAAATGCTTTGATTTTGATTTTGATTTTGATTTTGTCATCTTTTGAATCGTAATAGGTGATGTCGATATAACATGAATAATAAAATAAGTTAATAAAAATAAAAGGGCGTCCCCATACGAAAAAAACGTGTTTTTTTTCGGCGGTGGTACTTGTAACCTTTAGAGTGAGTCGGATTCGGACTTGGCCTATTTATTGCCACAAATTATAAGAGAAAGAGATGTTAAATCAAACAAAATTCAGTAGCCTTGATTTCAAGTTGACACATTTCCAAAAACTGGGTTCATACACTTATTTCCTACAATTCTTGCAACGGATTTCTCAAAAACATGTATCGTACATGTGTTGGCTTTATCTCAAACACGTATTTTAAATATAACTATTTTATTCACCTCTTTAACATCTCTGTCAACTTTTGTATACAACTGAAACCGTCTACCAAGCATTATGTAAATCAAACTAAGTTACTTTACGCAAAAAAAATTGCTAGAAAACGACCTTTTTTTGGGGTGAAAAATAATGTTTTGTAACATTGTGCTAATGAATGGATTGAATAGTACGGAGGTCAAAAAAATCAGGAAAGGTCAAGAAAAATCTTACTATAAAAACTTGACAACAAGTTGAAACTTTGACCCCCAATATCTTCGTACCTAGAAGGTTCCCAGTTATAGTGTAGAACAAAAAAATGATCGCAATGACGGGGAAAACAAGTGCCTTTCGGCTTCGTTAAGAGGTTTTTTACACCCTTATAACACATGTTTTATACATTGTTGTAAACGCGAGAAAACTCACACAGACTTATTTCACACATAAAAACTTCATGCAATACAGAAGCAAATATATATTATTATACTGTATTGGGCAGATAAGATATGTTCGTTACACTCCTACGATATCTAAGAGCCGTGATCGATACCAACATGAGAGGATGGATAAAACTATTAGTGGATTGTAATAATATTTGAGAATGGTTGCCAAGAGCGACCGAGTATTTGTTGAGGATTAGAGCCTTAGGCTTTTTTTGTGATTAAGTATTTAGCAATCGAGATGTAACCTCTACAGCCATTTATGAGGATAATTTCATAAGCAGATAAACACTTGAGGTAAACGTCCACCTGTCCGAAAAAACATAAATTCCACAGTAAACTTGCAAATGAAGTTTCTGAAACAATTTAGACAGCTGAGATACGGATCAGGAATTCACAAAATAATTTTTGTCCGGAAACCGCATACACAGCTGTGTAATAAATGACTGATGTTCAAAGCTAATGTGGCTTCCACATATCCGCTGTTGAGATTTCCTAAAAAACACAAAAAGGGCCGAATTTTAAAATTTCCGCTTTAAATCAGAGGAAACTCGGTTAGGAAATATTTACCTTCCGGCCCGCATACCATTAAGATCATTCATGAATAATGTGAAATCCGAAATACCCAAAGGGATGTTACCAAGAAATGGTAAGCGCCAGTGATGTTAATTAAATTAGGCAAAACCCAAATCTGACGGAAAAAGTGACCATAATAAATTAAAGGCTGATTGTTCTACAGTAAAAATAACTTATAAACTTAACATGCCCACTGTAATAACAGGTACAGATGCCCCTATTAATGGTACAACCACATTTCACCAGTTTTAATACGTGTGAGTCCCGTGTAATTGGGGGCGAACCTATTTCCATCAACCGGCGTGAAACCCAGACTCCCTGTAACATTTTGTTGTTTATGTAAAGATTTTCGGACTAAATAAAGCCGTTGTTACCTTTCGGGTACAGAACTCTAAAATTAGGTAACGAACGGGAACCTATTACTAATCTCCGTTGTCCGTCCGTCAGTCTGTCACCCCGTATCTCATGATCCGTAATAGTTAGACAGTTGAAATTTTCACAAAATGACAATTTCTTTTTTTTTTCTTCGAATGGGAAATCATCAATACTAGTAGCCACTCCAATAACCATACTCTGGGCGGAGCGGGAGGGAGTTTCAGACTTTTACTGAAACCCATCCATGTTCCTTCCTCGCCCTTTATGTTCCGGGGCCACGGTATCTCTTTCGAACAGTTCCGCAGCCGTCAGGAAAGACTCCCTTACTATTTGGTGTGGAACCCTTCACGCATGAGTCCAACTCGCACTTGACCAATTTTTTCATGTAGGTACCCCAAGTGAAAACGACCCCAAAGAAGTAAAATTAATTTGATAATTTGTGGCAAAACTAATAAATTAGGCTTCAGCATAATTAAACAGTTTCACTGAGGCTTCGTTTACATAATTTAATTTTCTCGTGCCCTAGCTATTTAAAATGTTTAAATATAATTAATACGTGTTTTCTTTGTATATTAATGTAATGCCTTTTAAATCCACTCATGTACAACTACAACTAATAACGACTCAAGTGTGATTATTAATAGAAGGTATGTATTTGTAAGTGTATCTATTTATATCCTTGACCGATTTCCTTTCTACAATTAGTATGACACGTCGTTAACTCGGGATTTACCGCTACTGCATGTACGAATATACTCGTACATTGTTTTCTTGACAAGTATAGTACTGTAAAAGTTGGTCATGTGATGTGTATGTGTAATGAATGCATGGACATGTCGAATTGATTCAATGAACTTGACCTTTAACGGGCAGATTGTTAATGTACTTGTCCAATTTGAAAACCTGTCTGTAAAACTTCAAGTTACTCTTTTTTGCGACTCGTTTTTCCACTTGTCCGTTGCAATTCGTATTTCCACTTGTCCGTTGAAGTTTCACTTCTACTATGTGTTCCCCAGCACACATATTTCTACTGAAACGTATTCCCCATTTTAGGTATTTTGTACTCAATCTAATAACAGTTTATAGCACTATCAAGGATGAAAAAGACCAAAACTCATGCCAAAATGACAAACACAAACTTTATATTTCAGAATCTTGGTGATTTCTCAGTATTTATGATGTGCGCAAGTACTCCAGCACCCCGCTAAAAGAAGGTGGTCGAAGAACACTTAGTGGTTTTAAATCCCTTCGCCCACCCTAGGTCAGAGGACATCTATGAGGATTGCCATACGCAAAACAATAAAGAATTTACGGTGACAAAAAAGAATTTACGGTGACAAAAAAGAATTTACGGTGACAAAAAAGAATTTACGGTGACAAAAACTTATACTACAAAAGAAAAAAGCTTCGCTTGCATAAACAATACATCCAATTTTTGGTTTTTCGTATGGGAAATCAAATGTTCCCGCTCTGGACGGAGCGAAAGAGACTGTCAGACTTTTACTGACTAAAACCCATCCATGTTCCTTCTTAGTCCTTTGTGTCCTCCGCAGCCCATGATTAATGACCCCTTAGTAAAAGTAATATTGCATGTTCCTCATACCGTGTATGTCGGTACTTTACCGACACTCACATTTTCCTCACTAGTCATACATAGTATGTGGAGTGCGTGTACGATTATCTGAAGTGGGTTGGTACTGACAATGTTCTAAGTAAAACGTCTTGCTCTTAAGACTGTTGCTCTAATTTTATAGAATAATAACAAAGACTCGCACGCTATGCGTGTATTTTAAGTGGGATGGTACTTATGTGTATCGTTCATAGTATCTGTTAAATACGACAGCTTGTTGTGAGATATATCGTGATGCCAGCTGTAACAGTATTTTGATTTTAAAGAGTGTCCATGGAGTTTCTTGCCTATTATTCTTCATAGAGATCTACGCCTTGGCTAAATAATAACAGCCGGTCGGTCGATCTTTAGGTTAAGCTGTGCTTGACTAGATTGGTTTGTGGATGGGTGACCACCCTTTTTAAGCTATTGCATAGCTTCTATCGCGGGCCTTGAGCGTGGAGACCGAATCCAGAAATTCCGTAACGAAAATAACCTAACACCCCATCAGGAGTTACAGTGGTTTGGGCGTGTGTGGCGGGCTTGTCCCAAAAAAAAAAAAAAACCTAACTCCCCATGTCACCCCATGTCAGATAATGACAATGACAAGCTAGTTTTCTTTTTAATATATTGCCGTAACTAGGAGTTGCAGGTTGTATACATTTGATGTTAGACCTTCTTTGTAACCATTTTATTCTTCTATGTTTTAGAACCATCATTATAAAATTCATAATTTCATCGTGATGGGAAGCCGAGCCTGATCATTCAGTCTGCGTTTGGTCCTCGAGCCGGGCGAGCGGAAAAATAAAATAAATAAATAATTATAATTCCATAAGTTGATAAAAAATGCTTTGATAAAAAATGCTATGCAATAGCAAAAGCTTTACCGCGGCAGTCCCCGAGTGCCACACGTCTTTTTTTTTCGGATGGGTAATCATCATATGACTTTCTCCCACTCTGGGCGGAGCGGGAGGGAGTGTCAGACTTTTACTGACTAAACCCATCCATGTTCCTTCCCCGCCCTTTATGTTCCGGGGCCACGGTATCTCTTTCGAACAGTCCCGCAACCCCAGCAGGAGATGGGTGACCACCCTGACATACCGAGTTTCCTCCGTGCCTCGGAAAGTACGTTAAGCGTTTAGTCCCGGCTGTCATTTGTCCATCTTTGACAGTCGTTATAGGTAGTCAGTAGCCCGAAAAGTTTGACAACCAGTCTTAACAAGGGGTGTTGCCAGGGATGTCAGATAGGATAGTACTGGGTAATGACTCAGTACTATCCTATCTAACCTCCACTAGCCAAGTAGCCAGCTAGTGGAGGTCAGATAGGCAGTCCTCCATGTAAAATATTGGTATTCAGCTGCATCCGGTTAGACTGGAAGCCGACCCCAACATAGTTGGGAAAAGGCTGGGCAGATGATGAGAGATCTATGCTTTGGAATGTGCAACTGTACACAACAGTACTTTCATGTATTTTTGTCGTTTTTTTTTTATGACATTCATAAGTGCCTATAAAGATCAAATTGAAATAAATGATTTGAGTTTTAGTTTGAACACTTATTAGGTTTTGTCCTTCAGAAATTCTCAGTAGCAGAAGGAAGTCCAGCCTCCGGGTAATTATTTCGCGATTGAATGTCCTCTATCTTCTTCTGCTTCGTATGGCTGGTAATGGCTTGTTGGTCCAGGATTTCGCCACTACGAGAGCGACGTTGTTGACAGCGCTGTTGTCACTTTGACAGCGTTGTTGTCACTTTGACAGCAAGTTTTCGGGAAATGAGGGCGTGATTGAAGGTGGAACAGTTATATACCCAGGCTCTAGGAGCTTCATCGTGGTGCTTATAACGTAAAACTCTTATAACGTAAGCTGTTGATATATGAGTGTAATTAATAAATATTATCTCTGTGTAAAGTTTTCAAAACTTGAGCAAATAAAAAGATATACTAATCTCCGTCTAGACTAGAATAAGCCTATAACATTAATTCGTAAAACATAGATGTTGTTTTAATATGACTTTGTTTTCGAATAAAATGTATTTTTGTTTGAAAAGTTTAGATAGAGGTATTCAGTAATATTGTGAGTAAGATAAAGATAAAGAAAGAAAGAAAATGTCAATAGATTTAATGTGCGATGTCCCTGTAAAAATCATACATCAATAAAATTATTATAATCTATTCTCATACAATGCAAACGAAACCCAAATGAACCTCACTCGATCAAACAATGGGAGTGAATGTCTACAAAAATGCTTTTTGGTGCACTTATCGATAATATTACAGAGAAAGATTCAATCACAGAGATTTGTTATTTTAATATTGTTTGCTGCGTTGAATCAATGTTTGTATAAATGTTGAATTTCAATAAAATATAAATGTAGTTTCAATCAAATCAAACATATTATGAATAAAGTGGTTTTGTATGTTTTTATTATAAACCTGCCCGCCTCGCATCCCGGGTTTTTGTGAGTGTAAACCAAATATTTATATAAATACACAATTTTTAATCATTGGAAACCTTTTCTAGTTTAGATGCGAATTTATTTTGCAGATTGACAAGCTTGCAAAACTTAAAAAAATCTTACGAATATTATAAATGCGAAGATTTGTGAGGATGTATGGATGGATGGATGAACTACTGAACGGATATGGATGAAATTTGGCACATAAGATAGTTTATAACCTGGATTACTATTTATCCCAGTATTATAATCCCCTGGGACAGTTACCGACCTTCACGCGGGCGTAGCCACGGGCATAGGCTAGCCTCTAGAAAAATTTAGACTTCTAAATTCTTCTTCACGTCTGTGAATGAGTCATCATCATCATCATTTCAGCTGAAAGACGTCCACTGCTGGACATAGGCCTCCCTCAAGTGTCGCCACATTGACCGGTCCCTTGCGACTCGTATCCAACGGATTCCCGCAACCTTCACCAGGTCATCGGTTCACCTAGTGGGACGTCTTCCAACACATCGTCTTCCGGTTCGCGGTCGCCACTCTAGAACTTTCCGGCCCCATCGGCCATCCGTTCTGCGAGTAATGTGCCCTGCCCACTGCCACTTAAGTTTGGCAATTCTTCGAGCTACGTCGGTGACCTTGGTTCTCTTGCGGATTTCTTCATTTCTGATTCGATCACGCAAGGAAACTCCGAGCATAGCCCTCTCCATTGCCCTTTGGGTGACTTTAAGCCTTTTGATAAGGCCCATTGTGAGCGACCACGTTGTGAATGAGTGCGCCGATTCAATCCCTACCCGTCCCTTGCTCGTGCCTGCCCGCGTGACTGAGCCTGTAGTCCAAAACCAGTCCCTAAATAATGACACCACTCAGATCCAGCTTGTCCCCTTGCTGTCCTTGTCCAGCGACGCCCGACAGCCGAGGCCTGTATTAAATTCATAACTGTTCTTTAGATTTCATGGTTATCCCTTCATTAAAAAAAAAAAGGTACAGGATTTTATTTTTTCGAACTTTAGTCGGTACGATTCCCGAGAGTGGCAAGCGAATTTTCAAAAATCAATGAATGCAGATTTGTTTCTTTTTAAAAATAAAAGAATGTTTCCTTTGAGTAAAACTTTCCTATCTACAGTATTTCGAGTACTTTGCCTCCAGATGGTATTGAAAAATTCCATCCTGTATAGTTCCAGATTTTATAAATGATTAATGTTAATATTTTTTAGTTTATGCTTCGATTTGTCTTTATTGCTTTGTTTTATTTAGTTTTTAAGTACTTATTTTAGTTTTTTAAGAGTTTTAGTTTTTTAATTACTTTTTATTTAAAATTTGTATGTATGTCACCACGGCAAATCATAGCGCTCAAATACCTTTATGTAAATACCTATGTTTAAGACTCTGATTCTGATACTACAGGTAATCTTCCTGACTTGCCCCATAACCTTTTCACCTCAAGAACGATGGATGGAGTTATCTTTTCCCGTCTGGAACCAGAAATAACTAAGGTCCATATTCACCAAAAAGATGACAGTCTGATTATCTAAAACAGCTGTTTAAAACACATTTTTGTATGGTAATATGTCACAGTGACAGCTGTTTTTAGTTAATCAGGCTGTTATCTTTTCGGTGAACATGGACCTAATTTTCAAACTACGTTTTGAATGTATCTGTTGTTGCAACTGAATCTAGTTTACTTCAATCACAAAAACACTGGTTTAACAATCACGACTTTCCCAAAGGACACTAAAATCTGCCAAAGAAAATAGAAATCTATTACAGTTAGCAAGAAAATAGATATTGCAGGAAAAAGAAGCATTATTGGTATTCAAAATCTTTGTGAAATTATACGTTATTGTTATAAAATGATCACTTGCCAATCATATTCCAAACCCGAGATATTACCTCGCATAAATATGTAACAGCGTATTTACGTTCTCCACTGTGTAAACATTTAGTGTTGAAATATGTTTTCCGAATGTTTGCGTCGCTGTTACGTTTTCTCGATTCCCTTTGTTGAAAGTGCCGAACAGTAATAAAAATATAATACCCTTCTTTTATGAATTGTGGACAAAAGTAACAATATTTCTGTAGCCTTTTTAGATATTGAATTTGACACAAACACACACCAAATACTCGCAACTCAATACAGGGTTTTATCATCATCATCATCATTTCAGCCGAAAGACGTCCACTGCTGGACATAAGCCTCCCCCAAATGTCGCCACATTGACCAGGGTTCTATAAATTCTTTTAATTATTTCTTTGTTTTGATTATAGTTTATAAGATTCTGTAATATCTCCTCTTGGAAGAGCACTGACTCCTGTACTACAAGTAGGTATATCACCTAGAACAGGAGTCAGGGACTTCACACAATTTTGTAACCCCTTTCCTGTTAGTAAACTGCTAAAAACCTTTTTTTAAACCTTATGTCGTCTGCCGCATCCTGTGGCTGATTAACATAGGTTTGGTGACACATTGTCACTATGGTACTTAATTAATCACTTACTGCAGGTAATTTTTCAACCTTACAGAGAGAATGCCCTTAAATTATGAATTTACTATTTTTAAAGTCTCATGTTTTTACACGATGTCTTCTAGAAAACCTTGTTGAGTACATTCATCTATTACTATATTACATATGCCGCTTTTTGGGTCTGTTTAATGTAGTTGTGATATATGATTGTGTTTTGTAACACATTTATATTATACGTGTATCTACTTAAAGAGAAAAAAATGTATTTTTGTATATAACGAATAAACTTAAAAACTACTGGACCGTTTTGAAAAATTCTTTCAGCAATGGAGAGCTACATTATCAGCGAGTAACGTAAGCTAAATTTTATCCCCGTACTCCCACGGGAACGGGAACTATGCGGGTGAAATCACGTGTCGTCCGCTAGTTTAATAATAAAATCTAAATAATGTGTTGAATCGAAAAAATCATTCCAAACAAAGAGGGATCGCTAGTATACAACTTTTCAACTTTCAAAACACAAAGCATAGACCTTTAATGTGGGTTTTTTTCTTGTGCGTGTCCCAAACAAAATATTGTTTTATTTTTTCCTTATATATTAAGGCATTTGCTGTATTATACTCGTACCAGCAGAAGCTCTTCAGTACCGTTACAGTAGCCGTGTTTTGGGATAGTTCGTAAAAATAGATTTTATAGTAAAAAAATCGACCATAAATAAAAATAATCTATTCGATTTTAGAGTGGCCACTTGAAGGAAAACTTGAGCCATTATTTAAGTCGTTTTTAATTAAAAATGCAAATCATTTTTGAACAGTTAGGGGTTTCATCTCCAAAATAAACATTATATTTCATTAATTTTCAGCGAACCCACCTTTCGTCTGTTTTGGCTCAAAATAATGAAAAAAGAAACATTAATCAAGGCTTTTATTTTTTAACCTCGTCTGGTGTTGATTAAGGTAACAAGAGGGTAACACTTTTTTTCTCGTCTCGACGTTCAATTCGGCGTCGCATCTCATTACGGTCGGCACTTCGTTGTGGTCTTCATAAATCTTAAAAAAAGCAATATCATTCTGCCCTTACGAAAAGAGAATTTTCGGAATAAAAAAAAAATCAGAACTGCCTTTAGTTTAATAGTAAACTAGCTAATGCCTGTGGCTTCACCCGCGTGGAGTTCGGTATTTGTCCCACGAAATCAACTACAGATGTAGGGCAAATTTCATTCAAATTCTTCCCGCAGTTTTTTTGTGAGAAAATAACAAACATCCATACATCCGTCATTAACATTCGAATTTACAATTTAAGAACCTACAATCTTGGTATTTAGCATTATTGAACAACAAAAACATTAAACATCTTTACAAAAAGTTCGTCCAAAACAGAGGGTTAAAATTAGTATGCCAACGAAGTCTAAAGCTTACAATAAAGAATAAAATTACCCCCGTAACAAGGTAAGCGAAACAAGAAAGGTTAATTGCCTTCAATGCAGTAAAGCAAAGACGGACCTTCGAGCCGGATTACGTAACAGAAAATATTTTTCCTCTTCAAGCCAGGCAGTTTATTAGATTCCTGTTTCTGTGAAGAGCGCTTGTAAAAATTCTCGGGCACTTTGAAAGGGAAACCCCTATTAGCCTTTTGATATTTTCAGTGCTAAGGCATATTTAATGTGTGCTAAATGGTTTTTTATATAAATAAATATGACACAACGCTCTTTTCAAATTAAAAAACAGCATTCATTTAGTCAATAAAATTCAATCGAAAAATAGGAACTCCATGACTAAAATCCCAATAATTATAACAGGTAGGAGAATTTTGGGAATAAACAAATTCGGAGCCGCATCGAGTTTATTTATACAGTAAGATTTATAACCATCATAAATATAAATAATACACAGTATAAATCAATGGGGCTAAATATAGCGCGATTTGTAGCCAAAGATGAACGAGCCATGACTTTTAAAATAAACCGCGGTTCATAATTATTTACCTTATATCTCTTTCAGACTTTACTGCGTTATTTGAATGCCTGGGATGCCTAAAAGCATTACACGTAACGTGAAAATAAAACCTGTAGGTCATCTTACCAAGAGGACCATCTGTTTCCTTCGTATCGATGTTACGACTTCTTTAAATTTATTGGCCCCAGTATGTGGACACGTTAATCGCGATGTCTATAGTGACGACCAGAATGGCGCAGCGGTAGTAAGGCTGCCTTACGTTCGAATCCCGGTAGGAGCGAATGATGGTGTGATGAGAAAGGACATTTCTCCCCGAGTCATGTATGTTAATATGTATAATAAGTTTTAATCTACAAACAAAAAGTATCTACATTATGTAGTATATCAACTATCTGGTGTCCACGACACAAGTCTCGTTGCTTATTGTGGTACTCGATGGCGCTGTGTGTGTCTAGTGATATTTATTATTATTATTTGTAATGAGTATCATGTCATCACGACATGCTGACAAACAACCATTGCCTCATGTTTATCAATTCGTATGAAAGAATCGTTTTTGGAATCAACATCATCTAGATGGCTGCTCATTGGTCTAGTGAGTGCAATCGGGACTGCTCAGCATGAGGGTTCGATTCCAGGGCCCGGCAAATTCACGCACACAAACCAATCTCCATGTCTGCCCATGGAGTCTGGATTTGCGCCCTGTTGATGGTAATAGGCTCACCCTCTATTACGTACATAAGACTTAAACATAACTGGCGAAATGTAGGTGTCCTATTATTAAGTACACCTACATTTCGCCAGTAAGTCATACACACATACTCACTTAAACTGTTTTGGAATATATATATATATATTTTTTTTATTTTTTTATTTTATTATTTTTCTTTATGTTTATTTTTCTTTATTCTTCTATTTAGTACAGTAGCCTTATCTTGTTTAGTTTTAGATCTTAGTTGTAATTTTATATTTATTTTGAATTCTGTTTTATGAAGAAGAGCGGGATCTCCTAGCACAGGTATATCTTTTACTTAAAAGGAGGTCTCTATGTAAGATTTACTGTAAAAGTTGTACAAGTTTCTGCAATAAACCTTTTTTTTTTTTTAAGTACACTCATATTGGCGTGGTGTTATTCTACATTCACATCTAGATACTTGATATGCAGGAAATAAGAGGAGTTCTGAAGCTAAATTAAATTGATTGCCTTTAAAATCGTGTCTTACTTCGTGGCACGCAGTTATTGGCTATCGTGCATTATTTTCTATCTTCTTAAAACGTTCTTAGTACTTGTCTTTCTTCTTTCTTATCTTTATTTCTTCTTTTTCTTGTCTTTTATTCTTTCTTTTATAGCAGTGATAGCCTAGTGGTGTGACGGTCGGACTGCCAAGTCAAAGGTCTTGGCTACCGTGCATTATTTTCTATTTTCTTAAAACGTTCTTGGTACTTGTCTTACTTCTTTCTTATCTTTATTTCTTCTTTTTCTTTTCTTTTTTCTTTCGTTTTTTTTTTCTTTTATAGCAGTGATAGCGTAGTGGTGTGAAGGTCGGACTGCAAAGTCAAAGGTCTTGAGTTCGAACCCAAGGCACGCCTCTGATTTTTCGGATTCATGTGCGTATTAAATAATTACACTTGCTTCGAAGAAGGAAAACATCGTGAGGAAACCAGCATGCCTGAGAGATATTTCTCGATGGCATGTTAAAGGTCAGAGGCCTATGGGCGCCTTAAAAACTGTGACACCAGGTTAGACAATTAAACACACGATAAGGAACGAAGAATCCTTTTTATTAAATAAAAGCCAGTAACTTCTTACCGCGATCTTTAAGTTCATCTCTACAGTACTTAAGTACTGTTACGAGCTGGGTATGAGATAAATTAATTACTACCGATTAAACAACACAATACCTTTATTAATCACAAAACAATTTAAACTTAATCACAAGTACACTACAATACACTACTGTTCACTATTCGCTTAGATATCGCACTTCAAGTTCACTTCGATTCGCTTCGTTGTGTAGCCAAAACAAGACTGACTGTCGCGGCCCTGAGCGGTCTATTTATACTCGCCAACAGACACACCAGAATAACCGCGAATATTCTAGAGGGTCATAAAAACAGTAGGTAAGTAGCTAGGTAGGTAATTAAAGTAGTAGGTATAAGCTACGTGTACAAAACAAACAAATATGAACCGTATGACCTAGGCGTACGGTCGAAATTCTAATGTCTTTTTATAAAGAGGTCGCGAGGTTGTACCTACTTAACTTTAAAACTAATAATAATAGAAAGCTCTCGAAATTCCAACGTACACATACTGTATCACGTGCTTTCTCGAATGTTCTGGTAGGTCCGATGTAACAGTACCTACTTATTTGTTTATTTTTATTTTCAGTCGCGAGATTATTTTCTTCTGAAAAACTTAGCATCGTCTTGAATGTCTCGTAATGAGCCAGCTCCTTTTACGTGGCCGATAATACGAACGTGCCCAACATACTAGTCACTGAAGCCACAAAATAAACATAAAATCACGCACTCAAAACAAATATCATCATAAAAATAGTACCCCAATAAAACTCTCAGAAATCCTGCTAAAACATTGAGCCAAACGTATTATGATAATCATGTTTAGTGAAGTAAACCAATATTCATGAATAAATAACACAATTTGTTAGGTACGGGGAAACATATTGGGATAAAAGCACGAAAATTTGTTTACTTTGTTATTTGTATACCACCGAATAAAATCACAATAAATGTCCTACTGTACAAACAAGGACCTCTCTGCGTTATATTTCTGTCACTTTAGGGCAGACTATTCTGGGAAGGAAACTGTATGTTACGAGAAACGTTATGTCTATTTTTATTGCTGCAGCTCCAATCTGTAAAATGGAGAGCAGCAGTGACCCAGTGGTGGCGGCCCCGACTTATGAACAGTAACTCGTCGGTTTAAACCCAGGCAGGCGCATTACCGAGTGTATTTTATCCACTGCTCTCGAAACGGTGAAGGTAAACATCGTCAAGAAACCGGCATGTACTAGAATAAAAAAAAAATCGAAGATATCTGTCATCTACCAACCCGCACTGGGCCCACGTGGTGAATAATGGGCTTTTCCCTCATAGAGAGGAGCTCGTGTGTCCCAGCAGTGGGAAACTCAAACTCAAAGCATTTATTTCAATTAGACCATTACGGCACTTTTGTATGTCAAAAATACAAAAAAGCAAAGCTACAGTCGCAAGTCACAAGGCATAATAATAACTTTAGAAAGTATCTACTGTAGTTGCAATGTAATCCCCCAACTTTTAATATATTATGCTTATGCTTGAGCAATCTGTAAAACAGGGGAATAATCGACCAATCTCGGACACAATGCGAGTGTGGAGCCTCAAGAATATCAAAATCAAATCAAATCAAATAACAGTATATTTCGAACAACAAGGTCCCTAGGGGTTATGAACTATGAATAAGTACCTACTTAAGAACTATGTTCGTGGTAAGAAATTTTTGTTAAATAAGTTACATTCATTCTTCAAATAAATATTCAATATATTATATCATTACATCAATAGGGTTAGACGTCAACAAAATCTAATTAGTCCGTCAAACAGATTTCCAGAAAAATAATAAACGCATTTATTATTTTTTCACGTGAACAAAATATGAAGGCGTCGTGTTTGAGTACATTCACTCATGATCTCAAAATAATTTCAGTTTAAATTAAGCCACAACTACAAACCTGGTGAATAAATATGGTTTGTTATTCACTCAGAATTCCTTCTATTTTTAGTTTTTAATTTTGCCCACGAACCAGGTACTAGAACTCTATTTTAAACTTTTATCACTTCAATTAAATATTTTCGCTAACTCATAGAATATTTCGGTGAGGTCAAGCTGTTTCAATCCATAAAGTTTGTTCTATGTTGGAACAAACTTTACGGATTGAAGAAATATGGTTAGGTAACCATATTTTACAGGAATAATTATGCCTTTATTAGCCATCATACTCCTGCCCGTTTTTCAATTTATTTGGGGTCGGCGCAGCATGACATGTCTTCTTATTCCATACCTCTCTATTACTTACTTGTCTGCTCGTCTCAGCTGTCCATCCATCGTTTCTTTGGTCTTCCTCTACTCTTATAGTCATCTACATTCATACTCAACATTTTCCTCACAACAAAAAAAAATTGAAGCTATGTATTTCTCATGCAATTTTAATTTTAAATTTATAATACATCCGCAAAAACACTCAATCTTTCTATTGCAAGATTATGTGCGTTAATTAATTATATTAGTTACTCGCTCACAGTTATTTGTCTAGTGGTGGGCCCACACGTATGCCCCTCACCCTTTTATATATTTCAACGTTGAAGTATAATTTCAAGATATTTTTTAACTGTCGAGGCTTTCTTTTTCTTTTTTTTTTTTCATTCCCGCGCTTCACGTGTCCATACCACGGTAACCGATTACCACACAACTTTTCAGTCACCCGGCGCCACTTTCAGACTTCGTCTTATAAACTGACCATTCCTTAATGTTATCAATTTGCAGTACACCACACATCCCCTTAGCATTCTAATCTCAGCCACAAGCAATTGCCTTTCATTCACCCCTTTTGTTCCTTAACATTCTACACAGCGAAAGCGAGTCTAACCATTTTTTCATAAGTCTTCCCCTTAAGTTTAAGGGGAATGCGGGAGTCGCATATTGTTTCCTTGACCTGCCGCTGTTTCAGGTATCATGCAGGACGGTTTTATTTTTATGGAAGACAAAGAAAAATCAAAGCCTTTTTTGAAAGTTCGTCATTCAAACGCTGGGGAATTCTACCGGGAATATGGTTTATCGTTCTAATAAAAACATATACTCGTATATGTATAATTTTATTGGCAGATAACGATTTACCAATATCCAATATAAGAATAAAAATAAAAACTTGAGAGGTGTCAAGGGACACCCGGATGGAACGAAGTTCTTTCGATTAACTAGTGAAGGAATTGTAATAAAATTTTATTTTTTTTAAGTTATAATAATATTTTTTTTATTATTAACAAATATAATGTTCACTCAACAAAAATAATCGTCGCGACACCATACTGTTCAATACAAAATAGAAATGAAACAAACGCATTGCAACCTTCATTTATTTTTAAAAAGAAAAAAAAGTGTCGTGACAACTTTTTCGTAAGATTTTTTTCCGTCTAGCCCCCTTTCACAACGCGCTATAAGGAACTTCGTTCCAAAACTTCGTTCCAATAAACTGCTCACATATCAATAAGGAGTATGACTTTGATTACCAGATCGCTAGGTCAGCCATGAAAAATTTTGATTCCGCATTGTGATACTTAATTTCCCTCAACGAACCTTCAGGGTTGCCAAAAAAAAAAACGATAATCCCTTTCTGGGAACACAAAGTCGAGCTTAATTGCAGGATTAGGGGATATCAGCGGAGTTTTGTGCTTATCTAAATTTGAATCGCGGGGATTCCTTGTTATCCGACTTGATTGTGTAACGAAACGCAATCGAGCGTTCGGCTTCATAATTTTGTCTGAATTTATGTTTTTTGTTTGTTCCTTTTATTCCGCCGCGTACTAGGCGACTTGATTCGGCTACGGCTTGGCGACTACTGAATGTTGCTAGCTGTGTGTAATACCGCATTTACACAATCGTGTTCGCCATTCACCTCGTCACTCGACGAACATTCGACGAAACATTCGTATACGAGTGCCGTTGCGAACTTCTGTTCGCCCATTCACGGGGTGGATTAATTTGGCATTCGCACACGAACATGGAGGATGTAACAATAATGATGTTTTGTATTCCGAAAGAGCTCTTCCTTTTGATACAGCTCTAGGAATTTTTAAAATTCGCACTTCTGTCCACTCCATGTTGTCTACGTATGTCCTGTTGGGTCGGGCGCTAGCTGTCAACTGAATGCAGGCGAATGTGTAAACAATAAGTTCGTTTCATACATTTTCTTTGCATACGAAGTGCTGTCTCTATTTATTTATTTGCAATATACCTAACAGCCATATTATTCTAATGTTAATGTTCTGATATTAATCAAGGTTGCGGGAATCCGTTGGATGCGAGTCGCACGGGATCGCTCAATGTGGCGACACTTGGGGGAGGCCTATGTCCAGCAGTGGACGTCTTTCGACTGAAGTGATTATTTCAGCCAAAAGACGTTAACTGGTGCCGTACATCTCGCATCCAACGGATCTCCACAATCTTCAACAGGTCATCGGTCCACTTAGTGGGGAGGCCTTACAACGCAACATCTTCCGGTTTGTGGTCGCCACTCCAGAACTTTTCGGCCGTACCGCGATGAACGCGTCTGCATCACTCCACTACAAGTGAGGAAGTAGTGCAGTATGTCAAAGTGAAGACCAACTGGACTCTGAGGATTGAAAGGTTGGAATCGCGCCACAACATCAACTTTTACGGTACGTCAATTGTGGTACGAGTTCCAACCCACCGAAAAATGTCGTGCCGTGACCGAAGGGTGTCGTGTATCGACGTTTCCGAGGACGTTGTGTGTATAGTAGGGTTTAAAATATGTATTACTCGTACTTTATAATTTTTGTTAAACGTCATTTCATGTACTTTATCTATAGGCCTTATTTGCCTACTAATAAAATGATTGATTGATTGATTTAAGGGGACTATCAATGCCAAGTACTTGTACTGCGGATCAGATAGGCTGTGCGCAATTTAGCGGCAATTAGAAATCCAGGAATCGGTGGTAAATCTTGTTACGCAAACCGTTTGGTTTGTTAGGCATGCAGATCGCTATAAATGACTGACGATTCATTTTGGACTTTATCTTGTGTAGTGTAGGCCCCATATTGGAACGACTGAATCTATGTTAGTGCCCAAATTGGTTTGGAGGTAAAACTAGTTATAGGAACTCCAGTTCGCTTCGAATTTATTTTTAAAATTTGATTTTTCGGACTGCATGCGTTTCAAATTTTTCGAAACACTAAATTGATTGCCTAATGGATGCCGGTCAGAAGCCTGCAGAATTTTGAGGACTTTTTCATGAAGGTTATGTTCAAATTGATTACCAATTATGATGTATACTGAGGCACTTATTTCACCAAAAATATAATTGGTTTGAACATCACCTCATTCATTTACACGCCTTTTTGCATGATTGTGTACGTCGAACTTTGTTAAAACCTTTTTTTAGAACGTAGTTGTGCCTTTATCGTGTTTCACAAACAAAATGCGCCCTCGTGGGTATCAAGTAAGTACAGCAAAAATTGGTCCGCAAAAAAATATGGAATTTCACAGGACACATTGAAGGAGTAGAGTTTTAAAAGTTCTTGGATAAGCTTCCGAATATAACCATTAGGTCCTAGTGAAATTATGTGACGTTCTGTTCCTTGCAGTAACGTAGTTAGACCAACGCCATCTATCCAGCGACTAGGGAAGAGTTGAAAAAGAAAATCCCTCATTGGAAATAAAGGGTGCAAATAGCAAAGACGAAAGGCACCACAATCTTTTTTCGTTTTAGACCATAAGTTTTTAATGTAAGATTTTAACTTTGAATACATCAACGAATTGCTGATTGATCGATTGTCTAGTACGGGGGCGTACCAGACAATCCATCAATCAGCATAATGTTTTTCCATTTTTTCTCAATAGGTTCCAGAGGTTTGGACCGGAATCCTTACCAAATACCAAGTACTAGCTTATACTAAAGATGTCAGGATATTTGATTGGTTTTGACCTAAGGCCTGGGTACGTGTGTTGCTGCGGTTGCCTCAATTTACCTATTTACCTGTCGGAAGCTGTTCTGTTTATCTAGTACTTGGCAGCTGATTAAATACCTGTCTCGCAGATGCATTGTCTCGTATGCCTGACCACTATACTGTTACGAGCTGGGTATGAGATAAACTAATTACTTCCGATTAAACAACTAAATAACTTTATTAATCACGGAAAAATTAAAACTTATTCACAAATACATAACTGTTCACTATTCGCTTAGATATCGTAATTCTATTCACTTCGATTCGCTTCGTTGTGTAGCCAAAATCAGACTGCCTGCCGCGTGTCTGCGCTGTGCTTTTATACTGTTAACAGTTACAAAAAAAATATTCACGAAAATTCTGGCGGCGTGTGGAACTGCTTCATAAAAAAAACATTAACAAAAGAATACAAAAGGAATTGTGGGCAAAAAAAGATAGTAAACGACTTGTACAAAAGAAAGAAGTATTATAGGAACTTCAGGATCCAATGAGAAAAACAATTCCCACTAGATCCATCATGTACGGTCGAAATTATAATGACAATTCCTGATGTTTTTTTTATAAATAGGTTGCGAATGTGTACCTACTTAACTTCAAAACTAATAATAATGGGAAAGCCATAATCACGTGCTTTCTAGAATGTCCTTCTATGTACAACGTAACAATACTATACAAGGTATAAGCAGCCCTTGCACGAAACCGCTAACCAAGCATTCTGTACACCAAACTAAGTAACTCTACGCATAAAAATAAGTCATTTAAAAACAGAAGAGACGACCTCATTTACTTACCTACTTTTACAGTTTCCCTTATTTATTACTAGCTGACCCACGCAACTCCGTCTGCGTCACATAAGAGAGGGAAAAAATCTCCGTTTTTGCAACATTTTTCATTCCTGCTCCGCTCCTAATGGTCATAGCGTGATGTTTTATAGCCTAAAGCCTTCCTCGGTAAATGGACTATCCAACACAAAAAGAATTTTTCAATTTGAACCAGTAGTTCCTGAGATTAGCGCGTTCAACCAAACAAACAAACAAACAAACAAACAAACTCTTCTGCTTTATAATATTAGTATAGATTTTATCCAAGTATGAAAAGCTAGGATGTGATTAACATCCCAGCTTTTATGGAAAACATGTACAGATAATCTCATATTGCGACATGCGTGACTCATTTTAAGGTTAAACAATAATCTACATAGTTCTCATATGAGGACCATGTAGATTAGTGTCTGAGATGGTATTTTGAAGGAAGAACCACACAGATTTCAGTAGTCCTGTCTAATCAGATTATAATAAATAGATAATATAGAACACTCGTTCTTATGTACACCACATAAAATATAGATATAAATCATCATTTTCTTGCCCTTATCCCAATTAATTAGGGGTAGAAATATAGATACTTAAATAAAAAGATAAATACAGGCTGGAATTCTGTGTATATCCTACTTTAAACGTCTTACCTTCTATTGTTGGTTCCGATGACAATTAATTTAACGACAAAAACGTAACGTAAGTTATCCGCAAACAAACACCAAATGTTCATCCATTCTACATGCGGAATTAACATCAGCGTAATCCCACCAAGTAGCAACGTATCATTAATATTAAATATTTGCCTTCATATAGGCGTTACTTGACGAGAGAACGTTAAGACGGATCAAATAATACGATACCGTATACAGGGTGTAAACCACCTCATCACGAAGCCGTCAACCAAGCATTCTGTACATCAAACTAAGTAACTTTAAGCAAAAAATATTGCTGGGAAAAACTTTTTTTTTGGGGTCAAAAATCACGTTTTGTGGTACTTATAACTCAATGTAATGCACTCAAATCTTGTGCTGATGGATGGAGTGAATAGTACGGGGTTCGTGTAGGTATTTCAAGTAAAAATCTTACAATAAAACTTGTGTTTAAAAAAAACTTGTCAAAAAGTTGTAACTTTGACCCCCAATATCTCCGTAACCGGAAGGTTCCCAGGTATGGTGTGCAACAAAAAAATGATCACAATGACAAGGAGAACAAGTGCCTTTCGGCTTCGTGAAGAGGTGTTTTACACCCTTTATAATGATACGGTGGATTATTTGAAATGCTTACTTTTATGATACCTACAGCAGAATTTTACATAACATCATGCCTGTAAACCCCGAAAACTTAGGCACCACACTTCACCAGTTATGTTTGAGCCTCATGTCCATCCCATAGGGGTGAGCCTATTGCCAACAAGTGGAAGACGCTGTGTTGGAAGGTCTCCCACTAGGAGGACCGATCACCTGGTGAAGGTTGCGAGGATCTGCCGGCTGCGAGACGCATGGAACCACTCAACCTGGCAACTCTTGGGGGAGGCCTATGTCCAGAAGTTGACGTCTATCGGCTGAAATTATGATGATTGAAAACAAGAATTGAAAAAAAAAAACTTGTGAAATGTTGGAACTTTGACCCAATATCTCCGTAACTAGAAGGTTCTTATGGTGTAGAACAAAAAAAATATCGCAATGATGAGGAGTACAAGTGCCTCTCGGCTTCGTTATGAGTCTCTTTTTACATACTTTATTTAAGAATGCCTACAACTTGAAAAGTTTCGTGTCTTTTTTATTCCCTCCATTTACTTCCCTCGAACTTTGACCTTTTATCCCCAAGCCAAGTGATGGATTGTATTCCCTATACTATGTCGCGGACTCCGGATAACGCGTAGGACAGCCATTTATCAACTCCACCGATTTCTCACTTCAAAGGTAACATGAACAAACAAAAACTTAATTACAAATTTAAAACGCTGTGTTGATTCAAGCTTGTAATGTAAACGTTTGTAAATTCTAATGTATGCCGACCGCATCAATATTGTAAATACCTGGCTATTAAACAAAATTAGACAAATATTACCGATTGGTTATTACGATTTATGGTTGGGTAAATATAACAAGATTAATTGAGGATGTTTTCAATAAGTAGGTCAAAATACGAGCAAATAATGAATTACTTTTTAAATTAAACTAGCTGATGCCCGCGGCTTAGCCCGCGTACAAATTATATATTTAAACCATTCTATATATTGGTGAAAACAGCATGAAAATCGGTGCAGTAGTTTTTGGGTTTAACGCAAACAGACGGACAGATGCGGAGGATTTTGTTTTATAACATGTTATTGAAGAGACAGATCGGATAAGGTACCATGATAGTAGACGCTTACGCGAAAGTTGCTCATGTCCATTATCATGCCTAAGCCTTTTCCCCCAACTATGTTGGAGTCACTTCCAGTCTTACCGGATGAAGCTGAAAAGCATTTTTTTTATGGAGAGACAGCCTGTCTGACTTAGGACATAACCCAGTTAGTACTGGGCAATACGATACCCCTGGGTAAGTCCGGTTATCAGAAATTCGGGTCACTGATTACCTGTTACGACTGTTAGAGATCTACAAATGACAGCCGGGACCAACGGCTAAATACCCGGCTTAACGTGTTGACTAAGTAGGACAGAGTGGAATAATCCGACATCTGACGTAAAATTCGTCTGAACTCAACGGGAATTGACGTCAGTAATCTGATTACCTACGGGACATCATATTATGTGATAGGCGGCAAAACAAAATACTACGATAACAATGTAGTAAAGTTGTTACGGTATTGTGACCCCCAAAGTGTATCGCCACTGAGTAGATAAGTGAACACGAACAGAGACCTAACATCGTGCAATCTCGTTTCGATACAATGGCAGCTATAATTTTAGGAAATCAGCTTTAGCAGAAGACTAAGTAAGGGCTTTCGCACACGGGGTGCGATGCCAGAAGTCCTCCAAGTGTGCCTGGCAGCTACTGGTTCCTCTCGATACGGCGGAGGGAAGAGCAGCTGCTGGGCCGGTGCACCCCAGGCGCAACAGTGTCGTTCCTTTAGGAATGAGAAGAAATTTTCATCCCTTGGGATTGGCACTGCCGCGGCCCATCAGATCTCCGCCGCGATCTCATGGCGACATGGAGAGAGCAACTGTCGCAACCCCTTGCAGGGCACGCCACGATAGTGGCGATAAGTCCCCTCTTTGAGGAGTGACATAAGAGGCGCCACGGCGTCCTCACCTTTCGCCTGACGCAGGTCCTCACCGGACACGGATGTTTCGGGAGGTTCCGGCATCGAATCGGGCGGTAGGAAACGCCTGGGTGTTTCCACTGCGAGGATCGACCGGTGGACACGGTGGAGCACACGGTGGCGGTCTGCCCTGCATGGGCGGAGCACCAACGTGTCCTCGTAGCGGCGATCGGCGGCGGCGACGTCTCGCGTCCGTCCCTGGTTCAATCCATGGTCCGAAGCGAGACGGAATGGGAAGCCGTCACCTCCTTCTGCGAAGCAGTCATGCTAGCGATGGAGGTGGCGAAACGCGAGAGGGAGGCGGTCGTGTTCCACGCGTGCCTCAAAGAGATGTCAGTATAAAGGAAGGGGCCCCGCAAGGGGCCCCGAAGCCTGCCGGGGTTGCGGGACTGTTCGAAAGAGATACCGCGGCCCCGGAACGTAAAGGGCGAGGAAGAAACATGGATGGTTTTTAGTCAGTAAAAGTCTGACATTCCCTCTTGCTCAGCCCAGAGTGGGAGGGGTCATTTGATGATTTCCCATCAGAAAAAAAATCGCTTTCGCACACAGACAAGACTGTCTTAAGACAGACTATTTTTGTACTAGTGCGAGCGAGATAGACTATTTATTCCTTTTCGTAATTGACTGCTTGTCAGCAAACTCCTTTTGGAGATAAGACAGTAATTGTAACCATAAAACTAGCAATATTGTAAAAGTGCTGCGTTACGATTCTGGTGTACAATAAAGTAAATTCTATGTACCTATCCATCAAACTTACTAGCAGCGCAGCGGCCAGAACGCATTGCCCAATCCGGAATGAATGCAATGGCCAATGAGAAACGAAAAATCTGCACTGGCGACTACGTTACGGCACCACGTGCAACCAACTACTGAATGCTAGAAACACAAGACCAAGCGAAGAGAAGCTTGGGGGAGGCCTATGTACAGCAGTGGATGTGTTAAGCTAATAAGACTTTGATGAAAATGACGTCGTATAGAAATCCTAATGTTTGTTTTTTTTTTACCAGTATAAAAATTAAACCCAAAAAGCAAGACCTCCATTCGATATCTACTCTTGTGGTTCTGCTAAAGTAAGCATAGTACAAACATTTCACCGATACGATAGCGTTTATAACTTTATGTAAAATATTATCGTGTTTTATGATCGTCGAGCTAGCCGAACGGCCATCTGGTGAAAATTGAAACACTGTTTTAAGCTATCAGGGTTCACAATTAAACATAAAATGTCAATTATTTGTATTGAGCTCCCGATCATGGCGCTTGCAATAGCGTCGAAATATCGGGAGCTCAATATATACGGTGTTAAAAAAACTTAACTGCAAGAAACTTGAGGAGTTGTTTGGAATCACAAATAAAAAATAATCACAAAAAAAAATATGTAAGTGAAAATATTGCATATCTTTGAAACGGCTCGTCCGTTTCAAAGATATGCAATATTTTCACTGCGCACAAAATTATTGAATATGCGCACTTGACAGTACTGTGACTGCACCGTGCAGGGCGCCACGCGCGTGGTCGTTCACCCCTGCGACAGCGCAAACGTAGACAGCTGATTCTAACTTTCCCATCACATTTTGCAGACTTTGGACTGGCAATGTTTTTTTTATGTAAAAACTTAAAATGCTTGAAAAATGTTTTTTTTTTTAATAAATTTGTTTTTTGATACCGAGTACGTCCACCAAATTCTTGCAGTTAATTTTTTAACACCATATATATAACAAACGCGGAAGATATCCCGTAAGTGACATTTTAAGTTTTACTGTGAACCGTGATAGCTTAAAACAGTGTTTCAATTTTCTTATACATCATATTGGTTGACGACGGCTTCGAACGCCGGCAGTACCAAGGGGTTTTAGAGCGATGGCAATTTAAGAGAAGAAGCTTATGTTTCTCATGCCTGATGGGCCTATCGACCGCAATGAAGTACTGGAATATGTACAAAAATAAATTAGAGCGATACATAAATACTCAAAAATAATTTTTAACAAACTTAAAGTGGATGCTCAAAGGTAGCCCGCGAAATTCAAATTTCATAGTCATTCAATCGACGTTCGATTGAGTGACTATGAACTTGGAGGATTGTTACAGAATTATAATCATCAGTACAACACTCCAAGTTCATGTAACTCAATAGAATCACTTTTTCATGAAACAGTTATTCAATCTAGTTACATGAACTTGGAGGGTTGTATTGATGTTTATAATTCTGTAACTACGTCTCACAGCCGCGAATCATATTTTAATCAACATACAACCGCGTTTTTCAGGCTAGTGCTATAACCTGAAAAACGCATAAAACGTAAGAAAATTTGAATAGCTACCCCGGAGCATACACACAATACCTGAAACTACCACTGAGTACAGATGCTCTGACATTCTAGCTACTCATTGGTGATTTGATATTGTCGTCTGACGATTAGCCTAATTTTTCAGTAAAACCGATTTCCCAAATAAAAAACTATCGGGGCAGTCTTTGGGTACTGCCAATAGAAGTGAAAACTAACGAGTGCTACGAAGCGTTAGATGACGATCACGCGAGTTCCATGATTTTTGTTCACTCAAAAAGTTCTCAACGCGCCTAAAGAAAAAACTTATATTGTCACTTACGGGATATCTTCGGTGATTATTAGTTTTGCCATAGCTGAGCATCTACTGCAGTCAGGGCCCAATCACTGGATCGAATTTCACAAGCCACGTATTTTGTCTAAGGACAAACATTACCTACCAAGGCTGACAAGAGAAGCAATTGAAATAAGGAAATATAAAAATTTTTCAATCTTCAAATTGTCGAGTACGTGGAATCCAATTTTGAGTATGCTCAAAAATAGCAGCCGGCATCATACTAAAAACTCCACAAAACTTGGTGATACTGTGAGTGCGTTTTGTCGTGACTTAGTGTCGAGTTCCAATAGTGCGCGTAGCAAAAGACAAAGAAAGAGGGTAGACAGATTTGTCTGCTCGTAACAATTTCATTTTCCATCCACCCGCAGTCTCCAGTCAACCCGCGATCATGGCGCTTGCAACAGCTTCGAAATATCGGGAGCTCAAAACAACAAATAATCACGGAAGATATCCCGTAAGTGACAATATAAGTTTAGTTTTAAACCGTGAAAGCTTAAGGGGCCGGCGGAGGATGCGTATTTCATACAAACGTAATACCAAGATTATTTGTAAATCAAACATATTCTTAAGGTAGTCTGTATTTATTTCGATTGAATTACAGAATATCCATGTTCCCAAATATGTTTTTTGAGAGAATAGTGATGCAAAGACGAGATATGAGGAATTTAAATTTTCTATAGAAAACTTATTTTTCTTATAAGTCTTGTTAAAATCAGTGTCCAGTCAAAATATATATTTGGGAACCTAGATATTCTGTAATTCAATCGAAATAAATACACACTACCTTAGGAATATGTTTAATTTACAAATTATTTTGGTATATAATTATAAATTAAAATAAACTAAACTAACTTAAACTATAAACTTAAAAAATGGCGTCAAAAAACTCCTCCTCAACGCTGTCAACTGGTAAAGTCCCCAGGAGACTGGCGGCGTTACCGCGCTGTATGGCAACGCTAAGCCTTTGGCCAAGGTAAAAGCCAGCCCTAGGGTCACGGGAAGTGTCAATTAAGCGTTTAGAAATTTCTTTAAAAAGGCTGTGAGCACTCGGACCCCACGGGCCAAGAGTTTCAACCCCAAACGGCTCGAAAATATAGTTACCAATAAGGTTACTATATTTACGCCGCTTGAGGTTCTCAGCAGCCGCAGCGGCAGCCCCTGCACAGCACGATGAGCTAGGAAGATGGGAAGGCGCAAGAGTATCGACACAAGTTGCGTCCCACACTAGAGGCCTACCCATCTTCCATGGAAACAAAGACATGCCGTCTGGTCTCTTGCCATCGTCGCGTGCCAAACCATTGGGTTCTAATAAAGCTGGAACGCCGACGGTGACAAGAGATCGACGGATGATGTCATTCAAGTTCGCGTGCCGTGCAAAACGGCCCGCACTTCGGCTGCATGACAGGCCGTGGTGTCCGAGGCTGTTGACAACTTCACCACAGTGACAGCGATGTGGAGAACAACAAGGGGCGCCTAGGCGTAGAGCAACAGCGAGGCGGAAAGTGGTGTCATCGAGCAGCGTGCCTGTGTTCGACGACGGTAGAGCGTGAAGCCAAAGACCCGACTCCCACTCACCAACATTACTTTTGGTATTACGTTTGTATGAAATACGCATGCTCCGCAGGCGTCTTAAGACAGTGTTTGTGCCTAAAGAAGTTTTCACTTCTAAATATTTTCTCTGAAAAAACCTATAAAAACTTTTCAATCAAGAAACCATAATAGTAGGTTCTTGCTGAAGGTCCCAATATCATCTAGTTTCCAGGCGAAAACAAATTTCAGAAAAAGTCAAAACAACTCCGAAATCTGATTTCAAGTCTGGCACACAGTCCTATTGAATATTGTAAACGATAAAACTGACCCGAAAACTTCTAATACATAAAAACCCTAACTTTGTTGACATAGGACCCGAGCAATAATCGTGATTTCGGCTGAAGTAAGTTCTGATCCCAGATGAAGTCGGAAGTTTAAGGTTAAACTTGATATAAAGGATGTAAAACACCTCTTCACGAAGCCAAAAGCCACTTGTTCTCCCCATCATTGCTATCATATTTTTGTTCTACACCATACCTGGGAACCTTCTAGTTACGGAGATATGGGGGGTCAAATGTTACAACTTTTTCACAAGTTTTTCTTTAAAGACAAGTTATTTTTGTAAAATTTTGTCTTTTAATACCTCCACGACCCCCGTACTATTCAATCCATTCATCAGCACAATGTTATAAGTGCGTTACATTGCGTTCTACCACAAAACATGATTTAAAACCTCAAAGAAAAAAGTTTTTTCCCAGCAATAATTTTTGCGTAAAGTTAATTAGTTTAATGTACAGAATGCTTGGTTAATGGCTTTGTGATGAGATGGTTTACACCCTGTATATGTATCTGGATTTGATTGCGAACTTTTCCTAGTCTATATTATTATAAAGAGGAAAAATTTGTATGTTTGTATTTTTCTGACGTGACAACGTCTAATAAATCGATGAACGGCTGCACGCACGAGAAAGTGTCCCGTTACGCTCTGTCCCGTTACGCTCATTGTAACGTTAAGATCGGAGCGTATGTATGCAATCATTTCATCAATGTTTTGTCATGACGTTGTCACGTGAAACTATCGTCTGTAAACCGACTTTTTTGTGTTTTTTAAATTATTTGTATGTCCTAACGAATAAATTTAAAAACTACTGGCCGGATTTGAAAAATTATTTCAGAAAATAGCTACATTATCAACGAGTAACATCTCCTTACTACCACGGGAACAGACCTACGAGGGGGAGCCCGAGTGACGTGATGACGTCCGCTCGTTACTTATACATACTTATACTAGAGAGATAGGTATCTAAAGAGTAAATATTGCGGTTCAACGTATTTTCTTCAGAAAAGCTGTCAAACAGCATCGATTATTAGTGTTTTGACTATTGATACTCAAAAACTACTGCACCGATTTAAAATACGGTTTGATACATTGCTTTCTCTCCCGCGTTTCGTTTCACCAATTTTCTATGGATCCCGCAGCTCTACATTGTTGCCATATATGCGATTTTGGTACAAATATCTTCCGACAAGGATCGATTGAAGGACGGTATCTCATCCCTCTGTGTCCTCAAAAACCCTTCATTCTTGTCATTGTTCGGTGCGTACAGGTATCCGTTATTATAATATTATGTTAAATATTTAACTTTGAGGCCTGCTTTTAACTTACTATAATAAAAGGCTCTGTTACTTTTTTTCAGAGGATTTATAGCTGAAAATTCGACTGGTTTCGAGTTAATCGCAAATTCTATAAGGGCCGGCGCGTCTGCTGTTTAAAAAGTTAATAATTTTGTGCTAATTGGAGGAGCTCGTGACCAAGTAATAACAGGTTGGTATGTGGATGGGTGACCACCCTTACATACAGAGTTTCCTGCGTGCCTCGGAAAGCACGTTAAGCTGTTGGTCCCGGCTGTCATTTGTCCATCTTTGGCAGTCGTTACAGTACAAGTAGTCAGTGGCCCAAATAGTCTGACAACCAGACTTAGAAAAAATAATAATAAAAGCAACGAAACTCGTCCTGTACGAGGCCAAAAGGCTCCTATCTCAGCATGGTCGATCTTTGCCATTAAATAACACACAATCACAACACACAATTACAGTCGTTACAGGTAGTCAGTGGCCCAAAAGTCTGACACCAGTCTTACCAAGTGGTGTCGTATTTCCCAGTATTAACTGGGTTGTGGAGGTCAGATAGGCAGTCGCTCCATGTAAAATTCTGGTATTTAGCTGCATCCGATTAGACTGGAAGCCGACCCCAACATAGTTGGGAAAAGGCTAGGCAGATGATAATGAATTTTGTGCTAATTGATTGTGAGAGCAGCGGTGGCGGTTCCGACTTACGAACAATAAGTCTTGGGTTCGAGCCAGGCAGGCGCATTACTTTGTGTAATTTATTTCATCACCGCTGCTCTCAAAACGGAAAACATCGTGAGGAAACCGGCATGTCCTAGAACCACAAAATTCCAAGACATGTAACATCTACCAGCGTCCCTAGCGTCAGACAGCATCACCTGTCTGGCATGAATGCTGAAATGGGCCTTTTTGGCGTAGCCGTGGGGCACACAGCACATACCATGTATTTTTGTCCTGTTTGTAACTTTTTTTTAATTATTGTGTGTGTGCTTAATGTACTGACGTCAAATAAACTTTTTTTCTTTCTTTCTTTCTTTTACCAATCTGCACTGGGCCCGCGTGGTGGATTAGGTATAGCCCATTCCCTCTCATCTGTGTCCCGGCAGTGGAAACATCAATAGGCTGATGATGATGATGATGAATGCCCAGAGTGCATTGAATGTAAATTTTAATGTCCCTACTAATATGTTGACATTGTGTGCGCATAACCTTTTTAATTAGCGAATCTATAGATATAAAACCGTATCGAAATAGACGGACAAACATCGGCCCTAAAAAAACCTGGTCCATTTGCTGTTTTTTCGGCACCGATCTCAAAATAGGCTTAGACAGGTACAATACAATGATTTAAAAATAAAATTTTAAGGCACTAAAAGAGAAACCTTGTAAAAAAAAGATTCTGGTAGAATACATAACCTCCTCCTGTTTTGGGAGTCGGTTAAAATAACTGTAATGGAGGTATTAAGTTTTTTGCTGAATATTTGAAAAAAAACAGCGGTTTTTGTTTTATCAGAAATCTTTGTGAAAATCTCATTCAAGTTATTTTTACGCAAATATTTTCCAAGCATTCTTCTAAAGACGATCAACTCGAAAATAAGAAAAGCGAGTTACAATAACATAATCAAACCACCAAATCTATTTGTAAAAATAAAAAAAATAAGAGCCGTAGATAGTGACGATACAGTGTTTAGATAAGGCCTGTATCTAAGATGTGACTATCACAATCATGACATTGATGGGCGTGGAAAAATACTTGTCAAATTGCTGTTATTTTTTGTATACTGTGGCTACCAACATTGGGTAAAACTAAAACAATTGTCATAATAAGCTCACTCTTGTAATATTGTTGATAAAACCAGAGGAGGCTGGCTAAGACGCGGCGCGACTGTATACTGGATGTGATTTGGCGACGCGCCACGAGACGCATTGCATTCAAATGTGTACCTTTTTGTGTAGTAAATAAAGTTATATTTTGAGTTGCCCTATTAGAATGTGCGCGCAGCATCGCGTTGCGACGCGTCTCGGTGTGAATTGGCCCTAAGCTTGCAGGCGATAAAAAATCGCGCGGTTAAAAAGTCCGAGATTTGGTACAAATCGTATAATACCTTAATTAACTACAGAAATGCGATAAAATCAGGGTTTTTAGTCGTAACTCGTGATCCGGGCTAGGCCTTATTCTACTGAAACTCCGAACTTGGCGAGGCCAACTCAAGGTCAAAATCTTATCACAGAAGTAAAATCTACGGGTACAAAGAAGTTTTGGTTCATATAAGGGGTGTTTTTAAGCCTACAGGGAAAATGCTTTTTCTTCATATACAGTTGTTACGAGTCTACGTACCTTTTGCACTTAGCAACCTTCACTTACGCACCCTAAATAAAAACTACTTAGAAAAGATCATTTGTTATTTTCTTAACGACTCATCCCAAAAACAATCTCGAAGCATTTTTATGATATAGTTCATATAAATACCGATTTTAACCTATATGAAATTAGTTTAAGTTGCAAATTCATTATTTTAGTGAAACAAGAGGACGAATGCATGTAAGCTCTTTTTAGACCCTTTTAGAGTTTTGCTTCAGAAATATTTCAGTATCAACCCAGAGTAAGGAATTGTACCCCATCGATTCCATAGGGAAAAACTCGCCTCTTTTTTTACATACTATTTTTCTTAACGAAACCGAAAGGCACTTGTTCTCCCCGTCATAGCGATCATTTTTTGTTCCACACCATACCTGGGAACTTTCTAGTTACGGAGATCATTGGGGGTTCCAGTTGCAACTTTTTGAGTTGAGCAAAGTTTTTTTCAAATACAAGTTTTAATACTAAGATTTTTACTATAAACACCTCTACAATCCCCAAAACTGCCCGAATCTAGAACCCCCTATTCAATCCATCCATCAGCACAATGTTCTAAGTGTGTTACATTGAGTTCTACCACAAAACATGACTTTACGACCCCAAAAAAAAGTCGATTCCCAGCAATAATTTTTGCGTAAAGTTGCTTAGTTTGATGTACAGAATGCTTGGTTGATGGGTCCGTGATGAGGTTGTTTACAATCTGTATTAATTGATCAGCGTTGTTTTTAGAATACCAAAACGCCTTGCCATAAAAGACTAATTTCACAACGAGCAACTCTCTGACTATCAGTCTAGTTCGTTGCTTACAAATCAAAGCTAGATTATGAGATTTGACGTGATTTGAATACTAGACAGACACAAAAGCCACAAAGTAAAATTTTCTTAAGCTTTCACAATTTGTCTTTAGAAAACGCATAATGAGCTTCAAGAGTCAATCTAGAAATTTCTTCTTGTCTTGTTTTTAACCGACTTCAAAAAGAAGGAGGTTATCAATTCGACTGTATGTTTTTTTTTATGTGTGTTTGTTACGCGATTACTCCGCCAATTATAAATGGATTTTGATGGTTCTTTTTTTATTTGAAAGATTATACTCCTGAGGTGGTCCCATTTAAATTTGGTGAAGATCTGTTGCTGGTCTTCGGAGATACACAATGGAACTCTTCAAAAACAGACAGCAAATCTGTCGTTATTACGGCAATCGCTTGGATGTTTATTGTTTATACAAAATCATGACGTAACATCACGCCTGTATGCTATGAGGGGGTACGCAGATGTGTACAGTATACATTTCGATTTCTCCCCCATTTGTGGAGCGATTCTCAAAATTGTTTTTTTTATTTGAAAGAGTATACTTCTGAGGTGGTCCCATTTAAATTTGGTGAAGATCTGATGCTGGTCTTCGGAGATACACAATGGAACTCTTCAAAAATAGACGGCAAATCTGTCGTTATTGCGGCAATCGCTTGGATGTTTATTGTTTATACAAAATCATGACGTAACATCACACCTTTGTGCTCTGAGGGGGTACGCAGATGTGTACAATACACCCAGATTTCGACAGTTTAGGTATGTTAAGTTCCATTTATTGCGGATAAGCCTATTACCATGACAAGTATTGATTACAATGTAAAATAAATGCTTGTAAAATATTTGTAGATATTAGAACTAAAAATGGAAAAATAAAAAAAAACTTTTTTGCAAAAAAATAAAACCGACTTCAAAAAAACACACAAAAATAACACAAAAAGAAAAACACTAAAAAGTGAAAAATAACTAGCTTCAGAAGCCGGTGACAAAAACACCAAATCAATCAAACAAAGGTCAAGCTTCGAAGTCGGTGACATTTGTTTGATATTATGAGATTTGACGTGATTTGAATACTAGACAGACACAAAAGCCACAAAGTAAAATTTTCTTAAGCTTTCACAATTTGTCTTTAGAAAACGCATCATGATTAAAGCTTCAAGAGTCAATCTAGAAATTTCTTCTTGTCTTGTTTTGCTCAGTGCTTTTAAATGCAATATCAGAGACAAAGGCATTGTATAACGTTAAATGATATAAGCTTTATTTTTATCAAAATCCGATATCACGAATGCCCGTTTAGTGACTTGAAGAGCTCATATCAATCGTAGCCTTTTAGGCCCGTATTAATAAACGTAACTCAGCCCAAGATACCGCACTTGATATGAATGTTGAGATCCTGATCGTATTAATAAACGTGATTCTTTATGTTCTCAAGTTGCGGATTAGGTTTACGTCATCAACTGAGTGATGGACTGATTAATAAACGAAACTCGACCCTCAAGTACGCATTGAGCGCGGGTCCCTGAGATGCTATATCGTGAGTGCAGATCGTCCATGACTTGAGGAGTGATTAGCGTGGCGCGAAAAATGGAATTGAAAATATTTTGAGTGATATAATATTAATTATTACGATGAAATAGGTTACTATGACGATATTTTGTGGCCTTTGGGATTACGTTTTTCAAAAGTTTATCTATGCGATGCTTTTGTTACCTACCTAAAATTTAATAAAAAACGATCTAGATTTGTTCAAATTGCAGTGTTATCATTAATCAAAAACTCATTCGTAAAATATAATAACAACAGAGGTCTTCTAATTTCTCCAGAAATAGCCGTACTTTTTACTTTTATGTTTTATGCAACAGCATCATTTTATGTTAGTATGTAATATCGTAAGTAATTAACTACATACATAGTACAATTTTACAAATGCTTTTATTTTTTGCAAAAAAGGTTTTTACTTATTCTTCAATTTTCAGTTTTTCCCAAACAAATATTTCCCATGAATTTATTTTAAGTAGGTAGGTACATTGTGAACAATACATGTCATGAATGTCGAAATCTGGGTGTATTGTACACATCTGCGTACCCCCCTCAAAGCATACAGGCGTTATATTACGTCATGATGTTGTCTAAACAATAAACATCCAAGCGATTACACCAATCACGACAGGTTTGCCGTCTATTTCTGAAGAGTATTATAGAAAACCGAGAAGTATCATTCAAAACTTCGGTCAATTTGACGACATCGTTCACGAGATCAAGCCCTCAAGTACAGCTAGTTGAGGAGCTGTCTTGGTAACTGAGATACTGTACTTATGCGTCTATTAATTAGCATCAATCTTGAGGTGCTGATGACGTCATAATGGCGTATCAAATGATAACGTACCTACTTGAGTACGGTGTTGAGGGACGTTTATTAATACGGGCCTTAGAGTTTGAGTGAATGTAGAAATAACTCTGTGAACATGAATGTGTGGATGTGATTTTCAAAAATGATATTTAAAGCTTCGGCCTTTATATCCGAAATAACTGTAGTATTTAATTTAAAGTTACTAAAGCGCAATGTAATCCAATTATACGAGTAAATATTATTTCAACATACGTCCACCTGTACGGTCGTAAGAACGTCTTTTGACTTGCTAACAGTTGTTACCAATATACCGAATACCATCATCATCTGCTTAGCCTTTTCCCAACTATGTTGGGGTCGGCTTCCAGTCTAACCAGATGCAGCTGAATACCAGTATTTTACAAGGAGCGACTGCCTATCTGACCTCCACAACCCAGTAAATACTGGGTAATACGATACCACTTGTTAAGACTAGCTGTCGGACTCTTTGGGCCACTGATTACATGTAACGATTGACAAAGATTGACAAATGACAACGGGGACCAACAGCTCAACGTCCTTTCCAAGGCACGGAGGTAACTCGGTATGTAGGGTGGTCACCCATCCACAGACCAACCTCGGCAAGCACGGCTTAACCTAAAGATCGGCCCGAGCGGCTGTTATTATTTAGCCACGAGCTCCTGGTAACGTAACGAATACCAATTAATTAATAATTACGTAACTAATAAAAATAATTAATAATTACGTAACTAATAAAAATAATTAATAATTACGTAACTAATAAAAACTGTTTCAGCTCTACCAGCATCTCCTGCAGTTTTCAGTGTATGTATCATTAAAAG
This sequence comes from Xestia ashworthii, assembly GCA_950022955.1. Taxonomy (NCBI): domain Eukaryota; kingdom Metazoa; phylum Arthropoda; class Insecta; order Lepidoptera; family Noctuidae; genus Xestia; species Xestia ashworthii. Next base: position 15,233,375 of record OX465569.1, read on the forward strand.
TTTGCTTGTTTGATTGCTTTCGTCGAAATATGCAAGTACAGTCAGCGCAACACCTATGTGCTTATTCTGTTACACCCTGCATATTTTCATGTTACAAAACTACTTTTGTTGTATTTAAAAAGAACGAAAAACAAAGGTCTTGTAGACAACAATTTATGGACGCTTTAAACTGAGTAATTTGCTAACACGGAATCGGAGAACAATTACTGAACTTTACTGAATATCATGTCACAGCAATAAGTTTTAGCACGAGTTACATTAAATAAAAATTTAAAAAACCTCCGACACATAGGGACATAATTTCAAGATATTCCCGATTTTTGGTGTTAGCCCTTTCATTTGATACCCATTTTGAGGGCATTTGAAAAAAGAAGTGTAATTCACCATTTTGTGGTGGCGGCCATCTTGGACTTGAAATTCATTATAGCGCGTAGTATTCTACTAGTCAAGCCTTTTCATTGGATACCCATGTTGAGGGAGTTGTTGATTAAATATGTAATCCGCCAATTTGTGGCGGCGCGGCGCGGCGGCGGCAATCTTGGACCGATTTTCTTCAAACTAAGAACACTCCCGGGTAATTCACCTTTCAAACAAAAAAAAAACAAAATCAAAACGGTTCATCCGGTTGGGCGCTACGACAGACACACACACAGATACGTCAAAATTATAAGACCTCGTCGTTTTTGCGTTGGGGGTTAAAACAACTGAACCAAAGACCTCACAGCACTATGAAGGCACACCATTGTGTAAACCATTATAGAAAAGTTTCCAGTTCATTTAAAAATAGCTAAAGCGTAAAGGCAAACAATATCACCCCATAAACGTTTCTTTGCCTTGACCTATTAACTTGTCAACTTGATGTAGGATCGTAGCAGACTGGCTATTTTTCAAGATTTTGCGGCTTTATCAATGGTCCGCTGAGGAGAGAGGAGTTCGTGCCAAAATAATTACAGCCGCTCCGGTCGATCTTTAGGTAAAGCCGTGTTTGCTGAGGTTGGTCTGTGGATGGCTGACCACCCTTACATACCGAGTTTCCTCCGTGCTTCGGGAAGCACGATAAGCTATTGGTCCCGGCTGTCATTTGTCCATCTTGGCAGTCGTTACAGGTAGTCAGTGGCCCAAAAAGTCTGACAACCAGTCTTACCAAGTGGTATCGTATTTCCCAGTATTAACTGGGTTGTGGAGGTCAGATAGGTAGTCGCTCCATGTAAAATACTGATACTCAGCTGCATCCGGATAGACTGGAAGCCGACCCCAACATAGTTGGGAAAAGGCTAGGCATGTGATGATCAATGGAAAAAAAAAATGTAATTCACCATTTTATGGTGGCGGCCATCTTGGATTTTAATTTTATTATAGCGTATAGTATTTTACTAGTCAAGCCCTTTTATTTGATACCCATATTGAGGGAGTTTTTTGATTAAGGGACTACTCACATCTATTTAGCTCTATTCAGCTTATGCCCATACAAATTCTCACTCTCTCAACTCAAACTCTGACACCAGGTTAGACACTAACCACACGATATAGAAAGAAAGATTGCTCGCTGGCAAATATTGAGTTTGGACTTCTTCTGTAAAGACCTTTAATGATCATAAATAAACCTACATCTTTGTCCCGTGAGTATAGGCAGATACCACAGAAAGCCACATGTTACGATCCTTACTTACTCTTTTTGCCTCATCCACGTTCATACATCTGATCATACACGCACTCCGGTTGCAAGTACTAACCACCTGACCTTTCTGAAGAACCTCATCAATAAGATCAGTGGATCCTTCTAGGGAATTCCCCTCCCAGCGTTGCCACTCACATCTACCTAATAAATACTTTTTGTTAGATCCATTCCTAATCTAAACCATCATCTGCCTAGCCTTTTCCAAACTATGTTAGGGTTGGCTTCCAGTCTATAACCGGATGCAGCTGAATACCTGTATCTTACTTACATCGAGCCTATCTGACCTCCACAACCCAGCTTAGTACAGGGTAATAATACGCTACCTCTTGGTAAGACTGGTCCATTAACTAATTGAAGTAGGTATAATTCAAACAGTTATTTCGATTGCCTCGTGTAAGCGCCGTGAAATCGTTTTAGCGTTACCTTTGATGATACGCCACGTTTCTAACTTTCTTAGAAGCGCTCCGGAGACCTACGAAGCTTCGGAGAAGTGATACAATCGCACACACCCATCACGTTCATAGCCTCGAAGTCACTTGCGACGCGAATTGCTGACGTATGCCACATTGGGCACCTGCTTTAACGGCACCTGAGCTAGTTAATGGCACCTGAGGTATTCCACATACGGCACCCAATATTTGTTGCAGGTGCCATTAGTTAGTGGAATAGTTTATTATTTAAACTTTTATTCCACAATCGGCACCTGCGTGTAAAGTCCTGTCGCTCCCAAACACGCGTCATGGAGACTAGCGGTATGTTCTAAAAAAACGTATGTCATTTGTTTTTATCATCTTGAGGAAACCGACATGTTCTAAAGGGTCCGTGGCTTAAGCCCCCAGTGGTCGAGGCACCTGTGGCCGACGCCCCCAATTAGACTTACTGTTTTAGTGCTTTTTCATTTTGTACAGCAAATGAATTCGAAGACACGTGACATCTATCAACCCGCACTGGGCCCGCGTGGTGGATCATATAGCCCATTCCCTCATAGAGAGGAGGTCTGTGTCCCAGCAGTGGGAACATTATAGTTGTTTTCTTTGTTTTCGCGGTCACCACAACCATGAATTGTCGCATGACAATGGATGGTATCTTGAACAAAAGTGGTCGAACGCCCAGTTGTGCAACTAAACTTTCTTCCTGGTCGAAGCTTGTGCAGCCAAAAGCCGCGGTCGTTGTCGTACGAGAAGTCCCTTAAAAGTAGCACGTTTGCTAAAGCCCGTATCAAGTAATTTACTTACGGCTTAATCTGTAGCTCACATGAGGCCCGCTTTAGGAACTCAATTTGGTAATTAGATTCTCCAAGACTCGGTTCATGCTTGCTTGGGTTTTGGCTTTAAGTTAAACGAATATTATGAAGAAGCGATTATAAATTTCAAAGGAATACTTAATAGAATGTGAAGGAATAATAACATTTGTAAAAATATTACCTAAGCACCTAATGAAAATTAATTAATGTGGTTTGTTACAAAGGCGCGTTAGCTCAAATGTTAATTGTAGTACTAAAACTATAATGTAATACCTAGAACTGAAACGGATAATATCATACAAGCCTTGTTATCTTAATTTCAACCCAGCGAAATAGCTTTAATTCTACCAGATTCTGCGGATTTGATTTTGGCAAGAACCGCAATGTTTTCGAAAATCTGTAGTATAGGGTGGGTAGTGTAGTGTAGGGTTATTACTATAAAATTTTCATACGAAATCAGAAAATATATTTATGATAGTATATGACATCAATTTCGGAAGCTTCAGCCTTATAGGGTCTTTGAAACGAAATTAGTAACTCACGGTGAATGTTCTTTTAATTTGTTTTTTTTTTTTTTTTAATTCATAAATCTCAGTCATAATATTCTAATAATCATATTATTTTTAAGAATTTCGTATTTAATATGTTTTTTTTTAATATGTTTCATGTAGTGTTATCAGCATTTTTATTTAATAACCCTACAATAGTAAGCTTTGAAAGCTTCTCGATGAATTTCAGCACAAGGTAAATCCTAGACGAAAACCAAAACGACAAAAAATACAAATATTTAACAGTACGAGTATAGATCTGTTACGAATAATGCGTAGTTTTAAACAGATTAAAATATGCATTGATTAGATTTATTTTATGTCTCGGAGAAAGAGGATCAATCATTAAAAAATAGGTATGACCGTTTAATTTTGCTTGCTGTTTTTGCAAAACGATCACTTAAGAGGCCTGCGGAGCATGCGTAGTTCATACAAACGTAATACCAAAATAATTGGTAAATCAAACATATTCCTAAGGTAGTGTGTATTTATTTTGATTGGATTACACAGTATCTAGGTTCCCAAATATTTATTTTAATTGGACACTGATTTAAACAAGAGTTATGAGAAAAATAAGTTTTCTATAGAAATTTTAAATTCCTCATATCTCGTCTTTATATCATTGTCCTTTCAAAATATATATTTGGGAACATAGATATTCTGTAATCCAATGGAAATAAATACACACTACCTGAAGAATATGTTTGATTTCCAAATTATTTTGGTATTACGTTTGTATGAAAAACGCATGCTCCGCCGGCCCCTTAATATACATGTCATTTCTCAAGGAGGCTGAATTTGTTCCCGAATGATGACAATAGGCTCGCCCTCTATTTCATGGGACTTAAACATAACTGACGAAATGTGGGTGTTTTATTATTTTTCCTTTATTCATTTTTTTTTTACAAATTTTAATATTTTTAAATATTAATTTTTTTAAAATATATAAAATACATACTAAATTGAAAAAAATTGTAGCCCGCCAGTATCGGGAACCCGGCGTTCAGGGCTCCAGAGAGAGGAACCTCTTAACAATACGAACCGTGTCCAGGAGTACCGCTTTCTGAATCAAGCCCTTGATCCAGCTGCCTAACGAGAGCCTCCTCAGATATCGGCCGAGGCTCTTGGCAACTAAGCCATTATTCGATTTTATTATTACATCTCTGTCTCACCCCGCGGGGATTATAAGTATAATGTTTTGTCATGTTACGATAATTTATTTATTACATAACCAGACGCTGAAATTTCACAACTATTTTGATAAACTTGATAAAGCACTGTTTTAATATAAGTATTTGAACACGGAGTACAATTATTATTTTTTGGAAAAAAATAGATGTGAAATGGACGCAAATCTGACGGAGGATATAATGTAAGAAAGTGAGCACAATTTATTACCAAGAAATTTGCCTTTCGTTTCTAGATAAAAGTTAAAACTATGTTGCAAAAAGGCACGAGCAAAAGCGTAGCGTTTCTTCTTAGCAAAAGCGTTTCTTGATCATTTAGAAGTGCTATAGAAGTAGTGCGCAAAGCATATTTAAGGCAAATTCTGTCGTATTACTTTAAAGAGATTAATATTGCAAACGACTTACAGAACTCCACCCAAATCATTAAAAAATAATCGACCCAGAAAAGGTATCAAAGACCCAGAATGAATAAAGCCAAAAGAGATTTATCAGCCGCTTTTTATCGGTGACAGATTTCCACTGACTACAGGAGACAGTTTCCACATAATCTATCACCCACAGAATCCATCAACGTTCGGCACAAAGGTACTCGTTCAATTCCGAAAACGACGACAAATTGCAAACCGCAGTGGCTCGCGGCCGTTCGTTCAATTTAAATCTATGAACTACGGACACGTTTCCAGTTTCCGCAGACGGCGACAGTGCCGCCTGCTGTCATTTTCATCAAAGCCATAATTGGACATGTTTCATAGAGTAACATTACGAGTCAGCCCACCATATCCAGTGTTAGTGTTACAATGGTGTCGATTCTGTTGTGCACAAACTAAACTTAATTTAGGCGATTGCTATCTTTTACTAAAAGGCAGTGCGAGAAAAGGACGGCTATAGCTATGAACTAAGGTGAGATTTAAAACTAGGTTATGCCTTGCGCTTCACCGTGTTTTTAGTCGACATGTTTTTACGTGCACCCTTCATTTGCTAGTTCCAATTTCTGACAGCTCTAAATTACGTCCGTCTTTTTCTTGTTTTATTAGAGAGAAAAAGATAGCAATAGCCTAAATTAAGTTTAGTTTGTGCACAACAGAATCGACACCATTATATTTAGTCAACATTTTAGTGCAGCATTTCAATTCATTTCTGTGCAATATATCATTATACTTTAATTCAGTAATATCTATTAAAGGAACAATTGCCCGCGACCTTTGTCCATGTGAATAAAATCCGCTTTTCTAGTTGAATCTGATTTTGTTAACATTTTTTTTTTTTTTGCACGGATCCCTAAACCTTTTTCGGAAATAAAAGTAGCTTAAGTTACTCCTCATGCATTCAGTTTTGCTGGTGAAAGTCCCATCAAAATCGTTTATCGTTATAGGAGCTGAGCCGGAACAAACAGACAGAGAGATTGACAGAAAGAAGTAAGAATAAAGCTGCAAGAAATTGTTGCATTCATTTAAAAACTGGCTGGCGGGCCAAATATGCAGCTTAAGAGCCTAAGTACTATTTTGTGCAACTGGCAGTCGAAACCACTGGTTGCTGGGGGTCCGACGCGTCAGACCCACGCTCCGGTTCTTTCCTGGTGCAGAGGCTATTATAGCCCTGGCAATTCAATGCAGAAAGGCCGCAAGTGTCATGGGCTCCTTAGCGCCGGGAACGTCAAGGAATTGTGGTTTTCTATTGACCCAAGGTTTTTTTTGGAAACTGGTTTTATGTATGTAAAATTTGTTATTTGTAATTAATGTGTGTGGATTTGTAGTTGAAATAAATTTAGAAACTGTTAAATTTAAAATTACAGAGAGACACTTCAATTTTATTTAGATAAATCAAAACAGCGGATTATTTGACAGCTAATTTTGCGAAGTTACAAACTATCAGAACGCAGGTTGCGTTCTTGGAGCGATCGAAAGTGTCCTTTCGCGCGAAAAATATTGTTATTACTTGTCTTAATAACTGTACCAAACGTTGACAAAGTTTAAAGTTCCACACAAAAAGAAACGTGGGACGAGTTGCACAATGAAAACATTATTTATTTTGAGTTTCATCAACTCGTCCCAAATGGGCCGTGGACATGTGGGACGAGTTGCTGAATTACTCGGTCTGAGGTGACCTATGTTCAATTGTTCATTGGTGGACGTCTAAAAACTGATAAATAAATGACGATATCGCTATCAACAAACATGCAGATAATGTTACTCATTCAATTGATAATATCGTGTTAGTCTTAAACATTCAGTTACAAAGACATGCTATACATGATACTATTCTTGGCTGAAAACCAGACAGATTATACCATTTTTAAGTATAGTATCTTTGGAAAATCCAGTAATATCGATCACTATCGTCCATTATCCCCGATTTATTATATTTACTTGGCGCTTTGGCTTTCATTAGATAACAAAACTGATTATAAACGGCTGTAAATCACTATTCTTAGTATTCATTTCATGCTGATTTTGTAAATTAATAAATGCTATGTATTTCTCCACTAGAATTTATTTTTGTACATTGATTCATGGATTATAAAATACGTTCAACTGATTGGTTGATAATTTTAGTTTTAATCGCAAAGTTTTTCTTAATCAACAATTTTAATAGCATTAATTACACACCTTATCTAAATTGTTATTAGTACTTCAATAGTAGTGGCTCGTCATGTTTCAGTTTTTAAATATGTTATTTGTAGGATCGACTATTTTGAAATTTGTAATGGTACGCAAACTGCAACAGGCACGCTCAGTTATAATTTTTCATCATTTAGTTTTTCGTACTAAGGTTTTTATAATAAATCAAGGAGGATCTGTGATCCTGGTAATGGAGCTCAAACGCAAACAGGTCGTTTAATTTATTCTTTCTTTATGATCAAGTAGATACCTAGATAGTTTTTTACAGACAATATTTTCGTAAAATAATTATTTTACTAACAGAATAACAATCATTGGCTGAAATATCGCTGCGTAAACCTTACAAGTAAGCAGTATTTTATTTTGGAATCTAAAGCAACATTTCACTGAAATTATTCCTAAGTCTTCCTCCACCTTAAATAAAACGAAAACAGCTGTGTATTGTTTATATCAAGAAACAATTACTATAAGTAAAGATAAAGTCAAAACAAAAACTTACGTTTATCGAAACAATGATCCACTTTTATCAGAACACACTCACTTTTCACACAAATTCACAGAACAAAACACTTGAAAACATTCAAAGAAACATTAAATACGAAGAACTTAGAGCGTTAGAAGTTTTCGCGATGTTTTACGAAATAATCGCGTGCGCGACGCGACCTTACACTCCGTCGACACAATCGGTACTGAATTGAAATCAACGAAAACATAGGAAGAGATAACTCCGCAAAACATATTTATCACAAGCCGACCGAATTCTAAAGTACTGATTTGCGGAAAATCATTTCCATTATCACTACTTTTGAAATTTTTGGGGTTATCTATTTGGAGGAGCTCATAGCTAAATAATAACAACCGGTCGGGTCGATCCTTAGGTGAAGACGTGTTTGCCTAGGTTGTGGAGGTCAGATAGGCAGTGGCTCTATGTGCAATATTGATATCCAGCTGCATTCGGTTGGACTGGAAGCCTACCCCAACATAGTTGGGAAAAGGCTAGGCAAATGATGATCTATTTGGAAAATTAGAAAGTAATTAAAAGGTTTTGTTTTAACAAGTATTGTTTGTATGTTCTACTCATTAGCTTTTAGCTTGTTGGTTTTGCGGATAATGTTCTGATCGATCCAGGGAGTGCCGGAAATGTCTCCTTAGACTGGAAAGGCCCTGCGGGGAAACTCATTTAGGAAGTAATGACTTGTATTTCTGAGGATAAAACTCACTGAATTCTGACTTCTGAGGTCTCTAGAAAAAGTCTCAATGTCCATTGATTGGATAAAGTTATCTATTTAAGCCAAGTTTTACCTTAATGAGTGTTCAGATACACAATATTGAAACAATATCGAATAGATAAACTCCGGTTAACAATCTTCAGAAACCAGCTTATAGTATCGATGTAAAATTTTCAATGGATCCTAAGATCTAACCTAATCATAAGGAAAAACTTACTGCACTTAGGTAACATAATTGCTTTTATTATTTAACTTTTATATTTTATTCATAAAGTTACGTGCTTACCTAGGTTGGTCTGTGGATGGGTGACCACCCTTACACTTTCCCTTACAGTTTCCTCCGTGCCTCGGAAAGCACGTTAAGCTGTTGGTCCCGGCTGTCATTTATCCATCTTTGACAGTCGTTACAGGTAGTCAGTGGCCCAAAAGCCTGACAACCAGTCTTACCAAGTGGTATCGTATTACCCAGTATTAACTGGGTTGTGGAGGTCAGATAGGCAGTCGCTAAAAGTAAAATACTGGTATTCAGCTGCATCAGGTTAGACTGGAAGCCGACCCCAACATAGTTGGGAAAAGGCTAGGCAGATGATGATTCAAGACAATTTTAATGTTTATAACTTCAGACACCCGAAATTGGCGCAAAGAATCAATGAATTTTACAACGAGTCTTTCTGTAAGTTGGTTTATTAGCGAAGAATAAATAAACTTACTAAAAGATCCGTACTGAGCAAACAATTTAGTGTCTTTCAATAAGTTTATTCATGTTTTAATAATGATTTTCACAACGCTACGGGTATCTTTCACTGAGTGTATCTTTTAAATGACATCGAGAAAGTTGAAGTTAAATCTACGACGTCTTCTTCATTACTCAGTCTCTCAGTATTGAGTTATGAGAAGTTTATTTCATTATTATTTCTTGTAATAAAGGATCATTAATTATTTGGAAGTTGATTTCTTATACTTCTCCAAGTTATTACTGAATTGAAGTTGAAATCAAAGCATTTATTTCATTTAAGCTTTTATAGGAAACTAGAATTACTTAGGTACACTTTTTCTCATTCGCAAAGGAAGATACTCCAAAGTCAGACACTCTTTACAAAAAATACAATGCATTGTACAAGAATTCTGCAAAACGAAACTGTAACCAACGCTAGTCATTTTCCAATATTCATGCCCAAAAGTTAGTCCAGTTTCCTTCAAGAGTATTAACACAAACAAAACATTTGATGACTTCGAACATTATACAAACTGAGAATCGATTAACTTTACAACAAAGTTTGATGAAAAGACCTGAGTTGACTTAATGAAGAACCCGATGGAACACAAACAAATTAAACAGATAGAAAATATTACAAACGCAGCGAACTTTTATAATGAATAGAAGCTTCAAAACTATACAAAGGAAGCTGAAATTCTGACGGAACAAGGAACATTGACTGCCTCGTTTATCTACTGGTGGCAAGCACGACTACTTAGCAAGAGGTCCTGATTTCGATTCCCGGGTCAGTGAAAGAGATATTGGGTTTTTCAATCAGGAATTCTCAGTAGCAGCGGAGTCTGGAATTGCGTCCGATTGAAAGCATTAGGCTCGACGCCTATTACATCATCATTATCTAACTTCCCAACTATGTTGGGGTCGGCTTCCAGTCTAACCGGATGCAGCTGAACACCAGTATTTTACATGGAGCGACTGCCTATCTGACCTCCACAACCCAGATAATACTGGGTAATAATACGATACCACTTCGTAAGACTGGTTTTTAGACTTTTTGGGCCACTGACTACTAGTAACGACTGCCAAAGGTAGACAAATGACAGCCGGGACCAACACCTTAACGTGCCTTCCGAGGCACGGAGGAAATTCGGTATGTAGGGGTGTTCACCCATCCGCAGATCAACCTAGGCAAGCACGGCTTAACCTAAAGATCAGCTGTTATTATTAGCCACGAGCTCATCCTATATTACAAGAGACTTAAATATAACTGGCACTTGGGGTCCGAGTGCGCGTCTCCTTTTTAAGGAAATCTCCCACCGACTGATCGACACTTCACGTGACCAGAGGGCTGGCTCTTTCTTTGGCCAAAGAACTAGCATTGCCATTCATCGTGGCAATGCTGCCAGTCTTTTGGGCACGTTTCCCGATGACAGCGATGCGGAGGAGTATTTTTTTTTTTTCGGATGGGATATCATCAAATGACTTCTTCCTCTCTGGGCGGAGCGGGAGGGAGTGTCAGACTTTTACTGACTAAAACCCATCCATTATCCTTCCTCGCCCTTTATGTTCCGGGCCCGCGGTATCTCTTTCGAACAGGCCCGCAACCCCAGCAGGCTTCGGCCGTTGCGGGAACACGAACGCGCCGTCGACACGGCCTGTCGTCATTGACACGGCCTGTCGTCATTAGACGGACGGACGGCTAGCTAGCCCAACTATTAAGTATACCTCTGCCTAACTCTTCCGGATTGCAGGCGTGATGTGCACAAGGAAAATTTTGCTGATTCTCAATGTTATTTTAGTCATGGAAGAATTACAGGGTTTTGTTACAGTTGGTTATTTTCCCACCAAACTTATAGGAAGTAATTATGAGCGAGGAAAGTTTTTTGAGACGTATGAATAGTTAGTAGATGTTGTATGTTTGGGGAGACGGTCGATATCTCATTAATATTACGATGATTGATCCGCAGATAGCTAGCACACGGGATGTTAGGGAGATAATCATGTGCTATTAATTATCTATTTTATATATTTATTTAAAACAGCTTAAACTATATTAACTATATACAGGGTTTACCATAATCTTATTCTTATATCTTAATGAACAGCCACACCGGTGGATAGACTAGCTGACGCCCGCGTCAAATTATAATACTAAAACCTTCCTCAAGAACTACTCTATTGGTGACACACATGAAAATCGGGATAGTAGGTTTTGAGTTTATGGCGAACAGACACACAGACGCGGCGGAGGTCTTTTTTACTTTTTAACCGACTTCCAAAAAGGAGGAGGTTCTCTATTCGACTGTATGTATTTTTTTTTTTTTATGTATGTTCCCCGATTACTCGAAGACGCCTGAACCGATTTGAAAAATTCTTTTTTTGTTTGAAAGGGTATACTTCCAAGTTGGTCCCATAGTCGCCAAGTCGGGATCTGATGATGGAATCTTGGCGAAATCGAGGGAACTCTTCAAATTTTATAGGATGACGTACAGCAATTTTGGTATTTTCTACAACAAGTGAAGCATTTGCGTTTGATAAGAACCATTCTACCATCAGATCTGATGATGAAGCCAAGAGTCACGGAACTCCATAATGAGACAATGTATCCTAGTCGTGTTTGGGCTTGTTGTAATTGTAACGGTATGCACTTTCCATGTGTACCAAGCACATGTGAACCACTAAAAAGTGAAAAATAAAAACTTTTTTGCAAAAAATAAAACCGACTTCAAAAAAAAAACCAAAAAAGTGAAAAATAACTTTAGCTTCTGAAGTCGGTGACAAAAAAATTAAATCAATCATACAAACGTCACCGACTTCAGAAGCTAAAGTTATTTTTCACTTTTTTGGTTTTTTTTTTTGAAGTCGGTTTTATTTTGTTATATACCTACACTGCGTACTTAAACCTTTCCATTCGTACATTGGAAAGTCGGAAAGAACGTTAAGCCGGTGGTCCCAGATGTCTTACTTAGATCTTGAATGTTGTTACGGGTAGTAAAACCCTGAAAGTCGAGCAACCAGTCTTACTTAACACCTTCGTTGTACCCAGTTAATGGATTGAAGAAATTAGATAAGCAGAAGAAGAAGAAAAAATATTTATTTGTCGCAGGGACATGACGTGCATATAAAATGACAAACAAATAAAATAAACAACTACAGCACTAAGCAACTACAGTACTTTCTCAAGTTATTATGCCTTGTGACTGTGACTGTAGCTTTGATTTTATTTGTATTTTGACATTCAAAAGTGCCGTAATGGTCTAGTTGAAATAAATGCTTTGAGTTTGAGTTTGAGTTTGAAACATACAACACTTAACAAATAGTCAGAATAAAAGAGAACGGAACACGAGAAATTACAGCTAGCATGTCGTGACTGCGACAAGCAGGTTAGATAATCAGCGTAATGCTGCAGCAGTCTTGTTATTGTCTTGTCTTGTTTTGTTGTAAAATACCTACTCGTAAAGCTGCATCATGGAGAGCAGCGGTGGCCCAGTGGTGGCGGCCCCGACTTACGAACAGTAAGTCGTGGGTTCGAACCCAGACAGGCGCATTATTTTGTGTAATTTATTTCATCACCGCTGCTCTCAAAACGGTGAAGGAAAACATCGTGAGGAAACCGGCATGTCCTAGAACCAAAAATTTGAAGACATGTGACATCTACCAATCCGCACTGGGCCCGCGTGATAGATTATAGCCCATTCCCTCTCATTGAGAGGAGGCCGTGTCCCAGCAGTGGGAATATTATAGGCTGATGATGATGATGATGATGAAAGCTGCATCTGGTTTTATTGAACGCAGACATTGCTGAGGAAAGCGCTACGCAAATGACAGTCTTCCTAGACAAATCTGTCTAGACTGTGGACAGATTTGTCTGCTCATAATTGATAATTTTCGTCCCACCCGCATACCTCTTCAGTATTCCCGCGATCATGATGACGAAATATCGGGTGCTCAAAACAAAAAAAAATCAAAATATACCTATCTAAAATAAACCATATACATAAAGTGTTTAAAAAACTTCTTAACGAAACTAAAAGGCACTTGTTCTCCCCGTCAGGTCATTGCGATCATTGAAGAAGAAAGAAGAAAAGAAGAAGAAGGAAGAAGGTTCCCAGGTAAGGTCTAGAACAACAGTTTTAGACCTTACCTGGGAACCTTCTAGTTACGGAGCTACTGGGCGTCAAAGTTTCAAAGTTTCCAGTTTGTTTTTTTTTACATGTTTTTAATGTACTTAACAACTTTACTTTAAACACCTTCACAACCCCCCACAATTCAATCCATCCACCAACACAATGTTTTGAGTGCGTTACATTGAGTTTTGCTGTAAAACGTGATTTTTCAACCCAAAAAAGATAGTCGTTTCCTTGCAATAATGTTTGTGTAATGTTACTATGTATAGTACGATAGCGTTGGGCTATTTTGATGCCACAAGTTTAAAAAATTCTAAAGTTGCTCATTTCTTGCCTGTGGATACAGTCGTACCTATGAAGCTTATTATTGCGTTTTGTGTCACATCTGGCTATTGCATTTTCAATAGTTCGGTGATTTGTGGTTGATTATTGTTATTAAAATCAAAACTGGCAAGATTGATTTAAAGTTTAAAATAATAATCTAGGAGATAGCCTGCGGAGTTTGCAAACCTAGTTTGCGTCAAACTGCTAAAGGGGCAGTGCAAATAATAAGATTGCGTGGATAAAAACGACACAAATGATAATTAATGGTGTTTTGTTCAACCATAATAATCAAAAACACGTAAACTCTAAAAACTTGAATTTTCTTTTGTGGATTTTACAGGGTTTTGTAATAAAAAAATTAAATCTCTACAAATATCGTGGATGAATTCGGCACAAAATATTTTGAACAACAGATATCAGTAGTCTAAAAATCCTAACACCTTTTCATCGATGGTAATATTATTTAAGAGCTAGTTGGGCGACGTGTTAAATATAAGGATTCCCGTGGACAGAGATGACACAAAATGCCTATGTATATAGTTACTACTTCGTTATTATACGTTATATAATCAAGGCTTAAAGTCACCCAAAGGGCAATGAAGAGGGCTATGCTCGGAGTTTCCTTGCATGATCGAATCAGAAATGAAGACATCCGCAAGAGAACCAAGGTCACCGACGTAGCCCGAAGAATAGCCAAACGTAAGTGGCAGTGGGCAGGACACATTGCTCCCAGAACGGATGGCCGATGGAGCCGAAAAGTTCTGGAGTGGCGACCGCGAACCGGAAGACGATGCGTTGGAAGACCTCCCACTAGGTGGACTGATGACCTGGTGAAGGTTGGGGTAATTCGTTGGATGCGAGTCGCCCGGGACCGGTCAATGTGGTGACACTTGGGGAGGCCTATGTCCAGCAGTGGACGTCTTTCGGCTGAAATGATGATGATGATGATATAATCAAAAGTTTCTATGCTTGCCCTCGTATATTCTAAAAACTTATCGGGATAGTTCCTATATTCATGGTACAGAGTGTGAAATTCGCCATGTTCTCTTCTTTTCTGGTTAACTGGGTGCTCACTTATCTGAATGATATCTTGAGCTAACGCACTTATTTCTAGGCAACATCCTGCCACTTTTGATAGGTCCATTCGATAGGTCCTTCCTCAAAATACGTCAACCATTTGATAGGTCCATCCTCAAAATACGTCAACTATTTTTGAAAAATGTGACCTATATTAAAAAGTGGTTCAATTGGTTCTGCTCGTGATTCTGATCAAACTATTTTCAGGTTTTGCGCATTTAACGTTACACGTTGTATATTGTATGCAGTTTCACCCACAACCTAGGGGAACTTACCCAGATAAAACATATTCTTTTCTTTTACTGAAAATCTTTAAGGTCTGACCCAAAATTTTCTTTGTGTGAAGTTTTAAGTTACTTACACACATACACACTTAGAGCAGTGGTTCGTTGTGATCTTATTAAGCAATAGCTGACCCACGCATTAACTTCGCCTGCGTCACATAAGAGAAAAAAAATGTTCACAAAAGGAATATTTTTTCCCCGTTGTGTTGTGTTATAAAGCCAAATCACTACCACCAACACCACCTACCTCGATAAATGAACTATCCAAAACAAAAAGATTTTTTTCAATACCAACCAGATGTTCCTGCGATTAGCGCGTTCAACCAAACAAACAAACTCTTCTTCAGCTTTATAATATTAGAATAAACATAGATAGCAGAAACTTGGTACGTAGGCGGATTTAATGCCACAAGGCATTCTATACCAAAAGGAAAACCTACAAAAAAAAAAGAATGTCTACTATTTAATTTCTAAAATCATTACTTTATGTAGTTACTTTTCGAGTTCTCTGGGAGCTTTCAGTCAGAGACTGTCTAGAAGCCACTTATCAGAGATCGAATTAGTAGACCTTGAAACCCGACAGGCCAAAGAAAAATTGTGTTGCTGCGCCAACTATCAAGATAAGTTTAAATTTTGTTCGGTTCAGAAACAAGCATTTGTGTCGTAAGTATACTAATAAAGCTGACTACTGAAAAATCAAGCTTTAATTAAATGCTGGTTTACAAGTTAAATTCGACCCCTCTTACTGTTAAAGTCGGTTAAATTGTAGCCTATGTTACCCGCACTATAATAACGTATCGATTGACACCTTATTAATCTAAATCGGATTAATAGTTTAGGCGCTACGGAGAAACTTGCGTAAATACATACATACATAAGGTTGTAGCCCACATAAACGACTCCGCTCCCACCCGACAAAAAATGTCTAATTCAAATATGGGCTTTAAGCATTTCTCTTTAGATATACTTTACATTGGCATTGACAGCGGTAAGCCCGCTGACAGCGAGCTGTCTGCTAATTTATGTTGCCAATCTAAAGTACGAGTATATCTAAATAGCAATATATTAAGCTCATTTTTGAATTACATTCTTTATTATTCTATAGAATGCCAAAACCATAACCTTTCCTTCTGACTACGCTGTAGTCGAGTAAAAAGAAAATAATATCAGACTTTTGTTCGCCATATGCAAATAACCGTAGTATTTTTGTTTTTGTTTTATCCATGCTCGTGAAAAGGCCTTTACTATGCAGTAGAACAAATTACAGACTAGTATTTTAAGGGTACCCTTAACTTATAGGCATTGTGGCCATATTGTCACCGACCTGGACGAAGCAATTAATATGATTGCCATTTCAGACCGAAAGCTTTGCAAATTATAGGACTTCATTCTGTATTGAAAGGCTACAATATTCTGGAAACCTCGTCCATTGATTAATATTGTGGTTACTAGGAAACCTTAATTGATAGAATGTCTGTCTCTTTGAGTTATTACCAACCGTCGTTTTGAGATGCCCAAATGGAAACTTTAACATTGCTTTAAAGTCGTTTCTCAGGAATATTGTGATAATAACAGATCTACATTAAATCAAAGACTCTTCATGAGACCTTCATACTCTGTTGATTACAATCTTTTGTAACATGACAATTTAAGGTGAAAGCGTCAAGGTAGCCCGCGAAATTCAAAGGAGTTTGAACTTTCTGGCCGGATTTTTTTCCGCCATTTTGATTTTTTTTTTTCAAAGTAGCGGTCACGCATAAAACCTATATAGATCGATAGCTGGTATCAATACAAACAAGTTTGTATTGGCAAAATGTTCTAAAGTGTCAGGTTTCCGAGTTAAATCCAAGTTAAAGTCCTTTCACTGATGGAATCTTCAGCACAATTTTGATTTGAGCGGACACGCATAAAATGTGTATCAATCGACAGCTGGCATACAAAACTTTTTTGTATTGACACCAGCTATCGATTTACATAGGTCTTAAGCGTGGCCGCTACTTTGAAAGAAAATCAAAAAGGCGGAAATTCATACAAAAATGTTCCAAGCCCTTTCTTAAGTTTTTTGCAATTTGCAGGCCAGTGCTAGGAAAGGTCGAAAAACAACTTTGACCTTGAAAACATCGTTCCTCGACCTTTATGAACTTGGAGGGCTGTATTGTTGATTTTGATGATTATGATTCTGTAACTACATATGTCTAACAGTCGCGAACGATATTTTCATCAACATACAACCTAGCACTGGGCTAGACTGGATTTTTAAGGTCCAAAGGGTGACCAACGGAACCTTATTGTTAAGCCTCCGCTGCCCGTCCGTCTTTTTTTCTTCGGACTGTATCTCATCATCCGTAATAGCTGGACAGTTGTCATTTTCACAGATAGTGTATTTCTGTTGCCGCTAAAATAATAATTAAATAAAAAGTTAAGGCGATTATATGAGCTAAACGCGAGTTTTATAATTACTAAAGTATATGATTCACTGCTGTAAACAAAACCTTAAAAATATATGATATTCTTCAGGATATATGCTAGCATGAAAGTGTTTTGAAAACATAGTACAATTAATTTGACTCGATAAAAAAAATCACGAACTTATCTCTAAAAATATCTTTCAAACAAAAAAAAACATACTTTTTTGCATGCGATCATTCTGATTTTTTTGGCAAATAATTCTACGAGCAATATAGCATGATAGTGTTTTAGTTTTTTAATCCAATCAATAGTTTTTTGTAAATCGATCGAAACCACTCATTTCGCGCTATTTGGCCCGCAGTGGTTTACGATGGTACGGAACTATATTTTCCCAACTATGTTGGGGTCGCTTTTCTGTCTAACCAGATGTAGCTGAATACCAGTATTTTACATGGAACGACTGCCTATTTGACCTCCACAACCCAGTTTATACTGGGAAATACAATACCACCGGTTGTCAGACTTTTTGGGCCACTGACTGCCTGTAACGACTGTCAAAGATCGAACATGCTGAGATAGGAGCCTTTTGGCCTCGTACAGGACGAGTTTCGCTTCTTTTATTTTTTTTATTTTTATTAGTAAGTTTTATATCCTGTTAATTTTGATGTGTTTTGTCCTGTGCGAGCTAATAAGTGCTTTTTCTTTCTTTCTTTCTTTTACAAATGACAGCCGGGACCAACTTCAGAATCATCGCTACCATGCCATACAATAATGAGAACAGAATGTAGGTACCGTGTAGGATTTCAATCTCTGGGGAATAAGCTTGACTTAAATACGACAGCAGTATTTCTCATAATTGACAATTCTGATTACTTCGGGTCGGTAGACCGTAGATTTTGAAATACTCGTAGCAAATATCTATGAATGTAATCTGGGGACATTTCATTATCAAGACTTTTGGAATTACGGTATTGTTATATTTCGCTGACTCGAATGAAATAGCTATTGTTATTCTCTATTGTGAATTCTGGTATTTTATGAAAATTGATTGTTTTTCATTTTGTTATGATCGATATTAAATGTCAATTAAGTTAGGTGTAGTTTTCTTACCCTTGCTTGGTTTTAATAGGTCTTAAATGACACTTAAAGATTAAATCAAACAATCAATCAATCAATCATTTTATCATCAGGCATCTGAAGACCCATAGATTAAATACACAAAAATACATTACAACTTAGAAATATACTAATACATACAAAATATAACTTATGAACTATGACACACGAAGTGGCGGCGTCGCGTCGTGTAATCGTGTTACGCTGTGCGGTCTCACGTAGCCTACCGCGAAACCGTCGGTAGACAACACCCTTCGGCCAAAACTCTTCCTTGAGAAACTTGTCGAGATATTGTGTCGGAACTTGCATCACAAACGACTTGAAGTTGGTGTTGTGACGCGGCTCCAACTTCTCGACCCTCAAGGTCCAGCTGGTCTTCACATTCATGTACTCTACGATCTCCTCAACCTTCGTGGAGTGATGCAGTCGGGACATAAAGCAACGTCGTTGGTGTCGCTGGACGCAGCAGCATATTTGGTCCTGACAGTCCAATACCGCAAAACGCGACGCGCGACTCGTCGCGTAATACTACTACGTGATGGACTCGCCTCCTATAACTTGGAACTTAAACCTATGTGACAAAATGTGGGTGTTGGAAATATTTGTTTAGTTTTAAACCGATAGATGGCGTTCTTCGGTTTAAGAAGATTTCTGAATCGCGGTGTTAAGATTCTCCGCGAGTTAACTAGGCTCGTGGGGATTCAAAAACTATTACTTAATACACAGTTATAACAATGTCATGATGACCATAGATCGGAGGATCGGGATCGGAGGTAGAGCTGTTTTATGTACTTCCCATAGGTTAGAATAATATGGATAATTCCCGAGTTCCGGGATTTGGTTTTTAGGTAGGTTGTAAAATCATAAAAAAATCTCGCCTTCAAGACTAATGAAAGATTACAATTCCTTTCTGACGGGTAAATATAAGAAGGACGGGGTTAAGGGTAGTATAATAAATAAATAAACTTGATTCATTAAGCCACAAAAATGTTTTTTGTAACAATTTCTTATTCAAGAATCAATAATCATTTAACACACATTTTTATTCTGAAGTTGTAGTAGGTACAAAAACATATTAAGTACCTACCATAAAAATTATTTGTTCCTGAGAAAATCAAAACATTTTCAAATAGAACAATTTGTATTTACAATCAAATCTTAATTAAAATAATCAATACGGTTCAACAATAATTCACTTATTTAAACAATAAAATCCTGTAGTATCAGTCGGAATCCCGTGGAATATCATATTAAGACGCCTGCGGAGCATGCGCATTTCATACAAACGTAATACCAAAATAATTTGTAAATTAAACATATTCTTAAGGTAGTGTGTATTTATTTCGATTGAATTACAGAATATCTAGGTTCCCAAATATATATTTTGATAGGATACTGATTATAACAAGAGTTATAAGAAAAATAAGTTTTCTATGGAAATTTTAAATTCCTCATATCTCGTCTTTGTACCATTGTCCTCTCAAAAAATATATTTGGGAACATAGATATTCTGTAATCCAATCAAAATAAATACACACTACCTTAAGAATTTGTTTGATTTACAAATTATTTTGGTATTACGTTTGTATGAAATACGCATGCTCCGCCGGCCCCTTAAGATCAATGTTTGCGGTCAATGAACCTAAATAACTCTACTTATTCCGATTACTGGTTATGACTGACAGTGCAAAGAATAACAAAACTTACACTTTCTAACGACTGGTGTTGTTTAATAAAGCATCATTATCATCATTTTCCTGCCCTTGTTCCATGTTACTTGTGGTCGGCGCAACACGTTTTTGAAGTGAAAACTTCTTTAGGCGCGTTAAGGATTATTTGGGTAAACAAAAATCATGGAACTCGCATCATCGTCACCGAACGCTTTCATAGAAAG
Organism: Xestia ashworthii; assembly: GCA_950022955.1. Taxonomy (NCBI): domain Eukaryota; kingdom Metazoa; phylum Arthropoda; class Insecta; order Lepidoptera; family Noctuidae; genus Xestia; species Xestia ashworthii. The sequence goes on from OX465569.1 coordinate 15,253,824, forward strand.
CTTTTATACATTTTACAATGTTACGGTTTCACTTCGATAGATTACAATCTACCGAAAAATAATGCGTTATATTGTAAGCAGTATGTTCGTTTGACAATCTTTCGAGAGTTTACAATCTCTCTAGTAATATTACAATCTAACGTGTTTGTAAATTTTACGGTGACATACATAGGTTCGTCCATTGAGCCGGAACATGTGTATTTGCTAGTACAGATATATATTCGGTCTCACTTTACGTACCTATTATTTTGTACCAAATACCTCTTTTTAGCAATGGTAATTATTACAAAATGACGCAAAGTAGTTTATTTTTCGTAATGCCTTTTTTGTCGTATGGGTAATCATCAAATGACTCCTCCCGTTCTGATTTCACGATTGAAAAGGAGTGAGGAATTTGGCGTTCTGATTTCACAATTGAAAAGGAGTGAGGAATTTGGATACAGGTTAATCTTACTTACATTTTCAATGCGAAATGCGTTTGTGAGGATGGATATCGGGGCTGCGGGACTGTTCGAAAGAGATACCGTGGCCCCGGAACATAAAGGACGAGGAAGGAACATGGATGGATTTTAGTCAGTAAAAGTCTGACATTCCCTCCCGCTCCGCCCAGAGTGAGAGAAGTCATTTGATGATTTTCCATCCAGAAAAAAAAAGGTTGTATCACAATGGAATCATCACCTAGTCAACAACTGAAGAAAGAAGATTGATTTGCACGTGTTTTTGTGCAAATTGCAATCTCCTTATGTAAATAATTAACGTTAATTAGTTTAACAAATAGTTAGTCAAAGAAATTGTTATTTAGATACTAACAACTAATAAGTAATCCGATGGACCTTTGAGTAAAAGTGCTTTATCTTTTCCCTTTGAATTCATAAGCTTAGGTTTCAGGGTTGTCGTTTCATTTAATTTATCATGTGATCCATGTGATTGACTCTTTTGATTGATGTCAAAAAAGTACAGGAAGTGAAGTGCAGAAGTTTACATATTCAATAAAATTGTATTAAACCAATAAAATCTAATTGGTATTGGTAAACATATTTAATCAACTCCAACGTTTCTATGATCTGCCACAGCCGCACCTTCTACGTAAATTGATTAAAAAATCAACACGAACCCAGATTCATTAATATAATATCGACCCAGAACACTTCGTATTTGGGCACACGCGTATCACACTAGATAAGATACTGTAGTGACTCAATTAATAAAATAAGTTAATTAATATTTCCCAAGATAACGGTTTAATATTAAACCTGATAACGTTGGAGTGTCCGATACTTGACAACCTCAGCGTCGTGATTTGAAACGCCATTTAATCGTATTGGTCTAGAACTCTAGACTTAAGAGTGACCATAAACAATGAGGTGTGACTGAAACAAAATACTTAAAAAAATACTTAAAACTACTCTCTACAAAGTAGTATATCTAGACAACTAAGTACTTAAAGTGGCGACGCATTGCGACTAATAAGTGATTAAAATTGTAACAAGACAGATCTTCGCTAGGTGCCCTAGTTTTTGAGGTATAAATGTGGTCAAGCTGGGGAGACTCTCCAGATCGGCCAACTTATATCTTTCGAACCAGTGACCGACAAATTCTGTTATACTGCGACTAATTAGTTTTTTGTGTTACCAAAATTAAAATCCCTGATGGTGGCAAAGCCAGTGTCAGTCACACAACAAAGAATGTCCATAGACTTTCTTGCCCATTCTTCCATAGCCACGCTTTAGTATTAGCAACGACTGCCCTTTCAGTTTCCCTGTGAACTTTTGTTTTTGAGTACGAAATCGCGAGCAAAGTGCTAGAGGTTTTTTAAGGGCGTAAATAGATCCTTATAGAAGCTAAACGGCACTTATTCTCCCCGATATTGCAATCATTTTTTATACACCATACCTGGGTACCTTCGAGTATCAATTTTAACACCCGTATTTTTTTAAATACTTGTTTTTAATGTACGATTTTGACTGTGAATACCTCCATGGCTCCTGAACTATTCAATCTATGCATTAGCACAATGTTTTGAGTGCGTTGCATTGAGTTCTACCGTAACCCGCTACCGTTTTACCCCAGAAAACTTTAATCTCACTACTTTTACGACTTTTAAGAGGCTAATAAGACCTAATTGATGTTATTCAAGCAGTTTTTAAGAAAACTATTTCCAGCACATCAAAAAAACATGTTAATATTCATCATTATTTCACAATTTCAGATGAACGAAATCGGTTCGATAGAAAATAATTTCAAAGAGTGGTCTTAAAATTATCAGTAAACGGTTCTGTCGTTATTTTTTCAACGTACCTAATGTATATTATGATGGGTCTGCAATTAAGTACACGGAATCAAAATATTCGTACCTAAACCTAACGAGTCATATTTCACAAATAATCCACCCTTTTTTTTATTTTACTATTTATTTGTTACTATCTTCTAAAACCTGGCCACCCAGTAATAGTAAGCTCTCGTTTACTCCGATATAAATAAACAGTGTGCGCGCATTTTGGTGTTGACAGCGTCTTAATGCATGAGGAGGTCGTCGCTAAATAATAACAGCTGCTCGGGCCGATCTTTAGGTTAAGCCGTGCTTGCCTAGGTTGGTCTGTGGATTGGTGACCACCCTTACATACCGAGTTTCCTCCGTGCCTCAGAAAGCACGTAAAGATATTGGTCCCGGCAGTCATTTGTCCATCTTTGGCAGTCGTTAAAGGTAGTCAGTGGCCCAAACAGTATGACAGCCAGTCTTACCAAGTGGTATCGTATTACCCAGTATTTACAAGGTTGTGGAGGTTGGAGAGGCAGTCGCTCCATGTAAAATATTGGTATTCAGCTGCATCTGGTTAGACTGGAAGCCGATCCCAACATAGTTGGGAAAAGGCTAGGCAAATGATAAGAGAATGAGCGTCTAAATGCATGACCTGGGTAGCATTTTCCTGCGGGGTGATTTCAGATAGAAAACGCACCCAAAGTCACATACATAAGCTATATAGTTCAATACAAATCAGAACAATAAACCCAAATAACATAAGTCAAACTCATATCGGTATCTCATATGCTTGGAGTTTGGGAATATGATCTTATTGGGTATTTCATGAACGTCGTATAAATCCGATTACGCCTGAAGGTATGTTCTCAAATGTTAATATGCTAATACAAATAAGGATGGCAGGGCCCTGGAATAATCGTAAAGTTTTCTTTGAATTTGGTGTTCCTTTTGATAAGGATATTTTCACCGGCATTTTATCAAAAACGAACACAAAGAACGTGTTTTAAAATGTATTAATGTGTTGTTAGATTTGTGAAAAATCATTTTTCCCTTGCAAAATATCGTTTTGATACTCGAGAGAAATTTTACTACTTTATCGTTCACTAGCTTTATCCGCATACAAATTATATACTAAAACCTTCCTCGAGAACAACTCTATCCATTGGTGAAAACAGCATGAAAATCAGTGTAGCAGTTTTTGAGTTTATCGCGAACCGACAGACAGACAGTTGCGGCGAAGGACTTTGTTTTATAATAATTTTAGTGATCTTCTTCTTTGCATATCGATGAACTTAAATAATACGGGCCAGGAAATAGCCACACGCACAGCTCTTTCGTTAGCTTCGGTTAAATTCTGGAACTAAAAGACCCTTCGCGAGCGGCGCGCGTTAGGAATATCGCACTGCGATTCTAAACGCCCGGTGAATATTGGACATTTTTTTTTCGGTTGGGAAATCTTCAAATGACTCCTCCCACTCTGGGCGGAGAGAGAAGGAAGTGTCAGACTTTTACTGACTAAAACCCATCTTTGTTCCTTCCTCGCACTTTGTGTTCCAGGGCCCCGGTATCTCTTTCGAACATTCCCGCAGCTAGCACTCGGCTCGACCTTGGTGACTAATCCTATCACTACGGTGACTAAAACTCATTAAATCATTTTACTAGCACTTCGCCAGTGAAAATTGTGATAGCTTGACAAACTTACATGATATCAATATCATTTATAGCTTATATTATGCGGTAAAGATGTAGCTTTGTAATGGTGAAAAGATTTTTTAAATCGGTTGAGTATGAGTAGTTCTTGAGTTAAATCGTAACAAGCAAACAGACGAAAATCAAATCTTTCCTCTTTATAATGTTAGTGTAGATGCAGATAATGGTGTCGATTCTGTTGTGCATAAACTAAACTTAATTTAGGCCATTGCTATCTTTTTCTCTCTAATAAAACAAGACAGAGACGGACGTAATTTAGAGCTGTCAAATTTAATTGTAACTAATATTTCCATACACATGAAGGGAGCACGTAAAACATGTCGACTAAAAACACGGTGAAGCGCAATGCATAAACTAGTTTGACATCTCTAACTTGTTCATAGCTATAGCCGCCCTTTTCTCGCACTGCCTTTTAGTAAAAGATAGCAATAGCCTTAATTAAGTTTAGTTTGTGGACAACAGAATCGACACCGACGATATCGGTTTATAACACTATAATACACTATCATCATCATTTCAGCCGAAAGACGTCCACTGCTGGACATAGGCCTCCCCCAAGTGTCGCCACATTGACCGGTCCCTTGCGACTCGCATCCACCGGACTCCCGCAACCTTCACCAGGTCATCGGTCCACCTAGTGGGAGGTCTTCCAACGCATCGTCTTCCGGTTCGCGGTCGCCACTCCAGAACTTTCCGGCCCCAGCGGCCATCCGTTCTGCGAGCAATGTGCCCTGCCCACTGCCACTTAAGTTTAGCAATTCTTCGGGCTATGTCGGTGACCTTGGTTCTCTTGCGGATGTCTTCATTTCTGATTCGATCACGCAAGGAAACTCCGAGCATAGCCCTCTCCATTGCCCTTTGGGTGACTTTAAGCCTTTTGATAAGGCCCATTGTGAGCGACCACGTTTCGGTCCCGTATGTAATCACTGGCAACACACACTGGTCATAGACTTTCGTCTTGAGACACTGCGGTAAGTTGGACGAGAAGATACCGCGCAGTTTCCCGAACGCTGCCCAGCCGAGTCGGATTCGACGATTGACCTCTTTCTCGAAATTAGACCTACCTAACTGGACCGTTTGTCCTAGGTATACATAATCGTCTACAATTTCGAGTGTAGAGCCTCCGATCTTGATAGGAATGGGTGTGACATGGGCATTCAACATAATACACTATACTAATAATGTAACTTCAGGATTTGTGTTGCCCTTGGAGAAACGGCAGCCCTAAAACTCCTCAAGTTTAAATTCCTTTACACGTATGTATGACAGGCATTCGATTACAAAAGGGGTATTTACTGGGCTACCTTGTCTCATTTGTAACTCAATCCCACATATCTAGGTCGCTAGGGTATTTCGTATTTCCGAGTTTCACGCCAGTAGGTACACGTACAATCTTTTCTCCGAAATTGTTTCACACTAGTTTGAAAGAACTGGCCTTGCGGGCCGAACTCGCGTACGTACGGTTCTGTAGCATCGTAGTAGGGTAGCTTCCTATAATAGGCGTTGGGAGAAAAAAAAACGACTTAGGTCCATGTTCACCGAGAAGATAACAGTCTGATTATCAAAAAAACCCAATCCAACCCATGCGAAACTCTAAACTAACCCAACCCTAAATGTACGGAACAGTTCTTCTTTAGATCCCATTTAAAAAATCGAAGATAGGTAGATTGTGGATTTAATGCTTTTCGATATTTAAACCCAGTCCACGAAGAGCTATCCTTATTAGCAATCGACTGTTTCAGCTCATTGCATTCCACTGATAAAATGGGAGTCATGAATCTTCTGCGGAATTTATATTTATCAGGAGAGTTTAATGAGTTCCACTTTAGTTGGTGAAATGAGTCGTTTTTCCTGAGTAAAGCTGCCTGACTGTAAAGCGATTGCATGAAAACAAAGGGCTCAGAAAACATTTTGTCGGCTCTCGTTTTAAATTACCTAACTGAAAATGCATTTTGAAAATTTTTACTTCTCAAATGAACCGCTGATTTATAAACCATATTTATTTATGTAAATTGGTTTTACAAAACACTTTTACACGTCACATCATGTTATGTTTTAAAACTGCATGGGGCTGGAGTTTCGTGTCTGACTACTCTAACTGCCATTTTGAATAACTTACCAACAGGTATCGGTAGGTTTGTATATCTGTCTGTCTGACATTTTGTTTACCTACCGATAGAAATAAAACGTCAAAGAAAAGCTTACTTTGATTTTTCTATGAATAAAGTGACATGTAGGTGACATGGATAAAACTAACATTGTTTATAGAAACATCGATAACTGAGATTAACTGACAGTTATCCGTAAGTAAGTTATAGAAAACAGACTTAAGAAGAATTACCCGAAACAAACTCAGAGGTCATTGTCTCTTTGAAGTCCAGACATTGGTCAAGTCATTTGAAGACCATGCCGATTCTAATGTCTGAGATGGTCTTTTGAAGAAATAACAACACTGATTTGAATGGACTGTCCAGTCAGTGCAAGCATTTGTCAGTGACCGTGTAGCTCGACTAATAACCGAAGGAGCTCGTCGACATTCGCTTTTGAATTTCGGAACTGATCATAAAAGTTGCTTATCAGAATTTGCTTCCAGGAACGAGGTAATAAAGTGCCTGATTATCATAACAACCCCGTACCAGCCCTGAGGTAACTTTCTCTCAAGTTCACCCAATTTACTTAACAATACACCCTGTACCTTTATGTTCTCATGTTTCTTATTCCCTATTATTCGAATTCTGTCTTTATTGTTTTCCAGGAAATTTACGATTAATTGAGCTTGACTGAGGACAGAAGGTTCACAATAACTTGGAAAGGGAAAAAAGGCGGATCACGTCGTTTCGCAAAATAGGGATGACGACTTACTAATAAAATACTCGTATGATTCTGTACGAAATAAAATGCGTATTGTAATAAATTAATTAATACAGGCGAGAGGCACACCGTTTCACGTAGCAATCAGAGAAGAAGAGAAAAAACAGTATTGCCATAACACAAAAATGGCATAAAAGTGTTGCAAGCTTTTAATTAAAATTATTACTGCTAATTCTAACACTAAAAATAACTATATGTTTAGACTGTCCTAAACATAATTGGGGCCGGCAGTGCGATTCTGTTTAGTCCGAGAGTTAGATAATAGATCATCGAAAAATGTTGTATACGTGTTTTTTGTTTTATCAAATTAATAAAAAATGACGAAGATAAAACGCATCAAAGATCATGAGTCTTGTGACGTCACTTTCCGATAACAAATGTACCGAAATGTGACGTCACAGGTGTTTTTGGCGCACTGTCGTCGTCTTCAATTTTAATTTAAGTGAAAAAAGAAAAAATATGTTTCCGTGTTTTTGTTTTGGAAATTAAATATCTGACGGACTTACTAGATGTTTTTGGCGCCAAAAAACACAAAACATAACGTTACGACTGTACTTCCTGGAAGAGTGGTTCTGTCAGGTTCACCAGTTCCATGTCATAAGTACCTAGTCAACAAACAAAAAAACAGTTTATGGAATTTCAATACAATGGCTATTAAGTATGTTATGTGTTCATGGGACTTAACATAACTGGCGAAATGTGGGTGCACTATTAATTATTAGGGTCATCCCTAAATACATGGCATTTAAGGTGAAAGCGTCAGGGTGGCCCGCGAAATTCAAATCAAGCAAAGTCCTTCGTCGACTCTTATGAACTTGGAGGGATTGATGATTTTGATGACCATAATTCTGTAACATAATACGTCTTACAGTCACGACCGATATGTTTATCAACATAAAACTTAGCACTGCCCTGCAAAAAACGTAAGAAAACTTGAATTTCGTGACTGTACTGTAGGTACTGCACTGTCCCACAGAACAGATAAAAGAAGTTAGAAGGGCTTTCTGGGCGGGTCAGACGCGCCGCTCATATAATGTTTACGCTCATATGTCAATCGATTGCTCATTGGTCACGCCGTAACATGTATGTGTGAGTGCACGTCAAGCACAGTTTTTGCGTTAGTGTGACAATCAATAGCAAGCTCGCGATCTTCCGTTTAAACACTGCCTTAGTCTTTGTCAAGATAAAACAACCCTTTATTTTACCCTGTCATTATATTCTAAGACGAGCTTGAGGTATGAAATACGATAATAATCCTTAACATCAAGCTAACTAAGACGATAATGCTGATATCACTCTTAATTAAAACCTCCTCATAAGGTGTAAGCTATAACATTGTACCGAAGAAGTCCTCTATGAGGGCAATATGAAGACTTAATAATATATTACATGTTGAACGTTCCCCTTATCAACGTTAATGACGATGTTAACGATTTAATTAACCTTGTACGAGTTTTACTCACGTTTCTTTGTTGCTTTGCGGGGACACAGAATCATGGACACCATGGAAACTACGTTTGGAAAATAAAAATACTTGGGATACTCGTGTCTTTTGGCAGCACATAAAGGGTGTAAAAACCTCTTAACAAAGCGGAAAGGCACTGGTTCTCCCCGTCATTGCGATCGATTTTTTGTTGCACACCATACTTGGGAACCTCCTAATTACCGAGATATTGGGGGTCAAAGTAACAATTTTTTTATAAGTTTTTTTGTTAATTCAAGTTTTTATTGTAAGGAGCGAGACGGAATGAGAAGCCGTCACCTCCTTCTGCGAAGCAGTCATGCTAGCGAAGGAGGTGGAGGAACGCGAGAGAGAGGGAACCTCTCGCCCCAGACGCTGCGAGCGACGCACCGGGCGTCGGGGGCCACGTGGTGGCCCCCGGCCACCGTAGGCGCGGGCCTGTGGACGGTGAGCTATGGGCGCCCCAAAGAGCAAGGGCCGAAGCCTGCCGGGGCTGCGGGACTGTTCGAAAGAGATAACGTGGCTCCGGAACATAAAGGGCGAGGAAGGAACATGGATAGGTTTCAGTCAGTAAAAGTCCGACACCTCCCGCTCCGCCCAGAGCGCTCCCGCTCTTCTGACTAAAACTACGTCATTTGATGACTCCATCCGAAAAAAAGGTTGAAGTACACTGGTACCAGTAATCGCACCGACTTCTGGTCCCTCCCGGTAACTCAAAATTCATAAAGCATTAAAATCAAATCAAACAAAAAAACTATTTGTTAAAAAATATAATTTAATAATAAAAACTAAATCAACAATGGCAATTCAGTTAATATGGAAATAATTTTATACCTACTAAGGCGCCATATCTTTTGAAGATATCAGCTTTAATTACATATTTATAAGTTTGAAGCTGCGTTCCCTACAAAAGAAAGCGACTTTGAATGTATGCTTTAATTGGGAAATTCCAAATAAGAAATAGTTCGAATATTTGTTGTGTGTGTTATACTTTTTCCAAGTCGTTTTCTCTAGTGGATTTGCAGCTTTTCTTGTATATTAAAGTCCAAACTTTTACCGTTTGTTATCAATTTTAGTCTAATTTTAGAACGAATCACTATGGCACATTATTTGTCCGAATTATAAATTAATTTGTAATATGCGACATCTCTCTTGATTTGTTTATAAACCTGGGTGATAAAAAAAACTATTTTTCGTATTATTTTTTTTCAAACTTTTGCACCAGTACATAAATGAGTATGTTGGATGACATTTAATTTTTTTGCAATAAATATTCCGGTTTTACATGATGTATTTAGTGACACTGTATTGGGAATGATTATTGTAAATCGTAGGTATTGTGCTAAAACAGTTTCATACCTTACCTTTCAATGATTTTATTTTAATATGAGGCTTTTATAATCAGAAACAAAAGTTCACGCAAACATTCAGAGTTGAAATACTCACCCTGTGCAGGTAAAATAATCGTGTAGTATGATATTGAAATGAAAAAAATCATTCATTTCATAAATAACTTACTACGATTTTATGTTTCATTTCAATAATTAAATGTTAAAAAACATCCGGCCAAATTGAAATATTCAGGCAATTCAATACTAAATGGAAAATTGGATTTTAACTGAATGGGAAAAACCTGTAAAATTGTTTTATTGACTTGTTGTTTTTGAACCGTGAAAATTGCAATGTAAAAAAGCCTTTGCCTTTTCCCAGTGAAATAATTTAACAGTATGCAACATGTAACGTTAAATGCGCAAAACCTCAGACACCCCAAATGATTTTTCATTCAATAGATCTAATTCTGAGACAAAAAAGCCATTGAAAAAATTTAAAGGTTTTATGTGCTGTTTTAGTTTTACTTGCAATAGAATTTACTGACAAGAACTATTATTATACCACGTATGAGAAAATTTAAATTGGACTACAACCATTTGTGTTTGTTTGTTTACCAATTTTGGCGGGTTTGCGCACGTGATGGCTTGCCCTATTAATAAATAGACAGAGCAACATTTTTAACAAAGATATTTTTGAAAAATGTACCTATATTAAAAAGTGGTTCAATTGATTCTGCTCGTGATTTTGATCAAACTATTTTCAGGTTTTGCGCGTTTAACGTTACACGTTGTATAATGTTTAGGGTTTCATAAAAGTGATTTAAACGGGTGTTATGTAGAAAATGTTGCAATAAAGAACGTTTTAAGATATTTTTTTAGAACTATTTTCAACCACAATTGATTTCCCTGGCATTTATTTTAGCCTGTTAAAATACCCTTTATATTTTTTGTACCCTGTACATAAATACATGCTTAAACCTACAAAAAATACATTAAAACATTATCTTACTCGGTTATATCTATATTTAAAGCATTTACATTTATATAAAACTATGTTAGTATGCTAAAATCTTTTTACTATTTACAGATTAAAATAGGAAAGTTTTGAACAGAAACTTCTGAATAAAACCTTTACGGTATGACCATTTTAAGTGTGCAGTTCAAGATGGCGTAGCTTGTCAAGAAAATTTGCATCGACATGTCAAACTTGCTACATTTATTTTAGTTCTGTGTGTTCCCGCCTCTACAGATAAGTTGGTTGAAGTGTATTTATGGTTCCCTATCCATTTGCATAAAATTTTAAGACCTTATATAATTTGGCATACTTTTGTGACTTCTAATTATATTTTCGCATAGTATTATTTACGCTTAACAGCTTTACGCATCATTTTTTACGCATAATTTCCCTAAGCATAATAGTGATTAAGCATAAAACTCTTAAGCATAAACGAATTTACGCATAATGATATTAAAACAAGTTTTATAACGGCATAACAAGAAGCATAATAATTAACTCCTAAAATGTTAGATATTCCATAATTGGATTTACCAATTTATTTGGACGATTAGAACAAAAACAATACCTCCTGGGGCTACCAATACATAGCATATTTGTTTTGAACATAGTTGATTGTGAACATAAGTGGGTTTTTGCACTGCAAACATGCTAACAAGCATATATCATGCATGCAGCAAGCATGCAAACATGTAAACCAGCATACACCATGCGTGCAGCATGCGTACAACTGAGCACCATGCATGCAGCATGCAAGCAAGCCTGCAGTATGCAAGCAAGCGTGTAGTATACAACATGCAGTATGCAACATGAAGCATGCAAGCAAGCCTGTAGTATGCAAGCAAGCGTGCAGTATGCAACATGCAGTATGCAACATGCAGTATGCAACATGCAGTATGCAACATGCAGTATGCAACATGCAGTATGCAACATGCAGCAAGAATGCAATATGCAACATGCAGCAAGCAAGCATGCAGTATACAAACATGCAGTATGCAACATACAGCAGGCATGGTTTCCGTCACGGCTTCGGCGTTGCGGGGCTCCGACGGTCCCACGCGAGTTTATCGTCGCAGATGTGTTTAACACTCACCACCTGCTCCTCAACTCGCGGCCCGCTTCGCCCCTCTGCGCCTACGCGATTTTAAATTACACCCTCGGGGCAGGGCAGACAAGACTACTACTACGTGGAGTCGGATTTACAGCGATTCGTTTCTGTCACTAACTTTTGTAGCACAGCTTCATGAATTTTTAATTCAAACTAAAATACTTAAAAATAACTTCAATTTGATTACGTTATTTCTATTAATTAAATGCCTAAATACTATTATGCCTAGCAATATTATGCGAATTAAATTTATGCCAAAACAAATTAGTCTTTAAGTTAATTATGCCAACATAAACTGTATGCCAAAATAAACTAAGGCAAAGTATTATTATGGCAAAACTAATTATGCCAAAATCGTTATGCCAAAGTATATTAGGAAAAAGAAAATTCTGCAAAAGGGATCCCTATTTTATTCGTCCGTGTTATCTTTTTGAACATCTAACATGTCTACCGGTAGGTATACCAAGGTATTTAGTAAGGGGTTCAAGAGGAAGAGACCTCAAGTCTAGGCTAAAGACCTCTTGAACCCCTTACTAAAGCAAAAGCAAGGCACATTTGTGGTACCTCAAGGTTCAAAATATAGTACCAGGAATGGAAAAAACAGTTACCTACACATGCACGGTCTTGGTAAAAATTGACGCAAAAATATTTATCGTTTTCGTTCCACAACTGAACCTACTAACGAAGATCATCAAAACAAGAATCCTCTATGTGCGCGCTCTGTGTAAATCCATTTCAAAACCGATACATCCGGTCTCCTCTCGTCAACAAAATCCAGGATTAGTGTGCTCAATAACGCATCTCTTGCAGTACTTCTTGACGGCCCTGTACCCTCGTAACGTGACGGGCGTGTCTTGTATGTTGAGTTGGGTTAGTCCTCTGCAGTAGTAGGCGACGGCTTCTAGACCATCATCACCGATCAGCTCGCAGCCCCGAAGTGCCAGCTTTTTGAGATTTGGACAACATCGGGCTAGGATCTGGAAAAAAGTAGACGTTATAGAAGGTATACTATGTATAAATGAGAAATGATGTTTATTCTGCAAATAGGTTTCAAAAGCATAATAATATGTGAGTTCGGTGTTTCGTATCTGACTACTCTGCTGAGAAGAAACAGCCGTAACAAACTCAAGAGGTCATAGTCTCTTTTAAGGTCCAGACATATCTTGGTCAACTCCCATGAGAACTATGCAGATTAGTGTCTGAGGTAGTCTTTTGAACAAAGAAACACTGATTTGAGTGAATCTGTCCAGTCAGTGCAAGCATTTATCAGTTATCGTGCATAAACACATCACACACATCAAACATATCAACACATCACACACACCACACACACCACACACATATCCATTCACATATTAACACATCTTTTTGCAGGTGTGGAAACAAGAGATGACTAAATTGTATTGGAACGAGATTGGAAAACATAATATTATTTATGTTACCCTCGAAATTTTCGGTAAGGCAGAAATGCACCTTAGTCTCCAGATTTTGTCATATCCTGCAAATCAGATTTTCTAGCGTCGTAATTACTAATCCCGTCGTCGTCGTTGTCCCAGTTGGAGCTAAAGCTTTTTTAACCGACTACGGCAAAGCCAAAAAGAAGGGTTACAATTATGTTAGTGAGTTCACATAAATTTAATTTCTAAATTAATCATAGGCCTTAGTAAACACGCAAGAACTTCTAAATTGCACCCTACCGTCATCGCTCAAACTTTTGTGTCATTTCTTGTGTCTTATAAGTAACCTACCTTCTTCTGATTTGATAATTTTATACTTGTTGTTCTACTAAAACAATGTATGCTAATTCGAAGTACTTTTGAAATGGTAGTTTTAAAATGCATATTTGTATTGGTTTTTGGTTTTTATCTACGCTTACTGGCAGATAACACTGTACATCTATTTATGTTTTTCTCTGTAAGTGAATTTGTAATTCTTTTGAGAAAATAAATATCTTTAACCGTAATCTCGACACTACTGACTGGCTTATAAGAAAATCTTCATGAAGAATCCTGGATTAAGAAAAATAAACTTTCCAGTGGCACTTAACTAATATCAGCCTTTTGATTTCTCGTACTCAACATTATTGACTTATATAACTACTAATAATATTTACTTGTAACCCAGGCTCGGAGACATCAGTAGCCCCAAGATCGAGCGCCCTCAGCCTGGAACAGCCCCTGGCGATGGCTTCCACCCCGTCGTCTCCAAGTGCACCACACCCTCGAGCGTTCAGGTACCGCAGCTTGTAACACCTTCGAGCTAAGGTTCGGATGCCTGAGTCGGAGACCTGGTAAAGAAAGTGAAACCAGAATAAGCATGCTTTGTGGTGTTTTAGGGGTCACCAGAACTGCTAAAATAATCATCAGCATCTGCCTAGCCTTTTCCTTATGTTAGGGTTGGCTTCCAGTCTAACCATATGCAGCTGAACACCAGTATTTTACATGGAGCGACTGCCTATCTGATCTCCATAACCCAATTAGTACTGGTTAACACAATACCCCTTGGTAAGACTGGTTGTCAGACTTTCTGGGCAACTGACTACCTGTAACGACTGTCAAAGATCTAAAAATTAACTGCTCAAAGGGTCCTGAACGAAAATGTGATCAGCCGACGATTTTGTTCGAAGTTTTAATTTCAAAAGATCCAACCTTTATAACCTGTGTTACAGGGATTAACGGAACAGGGTAAAGATCTCCATCTCCAAAGAAATGGGAGAATACTCCAACCAGACGGGTGTTATGTCTGGTGGGCTACTGCCCGACAGTTGTTGTCAGGTGTTTATTTATGGGTCTTAAGTCGCGGAAAACTTAAATATTGCCATTGAGGATTTTATGTTGGTTCTTTATTTGTGGCACAGATGGCGTAGTACTTTTTTCTATGTTATTGTTTTTAGTGGTGCTGCTACACTGTCTATTAAACTACTTTCAGAACTGGCGAAGAAAACCTTGGTTAGACAACTGGAATTTTCTAGAACATGAAATTCGAAGAAATGTGACATCCACTACTATAGGGGCCACACTCATGGGCGCTTTGCACTGCCTCTCACAAGGAGAACACCTACTTGTGTCTCATCAGTGGGAACGTAAAGGCTGGTAGCCACCACTGTTCTGAGACAACGATGAAACAAATGACATCTTTTGAACTGCTCAACTTAATAACGTATCTATGTAGTATAAACTATATCTGGTGTCCACGACACAAGCCTCGTTGCTTAGTGACACTAGATAGCGCTGTGTGGAATGTGCAGCGATATTTATTTATATTTATAACATGCACAACATCACGCCTGTAATTAAAACCAAAAACTGAGGTACCCATTAAAACTAAAAAAAAAAAAAAACATCCAAATTTCGCCAGTTATGAATAAGTCTCATGTATTAAGGGACCAGCCTATTGCCATCAACCGGGCACAAAACTTCGTGCTGCTTAACTTCATGTATTGTTATGAAACCAGAAAAGATATTCATTTTCAGAATAATTCAACAGAATGAAGATCTGAGACACGATGTAGGGCAGAAAATCAACGTAGTGAGGAGAATACTAAACAGTTATCGATGTGATGGTCTAGATTGCCGTCGTCTGCATTTAGATTGGGTTTATGATCGCACTAGCGAGTTATTTCTTGAAGTATGATAACGTTTACTAGAATATTCAAGTTACACTGTGTGCCTAACAGCTCTGCTACAGCTTATTACGACCATCGTGGACCCACACCTATTGGAAGGGAGGTTGGAGTTTAAGCGGTGGGAATACGAACGATGCAATTAAGCTTATGATAGCATAAGATGGAAAGCATAATAGAAATCTTTGTTAAAATGTTGTAACGATGTCGTTTCATTTACAGTCTCGAAAACCTCCACGACGACTAAAAAACCTCCATAGTACTTACTTGTACTCAAAGAAAGAAATGTAACAGTCCTTTCAAAATGCAAATTTGAAATTGGCTTGTGGCATTGACTGCACAGCCATTTTTATCATCAGTCCTACCAAAATTATGTAACGTTATACATCTTCCTAAGTTTCTTCCTGGTACCAGAGTATTGAGTGTTTACTCTAACTAGCACAGCTAGTTTCTATTTAATGAAGAAGTTCTAAAAAACCCGACGCACGGGTTTTTTTTTAATCATACGATTTCTACAATAATAAACTACCAAGTCGCATAAGAAACGTTTATTATTTCATCATCTGCACCCATTACGTCACACTGGCTCTCCGGCGGGGAATCGAACCCCGGTCTCCCGCGTGACAGGCGGGGATACTTACCACTATACTACCGTGCGTCGGGTTTTTTTACCTCTTTTTTTGCATAAGTGCTCTTGAACGTGCCCAGATGATGCCTGTTCACTCTTGCTTTGAAGGCAGAGACTTATTTATTTAACAATTTATGTACACACTACATACAGAAAAAAAGAAAGGAATAGAAAATTGCTACAAAGGTGATGCTTATTTCTAAAGAATTCTCTTCCAGCATACCTGCAAAAGGAGAATAGATAAAAAGAGATGTAGACATAGTGTGTAAAAGATGAGAAAATAGAATACATACAAATTTAAAGCAAATATAAATATAATACAACAATAAACCTAAGAAGCGTTTCTCAATAGCAGCAAAGAGTTGGAAAAAAGCATCGCTAACCCCATATTAGATAGGACGTAAACATATCTCTCATTGAGAGGACGCCGTGTCCCAGCAGTGGGATCATTATAGGCTGCTGATGATGATGATGATGATGAAACATATCTGGCGAAATGTGGGTATACTGTAGGTATCACCCAACCTAACCCATCCATCGGGAAATTCAGGTTTGATATTACGCTTATGCTATACGAAGGCAGTCCCAGAAGTACTCGGCCTAACTTAGATAGCAAAAACAAATTCAGAGGGCTATCACATTTTTTCTTATAGTATTTGAGTGTTATAAGAGTCTAATACTCTAATACAAGAAACATTATTGTGATATTTGTTTATACCTAAACCATGATCACACATCAAAACTGAGAATAAGTGTTTTTATTTATTTCACTTAGTCCCATTCCTTTTTTACTCGTTGTTAATTTAAAAAATCGCTTTTGTGACCCTGAATTTTTGCTTAACACAACAACAGCACATTAACATCTATATTACATCTTTTTGTACTTAATTTTGAGGAAAAATTTTAGGGACAGTTTTTTTACGCCCGCTCCTGTTAGTTAGGTTTTTACACGTGCCGCAAATGAAAGAAGAACTACCAATGCAAGACTACTTAAAACAGTACTTTTCAGAGGACAGTGAGAATGCTAGATTAAAGAAGAACTACAAGTTTCAAATTACTTAGAAACCGCGATCAAGGCACAAGGCACGAGGTTTCTTCAAGACAACTAATTAAAAGTGTGTAAGAACTTTGTTAAACACGAGTTCATTCGTCTTTATTAAAAGTTCCTGTAATTGGCCATGGCGCGTTTTTATATAGGTTTTTTGAAAAAGAAACCAAACCTATGCCATAATCAAAATAATCTACAAGAAAATACCTAATCAACAGTTTTCTTTTTCATTAGGAATTAATTAATTTTGCAGTGTTGCCTACCATCTGTTCATCTTTTGACAAAAAGGTCGCGACAATTTCTACTGAATATATGACACGAGGAATATGCTGGTGTCCCAGTTTCAGAGTTCACGGTATTAAATAAAATAAAAAGAGTATTTATTTTTAAGAGTAAATCTTATCTACTTTATACTTTGACTTGAAAAAATGAAATGGAGTTACAAAATTACCGATCGTCAATTTTACGTGTAAAGTATGTCATAGCTGTTGTATTCTATTTTCTCACTAAACTTCGATGTGCCATAATTATGCCGTAATTATTTGTTAAGGCGACTAGATGAGCTAAATTAGCAACTCTATTTGTGGTGGTTCAAAGTTCCTTTGAAATGCTGTTAGAATAAAGTTCTAATCAGCTTGCACTACAAAGTGGTTGTTACGTCAGTCACTGCGGGCCAAATAGCGAAATGAGTGGTTTCGCTCGATTTACAAAAAAACTATTGATTGGACTAAAAAACTAAAACACTATCATCATATTGCTTGTAGAATTATTTGCCAAAAAATCAGAATGATCGCATGTATATTAGTATGTTTTTTTTTGGTTGAAAGATATTTTTAGAGATAAGTTCGTGATTTTTT
This sequence comes from Xestia ashworthii, assembly GCA_950022955.1. Taxonomy (NCBI): domain Eukaryota; kingdom Metazoa; phylum Arthropoda; class Insecta; order Lepidoptera; family Noctuidae; genus Xestia; species Xestia ashworthii. The sequence continues at coordinate 15,271,736 of OX465569.1, forward strand.
TTTTTGGAGTCAAATTAATTTTATTATGTTATCAAAACACTATCATACTAGCATATATCCTGAAGAATATCATATATTTTTCTGGTTTTGTTTATAGCAGTGTATCATATACTTTTAGTCCTTATAAAACTCGCGTTTAGCTCATGTAATCGCTTAACTAGTTTATACCCGTGGCTTTGCCCACGTGGAGTTGGTAATTGTATCACGGGATCGTGTTGCCGGGATAAAAAGTATCCTATGTGTTAATCCATGTTATAATCTATCTGTATGCCGAAATAGGCATACATACAATTAAAATCCATTCAGTATTTTTTGTGTGGAAATATAACAAATATCCATCCAGGCACCCTTACAAACTTTCGTATTTATAATAGCAAAAAGAGTGAAATGCATCTGAACTTATACTGTCACTTACAGGATATCATCCGTCATTATTCATCGAAATATCGGGAGCTCAAAATAATGAATATTCACGGAAGATATCCCGTAAGTGACAAAATAAGTTTAGTTTTAAACCGTGAAAGCTTAAAACAGTGTTTAAAATGCATCTATCAACAAGAAAATCCCTCCAAATTAAGATACAAATGTAAACTTGGAGACTACAAGACATGGCAAGAAATGTAGGAATATTGCAAGAATAAGTATTTACATAACAAATAGCCACCGACCGTCCATAACTTTTCAGACATCAGTCTAGACGTAAGTTAGTTTCTAGTTTCAGACATTCCCAGCGGTTCATAGTTTAACGGGGTTTATGTTCCTAATTCGGTATCAAGCTACGGAGCACGAACAAACTTTATTGACACATGATATTTTTATATGTGAGGTATTTCTGGACTGAATGGTTTCCAGAAAATTAACCAGTCAAGGTGAAATGACAGGTCTTTTTCGACCCATGATTGCGCAGAAATAAATGATTTCTTTTTGATTTTATTTAAAATACAGAATACAGAATTTGAGTTTAAATAAGTCCTCTTTCTAAGAGCAGCGGTGGCCTAATGGCAGCGGCCCTGACTTACGAGCAGTAAGTTGTGGATTCGAACCGGCAGTACAAGTACGTAAAATTCGATAGGACGCGATAAGATAAATTTGACAGTTGTTCTCGATAAAATGAGTTTTTATGGAGTCAATAACTCATTTTATCGAGAATGACTGTCAAATTTATCTTATCGAGTCCTGTCGATTCCTACGTACTTGTACTGCTGCATCGGCATTACTTTGGTAATTAATTTTATCCACTCAAAACGGTGCAGGAAAACTTTATGAGGAAACAAAGGCATGTCTTATAACCAACACACTCACATGTGACATCGACCCGCCCTGGGCCCGCGTGGTGGATTGTAGCCCATTTCCTCTCATAGAGAGGAAGCCTGTGTCCCAGCAGTGGGAACATTATAGGATGATTATGCAGGATATGCAAGATCTCTTTCCCTTTTTTATATCAAGTAGACATCCATATTTATTTGCTACAGAGAATATACAAAATCGAGCTTCAATTGTTTACATAATGTTGAAAATCATTGAATATTTAACGAGTGTTGAACCTGACAAAAAAAGTACCAAACTAAACCTCTTCGCTATAAACTTTCCCCCTTTCGGATGACTAAATCCACGTTTGAACTAAAATATTCCCATTTTAGTTCAAACGTGGATTTAGTCATCCGAAAGGGGGAAAGTTGAGAATTCACTTCCAGTGGTTTTAGAGTAAATTAAATTCAGTTAGTCATTATACAGGCTGACTATTGGATGTGTATATGGTGTAAGTTTGAATTTAAGAAAAGTATGTTCTGAAGTAGGTACTTTCATCAGCTGTGACTTCTTGTCACTGTTGTGTCTGCATTCTTGTATAAAATGATCTCTTGAATATATTTACAAGTTATTATCCCCTCGTTTCTTTTATCCCTTTATTGTGATAGTATGTATTTCTCTTCAGACGACGAAGATGCGCTTGCTTTGCTGCAACTCATTAACGTGCAGAGTCACCGAAGATATTGGGTGCACCCTGTGTGGAAAATGTCACAAGAGCAGAGATATTTTAAAACAATGGAAAAATTATGCGAATATCCTGATCGTTTTCCTGCAGTGTATAAAATGTACTAGAATGTTTCGACATTCTACTGTCGAAACTAAACACGGTTTTCACAACTCCCCATTAAAACCACTATCGCCGCGCATTTTTATGCTCACTGTATAACAAAACGTCATACTGCTTGCGCGCCGCTCCAGTCGCGCCTGCTAGCGACGCGGAACAGGCGAGGAAACGACGTGCCTGCGCCGCGTCGCTTGTGTGTTATTCAAAACGTGCCGTCTCCCTAAATTTTGTATTGAAACGTTTTGAAACGGCAAGATGCCTGCGTAGCCGCGCCTTCGCCTTACGCCGCTTCTGTGTAATTTACGCCTTATGCGTAAAATGGAATGTACTTTTTGACTCGTTGGTAGTTCGACGCACCAAAGGAATAAATGAAAGGCATTTGCATATGGCTGAGATGAGAATGCTAAGGGGATGTGTGGTATAACGCGAATGGATATCATTATAAGGAATTAATACGTAAGAGGAAGTCTAGAAGTGGCGCCGGTGACTGAAACGTTGCGTGGTAACCGGTTATTGTGGGACGGACATGTGTTGCGGAGGAATGAGGAAAATGTAAATATACCAAGTGATTGGTAATTGGGTGCAGACCTTGAAATGGTTGACACTAGAGCTCATTTGCAATTAATTTAACCCGATAACTAGGGGTCCTATCTAAGTGGTTTCGGAGTAATCAACCTTTTAACAAGTCGACGTCGCTCAGAGCGTTGATATGATTCTTTTCAGAAAACCCATAAACGAATGAATATTTCTAAAACCCAGTTTATCAAAAAATAACCCAAACCTTTGGTTTAACAGCGTCAATAAGTAGCGTCATATAATGTATGTTTTTTCTATGTTTGTTCGCCAATAACTCCGTCGCTTGCCAGCCGATTTGAAAAAATATTTTTTTGTTGGAAAGGGTATACTTTCCAACTGGTCCCATCCCAGTCACCAAGTCGGGATCTGATGATGGAATCTTGGCAAAATCGAGGGAACCCTTTACCTAAATTATATACACGAAACGATTTGGATAGTTTTTGGAAGAGTAGGTACTTTCTCGGAGTGGTCCCACTTCAATTTGGTGAAGATCTGATGAAGAACTTCGGAGATAGGCAACGGAAATCCTCAATAAATGATAATAAATGGACTGAGATTGCTGAAATCTCATGTCTGTCTATTGTTTACACCAGTTCATAACATAACATCATGCCGGTACACTGTGAAGGGGTAAACGCATGTTATCCACTAAAAAGTGAAAAATAAAAACTTTTTTGCAAAAAATAAAACCCGACTTCTAAAAACACAAAAAGAGTGAAAAGTAACTTTAGCTTCATAAGTCGCTGACAAAAAAAACTAAACCAATCAAACAAAGTTCACCGACTTATAAAAAAATAAAAACATAAGAAAAAAAAAGAAACATCCGAATTGAGAACCTCCTCCTTTTTTAGAAGTCGATTAAAAAAGTTGAACTACCCCTATTTCGTAAAGAAAGAAAAAATATTTATTCGTCGCTAAGTCATGACGTGCATACAATATTAACAAACATAGAACGCAATTATACAAACACAAACATAATATTAGACTAAAACCGAAAATTAACACAACAACATTAACATTATAATAATTGCAAGAAAAAGGGGACAAAAAATAAAAAAATGCACGTCGTGAGTGCGACAAATAGGTTACCACTACTAACGAAGAGTTGTAAGAGTAGAGGAAGAGCAAATGAACGATGAACGGGACTGTGTGAAGAATGACATGGCTAGAAAGCAGGTGTCTGATGAGACGACGAGTAATAGATAAGTGTTCCGGCCTCCGCCGCCTGGATCTAGTTTATGATAAGTGGGAAGAGTATAGGTCTCCATTACCCGATTATCATAAACTAGATAACTTTACAAGGTTCCTAAGAAGTCGTGCCGACATATTAGAAACTATGCATTTTGCAAGCATGGTTAATACTGATCGAGGTGACCGAAGGTTCAGCAGCCATAAGGAGCCTAGAACTAATAAGGCATTCGCTGCTTCTAGTGAACCAGGTGTACCTACAAAGTGCCATGTGTGTAGTGATACCCACCAGTTACATGACTGTTCCAAATTTAAAAATATGGACATTGAAGATAGGTTATCTGAAATCAATAGGTTAAAATTATGTAAAAATTGCCTCAAGGGTGGTCATAATTCATTCCAGTGCAAACTTAGGCCTATGTGCCGCGTCTGTAAGAAGAAACACCATACGTTAGTACATAGGAATGAGCCAAAGGTCACTGGTGCTGTCTTAGACTCGACAGAGCCCTCTAACTCACCGGTGTCATTATCAGTTGCAGCGGCAGGTCAAGTGCTGTTAGGCACGGCTCTAGTAGACCTAGTTAATAAGCGAACTGGTGAAGTGTACCAGGCACGAGCATTGCTAGATACAGGCAGCCAGATGTCCTTAATATCCAGCGTGATGAAACAAAAACTTGACTTAGTCAGTGACACATCACGTCCAACTTATGTTTCTGGAATAAATAATTCAACCTCCAATATTTCCGAAAGGGTAAACATTAAGATAAAATCGCGTGTAAGCACTTTCTGTATCCCAATTGAATGTCTTGTTGTACCAAACATTATAGGTACGTTGCCAAACATGCAGGTCAACGTTCAGCAACTCAGTATACCAAAGGAAGTTAGGCTAGCAGACCCCACTTTCTATAAACCTTCTCAGATAGACATTCTGTTAGGTGCTGACGTATATTGGTCTATTGTGAATTCAAATCACATACGTTTAGGTAAAAATAAACCTGCCTTACAAGACACCAAGCTAGGTTGGTTAGTGTCCGGCCCTACCGGGCAAGATAGCCTAAAATCCCTCAAGATAACTTGCAGTTTTAGTCAAGAATTACAGGATTGCCTAAAAAGGTTTTGGGAAATTGAAGAAGGTTATTCTGAACAATTTTCTCGTTCACCAGATGAACATTTTTGTGAAAGGCACTTTGTTGAAAACACTAAACGCCTAGCTAACGGTAGATTTTCAGTGTCAATACCTCTAAAAGAAGCACCTAAACGTGCGCTAGGAGATTCCTACGCTATGGCTAGGAAAAGATTTCTAAGTTTAGAGACTAGGCTGAACAAGAATCCTCAGTTAAAGGAAGCTTATTTCAACTTCATTAACGAATATAAAGAGTTAGGTCATCTAACTGAAGTTGTAAAGCCTCAATTCGGGTACTATTTACCCCACCATTGCGTCGTTAGAGAACACAGCGAGACCACTAAGGTTAGAGTCGTTTTCGATGCATCTGCAAAAACTACATCAGGCAAATCGCTGAACGACATTCAAGCGGTAGGTCCAGTCATCCAGAGTGACTTGATGTCTATCTTACTGCGTTTTCGAGAGCATAGGTTTGTCCTTACTGGAGATATTGCTAAAATGTACAGGCAGATTGTTATAGATGAGTCCCAACGCCATCTGCAGTTAATACTGTGGCGCTGTGAGAAAACTCACAACATTGTAATCTATCAGCTGAATACGGTAACTTATGGTACAGCATCGGCGCCGTTCCTTAGTACTAGGTGTCTTCAACAACTAGCACTAGAGTGTGACGATGAACTTATAGAAAAGACTATGCTAACCGACTTCTACATAGACGATTTAAGTACAGGTTGCGCATCAGAAGATCAGCTGACACACATTCATAAAGGCATAACTCAAGTTTTAGAGTCAGCTGGGTTCATACTTAGGAAGTTTCGCACCAATTGTCCACAGATATTCAAGAAGGAACAAGTTAACAGCGACAATTTAGATCTGTGCAAAGAATCAGCTGTGTTAGGATTGAACTGGTCTCCGGTGAGTGACACAATTCAATTCTCTACCAATGTACCTCTTGCATCTCAGTTAACGAAACGAACGGTTATCTCTATGACTTGTAAAATATTTGATCCACTAGGACTCTTGAGTGCTGCAATTATCAAACCAAAAATATTACTGCAGAAGTTATGGTGTGCCAAGTTGGATTGGGATGAGCCAATACCAAATAACTTAGCTAAGGATTGGTTTAGCTTTGGTGATAATTTATCTTGTTTGTACAATCTACATCTACCTAGGTACGTCTTGTGTGAAATGCCAGAACACATCGAATTGCATTGTTTTGTAGATGCCTCGCAAGTAGCCTATGGCGCATGCGTTTATCTAAGGTCTAAGTGTAGTAATCATGCGTATACATCACGCCTGTTATGTGCAAAGGCTAGGGTAGCACCTATTAAACCAATGACTATTCCTAGACTAGAACTATGTGGAGCGCTCCTCGGAGCTAGACTTTGCCAGAAGGTCAGTCAGTCCTTAAAATGTAAAATTAATAAGAAAATAATATGGACAGACTCCACGGTAGTATTAGGATGGCTGAGAATGCAGCCAAACTCACTGAAAACTTTCGTACGCAATAGAATAAACGAAATTCAGGAGTTAACAGCCGATTATAAGTGGTATCATGTTCCCACAACCTTGAACCCTGCTGACATGGCTTCAAGGGGGGTAGACCCACCCGTGCTGAAGAGTTCAACACTTTGGTGGGAAGGCCCTCCCTTCTTAAAAGAAGAGAAATATGAGTGGTCCACGAAGCCACCACTTTCAGAGGATGAGCCCTTACCTGAGGTGAAATCGCTCACCACATATTCATCTACAGCAAACAATAAGGAAGGTTTATATGTTAAGGTGATAGATTTCAGTAGGTTTTCTAATTTTTCACGGCTGAACAGAACAGTCGCCTATGTTCTAAGGTTCATTGACAATTGTAAGGGTCAAAGAAATTTAAGTCAGGCACTGTCAGCTGAAGAGCTACAAAAAGCATGCACTCTGCTGGCTAGACTTAGTCAGTTTGATACATTCTATGAAGAAATTGAAACATTAAGTAAAGGGCATTCCTTACATAACAAATCTAAATTATTGCCACTTAACCCCTTCGTAGACTCTAAACGGGTGCTACGAGTGGGAGGCCGTCTGGGAAATTCTAACTTTGATTATAATAAGAAGCACCCTATTCTCCTAGATGCGAAACATAGTTTCACGAAACTGTTATTTAAACATGAACACTTACGATTATTTCATGCTGGTCCTCAGGCACTGCTCGCTGCCATTCGTGAAGAATACTGGCCAATAGGAGGGAGAAACCTAGCTCGTACTGTTACCAAGCAGTGTGTGGTATGTACACGACTGCGCGGTAAGCCTTTTGAACCAATCATGGGTGACTTGCCAACAGTAAGAACTGACCGTAGCTTCGCCTTCAGTTCCTGTGGGGTAGACTTTGCGGGTCCCTTTCGAATTTCAAGCCGCAAGGGCCGAGGGAACCGCATAACTAAGAGCTATCTATGTTTGTTTGTGTGTCTTACTACTAAGGCGGTTCACCTAGAAGTAGTCAGCGACCTCACTTCTGAAGCCTTCATTCTGTGCCTGCGTAGATTTGTGGCTAGGAGAGGTAAACCCTATGCTATCTATTGCGATAATGGTCGGAATTTCATAGGGGCATGCAATGAGCTGGGTAGGATGTTGCAGAAGAGCCAAGAGTCGGTCTTCAATTACTCGGCGAACGAGGGAATCCGCTTTGTGTTTGGGCCTGCATACTCGCCTCATTTCGGGGGAATATGGGAGGCGGGGATCAAATCCTCTAAATACCATCTAAAACGAGTAGCTGGGGAGGCCTGTTTGACGTTTGAAGAGCTGGCTACACTGTTTTCACAGATTGAGGCCATACTGAACTCCCGCCCCCTCTCTCCCCTCTCGTCTGATCCAAATGACCCCTCTCCGCTAACCCCAGGGCACTTCTTAGTGGGCAGGCCATTGACCGCCGTCCCGTCGCCACCCATCACAGTACTGCGACCCAACCGCTACGAGCTCATAGAGAAAATCCGCCAACAGTTCTGGTCCAGGTGGCAGAAGGAGTTCCTGGCCGAAATGCAGCAGCGGTCCCAGTGGAGGACCCAGCAGCGAGGCATCTGCCTTGGCGACCTCGTGCTGCTGCGCGAGGCAAACCTGCCGCCACTCCAGTGGCGCTTAGGGCGCGTCACGCGCCTACACCCTGGCCCAGACGGGGTCAGTCGGGTGGCTGACATCGCCACCACCAAGGGGACGGTCACTCGTGCCGTCCGCACGATGTGCCCCCTCCTCGGAGAGCAGCATGGTTGAAAGCTTCAACCCCCGGGAGTATGTTCCGGCCTCCGCCGCCTGGCAACACTGCCGGGTGACGTGGAGCACCGCAGCCAATGGGTGCGCCGATCGCGCGCCGTCTTGCGCGCGGGCCAATGGCTGCGCGCCGCGATCACGCCACCTCAGCCGAGCCAATGGACAGCGGGGCGGCAGCGGCGTCGCGCGAGCGGGAGCACAGGGCTCCGCTGAAGAATCGTTCACTTGGCCACGAGGGCCGCTAGCAAACCAACGCGTATTTTTTGTAACGGGTCCAGCGACATTATTGTGAGAATCTAATTCCGATCAATACATCAGTTTATTTATTATTCAGTCTTGTTTCATTGAAGAAGACCTAAAACCCACGCAAGCGCGTGAACAATAAGTATTGAAGAAGAAAGCATGCTGCACCGACCGGCGCCGGCGGTCGGCGATCGGGCGATCGGGCAAACGGGTGATGATAGTTTGACGCACCTTCTACAAAGTTTCAGGCGCTACATAAAGGGTGAAAAATACCTCTTAATGAAGCCGAAAGGCACATGTTCTCCTCGTCATTCCGATCAGTTTTTTGTTCTACGCTATACCTGGGAACCTTCTAGTTACGGAGATATTGAGGGTCAAAGTTACCACTTTTAGACAACTTTTTTTTTAAACACAAGTTTTTATTGTGAGATTTTTACTTTAAATATCTCCACGGACCCGTACTTTTCAATCCATTCATCAGTACAATGTTTTGAGTGCGTTACGTTGAGTTATACCACATATCGTGATTTTTCACCTAAAAAAAAATTCTTTCCCAGCAATAATTTTTGCGTAAAGTTACTTAGTTTGATGTACAAAATGCTTGGCTGACGGCTTCGTGATGAGGTGGTTTACACCCTGTATGAATACACAAGTGCCACAGATATTTCAGCAGTTTTTTGTTTCTTACCTGAGTACACTTAGCAACAGAAAGGTACCGCAGCGCAGGCCCGAGTTTCGCCAGCTCGTACAAACCGAAGTCCGTGACGCCAGTACAGTCAGATACACTGAGTTCTTTGAGCGCACAGTACGAAGGGATCCACCGCACTCCTGCATCTGGAACAAAAATGAAAGTAACGTTAGTGGCTGAACAGATGGACAAGTTTTTAAAATGGCCATAAGTATACGACGCGTAGTCCAAGCGTCGCCGTCGCTTCTTTCAAGTTAATGTTGAAAATATGCATGACGACAGTATCAAAAACTTTCCAATCTATTTTATCCGTCTGGGAAAATAATGGACACGTATTTTTTTATTTTTTTATTATATTATATTAAAGCTAGCCTGTATTGTCCCACTGCTGGGCAAAGGCCTCCCTCCATTCCTGCCAACGATCACGATTCTGTGCTTTTTCTTTCCTATTCTCAAGGAAGACATCCAGTTCGTCATTTTTTGTTTTATAAATCAATAATTATTGACAAAGATAAAACGCATCAAAACTCGGGACCTTGGGGCTCGTGACGTGAGAACGCTCTGAAAATTATACCAAGGCGTGACGTATTGAGAATTTTAAAAGCGTCGGACCTTCGTCAATGTTGGTTTACGTAACAAAATAAAAAATACGGGTCGAATGTGGCGGGTGAATGTGTGTCTGTCTTCGTCTACCCTATTCCTTTGGGTTTTTCATCAGGAATTACTCTGTAGCAGCCACGAAGCCTAGATTCGTACCCGGTTGATGTCAATAATTTGACGACCCGAATGGCGTATAGTGGTAGTGAGGCTACCTTACGTTCTTAGGGTCCTTGGTTCGAATCCCGGTAGGAGCCTAGCAAATGTTTGTGTGATGAGCATGGACATTTGTTTCCGAGTCACGGATGTTTATATGTTTATTAAGTATGTATTTACAAACAAAAAGTATATAATTATGTAGTATATCAACTACCGTAAAACGGCGCTATTTGGGTTTTGGGGGCTATTTAGGATGTCCCAGATTTTCGAACAAAAATATCGATAGCTGTCGGTTGGTGTATGGTTGAAGTTATTTTACAATGTCTAGAAAAACTTTGATTGGAGGCTACTGAAAAATCCTGATGGAAATACCCAATAAAATTTTTGTTTACATGGGACCAAATAGTCCCCAAAAACCCAAATAGCCCCTTTTTGCAGTATCTGGTGTCCACGTCACAATCCTTGCTTAATGTGGCACTAGATGGCGCTGTGTGTTATCCAGCGAATAAGCCCGCCCCCTTTTACAAGGGACTTAAACATTTCTGGCGAAAACTGGTAGCTCTATTAGGTACACTTCTGCTTAACTCTACGGGAATTGCAAGCGTATTGTTATGATGTTTATTACGACGCCATTTTTTTGTTTTGAAAGATGCCGACTGTCGGCCCGATTTAATAAAACGAGTTCATTTATTATGATTTTCATTAATTGCCGAAACTGATGACCTACAAAAGAATGTCACGTGAAACCGCATCAAAGCTTTGCCGCTCCGTTACGCGAAATGAGATACCATTGAATGATGCAGTTGATTATTTTTCTTATCATTTGTTGGTTATTGCAATTTGATTTACATCATGCCTGCAAACTCTGAAGGCTTCGGGAGAAGAGTACCTTATAGTGGTTTCATGTTTTGCCAGTTATCTTTACAACCGTGTATACCACTGAAAATTTCCTATACCTAATCTGAGTAGGTACATTCTAATCCTAACTTCCTAACTATCCTAATTTCTTAATCCTTCCTTACCTTAATATTATAAATGCGAAATTACTTAAGTTTGTTTGGTTGTTTGTTACCTTTTCGCGCCTAAACCACTGAACTGATCGTTCTGAAATTTTGTAAATACGTTGTCAGGTATACACCGTATACAGGAATAGGGGTTACCTTTCATCCTGAAAAAAACACACAGTTCTCGAGAAAAACAACAATAACGCTGATAACACAGCTGCGCTATGGTGTCTTTTGAATCTTGATTAAAGTTAACATAAAATGACAAAGACATCGAATTCAGAACCTAATGCTCTAGTCGCGCTTGCGACACTAGACCGACAAGGCAATCAAGTCTTTATTAAACGTAGAAAGAAAGAAACAAACCGAACCTAAGCGTAATTTTGTGTGTTATGACAATTTATTCACAAAATGTCACTTACGGGATATCTTCCGTGACTTTTATTTAAATTGAGCTCCCGATATTTCGACGCCGTTGCAAGCGCCACCGCGGTCAGGGGGGTGAAACTTTCATACATTGGCTTCAAACAAAATTTTCATAGATAGTGCTGCCATCTGTGTGTTTAGGTACACCAAATTTTCAACTGTCATAACGAGAACAGCTATTGAAGACTACTTGCTAATGAAGTAGATAGCCTAGCGGTGACAGCGGTTGCCCGTGTGACCAAAGTTCGAATCCTCAGAATTTCTTTTTGTATTTATTTGGTTGAACAAAAACAGCGCCATCTAACGGTTTGGGTACACAGTTTTAAAAACGAAAACCAGAGTTGCACATCGATCTTGTATTATATAGTGTAATATCTATGACCACGGTCGCCGGTTGACTGGTGAATGAGGGTGGATGGAAAAACTTGTTAGGAGCACAGAAATCAGTCTGTATTGCAGTCAGGGCCCAGTCACTGGATCGAAGTCCACAAGCCGCGTATTTTGTCAACGGATAAACACTACTTTCCAAGGCTGACAAGAGAAGCAATTGTAGAAAGAAAACATAAAAAATTCAATCGAGAGGATGGCTTCAAACTGTCAAGTACCTACGTGGTATCCCGTTTTGAGTATGCTCAAAAGTAGCAGCCGGCAACATAATAAGGACTCTAAAAAACCTGGTGATATATACTGTGAGTGTAGTTTGCCGTGACTTAGTGTCGAGTTCCAGTAGTGCCCGTAGCAAAAGACAAAGAAAGAGGGTAGACAGATTTGTCTGCTCCTAACAAGTTTTTCCATCCAGCCGCATTCTCCAGTCAACCCGCGATCATGGCGCTTGCAACAGCGTTGAAATATCGGGAGCTCAATATAAATAAAAATCACAGAAGATATCCCGTAAGTGACATTTTAACTTTAGTTGTGAACCGTGATAGCTTAAAACAGTGTTAGATAATTTATTCCTCAGAATAATCGTGAGGAATGCCTCTTATCGCTCCAAATACGAAGATTTATGAGCGAGATTAACAACGATGAACATGGCTTAATTAACTCATGCGATGTTCAACAGAATCCTTACTAATTGTCTTGATTTATTCAGCCCCAACTATATCTACCTGGAGAGCAATGAGACGCATTCGCCTTTCAATAATTCTGACGATCGGATATAGAAATGATTGCGCTATATCGGGGGGATTATTGAGTGTACTTCAGTACTCATAAAATCAAACAAGTCATTATTAATACTGTAATATTATTGCATTCCTCAGATTTGTTTCTGTAATATATATAAAGGCTGTAACAAACCTCTTAACGAAACTGAAAGGCACTTGTTCTCCTCGTCATTGCGATCATTTTGAGACCTTGCCTGGGAACCTCTTAGTTACGGAGATATTGGGGCTCAAACTTCCAAAGAAATATGGACAAATCTCTCTGGGAGCTGGACCTGACTTTTATTTCTCGTGTCCCATATTAAGCCTTATTTAGATTGGTTTGTTCTTATGTTGTAAACATCATCCCTTTTGAAAATCATATCTAAATGGCCACATTTTTTTATAAATAGTCAACTATACTTTCAAAATCAAAAAATCAAAAGCCTATGCTTTTGATTTCTTGATTCTAACCTAAAAGTAAAATAATCGTCACAAGTGTAGTATCTGGGAACCTGCTTGTTACGGAGATAGTGGGGGTCAAGTTCTAGTTTTTGCATGTTTTTAATGTCAGATTTTTACTTTAAATATCTCCACGACAATATCCAATCGACGATATCCGATTCATCAATAAGCACTATCATACTCGTAACAACGCTACATTGAGTCCTAACGTAATATGTGTGTATTTTTAACCCAAAAAAAAGTCGTTTCCAAGCATTATTTTTTACGTAAAGTAGTTTTATGTACAGAATGCTTGGTTGACAGCTTCCTGAAGATTCGGTTTACACCCTGTATACCTATTATTACACTAGGTATTCATTTTGACGTCACCATCAGCTGGCTAGCCCTTCGCCTTTTTGTTTGAGTCTGCTTCCAGGCTTACTGTATGCGCCATGTCGACGACGACGCGTTCGTGTTCCACGCGCGCCTCAAAGAGATATCAGCAAAATGAAGGGGCCGGCAAGGGCCCATAGCCTGCCGGGGTTGCGGGACTGTTCGAAAGAGATATCGTGGCCCCGGAAGATAAAGGGCGAGGAAGGAACATGGATGGGTTTTAGTCAGTAAAAGTCTGACACTCCCTCCCGCTCCGCCCAGAGTGGGAGAAGTTATTTGATGCAGCTGAATACCAGTATTTTACATGGAATTAAATACTTGAATGTCTTTGATTGTAGGTACGACATTTTTAAAATATTTTGATGGTTTTATTTTTATTGAGTAACTTAATTTTTGTTTGCTTAATTGTGTAAAGCTAGATGTAAGTTTAATGAATATAATATTTATTGTGTACCTAATAGATCCTCTGCAATATTAATTAAGTAGTTAGTTAGTTATTAGTTATCTTGCTGCGCCCTAACAGGGTCATGTACTCACTACTCACTAGTTTTAAGCGTGAAATTTGTTGTGTACATTGTGCATTAAATAAATAAATAATTAATGGAACGACTGCCTATCTGACCTCATTGTGGAGGTACTAGTAATTGGTACTAGGTAATACGATTACAACGACTGTCAAAGATCTACAAATGGGAACTGGGGCGAACGGCTTAACGTGTGTTCCAAGACAAGGAGGGAAAGCGGTATGTAATGACATAACTGTCACCCATCCACGAACCGACGTTGGCCAGCACTGCTTAACCTTGAAGATCGATCCATGTGGCTGTTATTATTCAGCCACGAGCTCCTCTCTGTATAACAATATATGTATATACTCTCTCAGTTAATAGTTAAATAAAGTGATAAGTAGCAAAAACATCTTTAACAGAAATACATGTTAGCTTTAAACAGTATTTCTAACAATCTCCTTCTCGCGTATCCTTTTAAATCCTTTGTATTATGTTTATTATTATTCAGAAGACTTGAAAGAGTTTTATCAGCAGAAAAGTAGGTACTTTGTAAAACAGAACCCGTATATTTTAATTGTCTAAAGAGTGCCTACCCCCGTCCTTCGCAGATGTTGCTTCGGGCCAGGTTTAGTTTCCAAATATTAAATAATTTTAATGTGTTTCAGAAACTTTGTGACGTCATACTAAGAAACAGTTAAGTGTAAGGGAATTCTCTGCCTTGATATGAGTTGCAGTGCAGTCAGACTACAATATTCCCACTGCTGGGACACAGATCTCCACCAGACATCCAGTGCAAGTAGGGGGAAATCACACGTCTTCGATTTTTTGGTTCTGTTCAGGGAGAGAGCATTTTACTTTTCCTTAAAAAAACGTACCTATTCTACCACACACACATGTCACACATACTTATTTTTTTTTTTTGTAATTCGTTCATCAAATTAGTTTATTTTTAACGATTACGTCAAATATGGAAATGGGCATCACGCCAGTATAAAAAAATTGCAAATCTAAATATTTTTAATTTTTGTTTTTGTAATTCAATGGATATTGACGACAAAGATAAAACGCATCAAATCTCGGGAGTTCATGACGGCTCGTGAATAATAATAATATAATAATAATAATTTTAATGCTATGATTTACAGATTTATCAGATATTTAAATAAAAATACACGATTTTGCCGAAATATCCCTTTACTTTTTAATAGGGGACATCTGGCCCGTTCTACTGAACTAGTCCGGGCGAATCTACCCATTCACATTTTAAAAAGTTGACATCTGGCCCGCAGGCCACTTTTTGCGTGGGCGAGATGCGTTTGTTGATAATCTATTGTTTGCAGTGCATAAAAATGTTCTTTAAACTGTGTAAAATAGCAAGGCAAGGCAACACAACGCCGCTGCAAATAAAACCCAATGAATGCCGTGACCCATATACCATAATTAATCCGGGAATAGCGAGGGAATAGAACAAATAGCGCAATAATGGCGGTTTGTAAATGAGAATAATCCCCGAGATATTGAAATAGAGCAAAAAACTTTAAACACTAGTTATGTACATAGCAAACAAACCTTACAACATCTACATTCAACGGACCAGAAAATCTTGTGTGAAAATCTAGTGCAAGCAATTACATGCTTTCGAAAAACGGGCTAGACGAGTCGACTAGAGGAGCGACCGATCTAATAGAGACGTTACTCGCAGATTATAGCGATTAGATTGATGTTTTTCTGAATAATAATGCGATTACTGTCCGATGCTGACCGTATAATTTATCAGATATAACGGGAATACTTTAACTATGGTTATATTTGTAGATCAACGGTATTGGCCGGGCTGTCCACGGAAGCATTCAATCAATTGATTGCTGGAAAACGTTTTGCCTTAAAAGACTAGCCGCTAGGCTAGCTGTAGTCGCCTTTTTTTATGAGATAACTAGCTTCTGCCCGCGACTACGTTCGCGTGAAGTTTTGATATCGCAACGCATCGCCTGTAACATTCTTATTGCTGCTCCGCTCCTATTGATCATAGCGTGATGTTATATAGCCTATAGCCTTCCTCGGTAAATGGACTATCCAACACAAAAATAATTTTTCAATTCGAGCCGGTAGTTCCTGAGATTAGCGCGTTCAACCAAACAAACAAACAAACTCTTCTGCTTTAAGATACTCGTATATATTAGTAATATATAGATAGTATAGATGAGGTCTTGGGTTTGATTACCAGGTCGGGCCAAAGTGTTATTGGGTTTTTCCATCAGTAATTTCTCAGTAGCAGCCATGGAGTCTAGATTTATGCCTGATTGATGGCAATGGGCTCATCCCTATTACATGGAACTTAAACATAACTGGCGAAATGCGGGTGTACTAATAGGTACACCAATAAATTAATTAATTTATATCGCTGGACATTACACACAGCGCCATCTAGTGCCACACTAAGCAGAGCTTGTGTCGTGGTCACAGACAGTTGATATACTACACATATACTTTTTGTTTTTAAATACATACTTATTATACATATAAACATCTGTGGCGACTGTGTCTCACATACTCATCCCTTGCATAGTTATTAAGAATGTAATATTTTTCTATTGTAATTATTGTAATTTTGTGTTTTCCCACGTTGCAACATCTGCAAAGCAATTTAAGTAATGGGTACTATTGTATTCTATAATTCTTTATAGTTATAGGTACTATTGTCTTTTAGGATTCTTTATCTTTATTTAAGGTTCATTGTTCGGTTATTTTTAGTTATCGTTTATTGTACCCATTTGTATGTATATTTCCTGTGTTCTATTATACTTCTACGTAACAATCGTTTTGCCGCATCCTTTGTTTAGAAAACTCCAGATGTGGGAACGATGTTCCGAGCTTTGGACGAGGCAGGCAGTCTGTTTTCAACCACGATCGTGCGAGGTCCTTTTCTGACCCCGATCATTTTACTCGCCGAAGCTCGCGGTGATCTTGTTTGTCTATTTGTAACATTTCTAATTTTATCTAATTTTACCTTTTCATATCACGTGTAACTGCTAGTTTTAGTTACTTGATATTTTAATAAACTTTATCTTTATAACTTCTTTGCGTATCATTTGTTCACTCGGTCGCGAACCCGCACAGTGGTGAGTTGGTGACCCCGACGTGATCAAATGATAGTGTGTGAAAAGTTTCGCGAGTGCTAAATCAAATTACGTGTTAAAAATGGAGAACGGTAACGTGTCGTATTGTAAGCTGTCGACATTCACACCAGACTGCCCAGATTTATGGTTCGTAATAGCAGAAAGGTCAATGGCAGAGTCTGGGGTGACAAACCCTGCAAACAAGTTAACATGCTGTTTACGCAGCATAGACAATTGCGTATTAAAAGATATACGAGACATTGTGCTGGAACAAACACCTGTCGGGCGGGACGAATATGAATATTTTAAAGAGAGAATCATTCAACGCTTCACTGACTCGAAAAACGTGAGAATTACAAAGCTTCTCCAAGATCAAGAGATGGGCGATCGAACGCCTTCTCAATATTTGCGTCACCTCAAGCATCAGTGTGGAAATTCAATCACTGAAGACGCGCTGCGCGTAGTATGGGTCAAAGGTTTACCCAAGCAAATGAGAGTTATAATGGCCACTCAAGAGGACGTACCGCTCGAGAAAGCCGCAGCGCTTGCGGATACAATATTAGAAACGCAACGAATGCCAGAGTATAGCAGCAGCTCAGCCATTGCAGCCGTTAACGTTGAGCGTCAGCCCAATGATATGTTAGCAGAGATGCTGGTGAGAACCATGACCATGTTGGGAGAGATAATGCAGACCGATCGTAGATACCCTAGACAAAGGTCGCGGTCACGCTCCAGCTCCAGACCACGTGGCATGTTCCCATCGCAGCAGAGCCGCAATGAGGGCTTGTGTTGGTATCATTTAACTTTCGGCGCGCAGGCTCATAAGTGTATACAGCCATGCGCATACAATCGAAACCAGTCGCAGCCGGGAAACGCCAGCGGGAGTCACTAGCGGCGGATGACGCGCACTCCCAGCTCACCTCACGTCGCATTTTCGTTTACGACTGTGTCTCAAAAGCACAATTCCTGGTAGACACTGGAGCAGAGCTATGTGTCTTTCCTCACCGGTTAGTGCTACCTTCAAGAGAAAATACCGACTACGAACTTGTGGCGGCTAACGGCACCCCCATCAAAACTTATGGTACCATAACTCTCACATTAAATTTGGGCCTACGCAGAGATTTCACTTGGGTGTTCATAGTTGCCGACGTAAGCAAGCCGATACTAGGTATCGACTTCCTAGAACACTACAACCTTATGGTCGATACAAAAGCCAAGCGACTCATTGATGGTACAACCACAGTGTCTGTTAACGGACAGGTGGCTGGCCATCAAGAGACATCCATAAAAACGATAACGGGTTCATCGCCATATCACCAGTTGCTCTCAAAATACCCAGATATCACACGCCCTGATGGCACTGCTCAAGTGAAACATAATACCAAACATCATATCATTGTTAATCCCGGACCACCCGTCGCGCAGAAACCCAGACGTCTTGCTCCAGATCGATACAGCGCTGCGAAAAAAGAGTTCGACGCGATGCTGAAGCTAGGTATCGCTCGGCCTTCGCAAAGCCCCTGGGCATCACCGTTACACATGGTGCCTAAGAAGGACGACGGATGGAGGCCATGTGGCGACTATCGCGCACTCAACGCCAGGACGGAACCGGACCAATACCCAGTGCGTCATATTCAAGACTTTGCACAGTGCCTTAGTGATAAAAAAGTGTGATCTCTAGATTTAGTGCGTGCGTTCAATCAAATTCCGATCGCGGAAGAAGACATTCCCAAAACCGCGATTACTACGCCGTTTGGGCTTTATGAGTTTACATACATGACTTTTGGTTTACGTAATGCAGCCCAAACCTTTCAGCGGTTTATGGACGAAGTGCTACGTGATCTAGACTTTTGTTATTGTTATATTGATGACATTTTAATCGCCTCGCGTAGTGAAAAAGAACATTTTGAACACTTAGAGACAGTATTCAATAGATTAAGGCTTTATGGCGTGGTCGTAAACCCGTCTAAATGTGTGTTTGGTCAATCAACCATTAAGTTTCTCGGCTATCTTGTGTCAGCCGATGGTACGTGCCCGCTCCCTGAAAAGGTCGAAGCGATCCGTACCTACCCAATTCCAGCCACAGCAAAGCAGCTGCGTCAGTTCCTGGGTATGTTAAACTTTTATAGAAGATTTATACCTAATGCAGCCGGTAGTCAAGCAATGTTATGTGAACTCTTACGAGGCAACCTTAAAGGCAAAACACCAATCGCTTGGACCGACGAAGCCAAAGATGCTTTTGAAAATTGTAAGCTCAGTTTAGCTCAAGCCGCGTTGTTAGCTCATCCGCGTTCAGACTCAGACTTAGCCGTTTTTGCTGACGCGTCTGACTTCACGATAGGCGCTGCGCTACAACAAAGAGTAGGTAATGATTGGCAACCTATCGCCTTCTTTTCCAAGAAATTGTCACCTGCTGAACAAAAGTACTCAGCATATGATCGCGAACTCCTCGCTATTTATGCTGCAGTAAAACATTTTAGACATCATGTTGAAGCGCGTAATTTTATTATTTTCACTGACCACAAACCAATTACATTTGCTTTTAGAAAGAAAGATCAACAAAATACTCCTAGACAGTTTCGTTATTTGGACTTCATTAGTCAATTTACAACCGATATTCGCCACGTTAAAGGTACAGACAATGTACCAGCTGACGTCCTATCGCGGATCGAAACACTCGATTCATGTATAAATTGGACAGAGTTGGCAGTTTCGCAAAGCAGTGACATATCTTTGCAATCATTACTAAAAAATAATAATTCTTCTTTAAAGCTGAAGCAGGTAAATCTACCTGGTACATCTGAACCTATTTATTGCGACGTTAGTACACCAAACGTTCGGCCTTTTATTACCGAGTCTTTTCGCAGAGCAGCCTTTGACTCCGTACATAAACTATCACATCCGGGTGCTAGAGCTACAACGAAGCTAGTGTCGAAGCGTTTTGTGTGGCCTTCTATGAACCAAGATTGTAAACAATGGTCTAGGGCATGCATTGATTGTCAGCGTGCTAAAGTTTCACGACATGTCCATTCAATACCAGGAAATTTCGCACCTCCGTCAGCTAGGTTTGAGCACATCCACTTAGACTTAATTGTAATGCCGTATGCAGATGGATGCAGATACTGTCTAACTTGTGTCGACCGTTTTTCGCGCTGGCCTGAAGTCATACCTCTAGAAAACCAAGAAGCTGAAACCGTTGCTCGTGCATTTTACATTCACTGGATATCACGCTTCGGCGTTCCCTTACGTGTTACTACAGATCAAGGCAGACAGTTTGAATCACACCTATTTAGGAATCTCAATACCCTATTAGGAACCAAACATCTTCGTACTACTGCGTACCACCCATCTGCCAATGGAATGGTAGAACGTCTGCACAGGCAACTCAAAGCCGCAATAAAATGTCACTTAACAACTGATAATTGGGTACGCATCTTACCAACAGTAATGTTAGGCATTAGGTCAGCCTGGAAGGAAGATCTTCAAGCTACCCCAGCTGAAATGTTATACGGTCAAGGTATTAGACTGCCGGGTGAGTTTTTAGCACCTTCTGTAAATAGTAGTATCATAGTGGTGCCAGACTTTGCTCAAGAACTTCGATCTCAATTCAATTCTTTAAAACCAGTAAATGGCTCTGCACATGGTGATAGAAAGAGCTTCATTTTTAAAGACTTGGCAACAGCCAGTCATGTCTTCTTGCGCAATGACACTGTTAAAGCTCCTCTAGTACAGCCTTACGATGGGCCTTACCAGGTCATCACGAGGAATGACAAAACATTTGTCATTCGAATTAGGGACCGTGACGTTACAGTCACAATTGATAGGTTAAAACCGGCTTATATACTGTCAGAAAATCAATTTACGCCTAGCGAGAATATCACAACTTATATTGTGAACCAAAATGATCACCAAACCGCAGCTTCCGATCAGCTGCTAAGGGCCGATAGTAACACACAACAACAGCAACAGCTTATTCCTCGCCGTTCTGGTAGGCGAGTTAAATTTCCTGATTACTATCAGGCAAGTTTTTCGTGATCTTTATCACTGGTAGGGGGGTACTGTGGCGACTGTGTCTCACATACTCATCCCTTGCATAGTTATTAAGAATGTAATATTTTTCTATTGTAATTATTGTAATTTTGTGTTTTCCCACGTTGCAACATCTGCAAAGCAATTTAAGTAATGGGTACTATTGTATTCTATAATTCTTTATAGTTATAGGTACTATTGTCTTTTAGGATTCTTTATCTTTATTTAAGGTTCATTGTTCGGTTATTTTTAGTTATCGTTTATTGTACCCATTTGTATGTATATTTCCTGTGTTCTATTATACTTCTACGTAACAATCGTTTTGCCGCATCCTTTGTTTAGAAAACTCCAGATGTGGGAACGATGTTCCGAGCTTTGGACGAGGCAGGCAGTCTGTTTTCAACCACGATCGTGCGAGGTCCTTTTCTGACCCCGATCATTTTACTCGCCGAAGCTCGCGGTGATCTTGTTTGTCTATTTGTAACATTTCTAATTTTATCTAATTTTACCTTTTCATATCACGTGTAACTGCTAGTTTTAGTTACTTGATATTTTAATAAACTTTATCTTTATAACTTCTTTGCGTATCATTTGTTCACTCGGTCGCGAACCCGCACACATCCATGACTCGGAAACAAATGTCCATGCTCATCACACAAACATTTGCTCCTACCGGGATTCGTACCCGGGACCCTAATAAGAACGTAAGGCAGCCACACTACCGCTGCGCCATTCGGGTCGTCAAGTCTAATCAGTCTGTCAATGTCTTCATAATTTTAATTAGAAAATGGCTTACTGGATAGAATTTCTAGGTTGAAACCTAGTTTTCTCATTCACATTGTAAATTGCTAGGCGCTAAACTGTACGCAAACACTATACTTACCTGATATAAATATGACATAAAAATAGAGAAAACCTGACATTACTTGTTGAAGAAAGATTATGTTATTTCCGAAGAGAAAACTTCAAACCTACATGACCAACCTTGATTTATAATCCAATCAAAGATTGTCTTGAAAAGATAGCATTTTCTTGGAACTTCTCGTTAAAATGTGAGCTTACGAGCCAACAATTCTATACAGAATATACTTTTTTTTATAAAATGTGGCCTACAAAAATTGTTTTTAGAAGCCACTGAATATAATTTATTATCACAAAAGTCTAGGTCTTGACACTTAGACTTATAATAGAATAGGAGATCATAAAAAAATACGTGATTTATTTATTTTTTTCTCGGCTGACTGACACGAAAATAAAGTTATTTGTGGTAGCTTCTTATGTAACTTGTTTATATTTTTCTCACAAAAAAGAACTTTAGGGTTAAATCCCCAGAATTGGTCCTCATTTTTTTATGTATCCACTTACGCCGAACAAAAGATATCTAAAGAAAAACATGTGATTTTGTAATAAACCTACAGCAATACAGGGGACGAATCAGAAAATATTTTTGTTACGACTATCAAATGTGATTCACTGTTGATGGCTTTATCAATACCTCTTTTGTAACTCAATATATCGGTTATTGGGAAAACCTATACAATGACTCAATAAGACTATACGAGCTAATAATGATTAGGTACACCGATTTACTTATCAATTCCAAAATACGGAGCTAAAATGTACCTAATGAATTTCACTTTTTAACATCTTCGCTTGGAAACGGAGACACAGCAAAATGCACAAGTAAGTTTGTCAGTGCCTGCCTGAGTGCTGCTTGACATCAAACTGCACACAAATATTGAACGGAGGCACACTGAAACTTCCATGCATTGGCTTCAAACAAAATTTTCATAGATAGTGCTGCCATCTGTGTGTTTAGGTACACCAACTTTTCAACTGTCATAACGAGAACAGCTATTTTAGACTACTTGCTAGTGAAGTAGATAGCCTAGCGGTGACAGCGGTTGCCCTTGTGACTAATATTTCACAAGTTCGAATCATCAGAATTTCTTTTTGTATTTATTTGGTTGAACAAAAACTAACAGCGCCATCTAACAGTTTGGGTACACAGTTTTAAAAACGAAAACCAGAGTTGCGGATCTATCTTGTATTATATAGTGTATTATTTATGCGACAGTCGTAGTCACGTTTTTCGATATATTACTGCGATACAGGATTTTGAATTTAGTTTTTTCATTTGCGTCATAGATGTCACTAGTCGTAGTCACGTTTTTCGATATGTTACTGCGATACAGGATTTTGAATTTAGTTTTTTCATTTGCGTCATAGATGTCACTAGTGTTCTTTTTACGAACTATCTTGACATGTCACCACACGCCTTTAGTACCACGCAGATAAGTACCACCATTTTTTTATCATTGCAAAATGGGCCTGCTCTTGACCTCTATAACGCCTGATAGAAAGCGATGAATGAGGTGTATGATGGAACGAGCGTGCCCAGAAGATGCCTGTTCACTTTTGCTCTGAAAGCGTACGGGTCAAATGTGGGAGGGTACCATCTCAGTTAAGCAGTAGACCTGAAAGATCGTCTGAGAGTATTTTTTGGTTATAACACATCAGGAAGCCGTCAACCAAGCTTTCTTTATGTAACTTTTTGCTTAAATAATTGCTGGGGTACAACATTTTTTTTGGGGTAAAAAATCATATTTTGTGGTAGAACTCAATGTAAGGCACTCAAAACAGTGCTTATGGATGGATTGAATAGTATTGAATGGAATATGTATTTTAAAAAAATGCAAAATATTGAAACTTTGACCCGCAATACCTCCGTTACTAGAAGGTTCCCAGGTATGGTGTAGAACAAAAATGATAGCAATGACGAGGAGAAGAAGTGCCTTATGGCTTCGTTAAGAGGTTTTTAACACCCTTTAATTATCTTACCTGTGACTAGAGTACATCTCCTAAGGTACAAATACTGTAGCGAGGGGCAGGTGTGGAGCAGCGCGCAGAGACCGGCGTCCGTCACAGAGCCGCAGTCTGTCAGGTCGATGTACTCCACGGGAGGGCGGCGGGTCGCCAGCCGGGTCTCCAGCCACGCCCAGTCCGGCCAGTCCACGTTTGGACAACCTGCAGACGAAAGGAAAGATTAAACCTTCATCTGTTAGTCTGAGCGGACTTCGGTCGGGCTTCACATACGAAGGGCTAACTATGTAATCATTATAATTTCAGTCGAAAGAAGTCTTCTATTGGACATAAGGCTCCCCCAAGTATCGCCACATTGACCGGTCACGTGCGTCTTGCATCCAGCCGATCCCCGCAACTTTCACCAGGTCATCGGTCCACCTAGTGGGAGGCCTAAGATTAAGCTTATTCCTATGAAAATATGGGATTTTGTTGCTTTCAATAGTAAGTTGATAGTTCAAGTTATTTTAAGAGCGGGCCACACAGTCAAACCTTAGGTGTAAAGGTACTGTATTAATAAAATTGTCCTCTTTGACGTGTTCTCAATTTCAAACTCTCATTTCAGAAACCGGGTCTTTAGTGTAACTGAAAATATACTAAGAGACTGTCCGAGTTTTACAGAATCACTGTTATTTTATAATTACGTATAGGCGCTATCACATCAGGCAATTCGAAACTGTCAAATATTCCCAATTAATCTTGAACCCAATGCTTTAGGTATAAAGTTGAAAATCTATTAAAGTTTGACAGATTTCAGAGTTTCGATGCACAAATAATGGGTTGTACAGACAACCCATTATTTGACGCTGATCTGCATCCGTTTTTGAACCCCCGACGCAAAAACGACGGGATGTTATAAGTTTGACTTGTAGTCTGTGTGTGTGTGTGTCTGTCTGTGGCATCGTAGCTCCTGAACGGATGATCAATATGTATGTATGTAAATAAATATCGGATTATATAGGTATGTATAACATATATCTAAGCTGTATGTATTACGTATATTTTATTGTATGAATGTAGTTTTTTTTTTTATTTAATTTAGAATGTAATGTTAATGCACATACGTAAGTATATCCTCTTTTGCAAATCTCGCTTTCAAAATTAGGTTTGCTGTAAGAAAACCCAACTCTGGGTTAAGCTCGCCTTTGTACATAAGCTATATTATTGCAAGTATAATATGTATATTTGTTGTTATTTTTGTGTGCAATAAAGAATAATAATAAGAATAAGAATAGGATGACCCGATTTTTATGTTTTTTATTTGAAATGTGAATTAGTCGGGAGTGTTCTTAGCTATGTTTGATAAAAATCAGTCCAAGGTGGCCGCCGCCACAAGATGCGGATTACATTTTTATTCAACAACTCCCATAATAATATGGGTATCAAATGAAAGGGCTTGACTAGTAGAATACTATACGCTATGATAAAGGGCTTGGGACATTTTTGTATGAAGCGTGGCCGGATTTTTTCCGCGCCATTTTGTTTTTTTTTTCAACTTGACACTTTAGAACGTTTTGTTCGTGCAAAACTTGTTTGAAATGTTGCCAGCTATCGATTGATACAAGTTTTATGCGTGTCCGTTCAAAACAGAGTTGTACTGAAGCTTCCATCATTCAACTATAACTCCTCGACTTAAATAAAATTAACGTAATTATGAAGCACTATTTGCTCTCAAAGGAACAAGCCTTCGAACTTCACAGTCTACGAGTAATATTTCAAAACTTGCTGCAAGATTGTAACTTATCAAGTTTTACGGGTTCACTTCAAGTTGCCAGTAACGAGAACTTTAGGGGAGCGTTATAAATTATCGATACAGCTGCACACCTTACCAGCGAAAACTTAATTTCCCAAAGGATTTAAGTGAGGTTGAGAATATAAGCAAAGTATCACGATATTGGCACTGACACGGAACTTATATCATCGCTTTTGCATGAACTTACATGACACGACTGTAAGTATTCCCTCCTATTCCTAACTATGTTGGGGTCGGCTTCCAGTCTAACCTGATGCAGCTGAATATCAGTATTTTACAAGAAGCGAGTACCTATCTGACCTCCACAACCCAGTTAGTACTGGGTAGTACGATACCCTTGGTAATACTGTTTGCCAGACTTTTTGGGCTACTGACTACCCTTAACGACTGTCAAATATCTACATTTATGACAGCCGGAATTAACGACTTAGCGTGCTTTCCGAGGAAAGGAGGAAACTCAGTGTGTAATGAGTGGTCACCTATCCACGGACCAACCTAGGCAAGCACAGCTTGACCTAAAGATATTATTTAGCCACGAGTATTAAGTTACATTAAGTAACTTAATTTGTTCGAGTAATGCTATAAGTTATATGTGGGTAATATGGCCGAGTCTTATGCTGGTAACACAAACACCTCACCTGGGCATTGAACCCTGCCTCGGTTAGGACGTAGGCTCCTTCATTCAATCACTAGACCAAAAACTAACTAAACTAGAAATCAAAAAACATTCGACCCATATTTTTTCTTTTGTTACGTAAACTAAAATGGACGAAGATTTATAACTTCACTTAAAATCAGGTAGTGAGAAGTCATTTGATGAACTACAAAAAAAAAAAAAAAAGGTGCTTCATACATAACGCCTAACTCGAAAAAATGTATGAAACAGCTGATTCGAGATTCCATAGTCGGTCCCATAGTGAAAGTTGTTCATTTTCATGAAAAAACACTACAAAATAACGTTACAGCCTTCCTCTATCCAACACTCAAAGATGTTTTTAACTCGAACCACCAGTTCCTGAAATAAGCGCGTTCAAACAAACAAGCAAACTCGTCAGCTTTATAATATTAGTATGTAACATTTATTAAATAATCCAAATGCTGGCCACAAAAGGGATAAATATAAGGCATTTGCATGTGGCTGAGATAATAAAAACGGACGATGTGTCGTGTTATGCGAATGGATAAAATAAAAACAAGTACATAAGATTAAGTCTGATATATTAGTTGCGTCGGAAACTGAGAAGTTTCGCCGGTGACTAAAAAGTTGTGTGGATAATCGGTTGGTTTTTTTTTTTTTTTTTTTTTTTTTTATTCATTTATTTGCATTCCACAAGGTAAAACATGGTGTTAACAAAAAGCTTAGAGCTAAGAACCGTTGTAGACCCTGTCAGGGCACAGCAAAATCTAATTCTTACATGCTAACAATTGAAATATACACGAAACCGAATAATTAGATAAACAAAAACAAGAAAAAGCAAAGAAATATAAATGTCAAAATACTTAAATTTAGAAATTACAATGTCAGTCGTACATAGAAACATAGCCAAAAATTAAAATTAAATTCATACACCACAAAAAACAAAATAATTATTTAAAACTCACAAAACAATAACATACCATTAGCAAACATTTATGTTTCTATTATTAGTAGGCAGGTAGCTATTTCCTTTATATCACTCAGTGCACTATGTTCTTCCACGTTTTCTTATGATTCATATTCATATTCATCCATTTTGCATTCCATAATATTGTATATAAGATGTTACAGAGGGCTTAAACCTAGGTACATAATTAAGGACCCTGTAAGGGCACAGCAAGGTAAGAGAGAGAAAGAGGGCTTTAATTTGTTTTTCTTCATTGATAATACAAATCACAATACCCAAAATAAACAATAAAAATATGTGTCTTACTTAAACTTTGTCATTTAGATATTCATTAATTGTATAATAGCATTTATATAATAAGAAATTTTGTAATTTATTTATGAATGAATTAAATTTTTGTTCCTTTTTAATTATTTCTGGCAATTTATTATAAACTTTCATTGACATCACTAGAGTACTTGTTGAGTGCATTTTTAGCTTAGAGCTTGGTAGGTTCAGTCTATTTTTATGACGTAATGTGTATCTTGATTGTATGTTTTCTCGCGTAGTGTAAAAGTGTGGGTACTTTCGAACAAATTTGCAAATTTCTAGAATGTATAAGCAGGGGAGGGTCAATATTTTATGTTCCTGGAAATGAGGTTTACAGCTGTCGGTGTCTTCTATATTTACTAATATTCTTATTAGTCTTTTTTGTAGTGTGAAAAGTGCCGGTGCGTCAGTGCTGTTTCCCCACAATATCACGCCGTAACTGAGCCACGCGTGTGCATAGGCATAGTAGGTAACTAGTGCGGTTTTAAAGTTGGTAGTCTTTTTAACTTCACGAAGGGCATATGCAAATGTGGATAGTTTAGATCTGATCTTTTTAATATGAGATTTCCAATTAATATTCGTATCTATGGATAGGCCAAGTAGAGTAAATTCTTGTACGACTTCTATTGTAGTTTTGTTGTAGGTGAAGTTTATTTCTAGTGGAGTTTTTTGACGGGGGTGGAAGGACATTATTTTAGTTTTAGAGAAATTAATTTCGAGGTTATGGTTATTCAGCCAAGTCATTATTTTATTTAGTGTAGTGGTTAGGTCCTCGCTCAAGCCAACATTGGTTCGGCATGAGGTTAGGAGTGAAATATCGTCAGCAAACAAGACGCATGGCCCTTCTATGGTTTTCGGAAGGTCGTTTATGTAAATTAGAAATAGGAGGCCTCCAACTACACTCCCTTGCGGAATAGAGGCGTTAATTGTGTTACAGTCAGACCGAATATTTTGTATTTCTTTGGTATTTTCGTTATAAAAATTTATTTCAACCTGGTGTTTCCTATTTGTTAAATATGATTTAAACCATTCGTGAGCTTTTCCGCGGATCCCTATACCATGTAATTTATTCAGTAAGATGTCGTATTGTACTTTATCGTAAGCCTTGGTCATGTCTAGCAGTAAACCTACGGCGTATTTTTTGTCATTTATTATATTTAAAACTTCCTGTATGTATGTGTAAATTGCTAAAATAGTGGATCGGTTTCTGCGAAAGCCGTTTTGGCATTCATTGAATATATTGAATTTTTCGCAAAAGGAGTACACACGATTGCACATCGCTTTCTCAAAAATTTTAGCGGCGGTTGGTAAAAGAGCTATTGGTCGGTAATTGCTCGGATCCGTTTTCGAGTTTTTTTTGTGGATTGGTTTTATTAGTGCTTTTTTTAGGAAATCCGGAAAAGTGGCTTCTTCGAAAGATTGTTGTATTAGCAAGTAAAACGGCAACGTAAGTTCGTTTGCGCATTGTCGAATTAAGATTGGTGGTAACTCATCTATTCCATGGCTTTTTTTGTTTTTTAGGTTTTTTAATAGTGTGTTTATTTCGCCGGGGTCCACTGGGCTGAGAAACATGGTGTTTTCAGTAGGGTTGAGCACTGGGGTGCCTGCGGGCTCATTGCGAGGTGTTTTGGTGCTGCCAATGGATGCAAAAAAGTTGTTAAAAAAGTTAGCTATTTCCTTAGGTTCAGTGATGCTTATATTGTTTGTTTGTAATTTAATGTTAATTTTATCCCTTGTTAATTTCTTATTTGTTCTTTCATTTATAATACTCCACATAGTTTTAACTTTGTTATTTGATTTTTTTATTTGTTTAATATAATGCAATTTCTTTGCAGTTATAACCGTTTTCTTCAGTGTTTTTTCGTATTTTTTATAGTTATTTTTAATTATCGGATTATTAGTTTTGAGTGTAAGTATCTTTTCAAGCCTTTTATTTTTACATGAAAGTTTGATGCCAGGGGTTAGCCAATGTTTTTTATAATTAGTTCTTAACTTTATTTTCATTTTAGGTATACATTGGTTTAATATGTTGGTTAGTGTGTCATTAAATGCTGCATAGTTTTCGTTTATGTTTTTATTTGTTTTTATTATTTCGTTCCAATTTAATTCATTTAATTTAGATTTGAATAGTTGAGTGTTTTTATAATTGTATAACCTTTTTTTAACATACCAGATAGTTTGTTTAGATTGTTGAGGCAATGTTATGTGTATGATAGTACCTCTATGATCTGAGAAACCTAACTCTTCTACTGTTGTATGCAGTTTACTATTGATATTTGTAAAAATTAAGTCTAGGCATGTCGATGAAGTTTGCGTAATTCGTGTTGGTAAAGTTATTTGTTGGTTGAACTTATATTCTAGCATGAGATCTAAGAATTGGTTTGTTTTCAAATTATTTTCTAAAATATTTACATTAAAGTCCCCCCTCCTATAATTATATTTAGTTTACAATATTTTTTATTTACATAACTTAATATTTGTTTTAATTGATTATAGAATATATCTTCCTGTCTTTTGTTCCAATAAACAGTTATCAACAATAGTTTTTCTTTTAATAGTTCTGTTGCACATACCTCTATAACATGTTCTATTGAAAATTCTGTGATATCACTTCTTTCCACGCATTCAATGTGTTCTTGTAAAAGGATGCAGACACCACCACCTGTTCGAGTTGTCCGGCAGTAAGAGGATGCAAATTTGTTGCCGCAAAAGTGCATTGTATCCATTTTCGCTTGAGATAACCACGATTCTGATAGGCATATAGCATTGTACTTAGGTGTTTGTTCCATGAAGGCTTCAAGTATGTGTTGTTTATTGTAGAGGCTTTGGATATTTTGGTATAGTATTTTAAATTGTTGGTCGTTGTTTACGAAATGGCTTGTTGTGAAATGACTTGTTGTGATGTTCAGTGTCATTGTAGCTTTGGTAGTGATTGTTTATATCTTGGGAGCTTATTTGGTCTTGTTTCTCTTCGCTTCTATTTATGGTAGTTCGGTTTTTGGGTGTTTCGTCTTCTATAGGTATGAGCTTCCCTTCTATCATCAATTGATTGTTACGAATTATTGCATGTAACCCTTTACTTCTTGCTTTCAGCATTTCTTCGCGCATAAGTTTCCTTTCCCTTCGCGCATTATTATCCAGAAATTCAGATAAAAATAATCCGGTACCCTGGAAGAGGTGTCTGTTTTCTTTAACATACGTAGCCATTCTCCTGCTTAATAACTCAATCACTAGTGGGCGATTATGTGTGCTATATCTGCCTATTCTGTGAGTATCCTCTATGTAACCCATTAGATCGACATTCATAATCTCGCGAAATAAATCAATTATTCTCATGTGTAGATTGTCGACTGGTTCCTTGTAGTATTCATCAAGACCATACAAAACAATCTTTTTGAGATAACTTTCTGTACAATAACTACGGTGTGACTGATCCTTAACGTTTTTTGTTTTAAGGTCCTCTATTTCAGTTTTCAATTTCTCGTTTTCGATTTTTAGGTTTTCTAAGGCAGTGTTTGTTTCGTGTTTGGTTCGGTTTCGTATGTGTGAATGTCGATGGGTGTAAGAGTAGAGGAAAACCAAAGAAACGATGAATGGACTTTTTTTGTTTGGGACAAACCCGCCACATTATCCCCAAACCACTGTAACTCCTGTGCGCCGGAATCAACAGTAGCGACCACCAGAAAAGCGCCGAGACAATGAAGCTCGACGAAGTCCTAAAGATTGAATTTAACTGTCTTGGATACCGCAACGAGATTAATCAAAAAGTATCGCGGACAAGTAATTTCCACTTTCCATATCAGCAGGAGACGGAACGAAACATGGCCAATCGACACAAAGGGACGTTCACAACTGGGATAGGCCCTCAGTTGCCTAGCATGGATGGACTGTGTGAAGGTTGATTACCTATATGGCAAGAAAGGCGGTGTCTGACGAGATGACGAGTAACAGATAAGTAAGGAAGAAGAAGACATGCTGCGCCGACCACGAATAGTGGGATAAGGGCAAGAGAATGATCACGAATGTCAAGAAAAGAACGGAAAAGAATAGAAAAGAATGCTCTCGCTCCTTTTCTGGATCTATACAATAGGCTTGTGTCCTGAAAAAATCTAATTAGTCCGTCAGTTAGATTATCAAAAAATATTTGACACGTATTTTTTCTTTTGTTACGTAGACAAAAATTGACGAAGATATGACGCTTTAAAAAATTCTCAATACGTAACGCCGTGCTATAGTTTTTAGTGCGTTGTGACGTCACGAGCCCCCACGCCCGAGTTTTGATGCGTTCTAAATTTGTCAATATTCATTGATTTACAAAAACAAAAAATACGTGTTCATTATCTTCCAATACTCTAACTGACGGACTAAATAGATTTGCAATTTATTGATGGTGGCAACTAGCCTATTATGTTCCTCTAGTTGAAACAGCAGCTGTTTGCTTTAGTAGTTCATCATCTGCCTAGCCTTTTCCCAACTATGTTGGGGTCGGCTTCCAGTCTAATCGGATGCAGCTGAATACCAGTATTTTACATAGAGCGACTGCCTATCTAACCTCCACAACCCAGATAATACTGGGTAATACGATATCACTTTTTAAGATTGGTTATCAGACTATTTGGGTCACTGACTACCTGTAACGACTTATCAAAGATGGACAAATGACAGCCGGGACCAACAGTTTAACATGCTTTCCGAGGTACGGAAGAAACTCGGTAGGTAAGGTTGGTGGTCACCCATCCACAGACCAACCTAGGCAAGCACAGCTTAACCTAAAGATCGACCCGAATTGCGTTTTTTTCGGTAGAACACGAAAGCTTGTTTTCAACTTTACCGAGCCCCGTAACCGATATAACACGGAGCTCGTCTGAGATATTCAAATTAGACGACTACTAATTATTCACTATTTAGACAGTTAGAGAAGTTTGGCACCACGGAATATCTACAAAGTCCTTTAGAGTAATCGCAAATAAACATAATTAACATTTGTAGTTGAGCATGCCTCGTTGGTCTAGTGGCTGGAAGCGCGAATACTGAGTACGAGGTCCTGGGTTTGATTCCCAGGTCAGGCAAAAGTGTGATTAAATTTTCCATTAGGAATTTCTCACTAGCAATCACGGAGTCTAGATTTGTGCCCGGTTGGTGACATTATGACCCACATTACACGGGACTTAAACATTACTGGCGAAATGAGGTGTACTATAAGGCACACTTGTGCCTTACCCTTCGACAATAAAATAAAATAAATAATAAATATAGATGGACATTACACACAGCGCCATCTAGTGCCACACTAAGCAACGAGGGTTGTGTCGTGGACACCAGATACTTATTGTACTTCATAGATACTTTTTGTTTGTAAATACATACTTATTATACATGTAACCATCCATGACTTGGAAACAAATATCCATGCTCATCACACAAATATTTGGTCCCACCGGGTTTCGAACCCGGGACCCTAAGAACGCAAGGGCAGCCTCACTACCGCTAGGCCATTTAGGTCGTCAATTACTGGCGTGATGTTATGTTTTGTTATAGTTACCTGTCAGGTCTATATGCCTCAAGTCCGTAAGGTCGGTGATGAGAGGCGCCATAGCTCTGGCGTCCATACTACTGGAGCCCGTCACAGCCAGGTGCGTGAGGTTCCTGAACGTAGCCACCAGCAGCTGGGCACTTGCTACTGTTACCTGTTGAATAGGTGAAGAATTATAATAGGCGTGACGACAGAATCAAAAAACTACAAATCTATTTAGTCCGTCAGTTAGAGTATTGGAAAATAATGGACACGTATTTTTTGTTTTTGTAAATCAATGAATATTGACAAAGATAAAACACATCAAAACTCGAAAGTGGAGAGCTCATGACGTCAGTACTCTCTAAAAGTTA
This sequence comes from Xestia ashworthii, assembly GCA_950022955.1. Taxonomy (NCBI): domain Eukaryota; kingdom Metazoa; phylum Arthropoda; class Insecta; order Lepidoptera; family Noctuidae; genus Xestia; species Xestia ashworthii. The sequence goes on from OX465569.1 coordinate 15,305,122, forward strand.
TACCTAGGCGTATTGAGAATTTTAAAAGCGTCGTATCATCGTCAATTTGTTTTTTTTTTTTATTTTGTTTACGTAACAAAGGAAAAAATACGGGTCAAATATTTTTTGATAATCTAACTGACGGACTAATTACTTTTTTTTTTGTCGTTTGCCCTATTAAAATCAATATAATTTATTCTGAATCAAACATTTATCATACAGTTGACGATGAAAGATTTCTATGTTGGGCGGGTTCAACTAAATATGTACGTGGTAACCGTTTAGCGTCGGGATTCCTTCTACCCTGTATTCTTAGATAAGCCCACCAAACTGCGTTACAGTTTGCGAATATTAAGGGGATTAGCACTCGTCTTATTAACCCTCGACGTAAAAAGAGGGGGTGTTATAAGTTTGACGTGTCTGTGTGTGTGTGTCTGTCTATGGCATCGTAGCTCCCGATCGGATGAATTGATTTTGTTTTTTTTGAAATTTTTTTTGAAAGGTGAATTAGTCGGAGAGTGTTCTTAGCTATGTTTAATAAAAATCAGTCCAAGATGGCCGCCGCCGCGTCGCCACAAATTGACGGATTACATATTTATTCAACAACTCCATATGGGTATCAAATGAAAGGGCCTGACTAATACTATACGCTATAATAAATTTCAAATCCAAGATGGCCGCCATCAAAAAATGGTTGATTATATTTTAAACCGTGAATACCTTGAAATTATGACCCTACGTTAAAATTGGGTTCAATAAAAACGATTATTGTCGAAAATTCTTGATTAGGTGCTTGTACTGGCTTTGTAGAAGACAAATATTCAAATCGTGCATTTAGTGTCTGACGTTTAATTTCGTATATTTGTCGCGTAGTTTATGTATTAAACTTAATAATTCGAACTTTATGTAAACGTTTGCTTATACGTGGTTTGATATTTCGTTCAAACAATAATTACGTTGTGCTAGCAAATTGTAAGCACAAAAGTATTTGGTTTCATGCAAATTGAGCTACATTTTCAATCTATTAAAACAGCAACTAGTCTGTTTGTTTTTCGAATCGAAAACGCAGACTAATTATTTACAATATAAACACTAACTCTATAATAGAAATAAAAATATGTACAAGTATCAAAAAGGGTTACAAGGCATCGAAAAATTCGTCCACATCTGCCAACATGAAAAGTGCCCAGAAGGCTGGCAGCATTGTCACGTTGGATGGCAATGCTGATTCGGACCCAATGGCCCTAGTGTTTCTACCCTAAATGGCTCAAATACATAATTACCAATTTAATTATTCGACTCGATTGGCGTAGTGGTAGTGAGGCTGCCTTACGTTCTTAGGGTCCTGGGTTCGAATCCCGGTAGGAGCAAATGTTTGTGTGATGAGCATGGACATTTGTTTCCGAGTCATGGATGTTTATAAATGTAGTATATCAACTATCTGGTGTCCACGACACAAGCCTTGCTTAGTGTGGCACTAGGTGGCGCTATGTGTTAATGTCCAGCGATTTTTTTTTTTTTTTTTTTCTTTTTTTTTTATTTGCGCCGTTTGAGGTTAAAAAACTTACAGCACAGTTCTTTGACCGCCACTCCCGGACGGAACTGACGCAAGGTCCTGCCCTCGCTCCAGCACATCTGGCAGCGATCTCCAAGGGTCCCGCTGCCCTCACCTTCTTCCAGGCTTCGGGCCTCGTGATCAGCCGCGTGGTCAGCCTTGCCCATCGTCGACATACCCTAGACATTCGGCAGAGGTCTGAAACCTGGAAAATTAAATTTTATCGGTTTTTGTTAACTTTTTTTTCTCTTAAGTACTATAATTTAATTCGAACTATTTTTTATGTTTTTTGTCCACCAACCAAGGTCTTAATAGCATTACTTTGTGTAATTTATTTCATCACCACTGCTCTCAAAACGGTGAAATTAATCATCGTGAGGAAACCGGTATGTCCTAGAACACACCACAAAATTAGGAGACATTTGAGAGACATCTACCAATCTGCGCTGGGCCTGCTTGCTCGATTATATTTCTTATTTATGGCCATTCTCTCTCATAGAGAGAAGGACTGTGTCCCAGCAGTGGGAACATTAATATGATGATGATGAATATATGACCTTAATGTCCTAAGCATAACAATCATCGACACACGACTATTGCGTTCATATTATTCGACGAATGCCGTCCGGATTTCCAAACAAATAAGTGGCATATGAACGCGACGATCGCATATAAGATAGAACCATTGTTTTGATTAGAACACGAAGATTGACTTTTGATTTTTGATTGACATTGAGGAAAAAGTAAATCGAAGCCATTGTACACTTTGAAACAAGTGCTTGAAAATTGAATGTTCTATTTTCAGGACTCCGTGTTAAACTGGTAAAGAAAGGTCCTGAGCTACCAAGAATGGATGACAGATGCTTTAAGAAAGAATGGGTAACAATTTATATAACCAACCTCAAGGTAAGACAAAATCTTCAACCACAGCGCATCATTCAAGGTATTATCCCTTCTTCTCCTCGGCGGGCCGCAGTCAGCGAGGGTGTGATACCCCTGGTCTAGGCTGAGCTCGCTGAGGTCTGCGGCGAGCGACAGCGCGGGCTCGGGGGGAGGGGGCGGGCGACGCCGCGCGCCCCCGCACACCCCCGGCCCGGAACAACTCCCGCTTGACATGGCGAGACCCTGGAAGAAGATATTTAAAAATTAGAAAGGAGTATTAATTAGCTAACAGGCAAAAGTCCACAGATTAGTGGTATCACTCGCACTTTGAAAACCTCTCGTCTCTATCGATCGGAGTCTCTAGACGCCAGTGGCTGACAATCCGTTTTAGTTTCGGATACCATGGTCCCCCATAACATGCATTCATCAGTTACATTGATGTTCAGCGTAAAACGTAATTTTTTCGCACTAAGGAAACGTCGTTTCTCAGCAAAATGAATGCGCAGCCTTACAGTGTGAGAGTGATTTGTTAACGAGTAATTGACTTCATGTTGGGTCCTTTTGCACCTTGTAGGTTACTTACAAACTACAACACAGTAAGTGTTTATCGCCAGAAAAAGACAAGCGTTTACAATAAAAACGTTTCTAAACTACCACTCAATAAGATACTACGTACTATGCATTAACGGTATATTTACCAAGGATTTATAAGTACATACCTGTAGATATCGACATGCGTTGATACCAATCAATTCGAGTTGTCTTTTCTCATTTCGATTTATGTAAATTATTGATCAATTTAATGAAACATTTAAACGAAATTACACGGATAGTTATTAATTCCTTAGTTGCAAAATTATTAAGAGTATTTCAAGATAGAAAATTATGATTTAATTTGATTGCAAATATTAACGAAGCTGTTTCCATTAAGAATGTTAATCGTAACAAATTGATGCAATAAATCGTTTGCGATGACAAGTATCTACAAATGTCAATAATTGAGATTGCGAGACCTGCTTTTGAATGTCTGAACAAATTATCTTAATCTCGAGACATTTTATTGGGTAGCGAAGTAAAGGATTAACCTAATTTGAGACGTCAGTTTCGCTCATAATGTTGGAAGTGGTCCTACTCTGTACACTTGTTGACAGCTACAACACTGGGGAAATGTTATTAAATTGCCAACTCCGAGATAAAGTTGAAAAGTCTCGTGCGTTTGCATTCATACCATAGTAAGTGTAGTAAACACGTAAGCAATACGAATGAACACAGTACCAAAAAAATGCAAATCTATTCAGTCCGTCCGTTAGACTATTGGAAAATAATGGCCACGTATTTTTTGTTTTTGTAAATCAATGAATTTTGACATAGACAAAACGCATCAAAACTCCGGGAGTGCACGTGACGTCAGAACTCACAAAAAAATATACCAAGGCGTGACGTATTGCGAATTTTAAAAGCGTCGTATCTTCGTCAATTTTGGTTTAGGTAACGAAAGAAAAAATACGGGGCAAATATCTTTTGATAATCTAAATGACAGACTGATTAGATTTTTTTTTGACGTCTACCCTATTACTGATGCAGCTTTTGAGTGCATGGAGGACCGAATATGACCAGAAGTTGTCTAACTGGAAAACTGAACATGACGCAATGCTGTCCACACTGATTAAGGACGTCTCCGAGATTAAAGTGGCCATGCAAAAAACTGCCATTGAGCTCGAAGTCGGGTCAGCTAGTCACCAAATGAGAGAGAAAGGGAAGAATCTGGATAAGCGTCAAGATAGCATGTCAGACATAAATAAAACCCCGTCAACTTCCCAGCTGTCCTATGCTCCACCAAAGGTCGACGCTGGAACGGTAGAGAATCCCATAGTAATTGCGTCAACAGGGAGAAAGGCGGTGGACCGAGATTTCCCCGAGACGGACCCGCGAGTTACAAATCTTGTTGAGAAACCGGTAGTGTCAGCCACCCGCCCAGCTCCTAAACCCCGTGTCTTCTTGCCACTGCCAGCCGCTGCAGCCGACGTTACTATGAGTGACACAGACAAGGACGGACAATCAAAGGATGGTTGGACGGAAGTTCGGCACAGGCGCTCCCACCGTTCGCTCGGTAATGTTCTTCGCGGGACTGCGGCTCCTGGTACCACAAATTTAGAGGCCTCAGAAAGATGGAGATACCTGCATCTCTTCTACGTCAAGCAGGGTACATCTGATAGCCAGGTAAGAGATCACCTGATTTCCATTTGTGGAACTGATGTTTGTACGGTGGAAGTGCTCAAACCTCGTGGCAAATATGCCTCCTTCAAGTTGGGTGTGCCCTCTAAGCTGGCCGAACTAGTCATGGCTGCACAAAGCTGGGCTGAGGATATCTGTGTGAAACCATGGCGCCGTAACTTTCGTGGTCAAAGCAACGACTCCCAACAAGCCCCATAACGTTATTTCTTCTCCCACCTCTACAGATCGCAACGACAATCTGCGAATACTGTACCAGAATGTGCGTGGGCTCAAAACCAAGTTACCAATATGGCGATCAAGCTTGTTGCTTTCCGATCACGACCTAATAGCCGTAACAGAGACAAACCTGGACAATTCCGTAGAGGACTCGGAAACATCAATCGGAGATTGGCGCATTCTACGCAGAGACAGAGTGACGGCGGGCGGTGGAGTGTTGCTTGCTGCGCGCCCCGGTGGCGTTACCATGAAGCGGCGACCCGATCTTGAGACTGAATGTGGCGAAGATTTATGGGCAACAATTACAATTTATGGCCAGACAATATCTGTATGTGTTGTCTATATAAAGCCCACTGCAACGGACGGCGACTACATGACTTGGTTTTGCAAAGTTGAGAGCATTATCTGCAATCTGAACGGGCCTGTTATAATATTAGGTGACCTTAACTTGAAAAGTGCCTCTGTAAATGTTAACAATTATTACTGTTACTTCTTAAGCTTCTGTAGTCTGACTGAGATGAATGAAGTGTGGAACATGCGTGGGAGTAAGTTAGACGTAGTGCTGGCTCGGGAAGGCACCGAAGTAAGTTGTGAGCACGTTAAAGGTACGGAGCTGGTCCCAATCGACCTTTATCACCCTCCATTAGATGTTGCGTTTACTCTCAAAACCCACAAAGATAGAGAAAAATTAGACCCCAGCAACATTGATCGGAGTAGGGATTGGAATTTTGGCAAAGGGAACTATTCACTTTTAAGTGATCTTATTCTTGCTGCTCCTTGGCATGACGTTATTAGCTGCGATGACGCATCCTCTGCTGCTGGTAAGTTCTATTCAGTAATTTACGACCTGTTTGATTGCTCAATTCCAAGAAAGAGGAGAATGAGCGCTGGTAATAGGAGGTACCCAGTCTGGTTTACGCGGGATATTGTGAACGACACTCGGCGGAAAACTAAACTCCACAATAGCTGGAAACTTTCGCGATGTGATGCCACATATGCAGAGTTTAGTAAACTGCGGTCTAGCCTAAAGATAAGAACCCGAGACGCCTACAGATTGCACTGCAGCAGCGTGGAAAACAGCATACGCAGTAATCCACGACACTTTTGGCAGCACTTTTCTAGCCTGCGATCTAAGGGCGGATTTGAACCAATCGTTGTTCACAATGGTGAGACGTGCTCGGGTGTCAAAGCGGCCGAGGCATTTGCTCAATATTTTGCAAGCGTATTTCAGCCCAATTCACCTAAATTAGACCCTATGAACTCCAGTCCAAGTGGTGTGACAAATAATATTCCCCTCCCCCTCTTAACCCCATCGGACGTAGTAAAAGGGATTGCTAAACTAAGACCCTCCAGCTCAGTTGGCCCTGACAACATTCCAGCCTTTGTCCTTAAGGGATGTAATGACACCTTGGCAGCTCCTTTGTGTCATATTTTTAACCTTGCCCTCCAGTCCGGCTTATACCCTGAGCAATGGAAAACTTCGCGAGTCACTCCTATCCCTAAAACCTCCGACAAAACATCGGTAGAGAAACACAGACCCATCGCTATCCTCCCAACCGTTGCCAAGGTTTTCGAGCATATTCTCCATACCGTGATTTACAAACACGTTGACAAGCTATTTTCTGATGCTCAACACGGTTTTCGACGGGGTCGCTCCGTAGACTCCAATTTGCTCATCCATGTTGACTACTTATCCAGTAGCTTGGACACCGGGAGGCAGGTCGACGCTCTATATTTCGATTTCCAAAAAGCCTTCGACACAGTTGACAACGATATATTGTTGACAAAACTAGAGGCCATAGGTTTCTCGTCCGGACTTCTCAGCTTCTTTGCCGACTACCTTCGAGATCGCAAGCAGTTTGTCAGACATGGTTGCTTTGAATCTAAACCTTATAACACCCGCTCGGGCGTGAGCCAGGGATCAGTATTGGGGCCACCTCTGTTCTTGATCATGATTAATGATTTGGTAACGGAGGTTAGGTTTGCCAGGTGCTTGCTATACGCTGATGATCTAAAATTGGTTGCACAAATCAGATCGGACGAGGACTGTATACTCCTACAAAAGGACATTGATGCCGTTTATAGGTGGAGCATTGTAACCGCTTGACTGCGCTAGAACATCGGAAATTTCTCAAGGTTACCGGCGCGTCATCACGTGACCATGACGTAATGCGACGCCGCTTCAAGTGGCCGTGCTATTGTTATCGTTTTTTGTATACTCGTTGGGAACGGTTGTAATCTCAAGTGATGTTTTTGTTAGAGCTTATGAATGCCCCATTCAGTTTGGGTTAAGTGTTTGTTGACATTTCGTCTCTAATTTATTACATTAAGTGGTAAATATTGACTATGGTTGAAAATAAACATTATGTGAACTTTAAACATTATTATTTCAAAAAGTAAATCGATACCATATATATTTTATGGCTTTTATTGGTGGAAGGGTTCTATCTTCATAGGAAAAAAAAATAAATACATACCTCATAGTAAAAAAATACTTATTTACAGGCATAAAACTGGCAAAAAACACACTTGACGGCGGTGAAAAAAAATAAACAAAAATTAAATAAATTATTACGACTACACAGTTTCACGAAACTTAAAAATATAGTTACTATCTGAAAGCTACATTCATAGAGGAACTTATGCGTAATTATTAAGTGCATAGGTCTATTCAATATTAGAAATACATGGGATTGATTGAAGGAATTCCCACTCACGTAAAAGCGTACCTACCATTTCTTGTCTTTTTTTGTTTTGTTCAGTGAAGTTTGAGTAAAGAAAATACAATAAATCTAACTATATTCGATAATAAATTACCTATATTATCATTATATTGTAATTAACCAATAAATCAGTGATTTACTCAAAAATACTCAAACAATAAACTTTTTTTCGTTGCACATGTAAACAAAACAATGGAAATTCACAGACTAAATTTGACAATTTATTTCTTAACCACAGATACATTTTTGACGGCCAGTGTTGCATGTTTCTAAGGCGGATATTCTCGATAGTTCAATTAAAAAATAGACAACCGACCCAAAACACAGTGGTTTAGAGCAAGAAGCAATAATACGACGACCAGTACTAATGTCACGTGCCATCCACCCTAAAGGGGTGATGAGCCGGCAACGGTATAAAAATTCATCCACCCTAAAAGGGTGATGCGCCGGCAAGCGGGTAAATAAACTTCCTCTCAACACAAGCAAGTGCCACGTCATGACATACGGTAGAGGGTTGCGACCAATCCATTTCAACTACAGATTGGGTGGCGACATAATTTCTCGAGTGACCAACGTAAAGGATTTGGGAGTGACTTTCGACCGCTGTCTGACATTTAAAGACCACATTTCTACCCTTGCGAAGGAGTATTTCAGGCGTCTGGGCTTTGTGATGCGAAATGCTCGTGACTTCCGCAACCCTAATGTCCTTCGTTTATTATACACCACTCTAGTTCGAAGCAAACTTGAGTCTAGTGCCTGTGTCTGGCACCCTTACACCGCTGCCCAGACATTGATGCTCGAAAAGGTGCAGAAAACCTTTCTAAGAGGCTTTTTCCAAAGGTTATTTTACTATTTTCCTTTCCTGTACCCTACCAACTATCTGTTAGGAGCGTTGGGATTTAACTCCTTGGAGGTGAGAAGAGGTGCTGAGCAGCTCAAGGTAGCCTGTAAAACCCTAAGAGGACTAATCGACTGCCCTGAGCTCCACAGCCTTTTTTGTCGGCTATTCGTGCCCGATAAATACATCGGACAACGCCAATGCCGCCGGCATAGTCTGTTCGCCCCACCGTCATCTAAAACTGTCGCCAGAGCTGAATCTCCGGTGTGTCGTAATCTTAAGACGCTCAACGCCCTTCTGATTGCCAACCCCGAATGTGATGTGTTTGCGGATGAATGGAGTAAGGTTATGCGGTTATGTCTGATTTTCTGTGAGAGAAAGTATGCAAGAGTGTCCACTGTTCCATGTTAGTTTGAGTAATTAATTTAATTCAAACCATTATAATGTATTGTATTTCTACTTTTGTTTTGTAAATTATTGTAACTGGTGTTTCTATGTTAATTATTGTAATTGGTGTTACCGTTTTAATTAACTATAAATAAATAAATTACTTATTTGTCTTATGCAGACAATTTATTGTTATCACCACCTCACCACCTTCCTGACCTTTGCCCATGTTTTTTGGGAAAATACCAACAAATTTTATTCTTCTATTGTCCTTTATCAATCGTCGGCTATCATTTACTCCTTTTTCCTTCATATCATTCCTCATACAATCCATAACCTAATGCATTATTATTATTTTATTGTTTTATTCTTCTCTGAACTATCTTGTTCATTTACAGACGAGCTCTTTCTCAAAATACTCTTACTTCAATCTAAAATCTATATATGGGTACAACTTTTATAAGCAGCCAATAGTTCTATCAGCAGTATTTTTCCTAACTAACATAGCTTTTAAAGTACATATATCATATGGACCAAGGTCTGATTTAAAGTATTTTTTTTCCTAGGGAGAATTCACGAATGCAAATTCAAACAAATAATAGACATAAATACCAAGGAACAAAATTCCGTGTACTGTCTGATCGAACAATTTATGACGTGCAGACACATTAGCATACAAAAAGACATTAGTATAGGTGCTAATTATTGTTTGTGAAGCTGTCAATTGTATAATTAATACGCAAATTATCATTTTATTCGCACTTGTGGAGGTTTGATTGCGAATTGTATGCGTCCTTAAAGTTGACACATAGTTATGATGTGCTAAATGCATTTTAAAACATTAGAGCTTATAGCTTCGCCCGGTCGAGTTCGCTTTTTGAGCCCACAGAACGCACTACCTGGATAAAAGTATCCTTTGTGTTATAAAATATCTTTCTGACAAGTTTCTTCAAAATCCACATCCATCCATTCTCACAAACTTTCGCATTTATGGGCTTTCGCAGACTAGAGACAAGACTGTCTTAATTATGACAGACTATTTTTCTACTAGTGCGAGCGAGACAGACTATTTATTCCATTTCGTAATTGTCTGTCTTAAGACAGTCTTGTCTCTAGTCTGCAAAAGCCTTATAACAGTAAGTAAGATACCTAATAACCTTCCTACGTGTTTTTCTGTTGCACAAGGGATTTCGCAGACTAGAGACAAAACTTTCTTAAGATACACTATTGCTTAAGGAGATAAATAGTCTGCCTCGATCTCACTTGTAGAAAAAAGTCTGTCTCTAGTCTGCAAAAGCCCTAAGCTATCCAACGAAATATGTTGTAGTTCTACAGAGTTCGTTATCTAAGAAATTAATTACTATGTCAAAACTAAATCTATAATACCTACGCAACTAAAACTTCTCATCGTAATCCACATTTCAGAAAGTCACTAATGTAGTCAAACGAGACTTCCACAGAACACGAGTAAATATTCAAGTGAATTACCGCAAAACAGAAACTTTATAACACCATTTTCGCTTTTGGCAGAAACATCCGTGAGCACATTATATCAAAGAGCATTGTAGGCAACTATTTCAGTCCTGTATAAATAAGAGGGTAACCTACAATATTCACTCGTATATACCTTCATCGCTTTACAGACCGACTTTGATGTATCCCACACATCACATACTAGTTTCCGATGGCATGAGTTGGCGGCAGAAGGGCCACATCAACGATTAGGACTACCTATTTTGTCATTCTTTTGAACATTGTCATGAAAGGAATAGAATCTAAGACGCAGAATGATTTCTGCGTCTTGGATCAGAGTATACTATCCGAACCAGAATATATAGCAAATTAGTAAGTATATAGAACCGAGTTTACTCTTGCGTTTTTATTCACCCCGATTTCCAAGAAACATACTCTGTCACACTACAATTCTCATTCAAGAATAAAAACTGTACATACAAATGTACTACAGTGTACACTACACCATACCGAAACCTTCGGTAGTCATAGCATGATTAAATTGCTTATAATTGTAGCGTTTATGTTACTAGCAGTACCTCAGCAGCACATCAATTTGTCCGTATTTACGCCCGGTTGATAGCAACAACTCTTTACCCGGGAGTTAAACATAACATACATGCATGCATATAATTATATGGTGTACTATACAGCGTCAAAAGGACATCGACGTACAAATGGTCACGTGGTCAATACATCATTCCGAAATCGCCTATAACCATGTAGTTTCTTGCCGATTCTTCTAAAAGAAATGCACGAACAACCCGAACCGTGTACCTTTTGCTAACGTTCTATAAGTGCCCTACAAATGGGCAGTGAATAAAAATATTTTGATTTTGAACTTTTTTGTCATCGGTATATTTTAAAAATCTGCTGTTTGCTACTTAAGTGCAATACCTACAAGGTATTTTAAATTGCCGGTGTAGCATTTTTATGTGGTTCGAAATGATGTTCTGAATAAGTTGGAACCGTTGTGCGTTGGTGCGTCGGCGTCCCGTTCCATCATGCAGATAAATATACCTCTATATTTCTTTATTTCGGGAATGACAAGCGTAATATTATGTGATAAGCAGTTCACAAAGTTTTATCTTTGTGTGCATCCTACTCTCACCCATCACTTTCTACCAATCAATCTCTGAACTTGAAAACTCCACCTACTTTCCTATTTTCTAGGAATGGCCCTTCTGTCTTTTCATTCTTTACTAGTGTGCTACATGCCGACCTTATTTCACAATTAAACGCGTATCTTTACAATGGAGGTATAAATCAAACGAGTTTGTCATCTGTGCCACTCATGCACATTTATGAGCTATGGTTATTTCGATTGAACTTGCTATTGGTAAGCCGACTTAATTTTAGATTGGCAGATCATTGGCTGTTTTAATAGTAGCTTGGCCTAAGGGCTGATCGAATATAAATGGATAGGATGAATCGTCGTGGTAGTTACAGCCTTCTGCATCTCATGTTTAAATGGGAATTTAAATCAAGAGTACAAATGGCAATTAAAAATTCATTCTGTTTGCGTAATTGCAATTGTAGATTTAATATATTCTTACTGCCTTTTGTCTATTCGGCTTTTCATGTAAGTAGCAAGATTTTCTACACACCGACACGCAACGCAACGCGACGCTGCGCGCACTTTTTAATAGAGCGACTCAAAATATATCAGCATTAGATTCACGATAAGATGCACATTCCATTGTATTTGTGAGAATTCAGTGCTGCAGCAAATGTGCGTAACTAAAAGAGGCCAGTGATTTCACGCTGCGCCGCGCGGCGCCGCGCCGCCAACGGTTTTAGCATGCGCCGCGCGGCGCCGCGCGAAATCACTAGCCTCTTTCAGTACCGAGCATGAGGCCCTGGGTGCAATTCCTAGATCGAGCAGTGAGGATTTTTCATCAAGAATTCTCAGAAGCCCGCTCGACGGCAATAGGCTCGCTTTCTATTTCATGGGAGTTCAACATTTCTGGCGTGAGTGTACAAAAGGGTGTAAAACATAACGAAGATAAAAGGCAGATGTTCTCCCCGTCATTGCGATAGTTTTTTTGTTCTTCTCCATACCCTAGGAATGGTCTATTTAGTGAGATATTGGGGGTCAAAGTCCAACTTTTTGACAAGTTTTCTTTTTTTTATAAGTCCAAGCCTAATCCAGGTGATCTAGGCTACTTATATAAGAAAGTCTAGCAGAAGCACAATAAAACACGTCCGTACAATACAAAGTATATTTTACAGCAACAAAATGGCGGTAGGGTGGTGAAACTCTTATAATAAAATATGTGCACCTACCGCCTTATACGCATACATCACATTTTTTAAATACAAGTTTTTACTGTAAGATTTTGACTTAAAACGCCTATACGACCCCCGTACTATTCAATCCATCCACACAACACAATTTTTTAAGTGCGTTCTACCACAAAACATAATTTTTACCCCAAAAAAAGTCATCTCACAGCAATAATTTTCGCGTAAAGTTACTTAGTTTGATTTACAGAATGCTTGGTTGACGGCTTCGTGATGAGGTTGTTCACACCAGGTATACCTCTGCTTAACATTTCCTACATCCTTGTCAACAAAAACCATTTACACATTACCTACATTTTCCAGCATTCAGCTTGATAAAAACCCAATCATTTGTAAATAACGGTATACTGGTATTCAATTAGTTTCTCCACTGACCTTACTAAGTATGTTATACATGATAGTTTTCTCTGTTTCCATGTAACGACGTAAACTGGTTGTAAGTAGCTATCTTAATCTAATCCGTCCGTCCGTCCGTCCGTCCGTCCGTCCGTCCGTATGTCACAGCCACTTTTTTTCCGAAACCATAAGAAATATGCTGTTGAAACTTGGTATGTTTCAACAGCATATTTCTTATGGTTTTGGGGGTCCCCCATACTTTGAACTGAAACTCGTGTTTTCTTTTCATCAATCCTATACGTGTGGGGTATCTATGGATAGGTCTTCAAAAATTATATTGAGGTTTCTAACACCATTTTTTTCTGAACTGAATAGTTTGCGCGAGAGACACTTCCAAAGTGGTAAAATGTGCCCCCCCCCCCCCCCCCCCTGTAACTTCTAAAATAAGAGAATAATAAAAGTAAAAAAATGTGTGATGTACATTACCATATAAACTTCCACCGAAAATTGGTTTGAAGGAGATCTAGTAAGTAGTTTTTTTTTTTAATACGTCATAAATCGTAAAATCGTAACTTCTATTTATGTTACTTGTTGCTACGGAAACCTTCATGGGCGAATCCGACTCGTACTTGGCCACTTTTTTTTCTTTTTCACTTCTCATGCTCTAAAAGTACGCCATTATAGCCCTACGAAGGGGGATTAAAGTGACCGTTTATTCCCTAGGGAGTAAAAAGTAATTTAAAAATGGAACGATCTTTTACTCTGAAACATGGTCACAACAGAATAACTTATCAAAGGTTTTATTTAAATTTCGAATTGGCTTGCAAATAGAAAGCGGTTTATAGAAAAAAAAAAACAAATGAACTCTTCAACGCGAGAAAAAATTATGGTTGTTTGTGTGCATCGTTGATTTTGAAAAGTATGTGCAATGCCTCTGTTGCTAGCCGCTGCAGTAATGTAGGTACTCATTATCTGTGGAGTGTGGATCATCTTCATTGCGAAAATGTTGAGAGTTTGTGTTGTGTTTTAAATTGTTAATCTTTGACTGACCTGATAGAAGAAAAAACTGACCGCTCAGTTCAGAATTTTTGTCGAGTGTAAATTTGTTCGGTTTGAAATGACTATTTTTCTCGCACTCGAAGTGAAAAGTACAGTTTGCACCTCGAGACTAAACGCCAATTTAATATACCCTCGCTTTCATTGCCTCCCTCGCAAGCTCGGGAGTCAAACTACCTCGGGTATATAATGGCTTCGTTTAGTCCCTCGTTATAAAATATACTATTTGTTACGTAAACCAAAATTGACGAAGATACGACGGTATAAAATTCTCATTACGTCACGCCTTGGTATAATTTTTGGTGCGTCGTTGACGTCATGAGCTTCCACTCCCGAGCTTTGATGCGTTTTATCTTCGTCAGTATTCATTGGTTTACATTATTATCAGCCACTTGTGTCACACTGCAAGACAAAGGCCAATCTAATCTAATCAAACTAGTGCTGTTAACCGCCAATCCTTGTGGAAGGTGTCGAGTTCGTCCCGCCATCTCCTTCTGGGCCTGCCGCGTTGCCGTTTGCTGCTGTTTGGGACCCATTTAATGGTAACTTTTGCCCATAGCTCCTCGCTCTTGCGACAGATGTGGCCAGCCCAGTTCCATTTGAGCTTGGCAGCCGTGTGACCTACATCGGCAATTTGAGTTATTTTCCAATATTCTAACTGATGGACTATCTAGCAAGTTTTTATTTTGTTGCTGACTCTCTGTGCTCAGAGTAGCTTCAGTATGAGCAGCAACAAATTTTTATTTAGCATTTTCTACGAAAAACTTGAGAGTTAAGCTGGCGTGGACATTACTTATTTTGGCATAGTTAATTAACAAAAATATTTTTTTATGATTTTTTCTATTTTTTTCTTTTGCATCTTTTAGCAACAAATTAGTAACAAATTGACCCCTATTCACTTGATCGATCATTCCACATCGAGTGATTTCCACGCTATCATAATGAAAAACTGGCGTTATCGCCGATTTTTTGCGATCGGCTGGAGCAACAAAAAAATTTTTTGGCAACTAATTAGTAACAAAATAGCAACAAATTTTGCTGTTTTTTTTTTAATTCCGCTGATTTCACATCGCCAATTTTTAAGACCTCTCTAGCCTGGTTTACTAATACTATGTTTTACATGATAGTTTTCTTTGTTTCCATGTAACGACGTAAGCTGGTTGTAAGTATCTATCAATCTATTAGTATTGATGCGCTAGTTGATCGGTAAAGCTGTATTGACAATTTTGAGTGGCTATCAAGTAGGCGGCCCGTTATACGGTAAGTGGTCAAGGTAAGTAATAGAAATCTGCGTTATCATGGGCCTATTTAATAAAAACACAGGTGACAACTTCACAAATCTTTTTTAAAAAGAAAGAAAGTAAAAGTAAAGAAACACACAAAAACAAAATGGTCAAATAACATTATATTAGAAGTAAACTTTTAGTGAATGCGCCTAAAGAAGTTTTCACTTCAAAAATCATTTTTCGAGAAAATGTGCCAATTTTGTCATGTTTCCAAAGGGCACCAACGCACAAAAGATTACTTCGTATTTAGTACATCATTCTGAACCCCGCGGCATCCGGTTAGACTGGAAGCTGACACCATATACACATAGTTGGGAAAAAAGATAGGCAGATAGATGATAACGATTCTGAACCCCGCCACATACAACATTTTTATCAGTAAGTAAAAAAAAAACACATTCTCCTAGAAAAGTGCAAAACCTCTCACTCTGCCTAGCTTTTTCCCAGCTATGTTGCAGTCGGCTTTCAGTCTAACCGGATGCAGCAGAATACCAGTATTTTAAATGGAGCGACTACCTCCACAACCCAGTCATAACTGGGTAATACGATACCACTTGGTAAGACTGGATGTCAGACTTGTGGGCCACTGACTACCTGTGACGACTGTCAAAGATGGACAAATGACAGCCGGGACCAACAGCGCGTGCTTTCCGAGGCACGGAGGAAACTCGGTATGTAAGGGAGGTCACCCATCCATATACTAACCTGGGCAAGCGCGGCTTAACCTAAAGATTGACCCGAGCAGCTGTTATTATTTAGCAATACCTACACTGTCAGAATGTACGGAACAGCTGTTTTTTTTTTCTTTAATATTGACGTTATTAGTGCGTCCCTTCAGCACTGTAGATTGACGTTCGTCCTAATTAGATTAAACGATTTAATTAGGGCACGTAAAACACCCACCTGTGTCGATCAATGGCTTCTCTAGGATTCTACTTCAGCTAAAGTCAACGAAATATAAGAAGTCCTACTGTGTATTGTCTCTGCATCACCCTAAGGTAGACCGCCCTTGCACCGTTTTTAAATGTATGTGTATAAAGTTTTAATAAATAAATAAAACCTTTAAAATTCATCCTGCTTTTCAGTTCGTAAAATATCACAGACATTTTATTCGAAGACGGTGCGATACGGTAGATTTTATTAGCCTTATGAAAGCAAAGAATAGAAAATAATCAATCAATGATTTCCAGTTTCAATATCCCATTAGAATTCCCGTACGGCATTATTCTGTAATCCATTATGGAGATAACGGAAATAGCCGAAGTGTTTAGCCTCAATTCTAACAAATAAAACGCCATCGTGTCAAAAGTGTCACGCGTATAAAAACATATTTAAAATTCTAACTGTACAAGCCCTGTGTACGTTCTGTAGAGATGGCTGACCGCTGATCAGTGGCTTCGCACTTTGGAGCGGGAATAGGGCTGCCCCTTGATTTGTAAGTGACTAAGGTCCATGTTCACCGAAATGATAACGGTCTGGTAATCTAAAAACAGCTTTCACTGTGATATGTTCCCATACAAAAATGTGTTTTAGACAGCTGTTTTTGGATAATCATACCGTCATCTTTTTGGTGAAAATGGACCTAATAATTTTGTTTTTCAAATCAATTATTACGTTACATCACATCTGTGATCCTCGCAGTGTTAGTCAGCGGTGTAGCCAAGCGTACACCAATATTTCGCCAGTTATGTTAAAGTACCATGTAATAATAGATCGAAAGCCTATTGCCACTGACTGGGCACAAATCCACATGCTGAGGGTGCAACTGAGAAAATACTTAGGTATTTTTGAAAGTGAACACGATCGGTGTTTCCCATCCCGTGTTTCAGTGTCCCTTTTAAAAGAAACGCCCAAACCATGTGCTACCAATCGAGATAGGGGAATATTTTCTTTAATCAGTCTACGTTATTAACATTTTGTTCAGAGAACGTACATAAAATCACAGTTTTTTGCACTTGCAAAAAGCAGTGTGATTTGTGTGCAAGTCAAAATATGTTGATGAATACTGCATTAAATAACATGTTTTTTCGACGAGTCGGCCATTTTGAAGTGTATAGTTTTCTGTTTTCATTATCTGCCTAAACTTTTGCTAACTATACTGGGGTCGGATTTCACTGTAACCGGATGCAGCATTTTACATCGACTGCCTATTTGACCTCCACAACCCAGTTAGTACTGAGTAAGACTGGTTGTCGAACTTTCAAATCACTGACTAACTAAAACGACTATCAAAGATCTCCAAATGACAGCCAGGACCAACGGCTAAACGTGCCTTCCGAGGCACTGAAGAAACTCGGCAAGTGATAGGTGGCCCTCCATCCAGAGACTAGTCATAGCAAGAGCTGCTTAACCTTGAAAATCAATCGACCCGTTTGCGTCTGTTATTATTAAATCCACGAGCTCCTCAGTTTTCTGTTCTAAACTCATTTTAACGTCACATATTACTTTTTAATGCTTCCATAACCACAGTTCATTTTGTGAGACACTTAAATTACAAAGTATCACAACGTCAGAGGTTTATTAGTGTAACTCGAGACCCTAGAAAGATGGGTTACCGCTCGTCAGACGCTCTTATGGCTTGCAGTGTTGCGTCAGGCAGATATAGGGCTGTCGAGAGATGACTGAATCTATTTACAACAAGTGACAAGAATGGATAAGGTAAGGGACGAGTATATCAGAGGAAGTTTAAAAGTTTCGAGAGTTACAGAAAACAAAAAAAACCGACTAGGTATAAAGGGTGTAAAACACGTCTTCACGAAGCCGAAAGGCACTTGTTCTCCCCAATATTGCGATCATTTCTTTGTTCTACACCATACCTGGGAACCTTCTAGTTACGGAGGTATAGGGGGTCAAAGTTACAACTTTTTGACAAGTTTTTTTTGTAAGATTTTTTAACACCTCCACGACCCCCGTACTATTCACATAGAGTTCTACCACAAAACGTGATTTACAACCTCAAAAAAAAAAGTTGTTTCCCAGCAAAAATTTTTGCGTTAAGTTACTTATTTTGATGTACAGAATACTTGGTTAACGGCTTTGTGATGAGGTGGTTTACACCCTGTATAGGGTAAAATTTGCTGTTACTGCTGTACCTACAATAGGCGAACATAAATGTACTGTACAGCTGATATTTTTCGCGATTTCAGGGTTGGTCCCATGGTAAAAGTTGTTTGTTATCATGAGCACAATCACCTGTTTAAGTATCGTACACTAATTACCAGCCACCCTGTATAGACAAACCGTGGGCCAATTGAATTTATTTGTTTCATTTTATTTATTTTGTCAATTTGTTTTTTTTTCTCAAAAAATTTCAATCTTGTTTCTTTCTTAGACAACCCTACAAATCTTTCCCCGCTCCCAGTCCATTAACATACACAATCACTATTTGCTTAGCCGTGGTGTTATTTCAATACCCATTGACTGCACTTGAGAAGTACTTCCAATAATTATGTTTACACTGCGTGGCGAGGTGAACACTAAGACACTATTACGCTACTGGACATTTCATTTAAGGTGAATGCTCCAGGGCAACCCGCGAAATTCAAATTTCCTTATGTTTTTTTGCAATTTATTTATTTAATTTACAGGCCAGTGCTAGGTTTTGTGTTGATTAAAATATTGTTCGCGACTATAAGACGTATGTAGTTACAGAATTATAATCATCAAAATCAATACAACCCTCCAAGTTCGTAAAGGTGTAGGAACGATTTTGACCTTGAAAAAAATCATTAAAAACATAAGAAAAGAATTTCTCGGGGGCACCCTGACGCTTTCACCTAAAAAGAAAGGCTAATGCCCGTTTTCACCGACATTCCCAATACTACCACCTACGTATGGGACCCTTAGCTTAAAAGCTCCCCTAAATTAGCCCCCAAATAAATTTTTGTTTCACCACCATTTCCATCACTTATCTAGGGGACTAATAACTAAGTGACGTTTTGTTCTCGATAGTGGTGACTGTTTTGTTTTTGAATTTATCGATACTTTGAAACATGACAGATTTTTATTAAAATCTCTTAAATAAACACCTAAATGGATACAGTTATTAATTAATCATGGTCTATTAACAATATCATAATGATTTAATTACAATAATAAGATACCTACCTGCTTAACAAGTGAATGGTAGGTAGGTAAATTGATAAAGTATCGTCAACAAAAAACCATGCTACCACGAAAAAGTACCACGAGGTTAATTTATTTTAAGAGCAAGGGACATGTAAAAACTTGCATGTGTTATATACTCACCTATTATCAGGAAATTCTAAGGCGAGTTTAATCTTTTCCAAAAAATATAACACTGAAGTTTTACTTAACCTATATCTCCTTTCAAAGTCAGTTTCATCATAATTTGGTCGTTTCCGATATATTTTTGGTTTGCGGCTGTTTTTACGTTTATAGCGTTGAATATTGTAGAAACAGTTTCTAAATTTACAAAAAGTTCGTTGAAACCAGAATCCATCTTCGTGTTTTGGGAGATCACTTACTTAGGTGCCGGTTTATGGGCAGGAATTTCGACCTCCTAAATTTAGGGGACCTTTTAGCGTTTAAGTGACCCCTAAATATTGGTGAAACAGAAACCATCCCCTATCGGTCTCCTATCTATGTTTAGGGGATCCCATAAACAGGGGATGTCGGTGAAAACGGGCATTAGAACATGTTTTTCTACATTTAAATTTTCATTTTTTTTTCTTAAGAATTTAATGTTGTGGCGAACTAGAACTGTCACGTTGGTTTTAGTGGTTGCCAGTGTGACTGATGAGCATTAGATCCTGGGTTCGATTTCCAGGTCGGGCAAAACTTTATTTGGTTTTCTTATCAGGAGTTTCTCAGTAGCAGCCACGGAGCCTGGATTTGTGCCCGATTGATGGTAATAGGCTCACCCTTTACCACGTGGGACTTAAACATAACTGGCGAAATAAGAGCGAGGTACATATTATCAGCCATAACCTGCAGGGAGTGCTTCATTGTCACTAGTACCGTTAACAGTTCCATGATGGAACTAGTGTTGTTTTTTATAATCACTAGTTCCATTTTGAAAGAATCTGAAAATAATGGAACTAGTTGTGTATTTTTTTGTTGTCACTAGTTCCATTAATAACATTAACAGTTGTATGATGGAACTACTGTTGTTTTTGTTAATCACTAGTTCCATTTTGAAAGAATTACAGGTGTAATAAGTGAATTGGAAATAATTTGTCGAGGCTCTTCCGAAAGGGGAACCGTGACCCCGATCACACGATCTGCAACGATTTTGCGTATTCAAAACGCGGTTATATAATCGCCACATAAAAATTGATTGTCCATCAGCAGATTTCCGGAAAATTTCGTAAACGTAAGAGATTTTTAATTTCGTGGAGTAGATTGGGGAATCACTAAAATTAAGAGTAAGAAGTACACAAGTTTTCAACCTCGTGTTTTTTATTCCAGGCAGGCTTTAACCGCCGCGGGAGACGCACCGGGCGTCGGAGCAACGTGGTAGGCCCCGGTCACCGTAGGCGCGGGCCTGTGGACGGTGAGCTACTTATGTATGGGCTAGCTCGACGTCCGTCCGTCTTATGACGAGAGGCCGTGTCTATGACGCGCTTCAAAAAGATGTCAGTAACAAGCCTGCCGGGGCTGCGGGACTGTTAGAAAGAGATACCGTAGCCCCGGAAAATAAAGGGCGAGGAAAGAACATGGATGGGTTTTAGTTTTAGTCAGTAAAAGTCTGATACTCCCTCCCGCTCCGCCCATAGCGGTGTTTGATGATTTCCCATCTGAAAAAAAACCTCATATCATCCATTCTCTTGCTATCCCAATTCATTCGTGGTTGACGCAGCATGTCTTCTTCTTTCATACTCTATTGCTCATCATCTCATCAGACACCGCCTTTCGTGCTTTACAATCCACAATCCATCAATGGTTTCTTTGGACTTCCTCTACTCTTATATCCATCTACATTCATACCCAAAACTTTCCTGACGACATTTTTTTTCATTCTTCTGGTTGTTAAAGCTCGCTGAAACCTATAAAATTCATCATCTGCCTAACTTTTTACCAACTATGTTAGTGTCGGCTTCCAGTCTAACCGGATGCCGCTGAATACCAGTATTTTACATGAAGCGACTGCCTATCTGATCTCCACAACCCAGTTAATACTGGGTAATACGATAGCCACTGGTAAGACTGTCAAAGATGGAGTTTAACGTGCTTTCCGAGGCGCGAAGGAAACTCGGTATGTGAACCTGGTCACCCATCCACAGCCCAACCTAGGCAAGCTGGGCTTAACCTTAAGATCGGCTCGAGCGGCTCTTATTATTCAACAACGTTTTCGTTGTACGTCTATTAAATTATTGCACTAAAACTTAAGCAATAAAATCAACCTATACCTAATCCCCCTACTCTATACCTAATCTTCAAAAATCTACCTTTCACAACCAGATGGCTTGAAACAAGTAATTATTATGTTCGTCGATTCGCCGCGGGCGGCGCGGCAGGCTAGGTAAGCCTGTTCAGCAATTACCTAAAAAATATGCTCTTGAGACATTTCGTAATTTAATTTCGGTATATTTCTTATACATAAATAATACTGTTTACAAATTGTATTGGACTTCACAACATGAATGAATGGAATTTAATTTTAATGAGAACATTTTTTAAATATAAATTCCCTTTGTGTCTGAAGAGTTGTAAAAGCAAATCAAATAAGACTTTTCTCGTAACACAATAACTTCAATTTCTTTATTCGTAAAAGTCGTTACTTCATTGAGTTTTGGTACTTATTTTTACTTTATTTAAAAGTAGCACTTCGACCCGCGACTTCATTCGCAAGAAATGCTATAGCTAGGCTAATTAATATGCATGATATAAATAAAGAGTGTAAAACACCTCTTAACGAAACCGAAAGGCACTTGTTCTCCCCGTCACACAGTGGATCGTCCCCATACAAGAGGGCGGACATAGAATTAAAAATTGAAAAAGTATTGAATTGAAAAAAATGAAATATACAGTTGCATTACTCTATTAAGGAACTACAAAAAATGTTACTACAATTTTTTTATTTGACCAGTACTTTATGAGCAATTCGATGAAAACTGTTATTTTTCTATGGAAATGGTCACAAAAATGTCTGTAGCTCACGATTCCCTCCTTGTTTCGATTTGCGGTTTTCACTACTGTTATTTACCCATTTTATGCCACATTTTCTTCAAGGACACATGGTGCCCCCAGCGACCCCCTTCCGAGATATTTTGCTTTTAATAACTATACTTTTTATTGTATAACTGATGAAATGGAGGTATATTAAGTATATTCATTACTGAGAATAAGTCATCCCTAAGTAGTTCCTTAAATAACAGGTGCATTTGCGATTACTTTAATGACTTATGAACGCTTCTATTGCCACACAACAAAAACGTTAATGAATCCTTAAGTAAAGATTACCAGTACATGCTAAATCTAATTAGATATTG
This sequence comes from Xestia ashworthii, assembly GCA_950022955.1. NCBI lineage: Eukaryota > Metazoa > Arthropoda > Insecta > Lepidoptera > Noctuidae > Xestia > Xestia ashworthii. The sequence continues at coordinate 15,327,885 of OX465569.1, forward strand.
TAATTACTGGTGAACAACTTGTGCTTCACAGTAAATGGGGTTTTGATGGAGCTTCAAGTCAAAGCATTTACCATCAAACGACAACAACAAGTGAACAAGACTTATCCAGTGTATTTATGGCAAGTCTTGTACCGCTTAAGTTAGTGACTTCTAGTGGAAGTATAGTGTGGCAGAATGATCGGCCATCGTCAACCACATATTGTCGCCCGATTTCATTTACATTTATGAAAGAAACGGAAGCGAATGTTAAGGCTGAAATGGAAATATTTGAGACCGAGATTCGTGAACGGAACCCGACTGATTGCGGCAATGCTACTGTTACTCACAATCTATGGCTAACCATGATTGATGGTAAGGTACATGCAATCATATCTGGTACATCGGCAGCAGTGTGTGATTTGTGCAAAGCTCGCCCAAGCGAAATGAATAACTTGGAAGAAGTGAGAGCTAAACCCGTGAATACTGATTTATACAAGCATGGATTTAGTTCATTGCATGCTTGGATTCGGTCTATGGAGTGTTTATTACACATTGCTTACAGAATGGACATAAAATCATGGCAAGCAAAAGGTGACGAAAATAAAAAAAAAGTTAAAGATAAGAAAGAAGCCATTCAAGAAGCTTTCCGAAGAAGTACAGGCTTACTTCTAGATGTTGTTAAGCAGGGTAGTGGCAATACAAACACTGGAAATGCTGCAAGAAGGTTTTTTGCAAACCCTGAAACGACTGCGGAAATTACTAAATTAGACGTTAATTTAATTAGAAGACTCGCCGTTATTTTGCAATGCATTTCCTCAGGCGAAAAAATTCAAGTCCAAAAATTCAAATCATATTGTGATGAAACAGCAAATTTATTCGTGGAATTATATCCATGGTATAACATGCCAGCAAGTTTACACAAATTGCTGATTCATGGATCACAGATAGTGGACCACTTATCAGTAGCGCCTATAGGTTTTTTGTCTGAAGAAGCATCTGAAGCAAGAAACAAGGATTTTCGTAAATTTAGAGAATGTCATACACGAAAGCATAGTAGCATCGCCACTAATGAAGACATTCTTCATAATCTGATATTATCTTACGATCCTCTTCTCACCAGCTTACGACCGAAGATGACAAATAAAGCCAAAAAGTCGTCATTTGGAGAACTAGACGATTTACTCATACGTGATCAGAGTGAATTGGAGTTCATTGACGTTTCAACTGATACACTTGCTGCATGTAGTGACGTTGAAGAAGATGATAACGAATATATTTCATAGCATTTAATCTTTTCGATGTGTTATTGTAAATGCGACTCAGTCATTACTAAGCTAATGATGACATTAGACAATCACAGTGCAGAGATTAAGGGCTGTTAACATAGTAATTACAATAACTAATTAGATTAAGCAAGTACTGGTAATCTTTACTTAAGGACTCATTAACGCTTTTGTTGTATGGCAACAGAAGCGTTCATAAGTCATTAAAGTAATCGCAAATACACCTGTTATTTAAGGAACTACTTAGGGATGACTTGTTCTCAGTAATGAATATACTTAATGTACCTCCATTTCATCAGTTATACAATAAAAAGTATAGTTATTAAAAGCAAAATATCTCGGAAGGGGGTCGCTGGGGGCACCATGTGTCCTTGAAGAAAATGTGGCATAAAATGGGTAAATAACAGTAGTGAAAACCGCAAATTGAAACAAGGAGGGAATCGTGAGCTACAGACATTTTTGTGACCATTTCCATAGAAAAATAACAGTTTTCATCGAATTGCTCATAAAGTACTGGTCAAATAAAAAAATTGTGGTAACATTTTTTGTAGTTCCTTAATAGAGTAATGCAACTGTATATTTAATTTTTTTCAATTAAATACTTTTTCAATTTTTAATTCTATGTCCGCCCTCTTGTATGGGGACGATCCACTGTGCGTCATTGCGATCATATTTTTGTTACCTTCCACTTACCGAGATATTGGGGATCAAACTTTTTTTTTTAATACAAGTTTTTATTGCAAGATTTTTACTTTAAACACCTCTCCGACCCCCGTACTATTCAATCCATCCATAAGCACAATGTTTTGAGTGCGTTACATTGAGTTCTACCACAAAACATGATATTTCACTCCAAAAAAAAGTCGTTTCCCAGGTTTTTTTGGCTTAAAGTTACTTAGTTTGATGCTTCGTGATGAGGTGGTTTAAACCCTGTATAGCTATTTTGCAAGTGAAAACTTTTCAAATTGAATCATTCGTTCCGGAGATTACCCCCTAAGTACATACAAACTTACAAAAACGTCTTTACAATTTTAGTATAGATTACCATTTGTATTTCAGGATTCTTTTGTATCTAAAGAGCCGTAAAACGAAATCAATATTACTAGGTATATCTTTGAAAATAGACATTCATTAGTTTTATCTCAAACATCATTATTGGATTTGATATTTTTATATCATACAAATATTCGTATCTTAGAACCAATAAATTATCACATTAATCTTTAATTAATTTCATTCAACCGATTCATTAATTAAGATTCAATACTAATTGGATGAAAAATAATATCTGTATATAATAACATCCAAGTTAAAAACAATTCTTAAGCTTTAATTGTATCGTTATAAAATTCATTAAAATTAATGAATTGATGTTTTTGGGAGCTTTGTTTTACATATATTTATACATATACAGGCAGTAAATAGAACTAGCAAATAACTGTGAAGAAAAATGTTTTAATTTACTTGTGCTTTTTACTCCAACACATAACATCACGCCTGGATCTATGATGGGTTAGACAGTGTTGTACCTGATAGTACACCCATATTTCGACAGTTATGTTGAAGTACCATGTAATAGGGACTAGCCTATTGCCGTCAACCGGGCACAAATCCAGACTCCGTGGCTGCCGTGTCGACGGCGCGTTCGTGTTCCACGCGCGCCTCAAAGAGATTGTCAGCATAAGGGGAGGGCCCCCTCCCCTTATGCTGACAATCTAGCAAGGGCCGAATTAAGCCTGCCGGGGTTGCGGGGACTGTTCGAATGAGATACCGTGGCCCCGGAACGTAAAGGGCGAGGAAGGAACATGGATGGGTTTTAGTCAGTAAAAGTCTGACACTCCCTCCCGCTCCGCCCAGAGTGGGAGAAGTCATTTGATGATTTCCCATCAAAAAAAAAAAAAGACTCCGTGGCTGCAACTGAGAAATTCTTGATGGAGACACCCAATAACACTACCCGACCAGGGAACTGAACCCAGGATCTTATGCTCAGCAGTCGACCACCACTAGACCACCGAGGCAGTCAGTTTTAAGAACATGCAAATTTATTTGAAAATTAGCTCAACAAAGTTTTAGGCTACAAAAATAAACTTAGCTTAAGCAAATTTTCAGTCGCTGAAAATAAAGTTTCTAATCCGTTTAGATGGTACGTCGTACGTTGAATAAATAGTGTTTTGACAAATTTTCATGATGGCGGATTTTGTGGTCTGGTGTCGTCTGCGGTTAGCCTTAGTCCCTTACATAGTAACATGGACTGCTAAAGACTTAGCACCAAAGTCAATCAACTTGTATAATATAGAAAGCTATTCTAAAATCATAAAGACGTAAACTTGTACGTGTATGTTGGCTAGTTTGGATGTATAGATCTATAGTACCGAACATAACCCAATGTTCGGTGCTACAGATCTGATTCCAAAAACTGTTTAAATAATAGAAAGCTGTTAACTCTGAGTAGGTATGTAAAGGTTGTAAAACACCCTTGTTTTCTTCATCATTGCGTTTTTTTTTGTTCTACGGTAAACCTTCTAGTTACGGAGATATTGGGGGTCAAAGTTACTGAAAAGTTTTATTTTTTGTAATACAGGTTTTTGTTGTATTTTTTTTTATTTAAACACCTCTACGACCCCCGTACTATTAAATCCATCAATTAGCAAGATGTTTTAAGTGCGATAAGTACATTGAGTACTAACCACAAAACATGATTTCTCACCCGAAAAAAGAAAGTCGTTTCCCAGCATTTTTTTTTTGCGTAAAGTTACTTAGTTTGATAGTACAGAATGCTTGGTTGACGGCTTCGTGATGTGGTTTTTTACACCATGTAGATCCCGTTACATATTTTTCTAAAACAACGTGAGTGAAGTCTGCGAGGTTCAAATGAGACTGGGATGGGTTAGGACAGATGAGCCAGAATTGACTCGACAGATGGAAAAGCCCAAGAAAATCTGGCGCGATGATTAGGGCTCGTTCCTGGCTGATTGTCCAGAAAAGGCAATACACAGTTAGAAAGAAGGCTTTTGCCCAGCAGTGGGGCAGAATAGGATAATTAAAAAAAAAACGCGAATGAAGCCGTGAGCAAAAGCCAGGTATGTAGGGTGTAAAACACCTCTTCACGAATCCGAAAGGCACTGGTTCTCCTCGTCATTGCGATATTTTTTTTGTTCTACACAGTACCTGGGAACCTTCTAGTTATGGAAATATTGTGGGTCAAAGTTACAACTTTTTGACAATTTTTTTTTTTTTCTCTTAAAGTTCTTATTGTAAAATTTTTAAATACCTCCATGAACCCCGTACTATTCAATCACTCCATCAGCACAATATGTGGAGTGCGTTACATTGAGTTATACACCACAAAACGTGACTTTTAACCGACTTTAAAAAGGAGGAGGTTCTCAATTCGCCGGAACCTTTCTTTTTTTTTTTATGTATGTTCCCCGATTACTCGAAGATGACTGGAGCGATTTGGATTATTCTTTTTTTGTTTCCCAGGTGGTCCCATAATCGTCAAGTCGGGATCTGATGATGGGATCCTGGAGAAATTTAGAGAACTCTTCAAATTTTATAGGCACACTTGATGTGATTTGGGTAGTTTTTGGAATAGTACTTTTTTTAAGTGATCCCATTTCAATTTGGTAAAGATCTGATGAAGAACTTTGAAGATAGGCAACGGAACTCCTTCATAAATGATAGCAAATGGACTGGGATTGCTGTAATCTCATGTCTATCTATTGTTTACACCAGTTCATAACATAATATCACGCCGCTACGCTGTGAAGGGGTAAGCACAAGTGAACCACTAAAAAGTGATAAATAAAACTGTTTTGCAAAAAATAAAACCGACTCCAAAAAAGCACAAAAAAGTGAAAAATAACTTTAGCTTCAGAAGTCGGTTACAAAAAACTAGGTAAATCAATAAAACAAAGGTCACCGACTTCTGAAGCTAAAGTTATTTTTCACTTTTTTGTGTTTTTATTTGACCCCAAAAAATGTTGTTTCCCAGCAATAATTTTTGCGGAAAGTTACTTAGTTTGATGAACTTTGATGTACAGAATGCTTGGTTGACGGCTTTGTGATGAGGTGGTTTACATCCTGTATAATAACATCATCGGGGCAACTCGTCCAACGCTTACTACCTCTTTCATTAATGTTAGGAAACTCGTTATTGATTACCCATCGGTATGTCTGAAATGACAAAACTTTTGGCCCAAAGACAGGCATTTGGTAACACTTCTGCAATATAAATTCTTAGAGGACAGTTGCTAAGACATACGATCTCGGAAATGGTCTTTAAGACAGTTCTGTTTCAACCGTACTGGCAGTTTCCTTCTTCTGGATAAGTTTTGAGTAATTTATAGGTCAGAGACTTGTATACAAAAATAAGCCTCAAGATTTGTGGGCACTTACCTAATGTGATCACCAATTTCTTGGCAAACCCTGGATATATAACTACTTACGTTAACAAAAAAAAGTAAAAAAAGGTAAAAAAAAATGTGAATAGTAAAATATGTGATTGAAAAACTCTGAGGCTGTTTGGCGGAACACCTCGAAAGTTGCCACATAGTGTATAAATGTTCCATTCACACTAGTAAGCGCAGAGTTAGTGAGGCTGCCTAACGTTGTTAGGGTCCCGGGTTCGAATCCCTGTAGGGGCAAAAGTTTGTTTGATGAGCATAGACATTTGTTTCAGAGTCATCGATGTTTAAATTTATAAGTATAGATTTACAACAAAAATAGTATCTATGTAGTACATCAAGTAGCTGGTGTCCACGACACAAGTCGTTGCTTATGCGGCACTAGTTGGCGGTGTGTAATATCCAGCGATTTTTATTTATTATTTTCAAACTTTCTTATCTTTTTTCTTTATTCGACCGCCACGCGAATTACACCGCGGGCAATGGCTAATTGGACAGTCTCCTGACAGACAAGGTATATGTTACTGAAGGCCTTTCACTTTATTTATACCCTCTCGTCTAGACCACAAACAGAAAACGTAATTACTAATAACAGGCAAACAATTAAAAAAACAATCGATCAGCGATATTACAGCCTTTTAATCTGCTGACAGACTGGAAAGCCATAAACAACACGACTTAACACTTTTATCACTCACGCAATTATTTTATCGGTCTCGATTTATGTTTCTGGGTTTTAAGCGTAGGTAATTAAAATACCACAGGTTTTCTACGGCGCTGTGAAGAATCTTGGCTAATAAACTACTCGAGTAATAATAGTGGGTTTGTCTCCACTGATCACAGTATCAGATCACGTTAGCCACGGATCACGGCGAGCAGCCTACCTCTGGAGGATCTCGTGGCTAAATAATAACAGCCGCTCGGGTCGATTTTTAGGTTAAGCCGTGCTTGCCTAGGTTGGTCTATGGATGGGTTACTATCCATTACATATCCAGTTTCCTCCGTGCCTCGGAAAGCACGTATGTTGATCAGCAGATTGCGTTAGTTCTTAAAAAGTCCTTTTTTTGCGAATTTTAAGAAATCCTAGAACAAAAGTTTATTAACGAGTGTGTGTGTGTGTGTGGAGTGTATGTCGGTGTATGTGTTGTTGTTTGTTTTGTTGTTAAGTTGTTGTTGTCGTGCTATTGTGGGTAAAGTATTAATTAGTAGATTCATAGTTTCATCACAATGCTCAAAACCTTTCGATTTTACAAATAAAACCATCCTCAATATTTTGTTCGAAGAAGTCAATAAATAACACTCACTAAATACGAGTACGTCTTACTTGAGATATTCTCATGTTTTTATCTAGAGTACTCATATTCCGAGACATAGTAATGTATTTACTACAATAAAATATTTCATGCTTAGATATGAGAGTGGCAACAACAAATAGGGGTTTTCGAACTATAATGTAGGTTTTGAACGATGAAACTCGTCAGAGACGGTAAAAGTATGATTCTATTAGTCAAAATGCTTTTAGTCGCAAAAAAAAAACAACCATCCATTATAAAATAATGTTATAACATAACTAATGGAACTTGTCAACAGAGCAAATTCCAGTCTACTCTACTTATTGCAAATACTTTTAAAAGTACCTTTACTTTCTTTTTCCATGAACTGGAATATTTAACTTTTTCTTGGTTTATTTACAATTTCTTTTTCCTTCAGTAAATATAACTTTTTCGCGATCCTCCTATTATTATTTGCGTCTAAATAGATATACAGGGTGTAAACAACCTCATCACGAAGCCATGTACAACAAATTAAGTAACTTTGTGCAAAAATATCTAATATTTTTTTTGAGGTGAAAAATCATGTTTTGAGGAAGAACTCAATATAACGCACTCGAAACATTGTGCTGATGGATGGATTTATTAGTACTGGGATAGTGGAGGTGATAAAAGAAAAAAAAGAAAAATCATACAATAAAAATTATTCGCTAAACAAAATTGTCAAACAGTTGTAACTTTGACCTCCAATATCTCCGTAACTAGAAGGTTCCCAGGTATGGTGTAAAACAATAAAGTGATCACAATGACGGGGAGAACAAGTACCTTTCGGCTTTATTAAGAGGTTTTTTTACACCCTACAAGAGGCAAAAAACAATAAAGCGATATTAAAGTTAGACGATCAATAAGATGTCAGAATAATGAAACAAACAAATATTTGAATGTTTGTACATAGGAAGCTTGTCAAACTCACAAACAACAATTCCCTAACGAAGCTGAAGACCTTCGCATATACGCTTTACGAAATAAACTTGTATTATTGAATGAAAATATAGGTACAGAAGGTAGACTCTGAACTATTTGTTGGATCGCAAGAGTTAGAACACACTAAAAGAATAAGAAGAAAGAAAAGATATTTATTTGGCTTATGCCGCAAGTGAACACAACATAACAAAAATAGGAATTAAATAAAGTAAAAACTTAAAACTAAACAATAAAAAGTAAATAAAGAAACTTAAACTGTACAGAAAACAAAAGAGATATGTACATAGAGACACACAATAGTGTGTCTCACGGCCGCGCCAAAAAGGCCCAGTTCAGCATATTGCCGAGCAGCTAGTGCCCGACGCTGGTTTTCAACTGGACCTGAGATGGTGATGTCACGGACATAAAACAGTTTTGTGGTGTGATTTGTGTACTACACTTGTTTGTACTATATACATATCTACATACTCATGTAGTGTGTGGGATTCGTAAGAAACAAAAAGCATTTAATCTTTACTTCTTGAGTTTAATAAATTAAACGTCTTCCATCTTTATTCGTCGTCCGTCGTACTCTCTATCATCAGATCCTCCGCGCATCCGTCTTGACACACACAGTGTTGTCACTCCATCATCTTATATTCCCTCATTCAATCAGTGTTGCCACTTTACACACCTTACATTCCCACATGCACCAACCAAATATTTTTCATAGTGGATGGAGAAGGAGAGAAGGGCCAAAGAAAAGATGAATGGGTTATGTGTGTGTGTGTGGAATATGAAAGGAGCGGTGGCCAAGTGGTGGCGGCCCCAACTTACGAATAGTAAGTCGTAGGTTCGAACCCAGACAGGCGCATTACTTTGTGTCATTTATATCATCACCACTGCTCTCAAAGCGGTGAAGGAAAACATCGTGACGAAACCGGCATGTCCTAGAACCAAAAAATTCGAAGAAGGACGCGTGGTGGATTTTAGACCATTCCCTCTCATATAGAGAAGGCCTGTGACATCAGTAGGAACATTAATAGGCTGATGATGATGATGTTTGATTTGAATGAGAATGGAGTTACTGATGCCGTGAAGGCTGCCGGGGGCAAAGGGAGAATAAAATCTGTAACGCCGACACCTAGTAGAATGGGACAAGAGACAAGAAGATGATAAATAATAATAATAATATCGCTGGACATTACACACTGCGCTATCTAGTGCCACACTACGCAAGGCTTGTGTCGTGAACACCAAATAGTTGATATACTACATATAATTAGACTTTTTGTTTGTAAATACATGATGATGATGATATAATAATGAGCAGACACGACTTCCTTAGGTACCATTACGCTTATGGGTATTTCTATGGGAAGGTCAACGCCTTTGAAGAGAGACGAAGGTCGCAACTGGACTTACTATACCCTACAATTTTGTCAATGGTGTTCTGACATGTCCGCTTTGTGCTCGGAGTTTTTCGCCCAAAGTTGGATATGCTAGCCACTTAAGAGGACATGAGCAGCACAGCAAAGCATCTACAATACTAGAAAGCCATCGAATGCAGTCCCTGTCGCCGAAATCGGCTAGATGGCATCATAGTCATGCCTATGTACCTTCTGTAGCAAATTATATAGGCGCCAAGCGCAAGCGCCGCCCGCCCACGCGATTTAGTATTGAGGAATAAAGCTTGATTCATACAATGTTGCGAAGAACATTCGTTGCGTGTGTAACGTTAAACACAATGTACAAAACATTTCTCCAAGATTGAAACAAATATAAAAGAACTGAAATATTTTGCGTTAACAATGTTAAAGGAGAACTTGGAAACTAAAATGCTTGCTTCTTTTTGAAGTAAGTTTTATAACGAAGCGAAGCAAGTTTCCGGCAATTGGTAAGTCTTCAATAATGAGCTAGAGAATGGCTTCTTTTAAAATTGTATAATTATTATTTTTGAGTTTTACTTAACTATGAACAAAGACAACAAAATGTAAGGTAAGATATGTATTTGCCGTATTTGCCCAAAACATGAGTTTACACACACAGATGTTACCATTGAATTATGTCACAGTCAGGTTTTGCCTGATCCGCGTACATATATAAATTTAGTTATGCCATTTCACAAGAAAATTTAACATTATACTCCAACGACGTATAACCATATTCATCCCAAGAGATATTTCCTTTTTTTTCAAGTATCTCATAAATGTTTTTATCTTCTCCAGACCAAATCTGTGGCTGTTTGCAGCAAAGAAGAGTTCCAAGATCTCCGGTAGAATATGGGTATCAGAGCAGGTCTCTTTGTCAAAAAGGGATTTTAGTGGCCCATATCTCAAATGTTTTCGTGTGTGTTTGCTTGTTTGATGACAACACTATCATCATTCTCTTGCCCTTATCTATGTCTTCTTCTTCCATTATTCTCTTTTACTCGTCATCTAATCAGTCACCTACTGTGACATCATCCTTTACACAGTCCATTCATCGTTTCTTTGATCTTCCTCTTCTCTCTTATACTCATCCACATTCGTACTCAAAACTTTCTTCACAACATTTTCCTCATACCTACGCATCACATGCCCATACCACGACAACTGATTACCACACAACTTTTTAGTCACCGGCGCCACTTTCAGACTTTGATTACAACAACCAATTCTAAATTCATTTACCATGAACAAGAGGCACGATTTATATATCTTAGATTAAGATAGATCAGGCGGTTTAGAGCACTCTCTAAACCGCCGGATCTATAAACCTCACGACTCTTGAAATACCTAGTTTCTATTAATTGATTTCTGAGCTTTACCCAAAGCAATGCGGCGCCAACATTCACCGGCCCACGCTCGCCCTTGACGCACCCGCCTTATCGTGAGCCATGATCCTAGACCGTGGCCACTTGTGATCACTTTCAATATCGGTTAAGGTGGCCTTGATGATGAAGAGATAAGAAGTATACGACCCCATAATTTATATACGTATGACGAAAGCGGTAATTTGTCTATGTTTTTAAAGGCTACCTCGGAAAGTACGTTTGGCTGTTGACAGTCGCTACAGGTAGTCAGTGACACAAAAAATGTGACAACCAGTCTTACCAAGGGGTATCGTATTACCCAGTACTAACTGGGTTGTGGAGGCCCGATAGGTAGTCGTTTCATGTAGAATACTGGTATTCAGCTGCATCCGGTTAGACTGGAAGCCGACCCCAACATAGTTGGGAAAAGGCTAGGTAGATGATGATCTGACAGCTGTCTCACCTGAAAGTAAATTATGATGCGATTGGCGATGATGCATAATCGGCTAGAAGTAACTTATTTCTACCTTCTTTCTTTCTATTCTTAAAATCCTATACACCCCTGGTATGTCCTTCGTGTCCTGCTGTTTGTTCATTACAAGAACTGATGGAAGCTACTGAAGCCGTGCAGGGCAGTGTTCCGCCAACTTAATTTAGATCGCCATCGAAACATACGCTCAGAGGAAGGACCCACTGTATGGTAAGAACGTATTTAGGCTTGAAGAAGATGGCTCATGTGGACGTTTGTTATTTTAATTAAATGCATCATCAGGCTTTTTCCCGTATCCTATCTTTATTTGCGTTTTTTTCCCGACCGTGTTAAAGTCGGCTTCCGGTCTTATCAGACACAGCTGGATACCATAATTATACTTTATTTATATGAAGCGACTGCCTGTATCCAATCTCGCAGTCACTGGGTAATACGATACGTTACTTTCGCCCTTATACCACTTTATACAGGGTGTAAACCACCTCATCACGAAGCCGTCAACCAAACATTTTATACATCAAACTAAGTAACTTTACACAAAAATTATTGCTGGGAAACAATTTTTTTTTTTGGTGAAAAATCATGTTTTGTGGTATAACTCAATGTAATGCACTCAAAACTTTGTGCTGATGGGTGGATTGAATAGTAGGGGGTTCGTAGAGGTATTTAAAGTAAAAATCTTACAATAAAAACTTGTGTTTAAATAAAATCTTGTGAAAAAGTTGTAACTTTGACCCCCAATATCTCCGTAACTAGAAGGTTCCCAGGTATGGTGTAGAACAAAAAAAATATCGCAATGATGGGGAGAAAAAGTGCCTTTTGGCTTCGTTAAGAGGTGTCTTACACCCTTTATGACTACTACCCGGTTAATATGCAAACAGCTTCTTAGTATTTCATATTTTTACGACAAAACCGTCAGGTATCCGAGAACAACTGCCTACACAGTACATGTAAATTCCAAGTCTATGAATTATTTCGTTAAGTACCTAGTACTAGGCGCTTCCACCAGACAGGATTGCAACAACAATGGCATTCCATTCACTTTCAGTACGGAACCCTAAAACACGCTACCTACAAATGAAACTTTGTTGCCTAACTTGACAAGACTTTCTTTTTCTACCAATCGTATCTATAAATCATTTTATTTTAGTTGAAAACATACTTTTGGTACGCGACGCCGTGGTCACCTAACTAACATTGGTCAGCTTTGAAAATATGTAAATAGGAAATACAAATTATTTAGGTATTTCAGCAAAAGTCATTACAGTACAAGAGTCTAAAACTAAAACTAAGAGCATAAAAGGCTTATAACTAGGTCACAATAATTTTAACTCCCTGACTCCTAAACTAGGTGTATGTGCATGTGTCTTAGGAGTCAGGTGAAATGCAAATGTGTCTTAGTTAGGTGATCTGTATTTAATTTACATTTTTGGTGTTTCTCATCATTAAACTCTCTGGTATGAATGTTAGACCACAAAAGAGACTAATAAGAGGCATTTACATGCAGCTGAGATGAGAAAGCTAAGAGAGATGTTTCGTTTATATGGCACGAATAGAAAGAATATAAATTAGGTCAGATATGTATTTTGCCGGGGCTACAGGACTATTCGAAAGAGATACCGTGGCCCCGGAACATAAAGGGCGAGGAAGGAACATGGATTGGTTTTAGTCAGTAAAAGTCTGACACTACCTCCCGCTCCGCCTAGTGGGAGAAGTTTTTTGTTAAAAATGGTCAGATATGTATGAGCACATGCAGACTCATCCTACATAGGACGAGTCTGTATGTGGCGCTGAATACTGAAAAGTTGATTGGAAATCGGTTGTCATGGAAATATGATACAGCGGAACAAGAAACATATGTTATCGTGAAAAAATATTTGAGCATGAATGTTGATGGATAGATTGCGTGAAAGAGAATCCGGTTAGAAGGGTAAAAACTCCTGAAATGACGTTGATTAGATTAGCGAGAGATGTGTGGACTGTGGAAAAAAAGACACATGGCGGCGGTGTGTGGTTTTAATTTGACAAAAGCTCCGTGTGTGTGTGAGTAAGCACTCTTGACATAATCCAATCCCCAGTTACGACCAGGATTTATTATCCACCATTGCACTAGAAACCACAGTACGCTACACTACAGCAAGTTGCTTTAATTGCCCAGTGCAAGTTTCATAGCGTGGCGTGTCGTTAATATGGTCCTACTAGCCAAACATGTGTCGTAATAGGTACTCCAAAGATAAGCGAGCGAGCGCCATCTAGCGAATAAATCAAGAAACCGCACGCAAGCTAGTGACGTGCTGACTCGTATCTGACGATCACATCCCTATCGAAGTTTGTGTGTAATCGCGTGTTGAACAATAATTTATTTATGAGAAATGTCGGGAAGTAATGACTCGAGTTGTTTATGCCCGTAAATAACTAAATGGGTAATGATTAGTCTGTGGTGCTGAGGTATGTACTCCTTTGTTTCATAGATGATGGGAAATAAATCAATTAGATTCATTACGGACTCTTCTTCTTTTTGTCCCTGTCACATTCGATTTACTATTCTTTCTTCTCGGGTCAATCTTTAGGTTAAGCCGTGCTTGCTAAGGTTGGTATGTGGCTGGGTGACCACCCATTACATACCGACATTCCTCCGTGCCTCGGAAAGCACGTTCAGCAGTGGTACCCGCTGTCATTTATAGATCTTTGACAGTCTTTACAGGTAGTCAGTGGCCCAAAATGTCTGACAACCAGTCTTATTATGGGGTATCGTATTACCCAGTACTAACTGGGTTGTGGAGGTCAGGCAGTCGCTCTATGTAAAATACTGGTATTCAGCTGCATCCGGTTAGACTGGAAGTCGACCCTAACTTCGATGGGAAAAAGCAAGGCAGATGATGCAACAAGTTTTCTTCTTCCTTTCTCCCCTGTCAGACACCACGGCATCATTTACTCCTTCCTCTTTTCCAGTCTTCACACAATCCATCCAACTTTTCTTTGGCTTTCCTCTCTTTCTCCATCCATCAACATTTATGTCCATCACTGTTTTAGTGACACGCGTTCATTATGGACTAAGTCGGCGTTTCTTATTTGTTTGAATCTAGAATTCACTTGATTTTCTTTTTTTTATGAACTAGAAAAATAATCGTCTTCAATGTCTCTTCTCGTGTTGTGAGCTTTAAAACCTGTAAAACTTTTTTGGAATCTCTACTAAAGTTTTGTTCACAAACCGAATACTTAAACTTTGCTTTCGAAATTTTGAAACCAAATGACCATTTTTGCGATTAATTTTTATTTTCATGGGATTCTTTCCGGCTTCTTTCCTTTACTTGGGAAATAACTCTATAGAAGTATCTTAGAATAAAAACAGAGTAAATATATCAATGATTTTTATGCTAATTTTCAAACACCTCGTTTAAAACCGACGGCATATTACTTTATTTATTTTATTGACTATTTCTTATTTAAAAAACGTCAATATATCTTCGTTTAAGGTGTAAAAGTCAGCAAGAGGAAATGAAACTAACGTCAAACACGCACGTTAACTATGTTCGCCTATAAATCATATGCAGAACCTTCAACCATTTAACAATACATTGAAATATGTAACTAAAGAAAACTATGAGTAACTAACTACGGGGCTTATTGACAGTTCTGCTCATAGGAACCGTCACCATTGACGGGCAAAACTATTTTCCTAATTGGAAAACCCATAAACCCATTAAAAGCGGAACGGATAATTTATAATTTTCTTCTTCTCTACTTTTTATCGTGTTGATGCCAAAGCCAGGAAACTCTAATTCAAATTGCCTACAAAACAAAGGACCAAGCTAAAACAAATGAGCCATTCCATAATCCATTTAAAATTCATTTTCAATCCTTTCAGAAACTCTTAGTAAACGTGATAGCTAATACATCCAAATAATTGTAGTTCTAATACGGCTGTATATTATTTAAATCATCGTAAATACCAGTGCGGTACTAAAAGCTCAATAGCTGCATAGATCAACAACCCACGGTTTATTACTCGAGTGGGTCTGCACTGCAAGCCATGCGAGAATTAGTGATAAAATAAAGCATGTATGCGTACAGATATACGATCCTGTGATATTCGGATTTCGGATTGTTTGGTTTTCTTGTTAGGCATGACAAAGGATGATATTTGTGTGTAAGTACATTAAATTATGAACATACTTTAATTTTATTTAGCATGTCAGAGGAGCAATGGGCAAAAATTACCACTCGGTGGATACCAAGTAGCAGGAAACGACAGTGCGGCAGGCCCAGAATGAGATGGCGGGATGAGCTAAACTCTTTCGCTAAGGATTGGCCTACAATGGCATTAGATCGCAAAAACTGGACAGAGGGAGGAGAGGCTTTTGCCCTGCAGTGGGGCAATATAGGCTTATAATATTATTAATTTTATTTTTTGATCATTTAATAAACGCTGTCGTGTAACATTTATTTGTAAGATTGCCACACATATTCAATCCGCAACGGACTGTCAAGTTCGAACCCAAAACACTCACCACTGATTTTTCGGATTCATCATCATCATCATCATCATCTCAGCCGAAAGACGTCCACTGCTGGACATAGGCCTCCCCCAAGTGTCGCCACATTGATCGGTCCCTTGCGACTCGCATCCACTGGATTCCCGCAACCTTGAATTCCCGCAATATTCATGTGCGTATTAAATTATCACTTGCTTCGGTGAAGGAAAACACCGTGAGAAAGACAGTTTGCCTGAGAGATATTTGTCGACTGCATGTAGTCCGAGGCCCATGGACGTCATAATAAATCTGACATCAGGTTACACACCAACTACACGATAAAGAAGAAAGATCTATCTGCCTATATCTTCTTTTAGGACTTCCAAATATTTGAATCAAGCATTTCATTGATTTACCTGATGGTTGCGCTTTGAGTAATAATTTAGTTGCGCTTAGATGGTTGCGTCTAAAAATAGGTGCGCTCTGAAGAATAACTCGCTATTGAGGTACACCATAGAGTCATGCTGTCATCACAAGCAACGAAAATCCTCTGGTTGTTTTGTTGCTATTACCTATAAAGAAAGAAAACAAAATGTTAGTTGAATAAACACAAGAAGAATTGCCCAGCGTACTTCAAAATTTAAGGAAAAAATGATATTGTTCCTTCGTTATAAAAGTGGTACTACCAAGGACATTATCTTCCATATTATTTGGGGTCCGCACAACAGTTTTTGAAGTGAAAACTTCTTTAGGCGCGTTGAGCACTCTTTGAGTGAACAAAAATCATGGAACTCGCGTGACCGTCACGTACGCTTTTCGTAGCACTCGTAGCCGCCGCTGTAGCGGGTCTGCTACGAGTGCTACGAACTGGTAGCCGATCCGCCACTACCGTCGTCTACTAGTTTTCACGACTATCAACAGTCCCCAAGACTGTCCCACATGTTTTTTTTTTCTTTCATTCTCCCCTGAAGTCATCCCGCTATAATTTACTCATTTTTCCTTCATATCCTGTGGACTACTAAGGACCAAAAACAAAACACTTCAGATTGTTTGAACGAAAATCTAGTAGGTATTCCTATAACAAAGAAAAACATAGGTTTCTTGAAAATAATCTGTACAAGTAAAAGAAGATTTTCTTTTCTTTTATTCTTTTTATTGTCTACTACACGATACTCCAGAGACCTTAGACTAAGCCTATGTAACTATAACCGAGATGAAGATTTTTGTATCTGATTACAAAAATGGACAAAAAAAAATACAATGTTATCTTATTAACTTCTGGGCCATGTGGCCTTTCGGATGATTTTTTCTGAATTAATAACTTTTAATTCAGTGAGAGTATTTTTGACGAATTCCAGATAATTACTACCAACCAGCATAATTTCTACGTGTCTTAATTAATCTGCCTGACAAGTTGTCGGAGGTGGTAAAACATAAATTCAATCAGAATTAAAATTATTAATGCGACACAAATAACTTTCAAAGCGCCGTATCTTCGTCAATTCTGATTTTCGTAACAAAAGAAAAATTACGGTTCAAATATTTTATAATAATCTACAGGAAGGACTAATAGATTTTTTTTTGTCTACCCTATTTAATATTTATGGTTAAAAATTACACCACATTACATAAACATTAGGGTAAAGGCTACAGTTAAAAAATGTGGTTAAAAAGAAAATAAATGGATATTAACTACGAGTATATGACCACAATCTTACGTTTAGAAATACTTAACGTCTGAAACATGAAGAAGAGTGCGATGCGCGCTCGATCACGGACGTGTTTCCACTGTGCACGGCACGAATTTTATTCGCGTGTTGCGCGGCCTTAGCCGCTGCCCGTAATCACTATGAGTTCCAAACAACTTATAGTGAATGAATTGCTGGCATTCCTAGTCCATGCCATCGACTATATGGACGAGGTGAGCATCCTGCAAATATGCCGGTCCAATTTCAAGGAGGATGACATTAGCAGCGGGAAACTGTTGCTCTTCCAGTCTCTTGGAAAACTGGACCAGATGCCCTCTCGGCGCAGAGATGGAACCGAGAAGAGTATTCAGGATATCATCGATATGCTGAAGAAGACTGACCCGGACGACGTGCCAGATTTCGTGGCGAAGGAGCTAAGTAAACTGCCTCCCGTCACTTTCGATCACGTCGACGTTACACGACTGCTGAAGGACATCACTACCTTGAAAGCGGAGATGACCAAGATGCAGTCCAGAATGGAGGTTTCAGAAAAAACCAACACCGAGCTACGTGCAGAAATAGCATTATTGCGCAACGTTGGTTCGGTAATTGGGTCACCTGAGGCCTCAAAGGTGAACACACGTCGAGGGGCGCAAAATGCAACCGTCGGCAGTTTTGGATCGGCGAACACAAGTGCGTCACCAGCTGCCGAAAACGCTGAGCAAGCGCCGCCCGCCGCCGTCGTCGCCCGCGCCACAACACCGGCTGCGGATACGTCACGCGTAGGTACGTCGACCCCTAAACGTGCCTATGCTGCTATCGTCACCAGCGGCAAATCTGATGCGCCGCAGCCTAAACAAACCAGAAAAGGGGAAAAACGGAAAGTGGGTGCTCAACCTGCCCTGACTGCGGTCCGATGCTCCGTGACAAGAACGAGCCAGGTTGATGAGGAGGGCTTCACTAAAGTAGAAAGGAAGAAGAAGAGGCCCTGTTATCGTAACCTGTGCGGTACCGCACCGAGTGGACCCAACATGCTGCTGCGCGCTGCTGTGCCTACGACGCAGCTGTACATTTCACGTCTGCATCACTCCACTACAACTGAGGAAGTGGTGCAGTACTTGAAAGTGAAGATCAACTTCATTCTGCGGGTCGAAAGGTTGGAATCGCGCCACAACATCAACTTTAGGTCATTTGTGGTTCGAGTTCCAACCCAACATCTACAGACCTGCTTGAAAGAGGACTTTTGGCCGAAGGGTGTCGTATATCGTCGCTTCCGAGGACGGTTACGCGACACCACGCAGCGAATCACGACGCCGACAACGCTGCGTGTATAGTTTTAGTATAAGGTTTAAAATATGTATTAGTTTATTATTGTGGTTTAATGTTATTTTATGTATTTTATCTATGGGCCTTAGTTGCCTGATAATAAAATGATTATTATTATTATTATTATTATAATGAGGATTATTCATAAATCCTAATTAGTTTTAATTACCGTAGCTAGAACGGGTTCAATTTAATTAGTTCAGGAAGTCATTAATTAGTTCTGATCATATATTAATTCTTGTTTCTACGATCTATTTTGTTATCAAGATGTGATTTCTTAACATTCTCTAACGAGCGAAGATATTTCCTATGGGTTATTTTTATCATCATCAGCCTATTAATGTTCCCACTGCTGGGACACAGGCCTCCTCTCAATGAGAGGGAATGGGCTATAGTCCACCACGCGGGCCCAGTGCGGGTTGGTAGATGTCACATGTCTTCGAATTGTTTGGTTCTAGGACTTCTTTAGGTTCTTTAGGTTTCCTCACAATGTTATACTTCACCGTTTTGAGAGCAGTGGTGATGAAATAAATTACACAATGTACTTAATGCACCTGTCTGGGTTCGAACCCACAACCCACTGTTCGTAAGTCCGGGCCGCCACCACCAGGGCCACCGCTGCTCCCAAAATATATATTCTCCCCTATTTTATCGCATCTGCCTATAAACTCATTCACAACAAAAAGCATTTCAAAAACAAGATTTTGATTTCATTTTCTGTATCCGATAAGACCTAGTGAAGGGTGCGGAAATCCGCTAGGTGCGAGTCACAAGGGACCGGTCAATGTGGCGACACTTGGGAGAGGCCTATATCCAGCAGTGGACGTCTTTCGGCTGAAATGATGACGATGATGATGATGATAATGATGATAATGATGGTAAAGATGGTAATGGTGGTAATGATGGTAATGATGGTAATGATGATAATGATGATAATGATGATAATGATGATAATGATGGTAAAGATGGTAATGGTGGTAATGATGGTAATGATGATAATGATGATAATGATGATGATGATGATAATGATGCTTGATCAAGTCATACTGAATTTCTCTACATTCCGTAGTATGATCGCAGCACGCATACTGGTGTAATTAATAGTGTTGTGATTGCCTGTAAGTACATTAAGATTTTTTCTTAAAATTAAGACATTATTGATAGGCCTGCCTAATATTCTTCTAAGTACTCTCCTTCTGCGCTAACTTAAACAAAACGACAAAAAATAATCAATAAAAAACCTGCCAAGTGCGAGTCGGAGTCGCGCACGAAGGGTTCCGTACCATTATCTATACAACATTAGACAAAACGGCAAAAAAATCACGTCTGTTGTATGGGAGCCTCTAAAATACTTATTTTATTTTGTTTTAAGTATTTGCTGTTATAGCGGCAACAGAAATACATCATCTGTGAAAATTTCTAGCCATCACGGATCATGAGAAACAGCCTGGTGACAGACAGACGGACAGTGGAGTCTTAGTAATAGACTCCCGTTTTCACCCTTTTGGTACGGACGCCTAAAAGGACCCAAACATAAACACGACAATCCCTTCTCCAACTAACCGATTCGAAAGCAGAAAACAATAATTACATAATTCCTAATTAACATAAAACAAAACATAAACTGCAAATGTCATGCACGTAATATTACGACACAGCATTGTGCTAAGCACCGAACGATTATTTGGTGTAATAAAGTTCTAAAATTATTCTAGCTTGGTAAGATGTATTGTTCAACCTCCCTGAGGTTAGAGCGACGCGCGACGGGCAGGCGCCTAGCTACGGGGATATGTTGCGGCCATTCAGCTAGCGATCAATGACGATAGAAAGCGATACACAGATAAATATGGCTGACTTTTGAATGATACTCATATAGTAAAAGTATACAGGGTGAAATTGAATAGATGCGACAAATTTAAATATACAATAATACGTGTTGTCAAGAAAATGTATAAAATATCAAATGTAAAATTGTAATGAACGAAGGAAGGGTAGTGGGCGGCGCGCGGTCGCCGGGAAGGGATGTCAGCGCTGGCGCACATGCGAGGTTTGGCAACGTCGCGCGATACTTACATTAGAAACTAGGCTAAATTAGGTAAATGACCGCTATGAACGCGAATACCGATAATTTGTACTTAAATAAAGATAATAACATCAATGGACCTTTTGAAAACGATAATCGCGTAATTTTTTTTAACGATTTAGATAGTAGAAAAAACAGTTTATAATTACTATGTTACTGTAACTGATGCTCCCATTTCATTTTGTCGCATTTATTCAAAGTCACCCTGTATTATTGATAAAGGAAGGTAGAGGAGCTCGTGGCTTAACGACAACAACCGCTCGGGTCGATCTTTAGGTTAAACACTGCTTGCCTAGGTTCTGTGGATGGGTGACCAGCCATTACATACCGAGTCTCCTCCGTTCTTCGGAAAGCACGTTAAGCAATATGTCACGGCAGTTACAGATAGTCAGTGGACTAAAAAGTCTGAAAACCAGTCTTAGCAAGGGGTAACGTATTACCCAGTACTAACTGGGTAATACGATACCCCTACTACTACTACTACTAACTGGTATTTGCATCCTAATAAAAAAAACAAATGAAAGGCTATATCTACGTTGCCATTTGGTTCTGATGTTAATAAAGAAAAGGAATGGACCTGTCTGTCATAAAGAGTAAAATAATGGGAATTAAGTTTATAGTACACATAAATTTAACCCTTATAACGAGTAATTGGTCAGGACGAGCGTAGGATATCGTAAATACAACACAACAATACAATACAATACACTGCATTTCCAGCCTAAACGGACAAAACGCTTTGAAATAATCAATTTATTCTGAACGCCCTGTGCCCCGTTATGTCTATAAAATATTTATTGAAGAAACGATTTCGAGCGGTAGCTCGATGATTTTGCCATAGAAGTAGTAAACTGTGAAATTGACTAAGTTACCTCGTACATAGTAGATACTCGTCAACAATTTTGTAACTCTTGTTTGGATAAGCTCTACTATTATGCCCAACCTACTCGTGGAGGCCAACTTCGAATGAAAGATGTTTATTTTAAAATCTTGGTGGTTCTGCGAGAAAAGTAAATGATAGGTTTTAAACACTGTTTTAAGCTTTCACGGTTTATAACTAAACTTAAACTGACGCTTACGGGATATCTTCCGTGTTTGTTATTTGTTATTCTTACAATTTTATTTCTATCCACCCGCATTCTCCAGTCAAACTGCGATCATGGCGCTTGCAACAGCGTCGAAATATCGTTAGCTCAAAATTAATAACAATAACGGAAGATATCCCGTAAGTGACCGTTCAAGTTTCATAGGTTTTGGATTTAACAACGTTACTGAAATTTTCAAACAATACTATAAATAATGTATTGCAGCGCTGGCCAGCAATATCAACGAGTGGGAGTTGAACTTGCGACCTCTGAATTGCTCGGGGCCAAACACACCCAATTGTTTTATTTGACCAATACAATTCGCTGTTCCCTGATTATTTCCTGTAACATTTCCAAATCATGTTCTCAACTAAGCTAGTAACTTACACCATTGCGTAGTCAAGCTAAGGGTTCTTACAGACGAACGGCACGTTGCCAACGGCAAATAAACTGCAGCTGTCGCCACTTGTCGACAACGCGTGACAGCCATCGAAGCGTCGACGCTTGCAGTTGTGGCGTCGGCGGCTGCCGTCGAAGTGTCGTCGACAGGTCGCGACAACTGCAGTTTATTTGCCGTTGGCAACGTGCCGCTTGTCTGTAAGAACCCTAACTGCTAACATTCTCTCCCACTTCAACACATAAATAGTACTTTACATCGACCATCTGTCTGTCCGCAAATTCTAGACAACTTTATGGCCCCATTTGCCAATCGCTCAAAGTTCTATACATCAGCGCAAGAATTGGTTGCATTATTTCAAAATCAACTTGTAATTTAGTCTGAAAGGATTAAAAGCATTCCACACTGTGTAAGCAATTAGCAATCCCGATTTGATTTGTGAATGCTGCGTCTTTGTAAACAAAAGGTAAGATTAAGAAGAAGGTCACAAGAAGATGGCTGGATGAGCAGTGCTCGTTTTTAATGGATTGGAATATATAATCGCATTCGCGGTAAAAGGGAAGAGTGGTCCCTGCCCTGCAGTAGCACAGGCTCACAAACTTGACGTCGAACTTCCGAAAAGTACAAGTGCTTTTGAAGTGAACTAAAGTATCTGGACTATCATTTTGTTGTTAGTTTATTTATTTTAGTTTATTTCATAGTTATTAATTAATTTTGTACATAGTTAGTTTATGATTTAATAACGCAAATAGAACAAAAAAATATCTAGACTATGCAACTATAAGAATCTGTGTATTCTCACACATCACATCATCATTCACATTATCATAATTTACATCAACGCATCACATCATCATTCACATTATCATAATTTACATCACATCATCATTCACATTATCATAATTTACATCACATCATCATTCACATTATCATAATTTACATCACATCATCATTCACATTATCATAATTTACATCACATCATCATTCACATTATCATAATTCACATCACATCATCATCATCATCAATCATTCAAATTTTGTTTTCCTTTTTTCCAGTCATTCATCATTTCTTCATCACGTGTAATTTTTCTTCTATTCTTCTTTTCTCTTGTTGCACACAGACCCAGATAAAGTTGAGGCCTCTGACAATTTCCCTACCCCCGAAAAGCAAGGTTTTTTTATTGTTACAAAATTGGCCTGGTCTTGACCACGATCACGCCTGATGTGAAGCGATGGCTGAGGTCTTGATGGAGCGAGCGTGCCCAGAAGATAGGCATATTCTCTCTTGTTTGTTCACTCTTGCTTATTCTAATAGATCAAGTTGAGAAAGCGCATGGTCAGGCTCATTTAAAATATGAACTTATTATGACAAAGTAAGATTAAGTAACTTAGTAGGGGATTGTTCTAATCTTCTCAATTCTCAATTCTATAATGCGTACCATAATGTATAAAGGTGGAAGTAAAAATATTAGTCACAATTATGGACCCTGTCGGGCACAGCATAGATTTAGTAGGAGAGAGGAGGAAGAACTTTTTTAGCACTTAGTAAATAATACTGTTTTATTAAAGCAGAACTAATTTAACAGTTATAATTGTTATTGTTTTATAAATTATATAGATTTATTTATTAGAATATAAAACCATTTATTTTTTAAATTGTTTATTATTGGTTTATTAATTTCTCATTATTTTTGTGTATCACGGTTTTTTTGTTTTAAATTATTTTATGGACTATTTTCAGTTTCGTCCCTACAGAGAAACACGCCAAGATGTGAAGTGATGTGGGACAAGCTTCAACACGCGCTGGTCAGCGCTGGGCGCTGCCATTTAAAATTAATAAACAACTGCTTCAACCTGCTTCCTTTGTGTAGAACGGACCAGCGCTGTCAAGCGCCGGTAAGCGCTTATAAGTTTCCAGCTTTTTCCAGCTTTCTTTCTGTATAGGTACGGCTTTACTTACTGCATAATTTATTATAGACACACAAAGTAACACGCATTTTCCATTTATCATATAAGCAATGATGGCGACATCGCGCGTTGAATAGCAACTGCACCTCACTAAATAACTTAAACCTGAATCACTGACAGAAATTCTATCGTCAGGACAATCTGTCGGATTAGTGCTTACAGCTACGGTGGCAATTGACAAAACAATTTTGTTGCCAATGGCGAAACTGGCTTTTATTTTATAAAGTTCAGTTATGTTGCCAAGTTGTTGACTGTTCGAAATATCGTCTACTAGCTAATGCCCGCGGCTTTACCCGCGTTAAGAGCGCGTATCCAGAAAGTTAGCAACCTCGCAAATACCTGTCAAATACTTACCCGTTTTAATTAATTTCGAAATATTACTGTATGAAATGGAAATGTGGCTAACTAGCGAATTAGAATATTAATAGTGAATTGCAATTAAAACACTGAATTTGTTGTTGTAACCGTTTTAGGTGTAGAAAAGGCATTTGGAAAGTTTCCAAATAGTTTTTATACACCTAACACTGATTATTCGATACTAATGATTATATTTCATAATCAATATTCTAGTTCGCTAGTTAGCCACAATTCTTATTTTCATACAGTAATATTTCGATATTAGTTATAACACGTAAATATTTGACAGGGACTTGTGAGGTTGTCAACTTTCTGAATGCGCCCTCTTAAGTTCGGTTATTATTCTCACAGGATCGTACTACCACTATAAAACCATACCAGGATAAAAAGTATCCTATTTGTTAATCAAGGTTATAAACTATCCCTGTGTCAAATTTCATCCAAAGCCGAAGCCGTCGAAATATCGGGAACTCAAAATAATGAATAATTACGGAAGATATCCCGTAAGTGATAGTACTTGAGGTCCATGTTCACCGAAAGGATAGGGGCTGATTATCAAAAACAGCTGTTTAAGCGACATGTTCCCCTACAAAAATGTGTTTTAAACAGCTGTTTTTAGGTAATGAGACTGTCATCTTTTTGGTGAACATGGACCTAAGTCATTGATTGGTCAAACTATCGTCTACTTCAGTTTAGGACTTGTTATTATGAATACTTGAACCTATTGTCGACATAGGCCTTTGTATGTCCATATAGGCGAATGACCTATTGTCTACATAGACCTTTGTATCGCTATGTTAATTAATTTGGCCAGGAAGTTGGTGCATTGCAGTCATAACCTGCGTTTACAGCAGCAAATTGTTAACAAACGTGCGATGCCAATGGTTTATCTGATTATTCCGGTTCATCTAACGATACATGTACCAATCCTTGAGCAATAAATCTGCCATTGTATGGCCAACTAGCTTATACATCGAATATTTTAGGTCTGAAAACGAAGACCATCATCTTTGTCATTTTATGGAATAGATTGATAGCAGTTTTATTCGGAAATGTGAATGAATATCAATATTTTGATAGAAATAAAAGCCTTTATTAAGATGACTGTAAACTGTTGAGACGTAACAACGCCTAGTGATAACAATAACTTCCTTAACAAGTTCGACTACAGATACCAGAGACAGAGAGACAGAGCAGTTCGGAAGTTCTATTTAAAGTCGGACTAAATTGTTTTCTTCTCAGTCTTCACTAGAGTCATACTAATTAGTATAAGATTTCTCGTTTTTCGGTCTATTTGTATGTTTTTAATATATATTAGTTTATTTTATATGCCTATATGTGTATTAGTATGTATACCCATTTATGTGTTTTAATTTTATGCTTAAAAATGGTATTTTTATTTTTAATGTACTCTATCACAATGCTGTCTCATTTGACCCAAAGGTTGACTGGTAGAGAATGCCTTGTGGCATTAAGTCCGCCTATGTACCACTCTTGTACATGAAGTTTAAATAAATAAATAAATAAATACCAATTTATAACATAAAATACTAGATTGAGGGCAGAGACGCTTGTCTAGACCCTCTTAATCAAGTCATTTCATTTATCATTTATCTAGTCTGCGTTACTATGTCTACTAGTCGACGAAACTATGCTCCACCTCCTATCCTACCCTCTAACCCCAAAAACATGCAGCCGAAGTGACCTTTGTGCTTCCACCGACGACGCGGTGGCAGTGGCAAAGTTCTGAGCGACAAAATATGAAATGGTCGAGCCAGCGACAACAACACCTTTCTTATTTCCATACAGTAATATTGCGAAATTGATTAGAACAGGTAAATATTTGACAGATATTTGCAAAGTTGCCTACTATATGAATGTGCCCTCTTAAGTCAAGCCACTAAAATCGCAAAACTAAAACTTTCAGTGTAGAAAAGCCACCTATCATATCTAATTCTAATGTAAAACATTGAAGCTCGAACCTCGGCGACATAACATTCTTGCCCTAATTACGTTCTTGCTCACTCGCGGTCGCTCTGCGGTCGATTTGATATGTACTTAAACCCAAGAGTTGCAGGGCATTTGCTGGTTTATTTATGGCGAAGGCATTCGAGGTATGCCGCTAATGGATATAAATCTGGTACCGTTTAGCGTTTGTATCATTTTGATTTAGCGCTAAGTTATTGGCAGATTGTTGGTGTTGCAGAAATTGGACAAATTGATCGGATTATTAATGATTTCATTTTCTTAGGCTCTAACGTGTATTTAATTTTACGATTTTGCATCGATATACCCTTTGGTCGGACCTCAGATCACAGTACAGAAACATCTATGATCTGAGGGTTGGCCCGTGATTCCGCGAACTAAATTAAAGCTATTAATAAAAAAGGCTGCAGTTCTTTTTGTCGTAGATCTGCGTTCCGACAGTACAACGGGATTGCGCGGACCCATGTTCCGTACCAAAGGTTAATTATTCATTTTTCTTTAATGGTTAATTTATCAATTAAATAAAACCCTTGTCAAGATCAGGGGTTAAACAGACCATCTGTCATTCAACCTCAATAGCAACAAAAGATTTCATAGTTGTTAGTGTCAAAAGAATCAGTACAAAAGGTCTTGTAGGTGAATACCAGCTCTCGTCTCACTCTTTAAAACCTAAAAAACGCCATTCATCATAAGCTTTCGTAACTAAAACACGTCAATTTACAGAAAATGCGAAAAGACAAGGAAATAGTAAATTCTCGTCCACCTATTTAAATGAGTTAGTGCACCCACTATAAAACTTTAATGGAGGCTTTCACAAAGGACACTGAGTGCAATATAAAATACTGGATGGTTCACACTAAAATTGCCTATGTTAATTAGGGTCTCCCCTATCGTATCTTTTCTCACGGCGCGAGGGAATGCACGTTCCGAGAAATTATAGTAATGTATCTATGCACTGCAATTGGAGTATCTTTTGTGTGGAATCCTTCTAGTATTTTGGACTTTGAGGTTAAAATTAAGTTTATGGTAAGTACTTATAGAGTACATTATGTTTTATTGTTAACACAAGAAATACGGATAAAGGACATCTGGGGGCCTGAACTGCCCGCTTTAGTAGAATCATAATAGAATAATAATAATAATTAATCACGTTTCAATCTAAACTAATGTTGTAAAGAGGAAAGATGTGATTTTTCGTGTTTGTCTGTTACGATTTAACTCAAGTACTACTCAACCGATTTCAAAAACTCTTTCACCATTAGAAAGCTATATCTTTACCGAGTATATAGGCTATTAATTATATTGATATCATTCAAATTAGCCGAGCCATTACAATTTTCGCGGACGAAGTCGCGGGCGAAGTGCTATTCTTAGTAAAATGATCACAGACGCAGTTATTATTTTGAATTGTCACTTAATAACCATTTTACGAACTGTTACGTAATTCATATGATCATCCTATTATGATTCTCCTAAAGCGACCATATTAGGCCCCTGGGTTATTAGTTTCTATATGACCACTCCTTGTACAACTTTGTACCAATTTGGGGTTGTATTAAGAGAAGTAGACTTTTATTTTCATGCCGAAAAAATCATGTTTTCCGTATATTAAGGTGCTTTCTGTTTGCGTTGTGATAAGTATTACATTAGGTGAAAAACAATATAAAGGTGAATCAACAGCAGAGTAGGAAGGTGCTCCCAGCCATTATAAGCTAGACAGATGCAAGTAACTTGAAAGTCATCACTATGTGTTTAGCCTTTTTCCAACTATGTTGGGGTCGGCTTCCAGTCTAACCGGAAGCAGCTGAATACCAGTATTTTACATGGAGCCACTGCCTATCTGACCTTCACAACCCAATTAGTACTGGGTAATACGATACCTATTTTGGTAAGACTGGTTGTCAGACTTTTTTGGGGCACTGACTACCAACCGATATAACGACTGTCAAAGATCTACAAATGACAGCCGGGACCAACTGATGCTTAACGTGCGTTCCCAGGCACGGAGGAAACTCGGTATGTAATGGTTTGTCACCGATCCACAGACTAATCTAGGCAAGCACGACATAACCTAAAGATCGACCCGAGCGGTGGCCACGAGGTCCTCAGAGGGTATTACAGTGTAGTGAGAATAAAAATTACTACGATTCATATTAAAAAGCCAAGTTTCGTCTACAACTTACGGCTCTGTATTAGATTAAAGTTAAGACAATGAATAATTAATAATTCCACGAATCAATCGATACGTAAACATAATAACGCTCGTCACCATTTCACGAGAAAATAAAAAAAACTGTATAAGCAAGTTCTCTCGCCTCGCTATCTTCAAGTCAAGAACTCTCAACAACACAAGGTCATCTCGCAAAAAATGCACAAAAACATGCACAAAATTTCCGTATATTCCTTCGCGTGCATCATGCTACGGGCAATGCGTTTATAAGTTATTTTATATGAAAAGGTGTGCCGATCAGGAATGTCAACCTATCAATCGAGTATTGTCCTATTTTTTCATTTTGACAGCACTTGAATTTATAAAATAAATGTTGATGGCCAAGGTCGTCCGTAGGGACAGCTTATTGCCCGTTGTTTTTTGTGAGCTGAATAAGTACATCTTTATTAAGGACATCTCGTTATCTGCAAACGGGTTGAGCTTTTAATTAATAATTGTTGATCTTCACATGAAACGTTTTTAATAATTCAGTAATAAATGCGTCAAGAATTGCTGGTATAATATCAAAACTAGGAAAAAGGCTATGAAAAATAAAGAAAAAAAGAGTACTGCGAGTGGACCCTGTGTACCTGAATACGCGCTTATGGACTCCTCAGATCTAAAGTTGAGGTTCACCATCGACCGAGACAATAGCTGACAAAACTCTTAAATAGAGTAATGATTATTATATCCACGAATAAAACTAGTAATTGGTTACTATCATTGCTAAAGCCCTGGAATTTACAAGAATGTCACTTGAAATGTCTGAAAGAATTTTGGCATTAGCGAAAAGTTAAATGCTTGCAGGAGCTTGTCCGCAAGTACAAGTTTCAGCAACCAAAAAACAAATTGCAATAGATATTTCAGAATGAACACGTAATTAGCTAATTAATACTTACCAATCTAATTGTCAAGGAAAATATGCTCGCACCCAAGTCAAAGGAGTGCCAGCTACGGCTGAACATTTCCAAGCGGACTGAAAAACTAGAGGATGAGCAACACCAGCTTACAGTACTGGCTCTTGAAGGCAGCATGAGAAGTCTACTTGAAGGCTAGGCTTCTAACGAAAAAAACGAAAGTGATGCTTAGCTTCAATAAGCCAAAAGACCAGACTAATGTCTGGTCTGTCTGATTTATGTCAAGAATAAATCTAGAGCTGAATATAGTACTGTTAATTTAATGCATCACAAGCTATGTAACTGATGGAGGCAGACTCGAGATGTACATAGTAGAGTCGAATAATTACTTAGAATTTCACTAAGAATAATCAGAAAAAAACAAGAATAAAAACAAAGATCGCATTCATTATTTCCGATAATTTGACTGAGACGTTGTTAGTTGTGGTTTAAAGGATTCTCACACAACATACACAGTATTGTGGATGGGATTCTTTTGCACTAAAACTATGGTCCAAGGTAAAAATAAATAAAAAAAACATAGTAGGTATGACCTCAAGGGAAATTCACGGTCTATAAAAAGTGTTTCTTCGTTCATAAAATATTAGCAAGTGTCAACCGATGCATTTTTACTCGATATCCACTGCGTCGCAATTATAATCAATTTGAATGCAAATGCCTCGCGCCGGGGACACTGGGCCTGACTGGGCCAACTAGTTTCTCCGTTGCATATTTTACTGTTTGCTTGTTTGCTCTTTATAATTGAATATAGGATGAAAGGATAAACGTTTTTCAATAAATAATTGCGAAAAAACTGGATAAATTCTTAAAAGACTTTTTGTCTAGTCATGCTAATGAAGTTGTCTGCGATTGCAGTTGTATCAACCGTTATTGTTTAAAATTAGAACGTGCTTTATATTCTCTCACTAGCTGATGCTCTCGGCTTCACCCGCCCGCTTGAAAAATTATGGGACTACCTTCCTAATCGAAAAAAAATCAGCTGTCTCATACATTTGGTCGCGATTACAATGGTGGTCCCATGGAGAAAGTTCTTCAGTTTGATGGTCTGTAGCATCTTGAATTTGACCAGGATGCAAAGCGACACCTTGAATACTAAAACCTTTCTCGAGAAACACTCTATCCATTGGTAAAAACAGCATGAAAATCGGTACAGTAACTTTGGAGTTTATTGCGAACAGACCTACAGACGCGGCGGAGGACTTTGTTTTATAATAATGTAGTAATAGTAATAACGAAACATGTTTTAAGTTACGAAAACCTTTTATTGTACAAACTAACAGAGCATTTAGTAGAAACTTTTGGAAAAAGATCCATGTTCACCGAAAAGATAACGGTTTGATTATCTAAAAACAGCTGTCACTGTGACATGTTCCCATACAAAAGCTCACCTCCTATTACATCAGACTTGAAACATAACTACGAAATGTGGATGTACCATTAGGTAAGCCAAAGCCTTTGGGATTTACAGGCGTGAAGTTTTGATTTAATTGTCATTATTACCTTTATAATTATCAACCGAACGTCATTCTGTAAAAGAAAATATGAAACAAAAAAAAAACCTAAATCAAACGAATGTATTTTTTAATCTAACTGTACATTCATGCTTTACAAACTCGTGCAATTATCAATAAAATAATAATAATTTTAAAACCTTCACACACTCATCTTTAAATCCCTTCCAATCGTCTAGAATTAAGTCGAGAATAATAACATTTCAACAGCAATATAGACTCTCATGTAGGGTTACCAGATGAAAAAATCAAAAGTCCGGAGAAAAGGCCTGATGATGATGTGAAATTTATTCGATGAAATTGCAGCTCTGAATAGTTTTATAACAAAACAAGAATAAGCATATTTTTTGACGTTATGCTTCATGCGTTGTGGGCAACCATTTTCTAGACAATAGGTATTTCACGATTACCAGAGATATTGCGTATTAATTAGTCAAAAGAAGATTATTTTTAATTTGGTTAACTTTTTATTAAAGAGATCTTTAAAATGTAAGCAGTGTTATATTAAAAATCCGAAAAATCCTGAGATTTCATGAGATTTGCAAAATCCGGCCGCAATCCTGAGAAGAGTCCAAAAATCCTGAAATCTCAGGACAAATACTGAGATATGGTAACCCTACTCTCATGTATAGAAATTGATGCAATAAAAGTGTATGGCCGGATTAATGTTTTTATTTTAATAGACCACGAAGTAATGCTGAGCCGGATTTGCATGCAACAGTGTTTTTATATACCCTGTTATGAAGTATTAGGGTGACCGCATCATATGCAACAAGCTTGTAGGGATTACTCTAATAGCAAGCCCATCAGACTGTAAGGCGTTGAAAGTCAAGATGGTTTTATGTAAAATTCTTATAAACGCTATCTCTACTATAAAGATTTGAAACGCGCTAACTTTTGGCATAAAAAAGCTATAAGCAAAATTATTTTTAAAAGAAAAGTTCGTTACCACTATTTCAGTTAGACTAAATAGCTCTCAATTAGAAATCGAGTCATAGTAATTTTACTACACATTCACATACATTTTTAAATATAACTTACAAAAAATTGTAGCCTTCCTTCCTCGCCCTTTACGTTCCGGGGCCGCGGTATCTCTTTCGAACAGCCCGCAACCCCGGCAGGCTTCGGCCCTTGCGGGCCCCTCTCTTCTGCTGACATCTCTTTGAGGCGCGCGTGGAACACGAACGCGCCGTCGACACGGCCTGTCGTCACTAGACGGACGGACGGCTAGCTAGCCCATAGCTAACCGTCCACAGGCCCGCATCTACGGTGGCCGGTAGCCACCACGTGGCCCCCGACGCCCGGTGCGTCTCCCGCGGCGGCCGGGAAGAGAGGCTCTCTCCCTCTCTTGTTCCGCCACCTCCTTCGCCAGCATGACTGCTTCGCAGAAGGAGGTGACGGCTTCCCATTCCGTCTCGCTCCGGACCATGGATTGAACCAGGGCCGGACGCGAGAGGTCGCCGCCGCCGATCGCCGCTACGAGGACACGGCGGCGGCGGTGCTCCGCCCACGCAGGGCAGACTTCCACCGTGTGCTCCACCGTGTCCTCCGGTCGATCCTCACAGTGGAAACACCCGGGCGTTTCCTCCCGCCCGATTCGGTGCAGGTACCTCCCGAAACATCCGTGTCCGGTGAGGACCTGCGTCAGGCGGAAGGTGAGGGCGCCGTGGCGCCTCTCAAGCCACTCCTCAAAGAGGGGACTTACCGCCACTATCGTGGCGTGCCCTGCACGGGGTTGCGACAGTCGCTCTCTCCATGTCGCCATGAGATCGCGCCGGAGGTCTGTCCGCTGAACGGCAATTTGCCGCGGCAGCGGAGTTTCCCCCCGGCGTAGTGCCTCCGCGCGCCATTCGTGTAGGCGCGCGAGGACTATCGCCTCCAGATCCCATGGCGGCAATCCGGCAAGCAGGCCCGCCGCCTCGCGGGCGATCGTGCGGTATCCACGGACCATTCTCACGGCCACCACTTTCTGGGGCGCGTTCAGATAGTGGGCGCGTTCTTTGAGGCCAGCTATCCCTGAGGATGAAATTATTTACTGGTTGGGTTGCCACTTTATAACAGTGATAAGATTTAATTGAAAATAACAATTTTGATAAATTAGATTGAGAAACCATATTTATTTAATCTACACCAATATAAGTAAATATAAAAAAAAAAAAAGAATTAAATCAGTCAATGATAGAGACGTATTTTATTCATGGTTACACTTTCAACCCTCTGTCACCAACTGACAACTGTCATAGCCTGCAATAGAACAGCTATTTTAAACAGGTTGACAATAGAACGTGTAGCCCGTTGAGGACTACCACTGACTTATGAGCTGCAGCTCGTAAGATCAAACCTCGGTCACCACGACATACTTTTTGTATTTATTTTGTTAGATTTTGATTTAACCACCACGGATAGAGAGCGCTGCTTGTATGATAACGGAAATACGGTTGAGAGTACCGTCTATCTCATTATATAATATTATATTGTAGTCTTTGATTGTAGCCCACCGGTATCGGGAACAGGGTCCAAGCTACGCCGGCGGTCAGGGCTCTAGAGAGGAACCTCCTAACAATACGAGCCGTGTCAAGAAGTACAGCTTTCTGCATCAAGCCCTTGATCCAGCTGCCTAACAAGAACCTCGTCAAGTATTGATCGAGGCTCTTGGAATGGGCTGATACGACTATGCAGGCATATATCGACTATCAATATAACAATTTTTTTTTTGTTTTTTTTTTTTATATTTATTAGTTTATTTTGTTTGTGGTATATGTATTTTTCTTAAACAAGAAGTTATATTTTTTATTAGATATTATTTTGTACCCTACCACTATGTTTTCCTGTTTAGCACAAAGGCTGACCGGTAGAGAATGCCTTGTAAGTCCGCTTAAGTACAACTATTGAAACATGAAGTTGAAATAAATGAATAAATAAGATCAATCACTTCGAGAAGTTTTACTATCTTGGTTCTTAGGTACTTTTATTACGTTATTTTATACGTTTTTTGGAATTAACGTGAAAATACTCTTTGTTTTATTGCTAAACATTAATTATTCCACAAACAAGTAATAATCATCAACCAATACAAGCGATTCTCACTGGTCATATTAGTATGACATGCTAGTATGACCACCAAGAAACAGGGTATCTGCCTAGCCTTTTCCGAAATACCACTGAATGTAGGGGTCGGCTTCCTGTCTAACCGGATGCAGCTGAATACCAGTATTTTACATGGAGCGACTGCCTATCTGACCTCCACAACCCAGTTAGTACTGGGTAATACGATACCCCTTGGTAAGACTACCTGTAACGACTGTCCAAGCTCTAGAATAGACAGCCGAGAACAACCGATTAACGTGCTTTCCAATCAAGGAGCTCAAGGAGGAATCAAGGAGGAGGAGGAGGAGGAGGTTTGAAAGGACAATGATATAAAGACGAGATATGAGGAATTTAAAATTTCAATAGAAAACTTATTTTTCTTATATCTCTTGTTGAAATCAGTTTTCATTCAAAATATATATTTGGGAACCTAGATATTCTGTAAGCCAATTGAAATAAATCACACTACCTTAATAATATGTTTATTTTAATAATTATTTTGGTATTACGGTTGTATGAACTACACTTGCTCCGCAGGCCTCTTAACCTGAACTTCGACCCGAGCGGCTGTCATTATTCCATAGACAGGTAAAGAGACTAAAAGAAACACCCCACACTCTTAAATAAAGTGTTTTAAGGCACAAAACTCTGAACCGATTGCATTGTTGTCATAAATTGCCAAATAAGAGGTGGTAGATGATAAAATAATTCACAAGTTATCTTTAATACCTTTTAACAAGAAAATAAAAAGATGAAGCTGATTGGTCCCGACACAAAATAGAGTTTATCAAATGCTTATTAAGAAACCAAAAGTGCTCGTGAAGGAGGAGGATTGGTGAGTCACGCCATACTCCTCGGAGACTTTACTTCAATATGCGCATCAAACCGGTCCCACTTTTCAATAAAATCGAATACCTATATTATGACGCCTGGTAAGTAGAAGCCAGTAATTCTGGCAACCAGTCTGCTAAACGTGGAAGAATTATTACTTGTTTTACTAAAAAAGTTCAAAAAAATAAGTTTTTGTTTTTGTTTAAATAAGTTTTTGTATAGTTATATATCGCTGAACATTACACACAGCGTCGTCTAGTACCACACTAAGCTACGAGGCTTGTTTCGTGGACACCAGGGGGTCTAAAAAGGCCACTTTATCAGAATCATAATTTGAATCACGCTAAAATTCAAAATTCTTAAAATGGACGTTATGGTTATGATTATAAGGTCCATTTTACCAATTTTTTTTTTAAGATGATTCAAATTATGATTCTTCTAAAGCGGCCATTTTAGGCCCGCAGATAGTTGATATTATACATAGTTACTTTTTGTTTGTAAATACATACTTATTATACATACAGGGTGTAAACCACCTCATCACAAAGCCGTTAACCAAGCATTCTGTACAACAAACTAACTAACTTTACGCTAAAAATATTGCTGGGAAACAATTTCTTTTTCTAGGTTAATCATGCTTTGTGGTAGAACTCAATGTAACGCACTTAAAACATTGTGCTGATGGATGGATTGAATAGTACGGGGGTCGTGGAGGTGTTAAAAGTTAAAATCTTACATAAAAACTTGTATTTAAAAAAAAACTTGTTAAAAAGTTATAACTTTGACCCTCCATATCTCCGTAACTAGAAGGTTCCCAGGTATGGTGTAAAACAAAAAAATGATCGCAATGATGGGGAGAACAAGCGCCTATCGGCTTCGTGAAGAGGTGTTTTATACCCTTTATAAACATCCATGACTCGGAAACAAATGTCCATGCTCATCACACAAACATTTGCTCCTACCGGGATTCGAATCCGGTACCATAAGAACGTAAAGCAGCCTCACTACCGCTGCGCCATTCGGGTCGTCAAAGTTCAAAGTTTCTATTGACATCAAGACTGTCATTGCTAGAGACATGGCATTAAAGAAACATTTATTGAATAGACAACCTATTTATTATTACATTAACAAAAATGTGTGCGTTATACTACGCCTAAAAACCCAACTACTGAAAAACAACGCTCTTATTAAAATCGAGGTTTACATACATTAAAATATACCATATCGGTAAAATCAACTCGTATTGTTTAAGTCGCTTGAAATCTAGCCTATGTTACCCGGCCATAATAACGAATCTATTGACGTCTTATTCATCAAAATCCCATAAACAGTTTAGGCGCTACGGAGGAACATACGTAAATACACACACAGACTGCTAAAATCATAACCTTCCTTTGACTTCGCCGTAGTCAGGTAAAAATGTGTCATTGAAAGCGTCCTTCCACAAATAGTCACATGAAAGTAGTCACTAGCGATTAATTTCAATTTTATAGTCAAACAAGAGTAATAAAGTACAACTCTCTAGATGTAACTTACTACATCGATGTTGGAACCGCAGGGAGTACTACATAGCTTGAACAAGATTCTGTAATTACTTTCTGTATCAAAGATATAATGATGATCAGGGATTTAGAAACTAGATTTAAGTTGAACGGAAATGCTTGCATAGAAAGTCGTGAGCTATCTCTCTAGTGACTTAAAATAGAAGAAATATCTAGCCGTCGACTGTACACTCGCCAGCGAATCAAGTTACTACAAACTGTCAAACTTTGTCATTTAAAACACTTGAAGAAATTTGACAGTTTGTGGTATTGATGTGCTGGCAAAGAGCAACAGTGGCCTAGTGGTGGCAGCCCGACTTACGAACGTCGTGAGTTCAAAACCAGACAGGCGCATTACATTGTGTAATTTATTTCATCACCACTGCTCTCAAAAATGGCGAAGGAAAACATCGTGAGGAAACCGGCATGTCTTAGAACCAAAAAAGTCATAGACATGTGGCATCTACTAATCTGCACTGGGCCCGCGTGTTGGATTATAGCCCATTCCCTCTCATAGAGAGGATGCCTGTGCCCCAGCAGTGGGAACATTAATAGGCTGACGATGATGATGATGTGCTGGCAATAATTGCGATAGTTGTAAATAAAGTTACTTTTAAAATAATGTCATCAACTTAATACGTTTGAGGTTATGTTATGTTACGAATAATCACCAAAGTTCCCATACCATAAAATATCGACATTATATACATATTATGGTCAGAACCAGATTATCAAAACCATGCGGTCACATAGACGCACAAAAGCGAATTTAATTTAGAATTCATTGAGATATAGTACACCAACGCGAAATTCCGCACACAAACATAGCCATTTCAACAGGATCACACGGTCAATATATTACCTGACACAATCTCCCATAGTCCTGTTGTAATGGGCTAAAAGTACTAATTGACACGCATTCGCTAAAGAATGCTTCGAATAGCATACCTTCGAATGTTGAGGCTGGGCCGCATAGGTCATTTGCATGGCATTTGTCGCGCGAACACCGCTGTTAAAACAAATTACCGTAATTGACTGTACTTTACGTCTTTAAGAAAGAAAATGTAGAACTTTTGCAGGTGGTGTTTGCACTTTTTGTCAGAAAGGATAGGCCGACTCCAGCTTCACCAATCGTGGATAAAAGTAGTGTCCTTTTTTTATATTCGTGATCGTGTACAATTTCGAAAAGATACAGACACACATAGAGAGAACATCACTACAGATTACAAAACAAAGTACTCTGCCGCGTCGGTCTGTTCGCATTAAACTCAAAAACTACTGCACCGATTTTCATGCTATTTTCACCAATGGATAGAATGGTTTTTGAGGAAGGTTTAAGTATATCATTTGTATCTGCGGGCATCAGCTAGTATACAGGGTGTAAACCATCTCATCACAACGCCGTTAACCAAGCATTCTGTACATCAAACTAAGTAACTTTACGCAAAAAATATTGCTGGTAAACAACTTTTTTTTTTTGAGGTTATAAATCATGTTTTGTGGTAGAACTCAATGTGAAACACTTAAAACATTGTGCTGATGATGGATTTAATAGTACGGGGGTCGTAGAGGTGTTAAAAGTTAAAATCTTGCAAAAAAAACTGTATTTTTATAAAAACTTGTCAAAAAGTTGTAACTTTGACCCCCCATATCTCCGTAACTAGAAGGTTCCCAGGTATGCTGTAGAACAAAAAAATTATCGCAATGATGGAGAGAACAAGTGCCTTTCGGCTTCGTGAAGAGGTGTTTTACACCCTTTATTATAAAATCTTTTGGAGGCCACTGTAACTCTGAATTACCTCCGTCTATGGGTGCATGAAAATAGTTTCTACGATTAGCGCTACCATCTTAAAAACCTGACAATATTTTAGTACGCGTAAGCTCAATGTATTCTTTCGTGCCAATATCAGAGAAGAAGGCTTCTGTCAAGGAAGGATTAGAGGTTGCTTACACTACTACCGATTTAACCACAACGTAAACTGCACGAAAACCATTTTGGTGTAAATGATAAATGATGCTTATTTGTAAATACCACTAAGTTAGCCACTAACCACACAATAAAGAAAGAAAGATTAGTAAATAGCAACTAGATTAGGCTGGTGTTTCATACCTGACTACTCTGAGAAGCCGAAACAAACTAAGAGACCAAATATGCAGATCAGTGGGATGGTCTTTTGAAGAAAGAACCACATAGATTTGAGTAGATCTATCCACTCAATGCAAGCATTTTTTAATGTGACAAGCCCGCCACACTATTTCCAAACCACTGTAACTCCTGAAAGCCTGAATCAGCAGTGGCGACCACCAGAAAAACGCCGAGACAACGAAGCTCGATGAAGTCCCAGAGAATGAATTTAACTGTCTTGATCCCGCAACGAAATTAAGTAGAAAGTATAATGAAGGAGTAGGAAAAAATCGTAATTAGCAAGTATTAGTCAGTGTTCGTGTAGCCAAATCATAACTCAAAGAACTCAACGACATGACGAAAAGTGTCTTATGTACGGTCAAGATGCCTTTCCTGTGCTAAACCTTTGGCACGTCTTAAGGGAAATAGAGTAATTTCCTTCAAACCCTAGCCGTCAGTTCTACGAAACTGTGGTTTGTGCAGAAGGCGTAAAATAGCTTCATTATCGAACCGTTTTACAATATTGACTCTTAAGTTCTTGGAACTGTATTGCAGATTTGCAGATATGTGGTTAACTTTATTTGCTGTCGATACAAATGATGAATGGTAAAGATGTATCCTTTAAAGCTGTTAAAAGAACTTGAACTATGTCTAGTACAGTCGCCAACACATCTAGGTAGGTACATCTGTCCTTTAATAGAGTTTCAACTTTAATTCTAAAGCATAAGGTTCGGGTGGCTTGGCGTCTGTACATGCACTAAATGCATTTAGCGCTAAACTTATTTAAAACAATTCAAAATATTGCGATGTTGCCTTTTTATTGCCGAATTTATTTACGCCCTGCAATTATTTTCCCATTTTCATACTTGAATATATTTTTTTCCATTTCTTTCTAATTTTTTATTACAATTATTAGTCTTTATCTTAGTTAGCCTGTAAATGATCTATATAAGTAAGTACCTTATATTAAGTGAAAAAAAACTTTTCACAGTCAGCTTCAAAGAGAAAACATATTTTTAACCAAGTTTAACACTACGTGCATTTTATTAATAAAGGCGAAAACGGGCGTTAAAACATGAAAAAAATATTTCCCATACTTTTTAACCTACCTACTATTCAACCCGCTATGCTCCATATCAGGTACTGTACTAAATGCGCCTCCATTACACGGTGCTTATTGTTAATAATAACATTCAAAGGACGCAAATAAACACGGTGTATACGCAAAAAAGGTAAAATCGTGATCCTCCTTAATCGCCTGCGACGGCGGCGACTAAAATGGCGCTGAACGACTTAATTATGTTGGGAATCCGATTGTTCTGAACTATGTCGAGTAGCTAGTCGTTTTTATTGTGGCAGAATAGGGTTAAATAGTTGGAACGATTGTTGAATAGATAAGTAGTTCAGTTGATACTTGGAGTGAAGATTATCTGATGGGAATGATAGCCTAGTTACGGATAGTGTAGTTATGGGTTTTTTTACAAGAACTATGGAGGAGATTTATATGTCTACACCGTTATTTTTTTGTAATTTTACTTTGAGGGCGGATAGTACTCATGAAAATGAACAACGAAAAAAAAATCAACCGCTGCCTACATTTTTTCGAGTTACGCGACCTAATAATGAAGCAGCTGATTTTTTTTCGAGATTTCATAGTCGTTCCCATAGTAAAAGTTGATAATTTTCATGAGTACTACTAACCGCTCTTAAAGTAATTGAAACCAACAACAAATAACAGTGTATGTTTACTATCAATACTCATCATCTGCCTAGCCTTTTCCCAACTATGTTGGGGTCGGCTTCCAGTCTAACCGGATGCAGCTGAATACCAGTATTTTACATGGAGCGACTGCCTATCTGATCTCCACAACCCAGTTATTACTGGGTAATACGATACCACTTGGTAAGACTGGTTGTCGGACCACTGATTAACTGTTACGACTGTCATAGATGGACAAATGACAGCCGGGACCAACTGCTTAACGTGCTTTCCGATGCACGGAGGCAACTCGGTATGTATGGGTTGGTCACCCATCCACAGACCAACCTAAGCAAACACAGCTTAAAATAAAGATTGAACCGAGTGGCTGTTATTATTTTGCCACGAGCTCCTCCTATACTATCAATACTAATATTATAAAAAAGAAAGATTTTTTTGTTTGTTTGTTTGTACCGAATAAGCCGAAATAACTAGACCGATTTTAACCATTTTTTCACTAATAGAAAGTTAAATTATTAGGAAATAACATAGGGTATAAATTATATTTTTATCATAAAAAACAGATCAAGCTATCACAATTTTTGCTGACAAGTCACGAGTGAAGTGCTAGTTAGTGCTAGATTAAATAAAAACGCTGAGTTTTTACCTTGAAAATAAACTACTTGGTAAATAAAATGTGACTGTAATACATTCTAACATACTAGTTTACAAAATGCAAGAATGTATGAAAAATCTTATGTTAATGGAACGTTCAAAAGAACTATGTAAGTTTGTAGCCTCATAGTTTCTACTTATTTCCACACATGGAACTTTTATGTATTCAGTAGAGCGGAATACTAAAGCCTACAATTTATGTAAGTTTATAATGTTGTTACAATGTTAGCGCGTTTTTCATACTTTCCCAGATGAAAATGTAAATGAAAACAGGAAAAAATGTTGTTCGCTCATTTTGAATTTGTGCAACAAATGTATTATTGATAGGCGTAGGGAGTTTCACAAAAAAAAAAAAACATTACATAGCAAGATGTCTTACATTGTAAAAAGAATAAACACTATTCTTTTTTTACGCTTAACGTGGGTTTATTACATCACATCTGTATTTCCCAAAGGATTAGGTCAACGTGTACCTATTTAGTACACCCACATTTCGCCAGTTATGTTTAAGTCACATGAAATAGGGTTGAGCCTATTGCCATCAACCGGGCACAAATCCAGACTCCATGGCTACTACTGAGAAATTACTGATGGAAAGACCCAAAAACACTTAGCTTGATCCGAGAATTAAACCTAGAACCTTTTGATGACTTTTTGCGACCGCTAGAGCTAGACCAATGAAGTCAGTCAATTAAGTTTTACAGAAATTTTATTACAGAAGTTATACTGCTGGCACATTAACCGATTATACCTAAGAAAGGATTATCCAGGTGTTAAATAACTACCTACTTATGAAATAAAATATTAATAACCTATTAACATACCGCTCATTCTAGGGATTAGGTGGAAGCTCTTCGGACTTACATCTACAATAAGCTGTCGACGGCTCAAAGTCATCAAGCCATGAAATAAGGATAGATCCGATTTAGCTTATCTTCAGTCACCAAACAGCTCTGCAATTGCGAATTACTATGGTAAAGGAAAAATGGATATGGTACCTAAAAATAATATGTTTTAGGTTACTTTTATTCAAAGGGCATTCATTTTTACAATTTTTGTCCAAAAAACCCAATAATTTTGCCAGCCTAAATTACATTGTATGGAACATTCAATAACCTTCACCATAATTTAATGTCGATATAAAAGCAGCGTTTTAGCGGCTCCGTATGTACTTCAATCGACAATTTTCCCGAGGCGCAACCGGGGCAAAATATCGCGCAAAAAATAATATTTTTAATATTGGCAAGTTTTATCGTCGCCAGAAGCAATAGGCAGGGCTTAGTGTATCCCGTCTTAATGTCCGTTTATTACTAGCTACTCGGTCTTCTATCCCTTTCTGACAAGTGCAGATTGTAGGGCTGTCCTTGTCGCACGGTCTTTATTAAATGCTTGGTTTTTGTTAATGTTTTATAGCTTGTATCATTAAGTTTCGTCGGTCCTTACAAGGAGGCTAGACCACCCTCTTTGGTTTCTTAAGGTGAAAACTTCATGGTAGCCCGCGAAATTACATTTTTTTACGTTTTTTGTAATTTGCTGGCCAGTGCTAAGGTCAAGGAACGATTTTGACCTTGAAAAAGTCGTTGCTCTACCTTTATGAACTTGGAGGGTTGTATTGATGATTTTGATGATTATAATGCTGTGACTACATACGTCTCACAGTCGCGAACAATATTTTAATCAACATACAACCTATACTGGGCTGCAAATGGCAAAACACGTAAGAAAATTTGAATTTCGCGGGCTACCCTGGAACATCAGCCTCGTTTAAGTATGGAAGTCAAATATTTTCTCTCAGGCGACTATATTCACATGCAAACTTTTTAGAGGAACTGATTCCGAACCTAGTCAAAACCCTATCTATATCTGAATTTAAGCCTGTAATAAGAAAGAAAAAGGTATTGGTAATCAACTTTCTTTATTATAATTAAAGAAAATATGAAAAATTAACACTTTTCCAGGCTTTTCAGGGTTTATTATGTTAACCTATTAAAAGTAAGTAAATCTTACACTAGAACAAAAAAAGAAATTCTCTATCCGTTAATTTAATATACGAATATAAGAAAAAACACAAAAGCTTCTTCTAGCAACAAAAATATAAAATTCTGGCAGTAGTCATAATAGATATAAAAAAAACTTTTTTGCAAAAAAATAGAACCGACTTCAAAAAAGTGAAAATAACTTTAGCTTCAGAAGTCGGTGACCATTGTTTGATTGATTTATTAAGTTTTTTTGTCACCGACTTCTGAAGCTAAAGTTATTTTCACTTTTTTGAAGTCGGTTCTATTTTTTTGCAAAAAAGTTTTTATTTTTCAATTTTTAGTGGTTCACTTGTGCTTACCCCTTCACAGCGTACCGGTGCGGCGGCGTGATGTTATGTTATGAACTGGTGTAAACAATAGACAGACAATAGATTTCAGCAAACCCAGTCCATTTGCTATCATTTATTGAGGAGTTCCGTTCCATATCTCCGAAGTTCGTGATCAGATCATGACAATATTTCTATGGGACCAACTTGGAAGTATACCCTCTCAAACAAAAAAAGAATTTTTCAAATCGGTTCAGG
This sequence comes from Xestia ashworthii, assembly GCA_950022955.1. Classification (NCBI taxonomy): domain Eukaryota; kingdom Metazoa; phylum Arthropoda; class Insecta; order Lepidoptera; family Noctuidae; genus Xestia; species Xestia ashworthii. The sequence goes on from OX465569.1 coordinate 15,371,594, forward strand.
CGTCTTCGAGTAATCGGTGAACATACATTAAAAAAAATAAAAATAAAAATACATACAGTCGAATAGAGAACCTCCTCCTTTTTGGAAGTCGGTTAATTACTGACAATCAGCGCAAAGGGACGAGAACATTGCAGGCACAGAAGCTTGCTGCAAACCACACACACATCAGTGGTTATATTATGTTTTTTCGCGGGACATATTCTACATGTTTTTCAAGGTCCTTGACTGACAGTTAGCATCTGGACATCTTCAGTAACCACATCTTTACCCATCGTCTGACTGATACGAATCCAACAATACAGCATCTAATTTTTCTTCGAAATATGGATGGATGGATTATTGTTTTATTTCTGAGGCTGTTTTGAACTAGAACCACTCCAAGTATTCTGCCATTTATACAAAAACTATCAAATATTTTATATGGCAGCAATGGACGTGGAGCCTGGCAGGCTCCAGCCATCATTTCAATGAATATTACTCACGTGTTACGCATCCAGCGACGCAACCTCCTCCATCGTTGGCTATTTTGATACGAAAAAAACAGCTACTGAGACGCTCGGATGGAGGTAGCGAGGGGAAGTATAAGAAACTAAGAATTTCAGAACCGCGCGGAGCCTGTGAGACTCCATGTCCATACTTAAAGGTTAAGAAACTAATATAACAAAGTCGAGATGGTGTTAAAAGTTACAAAGTGTGATTGACAAGTGTGAGATCTTGGGTGTATTTCCTAAGAAGGTAAATTGATGACGAATGAGAAAACACTATTAACTATTTCCTTTTTAGAATAAGACATGGAATTTTCTATTTTACTGTGCCTAGGAGGACCTAAAACTTTTATTTTGAGTTTGAGTTTGAGTTCCGACAATTATTTCAACATGGTCCCAATTTCGAAAAACAATAGTTCGACTACTCATAGCTTCGACTGAACATATTCGACTAGCATTAGTCCGACAGAACAGAACATCCTTCGACAACACACACCTTCGAAAAACACAACATCGACAGAATCCTTCTTCGATAATTATGCATTTTGGAACATAATGAACCACAATTTCAGGTCCCTGTCATTTAGAACAAAAAAATGTATTTTTGAAATAAAACAATGTTTTCGTTCTAACAGTTGAAATATTCAAAGAGTTTTCTTTATACTTCGAAACTCATTTCACAAATATTAACTCTTTTTATTTCATTTTGAACTTAGACAAGTGAATAAAATACTTTGTGTTGTATTGTGAAAGGTGAACGCACACGTTTCAGAGCCGAAGGGAGCGAAAGAGCCGAAAGAATTTAATTTAAGAATTACTTGTATGAAATCCTATAAAACCTCGCACACTTATCCGCGTCGAATCGGACGAATAGATAACGTTATACGTATGAGAAAATGTTTCTTTCGGCGAGGTCGGTTCTTTCGGCGCGGCGCGGATAAGTGTGAGTTCACCTTAAAGACGAATTTCTTTGACTGTAATACAATTTCAGGAGGCAGACTCAAAAGTAAAAACTTTGAAATAAAATTAAATACGTTAGACTTTCTTTCAATGAATTCTAGACACAAGAATCTTTTCATATTTTTATGTTAGTGCTGCGGTTTTCACGATATCTTTTTTTTTCGGATGGGAAATCATCAAATGACTTCTCCCACTCTGAGCGGAGCGGGAGGGAGTGTCAGACTTTTACTGACTAAAACCCATCCATGTTCCTTCCTTGCCCTTTTATGTTCCGGGGCCACGGTATCTCTTTCGAACAGTCCCGCAGCCCCGGCAGGCTTCGGCCCTTGCGGGCCCCTTCACTTTGCTGACATCTCTTTGAGGCGCGCGTGGAACACGAACGCGCCGTCGACACGGCCTGTCGTCATAAGACGGACGGACGGCTAGCTAGCCCCTAGCCCCGCCCCGCCCACAGACCCGCGTCTACGGTGGCCGGTAGCCACCACGTGGCCCCCGACGCCCGGGGCGTCTCCCGCGGTAGTTTTCACGATATCTTAGGGTTGATTTAAAAGGGTTTATACATTGTATATATGGAGTACATGAGTATTAAAGTTACATAAAATTAACAAAACCTCATTGGTCTAGTGGTCGCAAGCGCAACTGTCGCTGCTGAGCATAAGGTCCTGAGTTCGATTCCCAGGTCGGACGAAAGTGTTATTGGGTTTTCCATCAAGAATTTCTCAGTAGCAGCGTCGGAGTCTGGATTTAGGCGCAGTTGATGGCAAGAGGCTCACCCCTATTACATGGGACCTAAATATAACTTGCGAAATGTGAGGTGCACTATTAGGTACACCGCTGCCTAACACATCGGGAATTACAAGCGTGATGTTATGTATAATTAAGAAATCTCGATGTAAAAACAAGATCCTTGTTGGTGATTCAAGGTTCTCGATGTCAAGTACTAAAAACTAGGAAAAGCAGAAGTGCGTCTTTACTATCTTTATCATTATTTACAAGCACCCACCAACAGCATATTTTACAACGTTATTTTTTAGTCTTTTCAATCCTACTACAGATAGTAGGTACCTGTGGTAGGTACTCATGAAAATGAACGACTTTTACTATGAGACCGTCTATGAAATCTCGAAAAAAAAATCAGCTGCTTCATACAGTGTTGGTCGCGTAACTCGAAAAAATGTAGGCAGCAGCTGATTTTTTATTCGAGATTGTATAGTCGGTCCCATAGTAAAAGTTGTTCATTTTCATGAGTACTGTCCGCCCTTTAAGGGATTAAAACGACTCAAAAATAACGTTGTATACCTCAGTCTACAATAGCCTGGTGTCCTGAAAAAATCTAATTAGACTGTCAGTTAGATTTTCAAAAAATATTTGACACGTATTTTTTCTTTTGTTACGTTGACCAAAATTGACGAAGATACGACGCTTTTAAAATTCTCAATACGTCACAAGCTTGTCAGCTTGTGACAAGTTGCATCAATAATTCACTAAGCATAACTGAAAGCAGATTGAAATTTTAGTAACAGTTAACTGGCCAAAGTACTTAAGCTCGACGATGTGTCAAGACGTGCCGAAGCACTAATTAGATCAGCACTAATCTTCCCGTTATAACTGACCGGCTATATAACAATCTTTTAACCCAGTTGAGGCACGTTCACACAGGCTAGCAGCTTGCTTGACAACTTCTGATTGGTAAATGCCAAAATGGTTGATATACTTGCAAACTTTAAAAATGTTTGGTGGAGGAAAGTATTTTGAGGAAACCAGCAAGCCTGAGAGGTATTTCTTTGCCTCAGTCAAGTCCGAGGCCCATGGTCCTTAAATTCAAGGCATCCACAGGACTTGCCCGGTTAAGCAGAAGCCAGTCTTCTTAGACTGAACTGCGAGATGCCCTACACAAAAAAAAAAAAAAAAATAGGGAATAAACAAACGATACTGAAAAAGAAGGCACTACCCACATTGAAACGCAAGAAAGAAAAAATCTTTGGAAATTGGATAACGTACTTTACAATTTCAATTAAATGTTACACATTTTAATTGAGCTTCCATGATTAAAGATACTAAAAGTGTGTTAGTCGCCTTATTTTATCAGCTTTGCTAAAAAATATATGAATGTTAGAAGAACCGCGACACTATCAAAACCAACAACTTCTTAAATCTCTATTAGGTGAACAAAAGCTTCGAAACATTGTTACAGCAAAATTATTTTGACGGAAACATGGAAACGTGTTTTCCAACAACACAATACATGTTGCTGCAACTTCGTTGTGGAACTTTTGGTAACATTGCATACGAGGTTATACAGGGTGTAAACGGACCTTTAGCTATACACAGGGTGGAATTTTTCAATGCCACCTGGAGGGAAAGTACTCGAAATACTGGAGATAGCAAATTTTACTCAGAGGAAACATTCCTTTATTTTTAAAAAGAACAAATCTGCATTCACAGATTTTCGAAAATTCGCTTGTCACACTCCCTCAACATTCACTCCACTCACTGCTATCTGGAGATAAAATCACGTTTTACGAGTAATGGTCTGTGTAACGCACTCAAAACATTATGCTGGTCAGAGGTCATGGAGGTTTTTCAAGTAAAGTTACAACGTTCAAAACCTGTATTTAAAAACAAAAACGTGTGAATTTAGAACCATTACGAGTATATACTGGGTGCAACTTCACTCCACTCACTGCTATCTGGAGATAGCAGTGAGTGCGTGTTGAGGGAGTGTGACAAGCGAATTTTCGAAAATCTGTGAATGCAGATTTGTTCTTTTTAAAAATAAAGGAATGTTTCCTCTGAGTAAAATTTGCTATCTCCAGTATTTAGAGTACTTTCCCTCCAGATGGCATTGAAAAAATGCACCCTGTATATACTCGTAATGGTTCTAAATTCACACGTTTTTGTTTTTAAATACAGGTTTTTAACGTTGTAACTTTACTTCAAAAACTTCCATGACCTCTGACCAGCATAATGTTTTGAGTGCGTTACACAGACCATTACCCGTAAAACGTGATTTTCAACATCAAAAAAATGGCGACAATACATTTTTTGTGCAGTGTTAGGTTACTGAACTTTATCTACGGAATGCTTGGTTTACAGAAGGGCTTTGAAAAGTGTCCATTTACGCCCTGTATAGCAGACATAGCAATCACCAATTTCCTTTTTTTTTTAATCTACTCATCTATCCAATCGTTATTGAGTTCACCAGAGGGCGCCACTGGCGAGTAAGGTCCTGTCATTCATTCTATTTGATACTTTAAAGTACCAATAACTTCATAAAAAGTTTATTTTATTGCGTATTGTGCATACTTTCGGATACATATACAATATAGCCCTTAATGTAAGCGACCATTAAACATTTTTAAATCATTTTTCCTCCAAGTACCAACAAATTACATCCTAACTTGTTACTTAAAATCTTCAAGTCATTAATTATCAGGAATGGCTCAATCTAGACCACAATCGTGAATTTTATTAAAAATACGTAATAAAAAAAGCAAACAACGCGCGAACACTATGACATCCGACATTTCGGAAGACCTTACTCTACACGAGCGCCTCTAGCGGCGAATTCATGAGCGATACTCCCCATTGTTCTCGCTCATATAAATAAACCCTCATCTGAAACTATGAAGCAATCACATAATTACAATGTTGAGCCACAGCACCAAAAAGGCAGCAAGACAACGGGCTACCGTGCCACATGCCAGTAAATTAACCAGAATGGTACCAGTTGACCCGCGGGTCACATTCCTACAAACGGGCCGCTTGACTAATGTCCGCGTACTCTGCGTCATTGCGGACGTGGACTGGTGTAGGATAGGCTGAAGAGTAGGCTTTTTATGGTGTAGTTGTCATGAGTCCGGTTTTAGTGGTTAGTTGGTAGAAAATTTGTGTTCATGTTTTAATGATGGTTGACATATTAGGTAAATATTCCGGTGCATTAAGTCAATTTAAAAACTAACTTTGACACAATAACGTAATCAGTATTTGACGCCGTGGAGGTGGTAAATAAATAAATTATGGGCCAACCAATTTATGAAATACTGTCGTGCAAGCGAAACGAAGAAGTCTATGTTATTAAACCACTCTTTAGGCCGGGACTACACCAAGGCGGAGACGAGGGAGACGTGCGGAAACTCACCAATCACATTGGTTGAAATCTACATCGCGACTCTCGTGTCTCCTGTGATTGATCGAAACTTGCACATCTCTCCGCTCCGCTCTTCTTATATTCATACAAGCCATCCTTCTTTTCAATCAAGTCTCGTTTTAAACAAAGACTTTTCATACTGTCCTCAAACAAATTGGTGATTGCAATATAGTGTTATTGACAAACAAGAGAACAGGGACCCAATTCTGTAAAATAACCAACTTGTCAATAGTGTCTACCGTCGGTAGTGTGTCAGTAGTGTCTCAATAGGCTAATCATTGACATTTGGTATTCTACATTTTTTTATTGTCATTGACTTAAGTTACGACTGTAGTGCCATTGAAACGCCATAGAAAGACTATTGTAATAATTGGTATTCTACTCCACTATAATCTGTCAATGTCAAAAAAAATTGGATGGACTCACGTAGATCTAAGTTACTAATAATAAGCTTAGTTTAATGTAACGTGTCCAATGATGGAGCTCGATCGTAGTTTTAATTTTTTCTTCTAAATCAATCAAACAATTAATAAAATGTAAATATGAGCGCGGACCCCCACGTCTGCGGTAGAAAACTAATTATAAAAAAAAAAACTGTCAATGTCATCATGATGGCCAAAGTTACGGTAGACTGTAAATATTTTAAGTGTATTTGACAGTTGTGTCTATCGAACTGCCACACTATCGACACACGACTGAGACACCGCTGAAACGCCATTTAAGTTTCTGCAGAATACCAAATTTGCAACAGTGGCAACATATTGTCGATAGAGTGTCAATGGCGTGTTGCTTAACGTTAAGTTACAGAATTGGCACCCCTGGCATGTGCAGCGTAGTAGCTATTTTAGTCATAATAAATTAGACTAATATAAGGGCTGGCTTAATCTTTGCTTGACACCACACAATATAGACTGTTAACAAGTTAAACAAAGTCTTACAATAGTGATTGTTAGAATTAGACAACACCTCGTTTAGAAACATGGAACCATAGTCTGTAAATTACCAGAACTAGTGCATGTAGCAATGGCGACAAGTTGACAGTCATTCGCCTATTTAACAAGCGTGTTTATCAAATTGTGGTAGGTTGTTGTCTTGGTCCTAAGTAGGACAATACCTTCATGTCCTAAGGTGGGGCATTAGACCAGCATGTATTTTACGAAGAATTGTCATTTAAAGCTGTACAGAGACTCTCTAGTGCGTGACGAAAATCGGAACTAACGGCGCCATCTTGCATCTTGTTTTTTCAACGGTCACTGTTAATAATCTATTTTTTTTTTATTGTTACCGTTAATATTTTTTTTATTTTTTTTTTAATTATAATGAAAAACAAAACAGCTGTTCCGTAGATTTAGACCGTGAGGGTGTTGTATTTACAACATATATTTTTTAATCAGCGATAAAAGATTTTTGTGGGGTTCTGCTGAATAGGTAACAGTTTATGGAAGAGTCGTTGGAAAGGCCCGAGTCGAAACTTTTGCGAATCCGACATTTTGCGATTCCGACATTTTGCGAATCAGTCATTCTACGAATCGGCCATTATTTTTCAAACTGACTTGATGTGAACCCGATGTTCTATTTTAAGTGCGACCTATTCTATTATTTATGTTTGGAACAAAAGCATTTGCAAATATATATATTTGCCAGTTTCTTAAATAAGGCAGCGGGTCAAGAAAAGTCGTTCTATCTTCCAGAGAACCTATTTGAATAGAAAAGTAAATACAAAGGAGACGACAAAACAAGATTCGGCGAACGGGCGCATAGTAAGGCAATTTCGTCTCTGGGCCATACGAAAATAGAGGTCCTTGTGGCTAAGTAATAACAGCCGCTTGACGTTAAGCCTTGCTTACCTAGATTGGTCTGTGGATGGGTGACCACCCATTGCATACCAAGTTTCCTCCGTCCCTCTCAAAGCACGTTAAGCCTTTGATGGGCTGCGGGACTGTTCGAAAGAGATACCGTGGCACCGGAACATAAAGGGCGAGGCAGGAACATGGAAGGGTTTTAGTCAGCAAAAGTCTCCGCCCCGCCCAGAGTGGGAGAAGTTATTTGATGATTTCATATGCGTTAAAAAAAAACCCTTTGGTCGCGGCTGTCATTTGCAGATCTTTGACAGCCGTTACGGGAAGTCAGTGGCCCAAAAGTCTGACAACCAATCTTACCAGGGGTATCGTATCCTACATAACCCAGTTAGAACTGGGTAATTTTCATTACTAACTGGGTGGTGGGTCAATTAGGCAGTCGCTCCATGTAAAATATTTGTTGTAGGGGATCCCTGCACTTAGTGATGATACCGGGGCGATTCTATGGGGATGATGAAATAAAACCGACCACCGGGAATGTCCGTTGAACACTGATTTATTGATTTAATGCACTTACACAAATTAGCTTAGTGATAGGTACAAATTGCTGAGTGCACAGAATGCACGGCGCGTGAGTATGAAAATTAATGTGCGGTTCCGTACACTTGTATTCAACTGCACCCAGTTAAACTGGAAGGTGACCCCGACATAGTTGGGAAGAGTTTAGATGATGATACGAAAATAAATAACACTACCTATGTGAATATACTATACTTACCGATAAATCGTTAAATCAAAACAGTGTTTCTAACATCCGTCGGGATTTAACAGATTTTAACCTGTTTTAATCTTAGTTTAGATTTTAAAAAAGGTCTAAATCGATCTATAAATTCACGCTCGTGTACATTCCTTTCATGCTTAGTTTATATTGTTTCAGTAGGAATCCAGTCTAGGGATCCAAATACATCGCAACAGGAATAATCTCAACAAACGTGTTTATTCCAGTACAGTGCCTTGAATTAATTCAGAATTACTAAGCCCCGACCTTCGTTTGTGTGAAATATTAGATTACTTCCCTATGTTAATTCAATTTGCTACCAATTTCAGGGGTTTTCATTTTTTACACGAAACATAAATCCTTTTTCTAAAATAAAAGCAGCCTTATTTACTCCTAATAACATCAGCTATCGTCCAGAACAAGCCCCATAAAAACGGTCCAGCCGTTTTGGAGTTTAACTTTTTTTTTTGTTAGTGCCGTATACATAAATATACTTTCATAAGCATTAGTAAAAAACTTTTATTTTTAAATATCAAACAGACGCTTTAATTGTATTTATCTGTTTGGATGTCGTATTTGTTATCCGGGCGCGAAATTGTTTAGAAAAGTAAATAATCTTAACGTTAAGTATCTTAAAAGTTATAGTCATAATACCTTCTTATGGGTTAAGTAACTAAGACAAAACTATGGCCAATGATAAAACTCCACCATAAAATTGAAATGTCCACTTTGTGTGCAAACTAAGGTCATAGAATCAAGTACAGTGCAGGACAGGTTTAAAGACCCAACTTGGTGATGAAACTTGAAATGTTGAAAGCATTACCTACAAGACGAGTATTACACCAGTAAGTTTAAAGGTACGTACACACTTCAGGGGTGATGTAAATGGACCGAATATTGTAGTTGTAATTTCACTTTGGCGCAGGTGAAGAGTAGGTACCTGGAAGGATATGGGGGAGGCCTTTTCCCAGCTGTGGGACATTCAAGGCTAAAAAAAAACAGTTTTTAAAATGTTTTTCCGTTTTTGCCAGCCTTGATATAGAATACACCTGTGGTGCCCTGACCAGGCCCTGACCCAGGGTCTTAACCCTTTTCAGGTCAACACAGGTGAGAGGTGCTTAATCAACGTAAAAATAATGACTGTCAACTGGTCACAAATTTTGTCCGCCAGTGTATCACCGAGTTCCTTCACCTATCCAGTTCCGTAAAAGCAATAGAGTGGACATTTTTATACGTCCGCTTTGTGATTTATAACTCGTTTTTAGGGTTCCGTGGGCTTAAAAACCGAATTTGCGAATAGGCTAGTTTTCGTCATCAATAAATTGCAAATCTATTTTGTCCGTCAGATATAGCATTGGAAAATAATGGACACGTATTTTTTTGTTTTTGTAAATCAATGAATTTTACAAAGATAACACGCATCAAACTCGGGAGTTCGTGACGTCAGAACGCACAAAAAATTATACCACGGCGTGACTTAAGCACCGTATCTTCGTCAATTTTGGTTTCCGTAAAAAAGGAAAAAATACGGGGTAAAATAAGCTTTGATAATCTAACTAACGGACTAATTAGATTTTTTCAGTACACAAGTCTATTGCTTCGATTATTTCCCGCCAGTTAACGTGAGTTTAGTCACCGACTTCCTCGATTGTGACGTCTTCCAGTTGGGTTTAAGTAATAAATTCCTTTCATGTGAGTAATATATTTACGATTCAGAGTGATTGCTTAACTGTGCTTTGCAGACAGTTTTGCTAAAAACAGGTCAAATGTCCACAAATCCATAATCTTCTTACTTACTATTATAAATGCGAGAGTTAGGATGGTTGATGGATGGTTGTTTGTTACTCAATTATGCCGAAACGACTGAACAGATCTGGTTGAAATTTGGCAAAGAGGAGATAAGGCATTCTTATGTTACCGTAAGATTGGTTGGCTTTTCATGGGAGTGGTACGATGGGGCAAGGAGACCCCCTCTACCCCACACCACGCGAGTTAGCTTCCGTCACATACGTGTCACAATATTACGGTTTCACTTCGACAGATTATAATCTACCGAAAAATAATGCGTCATATTGTAAGCAGTATGTTCAGTTGACAATATTTCCACAGTTTACAATCTAAAGGTTTTTACAATGTGACGCTGACTTATACACATCAAAATTTCCGGAGGGACTCCACGCACTAATATTTTTTGTACATGTAATATAATTTCCCTAGTCTGCTCGAGTGAAACCGCGGTCAGAAGCTAATCTATACTAATATTATAAAGAGGAAAGATCTGTATATTTGTATGTAACGAATAAACTTAAAAAGTACTGGACCGATTTGGAAAATTCTTTAAGCAATGGATAGCTACATTATCAGCGAGTAATATAGGCTATATTTTATCCCCGTACTCCCGCAGGAACGGGAACTATGGGGGTGAAACTGCGTGACGTCCGCTAGTCTATACTAATATTATAAAGCAGAAGAGTTTGTTTGTTTGTTTGTTTGTTTGTTTGTTTGTTTGTTTGGTTGAACGCGCTAATCTCAGGAACTACTGGTTCAAATTGAAAAATTCTTTTTGTGTTGGATAGTCCATTTATCGAGGAAGGCTTTAGGCTATAAAACATCACGCTATGACCATTAGGAACGGAGCAGGAATGAAAAATGTTGCAAAAACGGGGATTTTTTCCCTCTCTTATGTGACGCAGACGGAGTTGCGTGGGTCAGCTAGTTAGAAATAAATGGAACTTATCTTAAAGTTAACGTTAATATTGGCACAAATAATTGAAAGTAATAAATTATCGCAAAGAAAACGGATCGGAAGTGCCTCTATTCGTTATTTAGAACACTTGAGATATCATGTTCATCGAGTAACTCGCCTAGAAAATTGACAGTGACAGCTGTCATTTTGGATACGTCATTTGCAAATTGACATAGACAATTTTACGACTATACCGGAACCCAGTTCACTGTGCCATGACAATTACTGGTTTATTGCTAATAGTTTATGATAGCGTAATTGGCTAATTTATAGTTACATTGAGTTTAATTTAATTGCACTAATCTTTTTTTTCAAGGCTTGCCGATTATTTTTTGTAGGTACCCTACCAAACAAAAATAAAATTACAATAAACGGCAATCTGTATAGACTAAAAAATATGTATCTAATCGGTACCTACTGACCACAATAGGCTCTTTTACATTAGTCTTTGATATAACTGGCAAGATTTGGGATAACTCTACGAACACCTCTGCCTTACCTTTCAGGCATAATAGGCATGATGTTATTTAAATCAGGAGACACAATATTACGTCGTTTTTGTTTAGATTAAAGTTTTTATTTTAAATTAGCACTCCGCCCGCGACTTAGTCTGCGAAAAATGTGATAGTTAGGTCAATTTGCATGATATCAATATAATGTATAGCCTATGTTACTCGGTAAAAATGTGGCTTTCTTATGGTGAAAGAATTTTTTAAATCGGTTGAGAAGTTTTTGAGTTAAATCGTAACAAACAAACAAAGAATCAAATCTTTCCTGTTTATAATATTCATTTAGATGTTTGTTGTGCGCGCTTGTGGCCAATGTGACAAATAATATGTTTTCGTTCTTTCTTTTTTTATCCAACCCGCAACTGTTTAAAATGCCAACAGCCAAATGATTAGTCGTTTGAAACATGATTACATGACTAAACGTTAACGGAACCCATTTGATTGTCCGACCCGACTTGGCAGTGGTCGTTAAAATTCGCATTTTCTGGTTGACACGGTCACCAGCCCCACGGCATGAGTACCAGGAAACTGTTTGCTGTTTAACTTAGCTTACTGTTTAATATTGCTTTATTTGAGCACGGTCTTGTATTTAGTAGAAATACTGTAAAACCACTGTTTGAAGAGACACGGCTGGTATGTGAGAACAAAACAAAAGAAAAACGCGTTTACTTCTTAACCCTCAATAAACATAATTTAAACTAGAAGACATTTCAAAACGCTTAGTTGACACTTCCCGTGACCTTTTTTTTCAGATGATCATCATATGACTTTTCCCACTCTGGGTGGAGTGGGAGGGAGTGTCAGACTTTTACTGACTAAAACCCATCCATGTTCCTTCCTCGCCCTATATGTTCCGGGGCCACGGTATCTCTTTCGAACAGTCCCGCAGCCCCGGCAGGGCTTTCCGTGACCCTAGGGCTGGCTTTTACCTTGGCCAAAGGGTTAGCGTTGCCATACAGCGTGTTAACGCTGCCAGGGGTCATTACCAGTTGACAGCGTTGAGGAGAAGTTTTTGGACGCCATTTTTTTAGTTTTTAGTTTAAGTTAGTTGGTTTAGTTTATTTTAATAGTTTTGCAAATTGTAAATAATGTGCATACAGAAGAAATAGATTGAGCCAGTCAAGAAGGTTCGTATCTACCCTAGTGATGCCAGACTGGGGGAATCTCCCAATTGTTTTTAAAGTTACGGAGGGAGAATTGTGGGGACAGTACTTTCGGGCGGATTCGTCAATCCAATCAGCGTCAAGTGGTACACTTCGTGTTGCCATCTGGCATTACGCTGATCTGAGGCTCTTTTGAGTTGATGTTATTAGAATAGAATAGAATAATCCTTTATTCGTTAATGGACAACACAACACAATAGTGCAGCACATACAGATACATTATACGAGTAACAGCAGACAGCTTAACAATTAATTAAAACAGCTCAACTGCGCTGAGCATGCCCATAAGGAAAGGGTAACCAACTCAGCATATGCTGGGTGTAAAACACTCAGCGCTGGTTTTCAGTAGGCCCCCCGCCGTGACACACGGATGAGGGTAGTAGGTAGTAAATAAATAATGATATTATATTAATTGGGCATTTCTAAGTGTGTAATAAATAAATAATGTTGTCTTTTTTAAACTTTCACGATCAGAACACATCATAAAACATATAGAAACGGGTATTTATCGCGAATTTACCTTTAACGTCGTTTTTTTAACGTCGGCCTTAAATTAAAGGTAAATTCGCGATAAATACCCGTTTCTATATGTTTTATGAAATAAATAATATACAATAAATACTTTTGTCACAAAGGAAAACATAATTATATTAGTAGTAGTAGTTTTGTTTGTTTGTTTATTTTGGTGTTTTTGTTTTAATAATGCCAAATTGACACAACTTTATTTCTTTCTCTTTCCTTCAATCGAAATAAAAAACAAAACAAATATTCCACATACATATTAAAAATTCGATGTTTATTACCTACAGAAACCTATAAAAATCCAGAAAACATAAAAACGACAAGGAGCCCCATACACACTCTATATTTATTTATATTTTACCCATTTACTGCAATTAAGTAATTATATAGTCCGGTAATAATTTTCAGGCCCCCATTAAGTTATGGATGCTCGAACACCATTACATTATATTATAAATCTCAAACGGAATCTTGTATGGAGCTTGTATGATAAATTTACGGCAAATGCATGCCTTGCCCAGCTTGGATTAGCATGGCAATCGACATGGAATCTTTAGAAAGATTATAAGTACTTGAATATATAATTTAAATACCGAACCATCGTTGTATAAGTGTGTGCAATAAATTGTTGTGTGACTGAAATTAATGGTTGAATATTGGTGCGTTGTGTGTCTACGTATAATAGGCTAGTTTCCGTTTCCACCATCACTAAATTGAAAATCTATTTAGTCCGTCAGTTAGAGTATTGAAAAATATAGGACACGTATTTTTTGTTTTTGTAGATCAATGAATATTGACCGAGATAAAACGCATCAAAACTCGGGACTAGGGGGGGGCTCGTGACGTCAAAACTCACTAAGAATTATACCAAAGCGTGACGTATTGAGAATTTTAAAAGCGTCGTATCTTCGTCAATTTCGGTTTATGAAACAAAAGAAAAAATACGGGTCAAATATTTGTTGATAATCTAACTGACGGACTTATTAGATTTTTTTTGTCGTCTGCAATATTTTATTAATAGAAACGCTTTTGTCCTCCGAAGTAAGAGTAGAGGAAGACCAAAGAAACCATGAATGAACTGTGTGAAGAATGATATATGGCACAAAGGGAGGTGTCTGATGAGTTGACGAGTAATAGATAAGTATGGGAGAAGAAAAAAACCGTGAAAGCCTAAAACAGTGTAGGTATGGGAGAAGACTTGCTGTGCCGACCTCAAATGAATTAGGATAACGGCAAGAAAATGATGCTGTAGTTCGTCATCATCTGCCTAGCCTTTGTGCCCACATTTACCGACGCGGAATCGGCTAACACCGGTCAAAAAAGCCTTTATGTCTACGTAATAAGTGTGTTACTAATACCATTCGCATCGGCTCGGCTCGGAAGACACGCGTCGCGACGGCGACGGCGAAACGAGCCGTTTGTCGATTATAAGTCGAGTAGTGTGGTAATATGCACTCGGCTTATGCCGATTCGAGGTATTCCACGAAGCACACCCAAACGAAGCACACCCAGACGAAGCACACCTAAAGTATTCCACTAAGCACACCCGTAGGTGGGCTTCATATAAAATTTTAAAATAATTAATTTCCTATTCCACGAAGCACACCTACGAATATCACTCGCATAGTGCGGGGACTAAGAAATAAAAATATCGATAGAAGAAAATATTTATTATTTAAAAGAGTAACTTAAATTTCTAACATCATTCAGATTCATTATAATATTGTGACACAATATTCGTCTTTTTTATAATATAACTATTTAAAATCACAGATTGTTTCATAATTATATTTCCAAAAAAAAAAAAAAAAAATTTCTAAAAAAATACCATACATAGAAAACATGTTGCCTTATGTACGGTTTTGCCACATTTACCGCTGCAAGACTTGGATGAGGCCTGGCTCTAAATCATGAGCGAATGTCCTCAAGGAGAAAGTATTTCTAGATTTAACGATTACATTATAACTCAGTGGCTCGGACATAAGTTATGGCACGACAAATCGGTTGTGACGTTAAAAATAAAACTAATAATTATACAGTCTCATTACTCTGAAATAAATAAAATTTTCGATAAAAACAGAGCCATAAATCTGGCAAAACGTTTAGATTGCTTCCAAAAAAATTGCTATAATTATGCCGAAATTAGAGTAAAAATGGGTTATTCAAATCATGATAAACATGCAGAAATAAAAAATAATATAATAGAAAATACAATACAAGATTATAAGAATGGCTTAAGTTCAGTTGGACATTGTCTAGAGAAATTACGATACTGATTAATAATAATTCATTTGATTGATAAGTTTAAATACTAAATTGTCCATTTCTTCAAGATTATTTAAGAATCTTAAAGATTGTGATTTGTGGTTTTAAACAGTCTGTGATTTTATTAAGAGCACAAAAAAGGAAAATAATAGAAAAAAAGTTTTTTTTTGAAAGATAATATTATGAAACAATCTGTGATTTTAAATAGTAAGATTACAAAAATGACAAATATTGTGTCACATTATTATAATGAAACTGAATGATGTTAGAAAGGAGATAATTTTTTTTGGCCCGCCTGGTCGTTGCATTTATTATTCATAATAACACCAAAAAAAAGTAACCATTTTACTATGGTATTAAACGAAATATTACGTAGAAATGAAAACGAAACCTTAAAATCATATTAAATAGGCTATGTTATGATATCTTTTTGCGAGTCAAATCATTCCTGTTGTGGTCAATGTCATTTGACAGCAAATACTTACGTGAATAGGGGCGTTTTTTTTTTTGTTTACTGAAAAAGTACGGTACCTACCCGTTGGTAATCATATCTGCTATAATTATTATAGAATCAGAAAGAATATAAAAATAAATATTATCAAACTGTGAGCATTTTTAATGCTATTTTTAAAGGTTTACACAAAATCGCATAGATGGTTTAAACAATCAACGTGGCACTTTTTTAGTGATTGACAGACAACTTCATTATTGTGACATTTACTTTTTCTGTTTATTTTGGTTTTTGTAAGTGTTTTTGCAGATTTTTTGCATTTATTCCGGTTAGACAATGCTTAGCTAATTTAACCACTGGAATCTAGAGGTTATAAGGAAGAAATCAATGTATGTTTCATTATTAAATGCTACAATTTATGTGAGTGGCCTATTCCCCGAACAAAAAAAATTGTCTCCATTAAGTTTGTCTTTTAAATAATAAATAAATATTTTCTTCTATCGACATTTTTATTTCTTAGTCCCCGCACTATGCGAGTGATATTCGTAGGTGTGCTTCGTGGAATAGAAAATTCATTATTTTAATTTTTAATTTGAAGCCCACCTACGGGTGTGCTAAGTGGAATACTTTAGGTGTGCTTCGTCTGGGTGTGCTTCGTTTGGGTGTGCTTCGTGGAATACCTCGCCGATTCCGCGTCGATAAATGTGGGGAGACCCTAACCCAATACAACTGAATACCAATTACCAGTATTTTACTTAGAGGGCTGCCTCTCTGACCTCCACAACCCAGTTCAGGGGAATACTCCTTGGTTAGTCCAAGTAGTCTTAAAACACATACATAACACTTTTACGACAGTACGGAAACTAAGACAATAGGCTTGTTTCCACCATCAATAAATTGCAAATCTATTTAGTCCGTCAGTTAGAGTATTAGAAAATAATGGACACGTATTTTTTGTTTTTCTAAGTCAACGAATATTGACAAAGATAAAACGCATCAAAACTCGGGAGTGGGGGCTCGTGACGTCAGTACTCACTAAGAATCATACCGAACAGTGACGTATTGGGAATTTTAAAAGCGTCGTATCTTCGTCAATTTTGTTTTATGTGACAAAAGAAAAAATACGGGTCAAATATTTTTTGATAATCTAAGTGACGGACTAATTAGATTTTTTCAGTTAACAAGCCTATTACTTATTCCTCCAATTTACTTTTCTGATTAATCAGTCTTGATTTGTACCCTGTTAATAGCAATTGAGTCTAGGTATCTAACATGGCATTATATGGAACGGAGAGAAACAGGAGCGGATGCTTAGCGATCTGCTTACGTTAGTCATTACTTAGATGGGTGTTGCTAAAGTTTACAGTAGTTAATTAAATTATAGTTCCAACGACTCTTGGTTTGTCTATGCCCTAAGTGTCAATGGCAACACCAATGACGGCACGTTGGGTGTAGATAATAATATATTATTACCTCTTCTTATTTAATTTTTTTAATCCTTTTTTGTTTTAATCGTTCCATAATGTATTTACTTTTTTATTTACCTAATTTATCGTATCACTTGAACGCTATCAGAATATCAGTACTGTGCCATTTTAACCAATTTAGTAAATTGAATCTCTTATTTATTTTTATTTTGTAACTAACTTATTTGTTGTTCTCTTTGCATTTGTATTGTACAACGGGCTGGTGTCCGCGACTCCACGTCAAAGCGCGTATTTTGCGTATGGGCTATAATCCAACACGCGGGCCCAGTGCGGGTTGGTAGATGTCACATGTCTTCGAATTTTTGGTTCTAGAACATGCCGGTTTCCTCACGATGTTTTCCTTCACCGTTTTTGAGAGCAGTGGTGATGAAATAAATTACACAAAGTAATGTGCCTGCCTGGGTTCGAACCCACGTTTTCTTTTCATTTAATTTTGTTTTATTGCTTTGTTCTGTGCCAGTCTAATAAATACTTTTTCTTTCTTTCTTTACAATACCAAGAACACCTCAGGGAAGCCAAAACTCATAAAACAAACATCACTTACAAAAACACACTCGTTCGTACGAAGGAAATGTTATAAGACTTCCTACATATAGGAACTTGTAATGTCAATTAGTGCAATAATAATTTCCTGCCATAGAAAGTAATATAGCAAGCTATTATCAAGATGGGAACCGAGTGATGTGGTTGGAACACTTTCTCTGAGTATCATGGGTTGTTCTTGTTTAGTTCATGTGGAGTTTTAGCAATAGTACCATTATTGTTTGTTTTCTTGTTAATATCTCTTTTCAATTACTCTTACCAAGTCATCATCATTTGCCCAGCCTTTTCCCAACTATGTTGGGGTCGGCTTCCAGTCTAACCGGATGCAGCTGAATACCAGTATTTTACATGGAGCGACTGCCTATCTGACCTCCACAACCCAGTCAATACTGGGAAATACAGTACCACTTGGTAAGACTGGTTGTCACTTTTTGAATCACTGACTACCTGTAACGACTGTTAAAGATGGCCAAATGACAGCTGGGACCAACGTCCCTCCGGCCTCCGAGGACAAAACCTCGACTTACGAGGAGGAAACTCGGTATGTAAGGGTGGTGACCCATCCATAGACCAACCTAGGCAAGCACGGCTTAACCTAAACATCGACCTGAGCGCTGTTATTATTAGGCCACGAGCTCCCCCACTCTTACCAAGTCATATAACCCAATAACTGAGATGTGGCGGTCAGATAGGCAGTTTCTATACAGGGTTTCTCACAGCTGCCTATGCCACCCGGTGGAATTGTTTGTTTAAAACAAAGTTGACCTCAAGTCTTGTACGAAGAACCTCACGACAGTATCAACACCTTAATTAGGAAAACCACGCGGGCCCAGTGCGGGTTGGTAGATGTCACATGTCTTGGAATTTTTGGTTCTAGGACATGCCAGTTTCCTCACGATGTTTTCCTTCACCGTTTTGAGAGCAGTGGCAATGAATTACATTACACAAAGTAATGCACCTGCCTGGGTTCGAACCTACGACTTGCTGCTCGTAAATCGGGGCTACTACTGGGCCACCGCTGCTCTCCCTATTGCCTGTATGAACAGAAATAAGACGCAACACGCTTTCCCCGTGAATGACAACTATCCACATACAACGGCCCCATAGCTTAAGGCGATGTGAAACTGCAGATCGTAAACCACAGACCACGAATATTTTACACAGACTTGCATTGCATATTGTAGGGACGCTGTTTCGGAGTGGAAGAAGCTTCTTGAACTAAAAGTAACATTCAAAGTCTAAATACTTGACTTCAGTCAACGTTATTTTAAAATCCGATACTCTTTCTGAGAACCTCAGAACGAAGAAACCAAGTAAACATGACCGATACATAATATTTTGCAACAGATAATCCATAAGGTTCGATAAAATAACCATTTGTCAATCCCGCCACGCTGGCAGACCAGTTTCAATTTCTGGGGATGAACGTCAGCCCAATCCCCCTATTCACAACTCTTCGATTCGGGAAGTCGTATGTCTATCTCGCTCGTTTTCGTTATGCCAAAAAAGGATGGAAGGAACTATCGAATCAAAATTCATTCCGAGCGTTTGTGAGTACCTACGACGGCAGGAGGAGAGCTTTGCGATATTTCATGTCGATTTAATGCCATAAAGCACGAGTATATGGATGTTTTAGAAGATGTTCTTAAGCCCAGCATTAGAAAATAGAAACAAGACCAACTAACTATTTTATATAAGCTTACTCCTCTATTCTCAATGCTCGAATTTGTCAAAGTTAGTTTATTCGAAACCGTACATTTGAAGTTATACCATTTTTCCCGAATAAGTCAGAATCTCAACCCCATACAAAATTTCGGGGGTTGATGCTCCAGCAATGGAATCCAGGACCATTAAATGTCAAACAAGAAGTAAAGAGTTTTAAACAGAATAAAAATTGACCTAGCATGTGGCACCTCATAGTTTTGCAATTTCCAATTCATTTAGTAATAAATAGACCTACTTATTTAAAAACAATACTACGATTTTACCAACAACACATACAAATAAATTCCACTTTGAATCTAACTGGACTGTGCAGTTTTACATCTTATTACATTGCGGCTAAATATATTACTGCAAGAATGTTTGAGGTTTAACGTTTAGTTTGTTGGTTCCAGGCAAGCCTACAACTTTATGAACTTGGAATTGGAAAGCCGTTTATCTAAAACATTGGCCATTCTATTCACCTACGTGTGCCAGAAAATCTTTGACGAAATTGTCGTGGAGTCGTGGTCATCAGGAGCTTCACTGTTCGTCGCCATTTCGGTCCGTTGGCACACATTTTAATGCTTCAATGTCTTTAACTCATCCAGGGAGGTGAAACTTCCATACATTGGCTTCAAACAAAATTTTCATAGATAATGCTGCCATCTGTGTTTTTAGGTACACCAACTTTTCAACTGTTATAACGAGAACTGCTATTTTAGACTAGGCTAGTGAAGTAGATAGCCTAACGGTGACAGCGGTTGCCCTTGTGACTAATAGTTCACAAGTTTGAATCCTCAGAATTTCTTTTTGCATTTATTTGGTTGAACAAAAACTAACAGCGCCATCTAACAGTTTGGGTACACAGTTTTAAAAACAAAAACCAGAGTTGCGCATCTATCTTGTATTATATAGTGTCATCATCATCATCATCATCAGCCTATAGTGTTCCCACTGCTGGGACACGGCCTCCTCTCTATGAGAGGGAATGGGCTATAATCTACCACGCGGGCCCAGTGCGGATTGGTAGATGTCACATGTCTTCGAATTGTTTTGTCCTAGGACATGCCGGTTTCCTCACGATATTTTCCTTCACCGTTTTGAGAGCAGCGGTGATGAAATAAATTACACAAAGTAATGCGCCTGTCTGGGTTCGAACCCACGACTTACTGTTCGTAAGTCGGGGCCGCCACCACTGGGCCACCGCTGCTCTTTTTATATAGTGTATATTATCTATGAACCCATCGTAGTGATGGTGTGACCGGCGGACTGTCAAGTCATAAGTCCCGAGTTCGAACCCAAGGCACGCACCTCTGATTTTTCGGATTCATGTGCGTATTTAATAATCATCACTTACTTCGGTGAAAGAAACCAGCATGCCTGAGAAATTCTCAACGTCACATAAAGACAAGTCAGAGGCTCATGGGTGACATAAAAACTCTGACACCAGATTAGACATTACCCACACAATTAAGGGGCTACCTCACGCCAACGACCTTGAGCGAGTGGGAGAAGTTTAGCAATAGCGTATACCCGTGCGTGAGAGTGGTCAGCGATACACTGCCGCCCGTCGCCCCGAGGAGCCCCGCACCAAGATTATTCGAAAAAACAACCCACCTTGATTTATCAAACACAATACGGATAAAAACCGTATACTAATATAAAGGGCATTAAATTGTCTTTGAGATGATCTAAGTTTCATGCAAATACGCCCGATAGTTTTTGCGTGATGATCGTTTTTTTGCCGCGTTAGACATTACTTCACAAATTAATTACACTAAGTTATAAAAATATTTCTTCACATTTTCACATATCAAATTATGAAAGAAATGGTCTAGTATAACATATATTTTTTTCAAAGAAATTAGACTAGAAGTTAAGACGTGATGATCAATTTAAAATCACTAAAAGTCATGTGTCTGCGCCTTAAGAAGAAGATCGCTTGGGTGCCTTCCAGCGGTGCCTTTACAGCACGTGAGACAAGTCGTGAGACAATACTCGCTGTCGCTTTCAGATCGATATTGTAGCGTATTGACATAAGTAGACATCGGAATATATGCTCTTGCCTGTTTTCATAT
Source organism: Xestia ashworthii (assembly GCA_950022955.1). Classification (NCBI taxonomy): domain Eukaryota; kingdom Metazoa; phylum Arthropoda; class Insecta; order Lepidoptera; family Noctuidae; genus Xestia; species Xestia ashworthii. Next base: position 15,393,234 of record OX465569.1, read on the forward strand.
ATTATGTGCTAACGCACAAAACGATATTTATTTACCGTTATTGCATACTTTAGTACTTTTTCATGGACACCTTTTGAGTTGAATTTCCAAAATAAGGCAGTCCGGACAGATCTAAGTTTTCATACTACACAAGTGGCGAGGGGTTCGTACAACTCGAAACCTACCGGCTTCCCTTCGGAATAACCACTGTACTGGAGTCTACTATTGCCAAAAGTAAAACAATGTAGGTAATTCAGTTAGGACGTGATTGCCTAAACATGACTAAAACTATAAATGGTTCGATTTATGGTTTTATCAAACATTACTAAAAATAGGCACCGGATCGGCTTACCTGTTACAAAAAATTACCCTTCGCTACTGCTACACTTTTGAACTTGAGCAGATAACACCAGTTGCCCTCACAAAACAGTAGCAGCATTATAAAACAGTTCCTAGAAAACAGACGTTTTTTCTAAGAGATGAGGTAGTAACCCAACTGTGTTGTAATTGAGTGGGTGCCTATTCAAACTTCAAAATGTATTAAACCGTTTCTATTACGCTTCAGCATCTCACATTCCGACACTTGAAGCATTGAAGATACAGTTTCAATGTATTGTTGGAGTGTTATTTAAGCTAACAAGTACTTAAATAGAGTACGCAGATGTGTAACTAAATTAATTAGAACGTTTGATGTTCTCACAGAAACTGTTTTCATAACTAATTGAGTAATTTACTTACTTCAGTGGGAAACGTTTTATCACCAAGTGTTATTTTCTATCATATTGTAAACTGTAGCAAATTATTAGCGTACAGTGAAGCAGTGATATTGGCTTATTTTGTGTTTTAATATGGGCATTGTGTATTTATTTAAACGTCATGTAAAATTGTGGTATATAGGTGAACTCAATGCCACAAGTCATTCTCTACCAGTCTCATATCATATCTTTGGGTTCAATATTAGAAAGCATTGTGATTGGGTTTTATTTTTTTTTCTTTTGCTGTTGTTTTATACAGATATACGAGTATTGATTTTTAACCTCATCACTACCGCCACAAATCACTAATAATTTTATTTTATTTGAAATGTATTGCTGAAGCCCATCATGGCCAGAATTAGAAGGAATGGGGAAGGTGGGTGCCCAGAAGTGGGACAATACGGGACAACTAAAAAAAAAAAAATTCTGGGGGAAGATTGTCCCGCTACTTCTTATTCCTAGCTTTAACACTATTTATGGTGCAAACAGACCTTACTGGACAACGCTTGTATCCCACAATGTTCACCAATGGACAGTCATTATCATCTGCCTAGCCTTTTCCCAACTATGTTGGGGTCAGCTTACAGTCTAACCGGATGCAGCTGAATACCAGTATTTTACATGGAGCAACTGCCTGTCTGACCTCCACTACCTGGCAACTGGGTAATACGATACCCTTTGGACCAATTGACTGTATATTCTACTAATATTATACCTCCGAAAGTTTGTGAAGATGGATATTTGTTAATCTTTCACGCGAAAACTACTTAATGGATTTGGATGAAATGTGGCACACACATAGTTTATAACTTGGATTAACACATACGATACTTTTTGTCCCGGTATTATAACCCGGTGGGACGATTATCGAACTCAACGCGAATGCAGCCGCGGGAATTAGCTAGTATACGCATGACGACAGTACCAAAAACATACAAATCTATTTAGTCTGACAGTTAGAGTATTGAAAAATAATGGACACGTATTTTTTGTTTTTGTAAATCAATGAATATTGACAAAGATAAAACGCATCAAAATTCGGGAGTGGGGGGGGGCTCGTGATGTCAGAACTAGCTATAAATTATACCTAGGCGTAACGTAATGAGAATTTTAAAAGCGTCGTATCTTCGTAATTTTTTTATTTTGCCTAGCAAAAGAAAAAATACGGGTCAAATATTTTTTAATAATCTACCTGACGGAATTACATTTTTTTGTCGTTGAAATTGCGAAACAATCTAAGCTGATTGATTGCTTGACACGACCGACACTACAAAACGCATTAATTGAATAAGCCAACAAAACAACGTTGTCTATACAAAATGACAATATGAAGTAAATTACAAACGAAAGGTCAGCAATGACTCAGCCATAAGGAGTATGAAATTTATCAACTTTAGATTATCTCATTAAGTAAACCTACGCTAACGTCCTACGAAGTCTTGCAAAATCTTTGATGAGAACTTTGTTTCGTTGGGCTAAAAAGGCTAGAAATTCAGTCTGACTCATCATCTGCCTAGTTCTCAACTATGTTGGGGTCGGCTTCCAGTCTAACCGGATGCAGCTGAATACCAGTATTTTACATGAAGCGACTGCCTATCTGACCTCCACAACGCAGTTAATACTGGGTAATACGATACCACTTGGTAAGACTGGTGTCAATTTTTTTTGGGCCACTGACTACCAGTAATGACTGTCAAAGATGGACAAATGACAGCCGGGACTAACAGCTTAACGTGCTTTCCGTGGCACGGAGGAAACTCGGTATGTAAGGGTGGTCACCCATCCACTGACCAACCTAGGCAAGCACGGCTTAACCTAAAGATCGACCCGAGCGGCTGTTATTATTAACCACGAGCTCCTCAAATTCAGTCTGACTCATTTATTCCTATTTGATAAAGTATTGTATCAAATACTTATGTGTTACATGTATTTTTTCAACTAGGTTTGATCGGATACCTGTATAGGATGTAGTTTAATTGCAATATGATACAGGGTGTTGTTAATATACTCATCACGAATGACCGCGCCCATGCCCAATGCCCGGTTGACGGCAGTCAACCGGGCATTCTGTACATCATACTAAGTACTAAGTAACTTTACTCAAAAATTATTGCGGGGTAACGACCTTTTTTTGGGGTGAAAAGTTGTTGTGCTGGATGGATTGAAAAGTACGGAGGTCGTGGAGGTGCTCAAAGTAAACATCTTACATTAAAAACATGTTTTCAAAAAAAAAAAAGGGAAATAGTTGTAACTTTGACCCCCAATATCTTCTTAACTAGAAGGTTCCTTAATATGGTTTAGAACGAAAAAATGTTTGCATAGACAGAGACAACAAGTGCCTTTCGGCATCGTTAAGGCGCTACCCCAGGCAAAATTAGCAACTCTATTTGTGGTGATTCAAACTTCGTTTGAAATACTATTAGAATAAAGTTCTAATCAGCTTGCACTACAAAGTGGTTTTTACGTCAGTCACTGCGGGTCGAATAGTGCGAAATTAGTGATTTTTATTCTTTATAAAATCAAATTTCCGTCTTTTGAAAAAAAAAAACTAGCATTATGTTCATTATTAAATTGTCTATCCATTAGTATAAGAAGCAAATCAAAATAATGTTAACTTTACGAGAAGAAGCATGTTATAAATATTTTTTTCTCATTTTTGTGGTTTCATTGTGAGGGGATTTATTACACATTATGAGACTTAAAATAAAAAATAAAACTACCACTTTGCAGTCTAAGAATATGTAGAAATTTAATGTATTTTTATTAGGTACTTGGTATTTCTTTTGGATAAAGAGGAGTTGGCTCCAAAAAACTGCACAAAAAACGGCTTTTGCTTGGGGTAGCGCCTTAAGAGTCTTTTTACACCTATAAAAGAGTGACTACAATCTTGACTTGATAACAATCTTACGGAAGTTGTAAAATAAAACCAGTTAGTACACGCATTTAAACCGCCTTATGGATTAGGTAGAGGTTAGATGCGGTGCTTCAAGCTTTAAAAGCTTGGCTTGCCCTTATAACGTACTACTCTTCATGATGTTAGAGTTTCTGAATAGTCTGCTTGTTTTACGGGCTTGCCGTATTGTTGACGTCTAGGCACGCCACTGGTAGATGTGTACCTAATAGTACGGTCGACCGAGCTATTTGGTTTACACATTACAATGTAATTTGTGGGTGAAACTGTAAACCAAATAGCTTGTTCGACCGTACACACACATTTCTCTAGTTGTGCTTAAGTCCCATGTATTGCCATCAATGAGGCGCAAATTCCGACTCCGCAGCTATTGAGAAATTCGTGATGGAAAAACCCAGTAACACTTAAACGACGACGAACGTTAACCTTGTATCGAACCCAGGGCCGGCAGTCTCGACAGAGATAACTACAAAATCGTTAACTTTTGGTTGCTAATTAGTAACGAATAAATTCGGTTGCAATAATTATGCTTACGAGAAACGCATCTAGGATGTAGAGACTTTCATTATTCGCAAGCATCATTATTGCAACCGAATTTATTCGTTAGTAATCAGCGATCGAAAGTTAGCGATTTTGTCGTTATCTCTGTCGAGACTGCCGGCCCTGGAGCCCATGTACTGTCGAACAAGCTATTTGGTTTACACTTTACGATGTAATTTGTGGGTTAAACTGTAAACCAATTAGCTTGTTCGACCGTACAGCAGGCGCGATTGCGATTACTATACCAACGAGGCAGGTATTATAAGAATGTTCTGTCTTAAGGTGAACGCACACTCATCAGAGCCGAAAGAAGCGAAAGAGCCAAAAGAATCGAATTTTAGAATTACTTGTATGAAATCCTATAAAACCTCGCACACTTTATACGGATGAGAAAAAATTCTTTCGGCGCGGTCGTTCTGTCGGCGCGGAAAAGTGTGCGTTCACCTTTAAAGTCCAATTCTGTGGAATTTAATGTAATGATAAGTCTATTACCAATTTACACAATATATCACCTTATGACCTTTTCTACAGTTGGTTTTACATTTGCATAAAACGACATTAAACATAAATTCCACGTTAAACCTTTCTTTCTCGCTAAGATCGCACGGAACTTAACCTCAATATAATTTCCCACAACATTCAATAAATAATGATATTAAAAAGCGCATTACTATTCTAGAATCTTACGTCATTCCGACGTACAGTATCACCATTTAAAGTGTGCAGTTGAAAGTGGCGCTGCTTGTGAAGAAAAACGCATCGAAATGTCGTACTTGATACATTTATTTTAGTTCTGTGTTTTCCCGTCTGCACAGATAAGTTGGCTAAAGTGTATTCCATTTATCTATCGACTAGATGTCGATGTTTGACAGTATTTACTTAAGCCGTCGTAAAATATTGAATTACGTCGTTACGACGTATAGCTTTTATGATCAGCCTGTATAATAAGATAATGCTGTATCGTGTTATTTTTATGTTATTGCCTACTTGTCACGATTTTACATTTTTTTATTCGTTTTTACTTGGCTTAATGGTGTAGCAGTAATGTGAAACCGATAAGGTGTGTGGACACTATGTTAGATTAGGCTCGTCTTTCAGAAAAAAAAACTAAGAACCTAACGTGTTTTTAATTACTTACCAATTTTTTTTTTGTTTTTTTTTTTATTATTATTTTTTTCGGCCATGTGTGTGGATATTCTCAGCCAGCCACGGAGCCTGGATTTGTGCCCGGTTGATAAATAAATAAATCGCTGGACATTACACACAGCGCCATCTAGTGCCACACTAAGCAAGGCTTGCGTCGTGGTCACCAGACAGTTGATATACTACATATATACTTTTTGTTTGTAAATACATACTTATTATGCGTATAAACATCCATGACTCGGAAACAAATGTCCATGCTCATCACACAAACATTTGCTCCTACCGGGATTCGAACCCGGGACCCTAAGAACGTAAGGCAGCTTCACTACCGTTGCGCCATTCGGGTCGTCAAAATAATTGATGGAAATAGTCTCGCTCCCTTTTACATGTTCTTGAATCAGAACTGGCAAAATTGGGTGTACTATTAGACACACCTCTGCTAAACCCATCGGGCATAACAGGCATGATGTTATTGATAAATTCTTATTGAAAAACCCAATAACACTTTGTCCGCCTCGGGAATCGAAACCCAGGACGTCATGCTCAGAGAGAATTATTTACGACATAATTTAACTAACAAGCACGACAATGATTGGATCCAGTATCTCAAGAAGTCTCTTGAAAACCACTTAAACCTAGCACTTACAAAACAGTTTTACTTTTTTTTCAAAATAAAGTCATTTATTAATTAGAGATAATATCAAAATGTCGTCACCGTGTATAAACCCTCTCGTTACTGTAACGAGTCAGATTGAAGAGTGCAATACAGCACTAATTGCATGCACTGACAGGTTCCTAGACTATCGCCTATAACATAAAATAATAACAGAAGCACCACTCGAAACAATGTCCTAAATATATTTAAAAAAATACAGGTGTAAACAACCTCATCACGAAGCCGTCAACCAAGCATTCTGTACATCAAACTAATTAACTTTACGCAAAAATTCTTGCTGGGAAACAATTTTTTTTTGGGGTGAAAAATCATGTTTTTTGGTAGAATTCAATGTTGACGCGCTCAAAACATTGTGCTTATGGATGAATTGAATAGTACGGGGTTCGTGGAGGTATTTAAAGTATCCATCCTCATGCATGCCACATTAGTTTTCATAACAAAGAAAAGTCATTTCCCAGCAAAAATGTTTGCGAGGAGTTACTTAGTTTGATGAACAGAATGACTGGTTGACGGTCCTGTGTAAGATGCGTTTACGTCTTGTATGTATGTTATGACTGTTGGCATTTGAATTGAACTCTAAAATCCTACAGAGCGCATTAATTTATGTGTCACTTAGAGAAAATAAATGTTTATTAAAAACGCCTACTCGACAGGCTTATAACTTATACAGAATCTAATTCTGTTTTCCGCAAATTACCAATAATGTAATGTAAGATATTTGCAATGAATAGTAGCAAACAGCTTCTTAAAGTAGATGGGAAGAAGTCTTTGAAGTAAATGGGAATCGCTTCATTTGCAGTAAATACAACCTGTTTCAAACACAGTAATGTCTCTTTTAAATTTTCTGTTCTCTCGCTTTGCCTTGTACAGGCAGCAGCTGCCTTCTGTTGCTCTTCGACGCGATTTTAGAAGAAAAAGAATAAAGCGGCACCTGGCAACACTGCTGTTACTTGTCATTCAGTTTAGAGTAGGGGAATAAGGTACTCACCTACGGGAAGAATTAATCAAAGGTTAATCTTGGGAGGGTGGGAGTCTCGTACCTCGGACTAATTTCTTCATATAATATGGATAGGACTTCACAAGGTAAGTTCGTTTCATCCATTTATTATATTCGAAATTAGTCCGAGGTATATATACTACAAGATATTTTTTATTGGAAGCTTCCAGTTTAAGAGGGAACAGGGCATGCAAGGAATTAAAAAAAATAGGTATGTATTTGAAGAAACTATTGCCTTCGCGCTGTCTCAAGCCTGCCCCCGTAGAGTGCGAAAGGGACAGCTGCAGCTCAGACCGATTATATTACAAAAGTCTTGACGAGATCGATGTTTCGTATTCCCATATTGATTTTATGAAAACAATAATTGCTGTAGAGGCAAAATGAAATCTTATTCATGAAGAAAAAAGGGGAATACATTTTTATGGAGAAACGTAGCCCCTGTTTCCTTTTAACGGCGGCGCTTACGCTTATTAAACGAAGTGAATTTACTGAGCCCATCTTTTCACTGTCCACAAGACCCATAGATACTTATTACCCTCTATCAATCCTTACAATTTGCATTAAAAACAGGTATCGTAATTCCTGGCTAAGAATGGCATCAATTTCCTTGATATTGAAAAACATAGAATAGCTTTAGCCGCTAAACCAACATTGAGCCTTTTTTTCCATTCATTGAATCTGCTGGATTTTTTTTGTTCTTTTAGAATTATTTCTAAGAAAGTCGTACATGAAGGTCTGGAGAAGGCTAAGTAAAAACATCCATTGAACTATTGCTACTTACAATCTCGAACTACAAGAATTTACAAATCCTAATTTTTTGACCAATACTCGTATTACAAATGCGAAAGTAAGTTTGTTTGTTTTTCTATCTTTTCGCGCCTAAACCACTGAACCGATCATCCTGTTTTTTTTTAAAGTACCGTTCCCGAGGAAAACAACAGTATATCTAAGTGTAGTATTTACTACAGTAGATGACGCCACGTGTCATTCGAATCGTGATTGAATTATTTTATTACTAGCAGAGTACAACCCGAATTGATTGATTGTCAAGTTCTAAAGTAACGCAAGCGAAGTCGCGGGAAAAAGTAGTTATAAAATAAATTAGGTCCATGTTCACCAAAAAGATGACGGTCTGATTTTCGATAAACAGCTGTTTAAAACACATTTTTGTATGGGAACATGTCACACTGACAGCTGTTTTTAGATAATCAGACCGTTAACTTTTCGCTGAACATGGACCTTAGTCGATCACCATGTCCACAACCTTAGCTATAGCTTATTCATGAATTAGGTAACAACAGCTGTCCAAGAAGCTTTCAAATTTCATATTTAAATTCCACATAAAAATGAACTAAAAATATTTAAATGTCAAAAACTCCAATAATCCATTCAGTCAAATAAAAAGAAGCACTAAAATCTACGAGTTTTATACTTAGTTTATGTTGTGTAACAAAATATACTGGCTATTTCAATAAACATAAAAATTATAATATTTTTACGACTTCCTCTAAAACCCCATGTGGATTGATTCATTATAAAGGTCCGTGTACACTTGTCCCTTACAAGTGGCAGCGGTGGCGAGGCGAAGCAATACAAGACAAGAGAACATTTGAGGCCATTTCAACCCTTTTCAAGTGCCATCATTGATGGATAATGGCATGGAAGGCATTGGACGAACTCTTGTAGTCTTGAACGATGCTCAAGTATCTTTCCATCGATGTTAAAGTCGTTATTTCTACGAAATCAGTCGCATTTGGTTATACAATTTGATTGAATGTGGCTGCCTAATAGGCTAGTTTCCACCATCAATAAATTGCAAATCTATTTAGTCCGTCAGTTAGAGTATTGGAAAATAATGGACACGTATTTTTTGTTTTTGTAAATCAACGAATATTGACAAAGATAAAACGCATCAAAACTCGGGAGTGGGGGCTCGTGACGTCAGTACTCACTAAAAATGATACCGAACAGTGACGTATTGAGAAATTTAAAAGCGTCGTATCTTCGTCAATTTTGGTTTATGTAACAAAAGAAAAAATACGCGTCAAATATTTTTTAATAATCTAAGTGACGGACTAATTAGATTTTTTCGGATGGATGTGTGTAGTAGAGAGATGTAAGAGAAAATAGTGATGGACATGAATGTTAATAGAGGGAGAGGAAGGCCAAAAAGAGATGGATGGATTGTGTGAGGATTGGTATGAAAGAAAAAGGAGTAAATGATGCCATGACAGGAAGAATAAAACGTGTTGCGCCGACCGCAAATAGAATGGGACAAGTAGAAGATGATGATGATAAGTATGGCTACCTAAACAAGAACTTCATCGTTCTTACCAATGGCTAGATTTTTAACCGACTTCAAAAAGGAGGAGGTTCAAAATTCGTCGGAACCTTTTTTTTTTATGTACGAGTATGTTCCCCGATTACTCGAAGATGGCTGGAGCGATTTGAATTATTCTTTTTTTGTTTGAAGGGGTATACTTCCCAGTTGGTCCCATAATCATCAAGTCTGGATCTGATGATGGGATCCTGGTGAAATTGAGAGAACTCTTCTAATTTTATAGGCACACTTGATATGATTTCAGTAGTTTTTGGAAGAGTACTTTCTTAAAGTGGTCCCATTTCAATTTGGTGAAGATCTGATGAAGAACTTCGAGATAGGCAACGGAACTCCTCAATAAATGATAGCAAATGGATTGGGATTGCTGAAATCTCATGTCTATCTATTGTTTACACCAGTTCATAATATAACATCACGCCTCTACGCTGTGAAGGGGTAAGCACAAGTGAACCACTAAAAAGTGAAAAAAAAAACCTTTTTTACAAAAAATAAAACCGACTCTAAAAAAAACAAAAAAGTGAAAAATAACTTTAACTTCAGAAGTCGGTGACAAAAAACTAAGTAAATCGATCTAACAAAGGTTACCGACTTCTGAAGTTAAAGTTATTTTTCACTTTTTTGTTTTTTTTGGAGGCGGTTTTATTTTTTGTAAAAAAGATTTTTTTAAACAAAGGGCACCAAGTTGATTATGGACAGTTCTTGCCTTTGTGATCCTGCTGAATTACTGTAAAGATCAGGCAAAGAATTTTTCCTTGCCTTGCATGCACCTGTTATGAACACACCTTTATAACCTAACGTAACGCTTAGATGAATATGTAGAGGAGCTGCATAATATTATATTATTAAAAACTTTATTAATATGGATCGCGTGCTAAAATGTTGCGGCGTGAGAGAATCGTTTACCTGAGCGTTTTGAAGGCGGATTTTATTACAAATTATATATGTTTATTTGGAAGCTGATTATGAAATTATTTTAATATGTATAATGGCTAATAACTCGATATTCTGAATATAGGAAATATGGTTTTATCTGTTTGTATAATTTTATAGTTTAGGGAGACCAAATAATTATTTATTATAAAACCGGTTAAAAAGAGATTAAAATGATGATTGACAAAAGAAAATGGTAGAAATGTTCGTATACCGCTGGTTAGTGATCAACAGAAGCCCAGAAAGCAACAAGTGTGAGACCCGTAGCTCGCTGTTTTGACTTCATCACTTATATAGTGTTGTCACAGCAAACATCATCTGCCTTTTTTACCAACTAAGTTGAGGTCGGCTTCCAGTCTAACCGGATACAGTTCAGGTATGACACCTGTGGAGGTCACTCCACAGGAGTCATGCCCGAATCGTCACTGTTCCTACTCGTCATACAACCCAGTTATTACTGGGTAATACGATTACCCTTGGTAAGAATGGTTGTTAGGTTTTCGGGCCTACCTTTAACGAATATCAAAGGTCTACAAATATCAGCCGGGACCAACGGCTTAACGTACTTTTCGACGTATGGAAGAAACTTAGTATGTAATGGGCGGTCACCAATCCACGGACCAACTTAGGCATGAGCAGCTTAACCTAAAGATTTGTCTCAGAGGCTGTTATTATAAAGCTACAAGCTCCTCAGCGCTGTTGTCACAACACAGCATAGGTACTTCTCCCCAAAATTATCACATCGCACCTATATTTGGTAGGGTAAAAACCTTATCAGACTTCAAAAAAGGAGGCCCCGATAACGGTAACTGTATTTCATACAACCATTCGTTTCCATCTATTCTCTAAACCCGAACGCTTCAGCCTACATTCGGGCGCTATCATTCCGCAAATCACTCCGTAAGTCCGTGCCATCGGCATCGATTTCGTGGGAACGCCGCGAGCGTCCGATCCCCGAGTATTGATTAGACTCCTGATTTATCTGCTTATTGTTGGCATCTGATACACGTCACGAATATTGCAGATTAGATGGATAGATCGGGATTTGTCGTGGCTTTGTTTGCTTGCAAATATAGGCGGTTGTTGACTTGTCGAATAGGCGAGTCATTGTGTAGTAATCATAGAGGAACTGAACGTCTCAAAGCATTGATGTCTGTACCTACATAAGAGTATTGTATGAAGCGACTCTACGTACATTATATACTCTTGTACTGCCAGTCATAAGTATTCTGATGAATAAGAAAGATATCCGGATAAACCTACAACTGCCGAACGGCTTGAAATGGAAATTATAAATGCGAAACTTTTAGAGGATGTATGGATGTTTGCTAATCTTTCACACAAAAACTACTGACCGGATTAGGATGAAATTTGGCACAAAGATAGTTTATAACCTGGATTAACACATGGGACTTTTTATCCCGTTAGTAGCCCACGCCGGCGAAGCCGCGGACACAAGCTAGTCTCCATATAAAATTCAAACTACCTCACTGTCCATACGATACTTCTTACTCAGAATGACAATACAATTTATAGACACTTGTAACCTAATAGTCAGATAACCTGAATTGCTTCATCACCATGATACATACCAGTTGAAAAACCATTCATCATCATCATCAACTGCCAAACTGTTGCAGTTTTTAAGAGAAGAGTGAAAGATAATTGCATAAATATTTATTTATTTATTTATTCATGTACACACAAAACACTTAAAAGGACAATATATTAACATAGAAGAGCACAAAGGTACTGCTTATTTCAAAAGAAATTTCTTCCAGCGGACCTGCGAGAGGAAAGTCTCATAAGAAATGTAGACACAGTGTGTAGAAAAGTCAAACAAGAAAATTTAAATTAAAACTTATAAACTAAACAAAAACTTACTTTTTTATAGTATATTATAGTATGGTATATTTGTAGTATTTATGAGTATATATTCTTACATTGTATATATTTAATCTGTTTTATGCTGTATGTATTCCATTTTCTCTCCTTCTTTTACACACTATGTCTACATCTCTTTTTTTTAGTATCTCCTTTCGCAGGTATGCTGGAAGAGATTTATTTAGAAATAAGCATCACCTTTGTACTATTTTCTGTTCCTTTCTTCTTCTCTATATTTAGTGTGTACATAAATTGTTAAATAAATAAATCATCATCTTCATCTTCCAGCCCTTGTCCCATGTTACTTGGGGTCGGCGGAACACGTTTTTTTTCTTCCAACTGTCACGCAATCATTTACTCCTTTAGTCCTTTATCTCCCACACCACCCAATCCATCCATCGTTTCTTTCGTCTTCCTTTCCCCCTCTATCCATCAACATTTACATTCATCACTCTTAAGTCCATGTTCACCAGAAAGATGACGGTCTGATTACCTAAAAACAGCTGTTTAAAACACGTTTTTTGTATGGAAACATGTAACAGTGACAGCTGTTTTTAGATAAACAGACCGTTATCTTTTCGGTGAACATGGACCTTAGTCACATGCGATTCACCCCTCCTCATCACGTGGCCTTACCACGACAATCGTAATATAAAAAAGAAAAAAAATCTAAACATTATCCTAGTAATATTCCTACAAGAAGTTCCAATACTCAAGTGCTTATAAACTTATCAATTGAAGCTGCCATAACCAGCTTAGTTCAATTAACATTGAGACCGCGCATGCGTAGATCATTAGCTGATTGTCCGCACTTTCCTCTAGAAAGCGTGTCTTGTTCTGCCGATGAAAGAGACTGCGGCACTGAAGGATGTTGGGAAAATATGATGACAAGTAAATTTATCAAGAATGCAACTAACTATACAGGGTGTAAACAACCTCATCACGAAGCCTTCAACCAAGCATTCTGTACATCAAATTAAGTAACTTTACGCAAAAAATATTGCTGGGAAATGACTTTTTTTTTGGGGAAAAATCATGTTTTGTGCTAATAGATGGATTGAATAGTAAAATAAAAATCTTACAGTGAAAACTCCCATTAAAAAAAACTTGTCCAAAAGTTGTAACTTTGACCCCCAATATCTTCGTAACTAAAAGGTTGTCAGGTATGGTGTAGAACAAAAAGTGATCGCAATTACGGGGAGAACAAGTGCCTTTCGGCTTCGTTAAGAGGTTTTTTACACCCTGAAGCAAAATATAGTTAACATTTATCTAAGACCTGTAAACGACACATTGAAACAAAAGTTTTTTCTTCTGAGCAAGCGTGTTCCACCCCAGAATGCACCATAGTTTCATATATCAGGCGAGTTGTAGCCAAATACAAGCCATATTTATAACGAAAAGATGACAAAAGATAAAATATTTTGTGTGGCCGGGTGTTTTGGAGGCAATCTTGTGATGTAAATGCTGATATTCAAGTCTCAACCTAGCTTCAATAAAAGATTTTAAGTAGACACCCGGTGGATTTTAAAAATGTTTCATGGCAATAACCACTCTTAAACTGTCAGCCTGACAGTGTCTTCATTGTTATGAAAAAAATGACACCGACAATTTTTGAACAAGGTCCGTACTCCACCAAAGCGGAGACGTGCGGAAAGGAAACCTACCAATCACGTAAGCGGATATCTACATAATGTCTCTTGACTCCCCTGTGATTGGTTGAATCAAGCACATCTCTTCTACGCTTTGATGGAATCCGGGACTTAGGTGTGGCTTGTCTTCAGAGGCTTACATTAAAAACTTCCTAACCAGACATCTAAGTCATAGGTAGCTAAAAGTTGTTTGCGGGCGTCAGTAGCTAATAGATTACTAACTAAGACTTAATTCACGGTCATCAGAAAGTTTTCTCTTAGCCACATTTCATTCACACAGCTTTAATCTTAGCGATCAGCTATAAATTGGCGAGCGAATGGGGTTACCTAGACATAGACATAAAGTGACAGGTGATCAGGGATAATTAAGCCCGTTACGTGTTGTTGGGGATTGAGATAGTAATCAGCGATTAGTTAGCACTTTGATTTCCGTTGCCATATCTCTTCGCTCGCTAACTACAGTTCAATGATTAGTGAAATCAAATATTGTCGCTTAGAGCTGCCGTTACCTGAAGGCAAGTAGATCTATCTATATTTATCTAACTAAGGTTCAAGACTTATTCCGGGGTTGCGGGCCTGTTCGAAAGAGATACCGCGGCCCCGGAACATAAAGGGCGAGGAAGGTACATGGATGGGTTTTAGTCAGTAAAAGTCTGACACTCCCTCCCGCTCCGCCCAGAGTGGGAGAAGTCATTTGATGATTTCCCATCCTAAAAAAAAACATAAAAAAAAGGTTTCAAGACTTATTTCGAGTTCCATTTCTGAACTCGTATGAATTTCTATGCACGTTTGAGAACCAGCTGCTTTCATGAAAAAGTCCACCTTTGACTATTGACACAATGCAACTTAGTGCCTTCATTTTACTATACACTTTGGCCAAGGTTAGGCCAAAGAAACCAGGGCCGTCTTAAAGCTCGTTGGGTCGACGACATCGTCAAAGTCGTGGGAAACACTTGGCTAAGGAAAGCACAGAATCTGGAAGTGTGGCAGATTAAAGAGAAGGCCCTACACCTAGCAGTGGGTGATTCTGATGATGACGACACACTTACTCTAAACATGGGACTTCAAAATATCTGGCGATATGTGAATTTCCTATTAGATATACCTCTGCCTATCCCCATCATTTCGATAGGAAGAAGAAAAGCGATTACAGGCGTAATGTTATATTCGTAGTACTTAATAAAACAATAAATAGTAACAATCATTTACAATACAAAAATGATTATAAACGTAGTCGCATATTTTGCAAAATGTCAAAGGCAATCATTGTTAGGCAAGCCAGTCTTAAGTGTCTCAAGAATCGTGCTGTGTTTTAATTTGATCAGTAAATTCACACGACCTTGAATTGTTTCTTCGGACTGATTTATATCGCAAACCAGACTATTTACGATGTATTTAAATATTTGAATACTATTTTGGGAGCTGTACAGACAGGGTTTAGACAACCTGAGGAGTACATTAATTTAATATAGTTAGGTTAGGCTACCTAGTGAATATTACATTACCTACTCGAACTTTCCCCTGAGCCTGTTAAGACCTAGGTTGTGCCTAATTTTGAAATGATGTACTTATAATTATTTCTAAGCAGCTGATGCCCGTGGCTTCGCCTGCTTACAAATTATCCTTCATTCACATTAACCTTCATCTTCTCTATCCATTGGTAATAACAGCACAAAAATCGCTGCAAGAGTTTTTGAGTTCGCGAACAGATAGATAGACGCGGCGGAGGACTTTGTTTCATAATATTAAGTCACAGCAGACTACTTATTACTTACTTATTCATAGCTTTGTTTCAGTTTCTTTGTACTCTTTGGGAAAGGCTACAGCTTATTTTCGACATTCCCCCTTTCCATGCCTTTGCCAGCATTTCCCAGCTGTCTTCGCTATGTTTAGCTTACTATCATTTAAGTGGTTTTCCTTTCAATCTTTTTCCTGCTCTTGGGTTCCACAGGGTAGCTAGTATATTCCACTTCTGTTTACCCACCTCGATTTGAATCCCACACTTCTTTTTCGTTTCTAGTTATTTCTATCCACATGAATTTATTTATTTTCCAGATCATGCTCCGGGTCCGTCACGAAAGTAAAGACGCGTATAATTTTGCAATATCGTTTTAAATTAGCAAAATTATGAAATGCAATTTTATGTACGAATACCGTGAAGTAGCCAAGACAAGCCATAATTTCAGGGAAAAACTTTAAATGCAAATTGCAATGAACAGTTCAAAATGTACATATTTAGTTATACGGCTACAATAGACCGATCGTTTGGACAGGAACACGCGAGAAAATTCATGGATGTCCTAAATTCGATTCCTAGCTCGGTGAACTTGTAATTCGAGTTCCTGCCAGAAAATTTACTGCCTGGAGTTTATAATTCTGGGCGATAAATAGCGACAAGCTTGCTACGGGACCCACAATACCGTTATTTGCTATCTGTGGGTGTACAATAGCACGGCTAACCCTAAGATCAGTACCTACACTACCTATACTTACAGTCAGGTCATAAAATTTTGTATTTGGCAATTATGAATGTGGTTCCAAAAAGGACAACCGACACTTCAAAAATCCGTGTCTCATACTGTGATTTGTCATAAATTGTGATTGCTCACATAAGACCGCTGTTTTCCGTTAGGGTTACGCAGTGGTGTATCGATCAAACACCCATATTTTATCAGTTATGATGATTAAGTTCTGTGTAAAATTGGGAGTCTATATTGCTATGAGTCGGTTTCAAATCCTGACTCCAGATCCTCTCAAATTGTGGTCATATGCAGACAAATTTTACACACTACCATCTTGAATGTAGAAATGAAACAACCCGTTCTACCGTACAAATATTTGCACCATACTACTGATAGTATGGTGCAAATATTTGTATGGCTTTTTTGTGTTTGTAGCACATTCATCATCGTTTGCGCCAATCGAGCTGTCTTATTGTTTTGCGGAAGTCCCAAAGCAGTTGATGTGTACATACATGCATCATCTGAAACTACTGGCTCAAATATGGTGAAAGTGAAGATAGGAAAGAGGATGACTACTAATATGACGACTGATAAATATAAATAAAGAAGACGATGCTCCGAATTCAACTGGGCAGGAACTTGAAGAAAGAATCGACAATGAATTGGTGGCGGTACTTTCATGCAAGCTTAAAATCTTGGCTTGCCCTTAAAACCTACTACTAGGTTTTTGGAGAGCCTGCTTTTCTTATGGGCTTGCTTTAATTTGGAATATTGATCCATAGGCACACCACTGCATTGAATGGCAATATTAACTATGGGTACGTTTATGTATGTCTTCGTATCTTCAAATCGTGGTGGTCCGTTCAGCGGCAGAACAATTACTAACTATTTTATTTAAGTCGAGGCAGGCAAGAAAAGGATGATAAATGACTGATTCTTGATCTTAATGTGTTCATTTTGTTCCGAGATTAATATAACCTATTCAAGTTGTTAATTGGATTTTAATAACCAGAACCTAAGCTCTTAACGGGGGACAACTTTATTCTTCAAAACTACAAGCTAACTTGAGCTTTGCCGTTCGAAAAATAAAGTCCAAATTATAAATGCAGGATTGTGATAGTAATTGTAAGTCGGTTTACGTCAGCCATATATAGTGAAGTTTATATACAGTTCATATTTATATATTCAATTTGCAGTACAGTACAGGAGACCTAGTTACAGAACTATATTTTAAACGTTTAATGCACTCTTGCGCAAGTTAAGTACCAAATAAAGTGGCGTGTTAGGCTAGATTTGTACTGCAACAGTAAAACGAGATAAAGGACATTCGACTATGTACAGAGATATTATGTATCTAATTTATTTGTTAGTGCGTTTTGTCTTGCGGCAACCAACGCTTGCACTGGATTCAATTTCTAAAGACCTTAGAGTGGCAGTCAAGCCTGAATGTCGATTCCTAACTGTCATTTTTCATATTATTCTTTATTCAAATGTAGTTTTGCATCGAATGCGGACCACAGACACATATTATTATAAAAGAAAACACGTTTGGAGCTCCTAGAACACCTAATCCGGTTAAGCAGAAGCTACTCGTAGCTTCATAGGACAAAGAGATGCCATTAAAAAAAAGAAGCTTTTGGAATAGTTAGACGCAAAAGCCAAACTTGATAGGTACTTTAGACTACAAACGTTACCTACTATGACAAGCGAGAAATTCTTTGATTTTGTGGTAAGAGAACTAAGACAAGTGGCATTATTTAAGCGTTTAATTTTTCTGCAACAATTTTCGGTTGAAATACCAGTACATTTTAAGACTTTTCAATTAACATTATCGCTGAAAAGAGTAGCTCGTGACTAGATAATAACAGCCGCACAGGTTGATCTTGACTGAAATGGTCTTTTGGGAAGGAATCAATCCGGTTTGAGAGGACCTGTCCAGTCATGTGATAGCAATCGTGTGGATCAACTTAGAACGTAAGTCAAAGAAAAGATTTTGCGATTCTCAACACTAGACTACAACGTACGCGAATATGTAGTCTCTGACAATACGATGTAAGTATTATCAAAAAGCATGTTTCAACCTTTTATTTATCCTTTCCAGTACTTTAATCTTAAGAAAATAAGTAACGTTTTTATCACCAACGATTACTACCAAAGTAAAACACAGTAAATACATACTGATTTTCCTATGTGCCTCGGGATGCACGTTATGCCGTTGGTCCTGGCTGTCATTTGTAGATCTTAGACAGTCGTTCCAGGTAGTCAGTGGCCCAAAAAAATCTGACACCAGTCTTAGCCAGTGGTATCGTATTAGCCAGTATTAACTGGGTTGTGGAGGTCAGATAGGCGGTCGCTCCATGTAAAATACTGGTATTCAGTGGCCCGATAGTCTGACAAGAAAACCAGTCTTTTAAGGGGTTTTGTATGACCCGGTACTGTAAGCTGGACCCAACCCAACAATATTTGGGAAAAGGCTAGGGAGATGTTGATAATATCACTGATAAGAATTTCCCTTTGTCTAGGATCTCAGATCACATCACTGCTGCACTGGTTGCATTTCAAGCTTGTACATGATATTTTTGACAGGCTTATTATCACCGGCTTCTCTCAATTTTGGTTTTAAACCTGGTAGTATCAGTTGCTTGAGTAGTATTAAACATTTCATCCATCTTAGTGATCTTAGTGGCAAAGCTGGATTGGCACCTCTCAAACCAGAATACAACAATGGCGATTCATCATCTGCCTTGCCTATTCCTAACTATGTTGGGGTCGGCTTCCAGTCTAATCGGATGCAGCTGAATACTAGTATTTTACATGGAGTGAATGCTTTTCTGACACAACAATATGGTGATTGGCACCTGAAATAAAATGTTTGGTGATCCTCGCCGAACAATCCGTTTGCTCCAGCTGTTATTTGTTTATTTTTGCTTTGACAGTCTCTACCAGCAACGGTGGCCCAGTCAGAGCAGCGGTGGCCCAGTGGTGGCCCAGTGGTGGCGACCTCGAAATACGAACAGTCAGAAGTGTGCTCTAACCCAAACAGGCGCATAACTTAATGTAATTTATTTCATCACCACTGCTCTCAAAACGGTAAACGAAAACATCGTGTGGAAACAAAAAAATCGGAGCCATGTGACATCTACCAATCGACACAGAGCCCGCGTGGTGGATAAGCCAATTCCCTCTCATAGAGAGGAGGCCTGTGTCCCAGCAGTGGGAACATTAAAAGGCTGATGATGATGACGATGTTGATAAGTCTCTACGAGTAGATAGAAGTCCGATAAACAGAGAGACAACCAATCCTACCATGGAGTTTCCAAGTCCTTTAACTCTGTAAATGAGTTCGGTCGGAGGTCAGACATAAAAGACTGGCTCTTTCAAAATACATTCATAAAAAGCCTGCCGCATTTCAAGGGTGGATAAATCTATCTTACTATTATTTTATAGGTATGCGAAAGTATGTGAGAATGGATGGATGTTTATAACTCTTTCACATAAAAACACCTGAACGGATTTGGATGGAATTTGTCACATAGATAGTTTATAACCTGGATTAACACAAAGGCTATATTTTATCTCAGTAGTGTGATATGATGAGGTAAAAGTGTGACAGTTACTGAACGGATGAAGCCGCGGTTATAAGCTAGTTTCTCATTAATAATCTTGTTCACATTTTCATAATTTCTATTTTACCATATTTGTGCGAGAATTCCTAAGCTGCGTTCCTTACTAAGAAAATATGTCATATTGCGAAAACTTTTTCCCATAATGCATTGAGTCTTGCAAGAAGTAACAATTTCCATTTCAATTTTATTTTGATTATAATTTATATCAACTTGTTTTAAGTGTGTAAGTTATATGTATGGGTAGTTTGGAAATTCAGAAGCCAAAGCAACACCAAAACAGTTACTAGTCTAAAATACTCAACAAGTTGTACAAAGACAGAAGAGGTGCCTATAGAAGATTCCAAACAAGCTAGGTACATCAAGTTATGAATGTTTGCCGGCAGAGAACTTATTCAACTCCAAATGTCCCACACACAGGTTTGAAGTTGGTAACATAACGTCGAGTCTGAATCAAAGTTGTTTAGAAAGTGTACTCCTAAGTTAAACATAACTTAGGTAACGACTATGTCATGCAAATGAGACTTACCTATACACTGGTCCCCTTTTTCCTCACAGATTTGACGTAGAAAATGTTTTCCCACATTTTCAACTGGAGTCAAATCCTTCCATATCCAACATGAGAGCGGGTATCAATCACTAAACTCACAACCACTCATAGTTTCACTTAACACAAACTTAATTAAACCTCAACTTGAAGCAACTTAACCGAAACTTAACACGTCGGAACCGGGATGACAATGTTCATGGCACTATGACAACTTTCAAGTAGCACGTAACTGTTGCGGCACTCTAACTTGTTGTATGGCAAGTTGAAACTTTTCAAGTTAGTATTTTTGATAGTTTTTAAAAAATATGTCAAAATAATTTGACGTGTGAAGTTAAAAGGGGTCCCTATAAAGCGTTTGATGACCTCTAAAGTTGCTTTACAACTGAGTGTTGAATGCAAAGCGCACGGTTTCTCCAGCGCGCGCGCAGCTCGGTATGCGGCCGCGTCGGTGTGTGGGTACGTAAGTACACGACGACACGCACACATATAAACACAGGCTGCACGGTTTTTGTCGATGTCCACGGGGCAAGTAACCTTAGTAGAATAGCGTTGTAGCTCGAGAATTGACGAAGGTATTTTTATGGATTTTCTAAATATGGGTAATATTAGTGACTAGTTTCCTGACATGTGGGGTTCTGTGTCTTCAAATAAATCCTATAAAGCCTAAAGTTTCGGTGTTAATGAAAAATAACCTAGTTCATATAAGATTATAAACATACAAATGTTAACTAGTTAGGCTGAATAATTTATACACCATTGCCTTAAAACTATAAAAAACAATTCTCTTTAGCTCTGTCTACTCTTTGTTCTCTCTGGTACATATTGTAATAACCTGTGCTGTGTTCTCCATGATTAAAACAAATTATACATTAATAAAAGTTCTTTATTCTTCATAAAATACATCAAAAACTATTTAATTTTAATCTCTGCAGGCTTTAAATTCTGATTGAATTGCAAATTTTGAAGTAATCTTTGTCTAGTTTAATTTACGTGTTTATTTAATATGTTTTGGAATAATGTAGGTACCTATCTCATTAACGGTATAATTCGTTTAAAAAAAAGTCTTCAATTTGAAAACAAAACTGTTTATAAAAGTTCTAGAACAACGAACAATAAGTTTCCAAGTTACACCACTACGGTACTGCGTCAAAGTTTTTCTGAAAGCTGCTGGTCGATGTCCCGCTAGTGAGACTCGAGCTTCGTCACCCTTCTCTCTCGCACTTTGCATTAACCATACATTAGAAAGAAACAACCATACGTCTTAAGACGCGCTATAATTTTGCAAAACTTGAAGCGGTCTTACTACGATAATATTGATGGTAAGAGTTACGGTCGTTTAGATGTAACCCGACTCATTTTGAAAGTGCATTTGAAACCCGTGTTTCCATGATGATAAGATACATTTTCCTTTAGCCGCATTGGCGATATTATTCTTGGCTAGTTTACATGGATAGCGGGCTGATTGGTTCGAATATAAGTCTATTGAACAGTTTCGATCAGTTCGAGACTATTTTTTGTTAGATAATCTAATTATGAATTGGTATGTAGATATGGTAGTCAACTGTATGTTGACTAGGTATGTTGTAAAGAGATTAGTTGTGGTCATATTCAATAGAAAAATATTACCTGTGTAGATTTTAATATTTAATTAAATAGCTGTTTTGGATATTAACTGACATTATACCTACTTATTAAAAAAAAAAAATATTATTATAAATAAATTACTTAAATATTAAATATTAAAAAAAAATATTACGTAAGTATGTTAAAATTTCACTCGTTACGATTTTGTCATAGTGTTAGTTAGATTAAGAAAATGATTGTAAGAATGATTCAATAAATTTATTATTTTTCTTATATTCTTATTCTTATTAATGCAGTAAAATGTGATTACATGTAAGTACTTAATTTTATATGATATCATTTTTATTATTCGATATTTTCATATATTTCATCAGCTTTTCACAAACAGGAAATTTTTAGAACTAGCTCTTCATATTTCTTCAGTCTCTTCATTGTAGGCATTTTCAGTACCCTTACACCGCCTTATCTAACTTATAATCCGATCAGCTGACTCAAGCACCCTCTATCTACAAAAACAAAACATCGTCCGCACAGCCTGCGCCGGCGCAGGTCGTCAACTCACATAATAGCCATCATCCCAACAACTCAGTAATTTGTTAACCGACGATTTAAATAAAAACAACTCGCTTACGTAACTTAATATATATAACTGTTTATTTTTTCAACAAACTTCGCATTAACAAGATATGCTATTAGATAATAAATACATAATGAGCACTTTAATGTTAGGTTTTTTACATGTTTTTTCGTGTAAATGCAGTTATCGGGATAGCTAGAATCTGTTGCCTAAGGGGTCTGGTCGATAATAATATTATTGAACGTGCTGTTTCGCTGTAATTAAGATTTTATTTCTCATGCGATGGTAAGTACTTATATTAAGTGTTGATAAAAAATACGTGGGTCAATAAAACCAACTTATTATATGGGCGTAGCCCAAGAAGATCAAGTGAAACGACCCCGTCTCTAAAACGAAGAAATATTGGCTTTTTCCATGGTATGTAGTGATCACAAGTTGCCAATACTCCTTTATTCCACATTTACTATGTTTTTGTGAGTACGATAATATTGTCCGATGGGATCACAGTACCGGGATAAAAAGTATCCTATGTGGTAATCCTGGTTATAAACTATCTGCGTGCTAAATTTCATCCACACATCCTCACATACTTTCACATTAATAATATTAAGTAGGATTTTGCTACTTCCGACCTTGCTCTTTTCTAACACACGTAATCAAGCAGACCAGCCATTACAAAGTTCTTGATCCCCAGAAACAACTTGAAAAAGAGCTTATTGGTGCCGGCTCCGCCCACTTGGACGTCGGTAATGGTCCCAGGGAATCGTGCTAGCGGGGTATAAAATATTCTATGTGTTAATCCAGGTTATAAACTATCTGTTTGCCAAATTTCATCCAAATCCGTTCAGTAGTTTTTGCGTGAAAGAGTAACCAACCAAACATCCATCAATTCATTTCGCATTTATAATACAAGTATTAGCTAGAATTGCCACTTAGTGCGAAAATCTGTATCAGTTCAAAATTCGAACGTTATTTTTCAAAATGTACAGTTATTCTTTCTTTAAACATAATAAGGCACTACGGCCAGTTAGTTTCTCAGTGTATCCGTACGGTGCACCAATGAGGTTACACAAATGGCGCGGGCGCAGTCAGGTGAGCAATACAGCGGAAACGGGATTACATTCCGGAAAAGGCTATGTTAGGACAGGCCTGAAATTAAAAACATAATAATTATTAATTATGGTGCACCAATGAGGTTACACAAATGGCGCGGGCGCAGTCAGGTGAGCAATACAGCGGAAACGGGATTACATTCCGGAAAAGGCTATGTTAGGACAGGCCTGAAATTAAAAACATAATAATTATTAATTATTTACATAATTAGCATAGTTTACTTCAGAACACTAGTTTCCTATACCCGCCGTTTGAATGAAAAGACGAAAAGCAATTTTCTGACCACGTGATTACAATGTTACGTCGTCCAGGTGAAAATACTAGCTATTTCTTTCAAAGGAAAGGTTTTCTTCCAAAAAAAACCTCAAAATATCATAATTTTGACAAGAAAATTGAAAGATTGATCCAAAATATAATTTTATAACCCACTCCTGATGATACTCTCGATGAATAATAATAAAATGCTGTGTGACATTCCTTAAACAGTGCCGTCTCTTTCGCACACAAGTCTACAAAAACGTTAGAGCGAGACGTCAGTGCCGAAGGAAGCACTCCCTTATCGTTCATTCCAGGAATAACTTTCCCATAAATTGTGATGGTAGAGAGGTTATGCATTTGGAATGCAAAAAGTATGGCGCGCATTTTATACGGAGTGGTAATAAGTCATAATTTGACCATAACATGTTGGTATGATTAGTTAAGGTGTACTTACAATTTAAGTACCACCTCAATCATAGTTGTGTTTGTAGATATATCATTATACATTAGGCGTAGTTTGCTTAGCTAGAATTACTCTGTGAGAGAATAACACGGAACCTTTAAATAAATAAATAAACATCGGTGGACATTAAAAAATAAATTCATTTATTCTCAGGTAAATAACACCCATTGCCACACAGCGCCATCTAGTGCCACACTAAGCAAGGCTTGTGTCGTGGACACCAGATAGTTGATATACTACATATTTTTTTTTTTGTTTGTAAATACATATTTAATATACATATAAACATCCATGACTCGGAAAGAAAAGTGCATTTTCATCACACAAACATTTGCTCCTACCGGGATTCGAACCCAGGACCCTAAAGGTCGTGGCTCACTTGACAAGCACCGCACCAGCACCGCTCCAACCCAGCAATTTACTTGCCATTCAAATTAGAGCATTAAATCGTGTGTCGCATAACATATTTTTTAATGTCCATATGAAAAAGCTTACGGCGGGTGGTCAACGCGCTTGCCGCTACCATACGACTCGCCTCGCGGGCGGCTCGGCGTCCGCGCGCCGCAAGCGAGGGGTCCGCGCGCCGCAAGCGAGGGGTCCGCGCGCCGCAAGCGAGGGGTCCGCGCGCCGCAAGCGAGGGGTCCGCGCGCCGCAAGCGAGGGGACCGCGCGCGGACGCCGAGTGGCCCGCGAAACAACGTCATTGCGCCGTCGTGCTTCTCCACGTCGTGGGTACTCTTTGTTTAATGTATGGCCAGTTACAAATTTAGTTAGAGAGCCCGCGACACTAAACCTAGTTCGGTTAGAAATAAAAAAGCAAATTAAAAAGCCCTAATAAACCGACTGATATTGTTGTAATCGAAGGTTGATCTTATGTTACAATAACTGAATCAATCGTTACAGTACACCGGCTGAAACTTTTTAATAAATAGTTTACATTTACTGAACTTAAAAAAATCTCAGAACTGTAATGGAAAGGGTGTTCGCGGGGTAGGTGAATTAAACCACGAATCCACGTTAACAAAATATAATTACTAGAGATAATACCTAAAATACAATGCTACCTCCCGGACTATTACTACCAGCGTGCGGACTGCGAGCTTTCGCCTTGCGGACGGCGAGTGGCCGTCGCGTGGCCCGCGCGCCGCAAGCGAAGGGACCCCGCGCGGCCCGCGCGCCGCAAGCGAGGGGACCGCGTGCTTACACCTCGCTTGCGGCGCGTGGACCGCGCGCCGTAGCCTATATTCGAGGCGACGCCGGTCAGGAGCTGTGCTGGTGCGGTGCTGGTGCGGTGCTTGTCAAGTGAGCCACGACCTTTAGAACGTAAGGCAGCCTTCACTACCACTACGCCATTTGGGTCGTCAAACGGGTGGGTGGTTAAAAGCAAAACGAATCGTCTAAAACGTTAATTTATTATTTGACTGCTACGGTCCAGTGGTCGCGACTGCTGAGCATGAGGTCCTGTGTTCGATTTCCGGATCTGGCAAAGTGATACTGGGATATGGATACTATAAAGAGTGTAAAACACCTCTTAACGAAGCCGAAAGGCACTTATTCTCCACGTTATTGCGATCACTTTTTTGTTCTACACCATACGTGGGAACCTTCTAGTTACAGCGATATTGGGGGTCAAAGTAACAACATTTTGACAAGTTTTTTTTTTTAAATAAGATTTTTACTTTAAATACCTCCACGAACCCCGTAGGTACTATTCAACCCATCCATCAGCACAATGTTTTAAGTGCGTTACATTGAGTTCTACCACAAAACATGATTTATAACCTCAAAAAATAAAGTTGTTTCCCAGCAATAATTTTTGCATAAAGTTACTTAGTTTGACGTACAGAATGCTTGGTTGACGGCTTCGTGATGAGGTGGTTTACACCCTGTATAATATATGTATACGATATGGATTCTACATTTGTACTGGGTTGATGGCAATAGGGTCACCCTAATTACATGGGACTTAAAACATGACTGGAGAAATGAAAAACTTGTGTAAAAGTCTTACATGGCATGGTCCAGAACAACAAAATTATCGCAATGACGGGAAGAACAAGTGCCTATCGGCTTCGTTATGAGTTTCTTTACACCCATTATTTAGGAAGAGGCTAAGCAGATGATGATGATGATCATTCAAACAAAAACCAGCAATCCTTTTTAGCAGCAGAACAGATGGTCGAATTTCTCACTTCTCCCTCAAATGGGTCGCTTTCACAAGGACTTCCATTTACCATTCACACAAACAAGAATTAATTACTCTATATCATTATTATCTGTAATGTATAGTATTATACTCGTACTATATATAATATATAAAATCTATACTAATATTATAAAGCAGAAGAGTTTGTTTGTTTGTTTGTTTGTTTGTTTGTTTGGTTGAACGCGCTAATCTCAGGAACTACCCGCTCGAATTGAAAAATTCTTTTTGCGTTGGATAGTCCATTTATCGAGGAAGGCTATAGGCTATATAACATCACGCTATGGCCAATAGGAGCGGAGCAGCAATAAGAAATGTTGCAAGCGGGAAAAAAGCTTCCGTTGAGCAGGCGATGCGTTACGATATCAAAACATCACGCGAACGAAGTCGCGGGCAGAAGCTAGTATTATATATTATAGCTAGCCTGTATTGTCCCACTGCTGGGCAAAGGCCTCCCTCCATTCCTTCCAACAATCACGATTCTGTGCTATTTCTTTCCGATTCTCAAGAAAGATCTAGTTCGTCCCGCCATCTCCTTCGTGGTCTGCCGCGACCTCGTGTCACTGTTTCAGGGCACCATTCCTGAGCCTTACGGGCCCACAGTTCGTTCAGCATGCGACAAACATGTCCTGCCCAGTCCCATTTAAGTTGGGCAGCCTTTTGAGCCACGTCAAAGATTCGCGTTTCGAAGCGCAGTATAGTGTTACGAAAACGATCCGTTAATATGTATATCAATGATTATATTACTCTATATTCATTCATATACTTCCTCGTCTATGCCACCTGTCAGTCCTGCTGATCCAGTATAAGAAAACGAGCGTGAACATTATCTTAATTCCTATAAATATTAATGGTACATAATCCTTTACTTCGTTTGAATAAAATTACTGAGTCACTTTGCTTCAAATCAGTCATTTTGAAATTGTAATTTTCTGCATACTTACTTGAATGTTGTATGTAGTTGAGTTTTCATTGAATTCTCTTATAGTGATGTAAATATTTTAGTGAGAATGTTAATTCTGTTATTAACTATGCTGCAATCTGGTGGTCACTCATCCACAGACCAACCTAAGCAAGCACGGCTTAACCTAAAGATCGCTCGGGCCGATTTACATACCGAGTTTCCTCCATGCCTCGGAAAGCACGTTAAGCTGTTGGTCCCGGCTGTCATTAGTCCATCTTTGGCAGTCGTTACCATCAGTGGCTCAAAAAGTCTGACACCCAGTCTTACCAAGTGGTACCGTATCACCCAGTATTACCTGGGTTGTGGAGGTCAGATAGTCAGTCCGTTCCGTGGCTACTACTGATGGAAAAACCCAATAACACTTTGCCAGACCCGAGAATCAAACCCTCATCCTGTTAGCACAAATACTTTCAGCGTGTAAGTAACGATTTCAGGGATATTTGAATACAAGACTTCACTTCCACAGAAATAAAGTTTAAACTGGAACAATAAAAACCATAACACGCTCATTCGCAAAAAAAATGCGTTTAGAAATGATTGTCATGTCAATTCCTTAAAGAAACGAGTGTAGTAAATATACTATTGTACGCCCACAGCTTTTATATGACGATATTAACACACAAAGTGATAGGGTGTCAGGGTAGCGCCATTTATCAGCCAATTCCAGACTATGACTGTCTTTTTTTTTCTAACAAGAGGACCCAGTTACATTGCCTGACTACCTATTGAGGTCATTGTACGATGGTTTACAGGAATACCAGCAGTTACTCGATCTAAGGTCGATCTCAGAAGTTATTTTATTAGTGTTTGCATAAATTCGGTCAGGAGCTTATTGGATGTATATCCTACATAGCCATATATAAATGTTTCATAATAAAAGTGGAAGATAGGTAAATAATAACAGCCGCTCGGGTCGATCTTTAGATTAAGTCATGCTTGTCTAGGTTAGTCTGTGGATGGGTGACCACCCTTACATACCGAGTTTCCTTCGCGCCTCGGAAAGCACGTTAAACTGTTGGTCCCGGCTGTCATTTGTAGTTCTTTGACAGTCGTTACAGGTAGCCAGTGGCCCAAAAAGTCTAACAACCAGTCTAACCAAGTGGTATCGCGTATTACCCAGTACTAACCGGGTTGTGCAGATCAGATAGGCAGTCGCTCCATGTAAAATACTGGTATTCAGCTGCATCCGGTTAGACTGGAAGCCGACCCCAGCATACTTGCTAAAAGGCTAGGCAGATGATGAGTAAGATTGGGAGATGGCTTAGCATCATCCATCATTCATCAAGATGGCGATGGCTTTGTTTTGGATCATCAAAGAAACCTTAACAGCCTATCAGATAGCCATCTCAGAATGCAGCAACTGACTTAATATTTATCACAGAGAACCGCAAAACGCAAGAGGTGATGGAACAAGAATCGCTGGAATATCTTTCCCGTACATAGGACTCTATCTGTTGTGATATCACCGCCCATAATGGAGAAGATCAACTTAACTCAAAAATCCAGCTGGTTTGGATGCAGGATACAACACCGCTCCTTCGTCCGCAAAATAAGCATCAAAACGAGGATCTTTTTTGCAGAATTAAAACTAAATACTTTTCCTAAGAGGGGATCTTTTTTGCAGAATTAAAACTTAATACTTTTCCTAATATCTTAAAAGACTCAAGCCAACCTCACCTGCCTGTAGTGTCCCCTCCTGTCCAACGAACGAGGCTCTGGCACAACGTCTACCAACCCCCATTGGCCTATCGTGGTGAACTATAGTCCTAATCCCCCTTGAAAAATTTCAACAGAAATCGCACATTTTTGATTTCCTCAAAGTAACGCCTTTTTTTTTTTGTTAGGATTGTAAATCGTCAAATAACTTCTCCCACTCTGGGCGGAGCGGGAGGGAGTGTCAGACTTTTACTGACTAAAACCCATCCATGTTCCTTCCTCGCCCTTTATGTTCCGGGGCCGCGGTATCTCTTTCGAACAGGCCCGCAACCCCGGCAGGCTTCGGCCCTTGCGGGCCCCTCCCTTTATGCTGACATCTCTTTGAGGCGCGCGTGGAACACGACGGTTACCGCTGCACCGCTAACCGTCCACAGGCCCGCGTCAAAGTAACGCCTGATTCCATAACTCATTCCGTGGGCACTGTAAGAAAAACCTTGCAGATATAACACTGATGGACAATCTCCTCTTATTTAGGAGATCATCAAATGACCCCTCCCGCTCTGGGCGGAGCGGAAGGGAGTGTCAGACTTTTACTACTACTACTAACTAAAACCCATCCATGTTTCTTCTTAGTGCTTTGTGTTCTAGGGCCGCGGTGTCTCTTTTGAGCAGTCCCGCAGCATCAGTACAAACTCTTAAAGTGAAACAAAACAGTAAAACACGACAACGAATAGAAACACGCAGACACGCTCCTACGGAGTCCCTACACAGTTCAGTGTTTAATGTCATGTTAGGCATTTACTGCGTTTTACTTTGGTAATAAACGTTTTATAGTATAAAAACATCGGTATTTTTTTTTCGAGATATTAAAGTACGGGAAAGGATAAATAAAAGGTAGATACAATGCTTTTTAATTGCTAATCGTACGTTGCAGCGTAGTGTTGAGAATCGCAGAATCTTTTCTGTCTCTATAAAAAATGTAATTATCTTCAAGATTTGATGTTCGTACCTTCAGTAGTTAAGTCGTTAGTGAATCAAACAGTAAGAACACATATGTCGAAGCTTTGTCGAGTTGTATGCTGCCCAACTACCTAATAACTCTACGGATTTTATTAGAGGAGTTACGTTCTGAGTTGAACTACACGATTGCTGACACATGTGTGCACTGAATAGACAAATCTACTCAAACCGGAGTGGTTCATTCCCCAAAATACCACTTCAGACATAATTCTAGATGATCTGACCAAGATACTCGTAATGTTAACTTTAAAAGAGACTAACCTCGGAGCTTCTTCTCAGAGTATTCAGGTAAGAAACATATCTAATTTTGAAAAATTATTGAAGTATAGAAGAAGACATGCTGGATTCCAAATTAATTGGGGTAAGAGTGGGAAAATGATCATGAGTTACGTGTAAAGTTTGGCGAATGGATAAAAAAGGAATGAGTACATAAGAGGAAGTCTGAAAGTGGCGCCGATGACTGAAAAGTGGTGTGGTAATCGGTTGTCGTGATATTGACATGAGATGGGGAGGAATGAGGAAAATGTTGAGTATGAATGTAGATGACTTTAAGTACTTGTTCACGTAGGAAAGCGCGGGCGCGGTAGCGACTTGCCGAGTTCGTGTTCACATTGGCCGCCAGGCGTTTGCGCGAGTCCGTTTCTAACGACAAGTTCATACTGGTTGAACTTACCTGACGTCGCGAGTGAATCGCGCGCTCCGCCACTAGTTCGACGTGAACACACACAAACATCTCACGCGTTTGATATTGCCGCGAGCCCGCCGCGCGCGCCAGTTGCTAGCTTGCCCGCTACTTAGACCGCACGTGCGTTGTGTACGTGAACACTTGGATATTACGCCATATGTTTGATATTTCGCGCCTGCGCCCGCCACCACGCCCGCGAGTCAACGTGAATGAGTACTTAGAGTAGACGAAGACCAAACAAGCGATGGATGGACTGTGTGAATGATGATACGGCTAGAATGGAGGTGACTGATGAGATGACGAGTAATAGAGAAGTACGGAAGCAGATACGCTGCGCCAACCCCATTTAAATTGGGATAAGAGAAGAAGAATGAAGATAAGTCACGTGTAAAAGTGTAGTTGCAAAAGATATAACTAGACAAAGTTAAAACATTTTATTTATTTAAACTTCATGTACAGGAGTGGTACATAGGCGGACTTAATGCCACAAGGCATTGTCTACCAGTCAACCTTTGGGTCAAATAAGACAGCATTGTGTTTGTGACAGAGTACAAAAATCAATGAGAAAAATACCATTAAAAAAACGAAATACATAAATAGTATACATACTGATACACATATATTACAGATAAGATGAAATAAACTAGTACATATTAAAATACATACAAAAGTTCAAAATACGAGAAACCTCATAATAATTATTACGACTACCTTGTGAGTAATTTAGTCTGACTTCAAATAGTACTTCCGAACTGTTCGTTTGAAAGCCATTTTGCTTTACACGATATAGCAGGCGAAAACTTCAACCAGTAGCCCAACCAGAAACATGTAGCGATCAAATAACATTTAAAGAGAACTTACACGATAATAACAATCAAATAGCTAAGTACGTAAAACAGAAGGAACAATAGAATGTCCAAACAAATATTGTGTTCACAATTTATGACATATTCCAAGTAAAATGTGGCCCATACAGCAGAGTATTTTGGACGTAAGAACATATTCCAGAGAAATTTATAGCCTTTCTTTCTTAAATTATTTTACATCGCTGTGTTTTGTTGTTATAGGTAGCCTGTAAATATAATGAAGGTGAGGAATATCACAATATTGTCGTAGGTAACTCGTAAAATTGAACAACGAAGTTCAGCTTATATAGATTGTTGCTGTCCTTATACAACAGGCAGTACTGGAAAGAGACGGAAGAGGTTTTTAGGGAATTGATTTTTTAATGTTAGTGTCATTGATATATTATAGGTACCAATATTATAAAGAAGAAAGATTTGTATGTTTATAACGAATAAACTCAAAAGATACTGGAAACATTTCAAAAGTTCATTAGAATGCTATGCCTATGCTAGACAGGCACCCGTATATTACAATAAAAATTTGCCATTGACACGCTACAAGGTTTGATATATTGTTTTAGTGTTTTTGTATGGTGTAAGCGAAATAATTCCGAATATTGACAGATTTTGCCTAATTATTAATATCACTCATACATGATTACAATACCCTGTCGTATCATTCAAAACAAGCAAAAAGAAAATAAGATTCTCTATTTGAGTTCAAACTAAGTGTTTTTTTTTCAGAGAATCAAACCCTAAACCATTATCACATACCGCCACTGCGCCATTCGCATCTAATTTATGGACATACTCACAGCTACACAGCGAAATAACGATCCGCAATCGATAAATAACAAAAAACTCAGTCAAAATAAATCAACGTTTATCGATAATCTTCAACATCGATTGAATCGAAATGCGTATCGATAGGAACGGTACCCGCCTGGGGCACAGAATGTTTAGTATACAGAGACCTTACTGTGAATAAAACAACTAGCAAAAGTTGAAAGGCAGAACAGTTGAAAGGGAATGAATCGAGTGATATTTAAATATAAATGTTGATGGATGAAGTGGGAGACGAAGACCAAAGAATCAATGATGGATTGCGTGAGGAAGAATATGAAAGTTGACCAAGATTATGTCTGGAAATTAAAAGAGACCTGGGCCTCAATTCTGCTATTACAATAGTGTCAGAATAGGCGATCATTGAAGTCACAATGATCAAGTTCTGTCAAGTTTGGTAATCTACTAATATAATGGCGTTATTATGACTTCTCAATGAACAACCACTTACACTCCATTGAAAGAAATGTCGTAGAATATTAATCTCGTACATGAAATCTGGCGTGAATAAATGCTCGCATTTAGTAGTAGATTTCGAAAACTATTTGTACTAATGGTTTTATAATAATGGCAATACGAAAATGCCATTAAAACACCATTTTATTACGAGACCATCGACCGACCAATGATCGACCATAGTGAATTTAGCAAATTACGAACTTTAAGCAACATGACATTGGGATGGGAATGGAATCGTGTTGGAGTGACGAATTTATACAAATAGCAGAATTAGGCCCCTGTGAGTTTGTTTAGACTGTTTCTTCTCAGAATAGTCAGGTACGAACAACGGCCCCATCTAGTTTAAAAAAATGACGTGTAAAAGTGTTTGGAAAACCATTTTTGCAAAATAAAAATCGTTTATCAAAGAAAAAGGACTAAATGCGTAAGGAAAAAAGGGGGAGCGAGAATGGAAGAAAAACAAATCGTGTTGCGGCGATCCCAGTAACATGAGACTAGGACAAGATCCAAGAGTGAGAGTAGTCATCATGAGGCTCTACTAGTCTCTTTAAGAAGGGTATCATTCCTGTTACCCCATCTGAGGAGGGTGTCTTCTGAGTGCTTTAATTCAAACTGCGGGCCGAAAGCCATGTATTTCATTCACATTACTAACAACCAATCTAGCCGAAGCTCGGGGTGCGCTTAGAAAATCTATCATCAAGAATAACATCATCTGATACCGTTAAATACTTTCTATATTATTTTTCCGTGTCGATGGAGGGTAAGTTTTTTGAAGACTGGTCACATCCAGGTTTTTTACCTGCGATGACTACAATGTCGTGTGTTCGATAATTAGGTTAAGTCATGCTTGCCTATGTTGTTCAGTGGATGGGAGACCACCCATTACATACCGAGTTTCCTCTGTGCCTCGGAAAGCACGTTACGCCGCCGTTCGTCCTGTCATTTGTAAATCTGACTGACAGTCGTTACAAGTAGTCAGTGGTATATAAAAGTCTGACAACCAGTCTTCCCAATGGGTATCGTATTACCCAGTACTAACTGGGTTGTGGAGATACGCAGTCGCTCCATGTAAAGTACTGGTATTGAGCTTCATCCAGTTTGACTGGAAGCTGACCCCAACAGAATTGGGAAAAGTCTATGCAGATGATGATGATGAATACAATTTCGTCTGCCCATCCAGCCGCTGGACAACGAACACTTCTTTTTCTGTTCCTGGGACACCACTCGGTTTCCATTACTCCCCGCAAAATTCCATACACACAAAACCTTAGCAAAATGAGCGGATCGCTCCACCACTTATACGAAGTAAACTATCTGCACTGACATTATCTGTGGTTTGCCGTTCATTAGCGAATGACGTCACGAGGCTCGTCCACCCGCTCCCAATCGTTAACCTAATTAAAACATTCTCCAGGTTCGATTATCTGGCTGCACCGATACATGCATTATGTGCTTTTTATGTAACCGTGCGTTACATGGTGTGCATGTATGTGCAGATAAGCAAGTAGGTACGTGTGTTTGTGCTGGAGTTATTGGTGAGATATTATGGGTTTGGAGATCGGTGGTGAAGTTGGTGAAACTTTATTTTCATATATCTGCATACAGGGTGTGATTAAATAAGCGCAATAACTCTTGATTATGATTTCAGACCTTCGAATTGGATAACTTTCCCTAAGGAACAGGGGTCGAAAAAAAGTGGGCTCTTCATGCTATTGCGTCATCCGATGCGATGTTTAGTATGAGAAATCCAAATACATATATTAGTGCTAGGGCATGCAATTATCCGTTCATTTTAGTATCCGGATAATTCGGATGCTTGGATAACGTTATCCGGACAACACGGATAATTCGGATGGGAGACAAAAATAAAATTTAACCACAATATTGTCAATCATTGATATTCAGTAATCAGTATAACGAACCAAAAATAAAATAATCGAAGCTAAGTACCTACTCGTAGGCAACAAAATAAGTCATTAAATAGCAAACAGAATAGTGAAATAGGAGGTACGTTCAGATGCCAATGTATACGTTTTTACAATAAACTTCCGAGCCATATTCAAGCCCTTTTTTTTAGCATAGGAAAGCATCAAATAACTTCTCCCACTCTGGGCGGAGCGAGAGGGAGTGTCAGACTTTTACTAACTTAAACCCATCCATGTTTCTTCTTCGCGCTTTATGTTCCGGGGCCGCGGTATCTCTTTCGAACAGGCCCGCAACTCCGGCAGGCTTCGGCCCTTGCGCGCCCCTCCCTTTATGCTGACATCTCTTTGAGGCGCGCGTGGAAAAGGAACACGACACGGCCTGTCGTCATTAGACGGACGGACGGCTAGCTAGCCCATAGCTAGCCCATAGCTAGCCCATAGCTAGCCCATAGCATAGTCCACAGGCCCGCGTTTACGTTGGCCGGTAGCCACCACGTGGCCCCCGACGCCCGGTGAGTCTCCCGCGGCGGCTGGGGCGAGAGGTGCTCCCTCTCTCGCGTTCCGCCACCTCCATCGCTAGCATAACTGCTTCGCAGAAGGAGGTGAAGGCTTCCCTTTCCGTCTCGCTCCGGACCATGGATTGAACCAGGGCCGGACGCGAGAGGTCGCCGCCGCCGATCGCCGCTGCGAGGACACGGCGGTGCTCCGCCCACGCAGAGCAGACCTCCACCGTGTGCTCCACCGTGTCCTCCGGTCGATCCTCGCAGTGGAATATTCAGGCCCTAAGCCTAAATAAATTCAAATCGTTTATAATGTCAGATATTACACAGATCGAAAGACTCCTGTGCACGCCTGCTTCCTCGACCTGTCCAAAGCTTTTGACCTGGTGACATATGACATTCTGTGGGATAAGCTCGAGGGAATACACCAACCGCGTGAACTTATTAACGTTTTTAAATACTGGTACAGTCACCAGGTCAACAGCGTTAAGTGGGCGGGTGCAATGTCGGAGCCCGATCAGCAGTGCGGGGTGAGGCAGGGGGGGTTGCCTTCCCCCTTCCTCTTTAACCTGTACATGAAGGCCTTGATCGTCTTCAATCGACCTTTATAAACACATAAAAATGCGAAAAAATAATAAACCAAAAAATATCTGTCTTATTCGTGTTATTCGAATATTAATGCAATTGATATCCGGATATTTTAAATCAAGAATATCCGGATAATTCGGATATCCGGATAGTATGCCCTAATTAGTGCCTTGGCCTAAGAGGTATTGTGCTTATTCCGATACGATCTGTATAATAAACTTAGTATAAGTTGGGTTTGCAACTTGCGCATTGCATTATGGTTATCACTAGGGCTCGGATAAATACAGGGTGTAAGCCACCTCATCACAAAGCCGTTAAACAAGCATTCTGTACATCAAACTAAGTAACTTTACGCAAAAAATATTGCTGGGCTATTCACTCACTTATAAAGAAACAGGTTGTAACTTGTCGGTGCCGACTACCTGGACCGAGCCATACGGGTTTAAGCATTTACTGGTGTCACTAAGGACAGATTCACCTGTTTCATTATGCGAGTCAACACTGTACCGATCGGTACCGACCCGTACAGATTTGTCTGTACCGGAAACCTGTTTCTTTATGTAAGCACCCTAACAGTTGAGCTTTCAAAACTCACACGGAACAATAATTGTACAAGTACGATTCACACTTGGCAGTCTTTTGTTTTTCATTGCTGGATCATTTCGTTAGTTATGAAACTGGACTAATTGTTTTTTAACCACTGCCACCACTTAAAATAATTATAAAATACAGATAGCATCCGCTGTGCAATTATTATGTTTTAATTAATTTTGAGAACCAAAACAATTCAAGGTTGTTATCTGAAAACATAATAAAATTATGTATACAACAACATCTATTGAAGGTTTAAATTTGCTCCTTAAGGCATAAATTATGGTTCATTACATAGTTACCTAATTTAAATGAACTAAACTTATATTGTCACTTACGGGATATCTTCCGTGATTATTTAGACGTGAATAATCACGGAAGATATCCCGTAAGTGACAATATAAGTTTAGTTTTAAACCGTGAAAGCTTAAAACAATGGTTAAATGAACTAGATACGATATAAAAATATAAATTCATGTTATGTTTGTTTTTGTTTCGGATGGCCGATGGGGCCGAAAAGTTCTGGAGTGGCGACCGCGAACCGGAAGACGATGCGTTGGAAGACCTCCCACTAGGTGGACCGATGACCTGGTAAAGGTTGCGGGAATCCGGTGGATGCGAGTCGCAAGGGACCGGTCGATGTGGTGACACTTGGGGGAGGCCTATGTCCAGCAGTAGACGTTTTTCGGCTGAGATGATGATGATGATGATGTTATGTTTTGATTATAAGTATAATTAATTAACTAAATAGGAATTTTTTATCTGAATATTACAGTCTTTAATTTGCATTTACACTAAATAGCTTTTAAAACAACATTAAAATAATACAAATAAATAATCTATTTACATAAATTAAAAAAAAATAGTTAAACAAATATTTGGTAGCACATAAAATGTGACATGCAGTATTTATTATCAAACATTTGATTTTATCTGATTTAAAGGTGTGAGCGCGTTTATGTCTTTTATGGAGCGTTTGAAACTAGTTCTCATACAAATAGTACAATGGGTAATTTTAATTTTATACCCAGAAATTATCTGACTATTTAGTTTTAAGCTTAACAATTGTTGGCTTAACGACTAATTAAGGTTCAAATACATGGTTGGTCTATCATACGAAATATGTGTGATGATAAATGTATGAAAAGAAGCATCTTTCCGAACAAAGTTTCACAAAAAACGAAAAATACAAATAGTGTGATACATTCTATTTTCAGTATAATAAATTATAGTGGTTGTGCCAGAAGGTAAATTAATTTCCAATCGCTTTCTGTCTTGGTCAGTCGTTTGCAGATGACGGAGTCAGAATGAGAGGTGTTTTTTTTTTTGAGACTTAAAAATGAAATAGTTTCCAAGAATTCGGTAGATGGCGTTCAACTGACTACGTTACTAGGTGCCAAAGCCAAAATGCTTGAACACACGTCACATACGCTCGTTGAATGACACTTTCGTTTGCATAAGCTTCCGAATATAACCATTAGGTCCAAGTGAAATTAGATGACGTTCTGTTCCTTGCAGTAACATACCGAGATCAGCGCCATCTATCCAGCGACTAAGGAAGAGTTGAAAAAGAAATCCCTCATTATGTTTAGTACTAAGACTAACACAACCAGCGTTTTTGTTTTTGTTGCAATTGGGCCAAAATGTGTTTCTTTTAAGCAATAGGTACCCTATCAACGTGAAACTCAAATGTCAAACTAAGCGATGCAAAATAATTGTGTGTGTTTCTGCCCACGCCCATCGTAAAAGTGGATTGAGTCGATTCAGAATACGCATGTGATGCCCCCCCACGCATCTATGTAATTTGTTACCGACAATACTGCACTTTTGCAATATTCAATCTTAGAGGTATGTCTTTAAATGTCACATTCCTTACGTTTGCTTTGGCATTAAAATTAATGATCCACAAAAAATAATTAATGATGGAGATTTGTAATTATCGTGTTTGAGTTACATCATTGGTTTTTTGAGTTCAGATGTTTGGAGGGATTACCAGTAATCGGAGTAGGTAGACTGATTTTTGGTTCTTGTATCATAAATGCACACAGACATAATAACATGCATAAGCCAATTTTCCGGAAAAAAAATCCGATATTTCCGGATTCAATTAAATATTGCTAATGTTGGTAGTGATATTATATTACTACTCAATTCAAAATTTAAAGGAAGGTCTGCCTAGCCTTTTCCCAACTACATTGGGGTCGAAAATTTAAAGGAAGGTATCAAAACTAAATTAATTTATTATTAACTGTTGAATAATAAAAACAATCGAAGTCCGATCGAAGCTATAATATATTTTTATTTTTAGCCTTTTTAATAAAAATAATCAACCAATTCCGGAGGAATGTCCATATTAATATATACGTTTCGGATCATTGACCCCAGTTCAATCTACCTACTCCGATCACTGGCGATTACATAGCATGGGTTTTTAAGGTTTTTAAGGATTTGAATATAGATCTTCACGCCAGTAATCCCTGAAGGTTTAGACAGAGATATACTGTTAGGTACACCTGTGTCTAAACCTTCGGAACATTTCGCCAGTTATGTTTAAGTCCCATCTAATAGGGGGCGACCCTATTGCCATCAACCAGGCGCAGATCCAAACTCCGTAGCTGCTACTGAGAAATTTCTAAAGAATTCTGTCCATGGAAAAACCTAATAAAACTTTGCACAACCCGGGAATCGTACCCAGGGCCTCTTGCTTAAAAACCGCACTTGCGACCACTAGACCAACGAGGCAGTCCTCACATAATATGTTGCTGTATGGGACACTAGACTTTTCAACATAATATAGAACATGGTTTGATCAGGAACACCGCATTCGCACTGGGTATGGTGGTAATCTTAAATACCCCATTTACCCGATCAATAATATTGCTTTCACACTATTTTTTACGTTAATTTAATTTTCATTTCTCCTTTCGCAGGCCTACTGGAAGATTTACTGTATGACTTAAACATTAAATTAAAGTTGTCAGTGAATACATATCTTAATAGTCGTGTCGGGCAAGCCTCGACCAACGTCTTAGGAAGCTCTCGCTAGGCAGCTGGATAGAAGACTTGATTCAGAGAGCAGTACTTCTGGACACAGCGCGTGTCGTCAGGAGGTTCCACTCTCAAGAGGCCAGACCACCGTACACCGGTAGCTTGGACCCAGTTTCCAGCGCTGGTGGGCTATTTTTTGACACCGGGCGCTAACCACACGATAAAGAAAAGAATAATTTACCAAAAGGTACACGCAACCCTAAAAGGTTGCTACATAACTTTGATATAATTTAACACTTTTAAAGTGTGTTTTACCCCACAAAATAAAGGTGGCAATTACTGAAGTCCTAAACAAACAATACCACAATCCTTTTCAAACAAAAAACTGCTAATGAAAAGCCCAACGTAGCAAAATTCTTTATTCACTGTTTTAATAATATTTTTATTTTGCTGAACACTGAAAATCAGGGATATAATACAGTTTCTATCTTTGCTTTTTAGCTTTCCACTTTTTCCCCTGTCTCTTAAAACACAACTTGCGGTGGCGAAATAAAATAATACGTCAAAACCCACAGTTAAAAAAACGTCACAGCACACATTTATCTACTCGGAAAGGGATCGTCACCATATCAACTCGAGCCAGCGTATTCTTTGTATGAAACTCGGTAGTCGTAACAAAATCGCCTCGCCTCAGGACAAGCTCACGATACGGTGACGATCACTTTCAGAGTTAATATGTGTGCTATTTCCTTATGGGACACCGGTCACTACACGGACACGACACGAATACAACTAGTGACATGGCCGCAGAAGACTCGACCAAAAAGTTTGACCCCCCACTGGTCAGACACGATTGTGCGGCCAGGCTTCTGGGACGGATCTTCTGCGGTCAATACTACGGTCGCGAAATACGTGAGGTCCCTTAAACGGCAGCTACAAAAGGTAAGTCGCCCTGTTCCCAGGCTTTAGTTTTACTTTCTCAATAGACAAAAATGTTAGTACCGCCCTGTGCGCTTTTGTTTTATGCAATTGTTTAGTTGCATAACTGGTCGACTAGGACTTATAACAATGCAACAACTTGAATTATACACACGGGCGATAAAAGTAAACAACAAATTATTAAAAAGGGGGATGAGTTTTAGCGTCTCTTGAAATTTTCTTAGGTGAAAACTGTCAAAAAATCTGCTGCACATAATACAATGT
The DNA here is from genome assembly GCA_950022955.1 of Xestia ashworthii. Lineage (NCBI taxonomy): Eukaryota > Metazoa > Arthropoda > Insecta > Lepidoptera > Noctuidae > Xestia > Xestia ashworthii. Next base: position 15,434,141 of record OX465569.1, read on the forward strand.
ATAGAACAGCAGATTTTTTTATGCGATTTTCAGAAATTATCCCATAGCGCATAATAACCACTTCTTAAGAGGTTTTGACTTATATTTCAGTTACATCTAGTAGGACAAGCCCGCTACACTATTCCCAAGCCACTGTAACTTCTGAAAGCCCGATGAGACGGAGCCCCAGAATCAACAGTGGCGACCACCAGAAAAGCGCCGAGACAATGAAGCTCTACAAAGTCCCAGAGAAACAACAAAACTGTCTTGGATACCGCGACGAAAATAATAAGAAAAGTATGGCGGAAGAGTAGCAGGACCTCGTGGCTAAATAATAACAGCCGCTCGGGCCGATCTTTAGGTTAAGCCGTGCTTGCCTAGGTTGGTCTGTGGATGGGCGACCACCCTTACATACCGAGTTGTTTCCGTGCCTTGGAAAGCACGTTAAGCTCAACAGTTTAACGTGCTTTCCAAGGCACGGAAAAAACTGGCATGGACAAGACAGCTGAGACCAACGTCCCAGCTGTCATTTGTTCATCTTTGGCAGTCGTTACAGGTAGGCAGTGGCCCAAAAAGTCTGACAACTAGTCTTACCAAGTGGTTTCGTATTACCCAGTACTAACTGGGTTGTAGAGGTCAGATAGGGACTGGTATTCAGCTGCATTCGGTTAGACTGGAAGCCGACCCCAACATAGTTGGGAAAAGGCTAAGCAGATGATGAGCGGAAAAGTAGGAAAACCATAATTTCCACTTTGAATTTCCAGACTATAACTGTAATACGTGTTATTTTTTCCGCTCAAATATTTTGATTCCAGATTCCTTTTTAGATTACCGTTCAGTACTGCCAACAAAAAGCTCCCAGTTCCATTACCCCGTGTGCCCCGCCTAGCTCCGTAAGGCGCCAAGCAATGACCCACTGAGAGAGTTATTTATATCATGCGGCAGATATTTCACATTGTTATGTTTAGCAACGGTTACCAACGGTTCGCAGCCAACAATGGACACTACAACATTATTAAGCACATACTTATTCAATTTGCCTGATATGGCTTTAAGATCTTGTTTGAGGGTAGGCCGTTTTGTAAGAGGATTTCAAAGTGGGTAAGTGGCGGCTTTGGTTTTATGATTCCTTGATCTGGCTACGATTTTACTTGCAACCGTTTTCTAAAAAGTCAATCTAGCTAGACAAAAAGCAAATACAAGCCAAACTTATGTTAAGTTGTTGTGTATTTCTATTTTTGTAATAAATGTTCTCAGCAAACATTACATTATATTATTTTGTTCTGAATAAATGTTTAGAACCACATTATGGAAACGTGGCTTTGGATCTTAAGAGCTAGGTAAGACAAACAATGCAAATAAATTTGCAATATAATTTTCTTCTTCATTAACCTTTTGAGGTATTTACGTACCCGGATGGTAACGGTAGAAGAAACAAATTTAATATTCTATTGACTATTGTCTCTTTATTATGTAGTTGTGTACCGTTCGATGTTTTCTGTGCTGTCTTGGAATAATAGGCTAGTTTCCACCATCAGTCAATTGCAAATCTATTGATTATGACGACCCGAATGGCGCAGCGGTAGTGAGGCTGCCTTACGTTCTTAGGGTCCCGGGTTCGAATCCCGGTAGGAACAAATGTTTGTGTGAAGAGCATGGACATTTGTTTCCGAGTCATGGATGTTTATATGTATAATAAGTATGTATTTACAAACAAAAAGTATATATGTAATATATCAACTGTCTGGTGACCACGACACAAGCCTTGCTTAGTGTGGGACTAGATGGCGCTGTGTGTAATGTCCAGCGATATTTATTTATTTAGTCCGTCAGTTAGAGTATTAGAAAATAACGGACACGTATTTTTTGTTTTTGTAAATCAATGAATATTGATAAAAATGAAACGCATCAAAACTCGGGATTGGGGGCTCGTGACGTCAGATGTCAGAACGCACTAAAATTATAACAAAAAAAAATCATACCCCGGCGCCAAATTTTAAAAGCGTCGTGTCTTCGTCAATTTTGGTATATGTAACAAAATAAAAAAGGAGCTCATGGCTAAATAATAACAACCGCTATTATTGACCGATTGACCGAATCGGTCTGACGCGATTGTTTAACTAATACAATAATAATAAAATATGTTAGGTAGTCTACAATCGAGTGGGTGAAGCACTATTCTCCTAGCTTACAGAATAACCTGTGTTAAGGAGAAACAGTCTCGGTCCCCTATGCTTGATGGTACAGTGATCATTTTCTTTCTTTTTTATTTCGCTAACAGTTTATGAATTATAGCCATTCACATTCGTACTCATAGAAAGAAGATCAAAGAAACGATGGATGGACTGTATGAAGGATGCTATAGCTGCCCGCTTAGCATGACCACCGGAGAAACGAGAGAGACTCGACAAATATTTTGTTCATCTGTCATTGAATCGACAAAATGACAGATGAACAAAAGGTTTGTCGACTCTCTGTCGTGTCTACGGTGGTCATGCTACGCGGGCTGGAAAGGAGGCGACTGCTAAGATGACGAGAGAAGTACGGATGAAGAAGAATTGCTGCGCCGACCCCAATATAATTTGGGGAAGGGCAGAAGAATAATGATGATGAGTCTAATCTATCTATATACATAGAAATCTATTGCTGTTCGTTAGTCTCGCTAAAACTCGAGAACGGCTGGACCGATTTGGCTCATTTTGGTTTTGAATTATTTGTGGAAGTCCAGGGAAGGTTTAAACGGTGAAAAAAAAATGTAGTAGGTAGATAGTAGTAGGTAGGTAGGTTGTAGTAGGTAGGTAGAAGTAGGTAGTTAGTAGGTGACAGGGCAGCGTCTGTCGGGTCGGCTAGTCTATATATAAAAATCAATTGCTGTTCATTAGTCTCGCTAAAACTCGAGAATGGCTTGGCATGGACCGATTTGGCTCATTTTGGTTTTTAATTATTTGTGGAAGTCCAGGGAAGGTTTAAAAGGTGAGAAATAGGTAGGTAGGTAGTAGATATGCGGGTAGGAAAAAATGCATTGCACGGGACAGTGTAAAGACATCAAAATAATAAGCTAGTTATTCCAATAAAGAACATTTTCAATTTCAAAATAACACAGAAATTTCGCAATTTCACTAAACAAACTCAACCATCCACATAATTCATACCTAATATAATCACGTAACCACAAATATTTAAGTCGGCCCGAACGACATGTAAGAAATCTTTGTAATTGAGCGTACGAGCAATTAGTCACAATTAGTTGTAAATTAGTGTCTTAGAAGTGGCGCCGTGTGCGGTAGAACTATTAGCTTTATGTTATGCAGGTTATGCTTGCAGTATCTTGTGCGGCTACATTCTTAATGTTCGGATACCATTGCTAGGTTCCTGCTAAATGCGGGCACAGGAAATTTGAGCGTTCCACGTTGTAATAGCGATACTTAAGGGTCTTAATGCTCTGAAGACGATAACGTGATGCTTTAGCCCAGTGTTTTTCAACCCTTTTCATGGGGATCCTGCTGTTTTGCCGAAAAGATTTTGCCAAAATTTCATTACCCAAACAAATTTTAGCAACCTTTTTTTATACCATTGCAATATTTCGAATGATTTTAGTACGCATATTTTTATTTGGTCAAATTTTTACTTGGCAAAACATTACCAAGTATAATGTCATTTTATGGCATTTGGTCTTTAATCAAATGATTTATTACAGCAAACAATCTTCAGACAATAAACGTTTGGTAAAATGTTTTGTTAAGAAAAAAAAAATTTGGGCAAAACGACTTTTATTAATAGAAAAAAGTCATTGTTTTTAGTACCCGGAACTCAATTATTTAGATTAGGTTAATTTCGTCTTAAAACAAAATGGGTAGGTTAGGTTAGGTTAAAACTGTGACCTGAAACGACTTGTATTACCTAATAGAAAAAAGAGATTGTTTTTAGTAGGTTACCCGGAACTGAGCTATTTAGATTAGGATAATTAATTATTTTAAAATAATGGTTAGGTTAGGTTAAACCTGTGACCAGGAACGACTACATTTTAAAGAAGAAAAAAACCGGCCAAGAGCGTGTCGGGCCACGCTCACTGTAGGGTTCCGTAGCTTCCCAGACCATTAAAAATACCAACATTTTTCGTCAGCAAAAATAACTTTGTTTTTCATAGTATTTGTATGAAAAACAAAGTTATCATTTGCGTTTTTTTGAAAAAGTGCTATATAACTCAAAAACTATTCAACTCATCAAGTTGAAAATAATTTTCCTAGAAAGTTCATATAAAGGTCTACTTCTGTGATTTTTTTCATATTTTTTAAACTTATGGTTCAAAAGTTAGAGGGGGGGGGACACATTGTTTTTGACTTTCGGAGCGATTATTTCCTAAAATATTAATATTATCAAAAAATGATTTTAGAAAACCACTATTCATTTTTAAATACCTATCCAACAATATATCACACGTCAGGGTCAAAATTAAAAAAAAAATCGCTCCCCACTTTACGTCTGGGGGAGGTACCCTAATAAAAATGTTTTTTTAAATTTTTATTTTTGCACTTTGTCGGCATGATTGATATACATATTGGTACCAAATTTCAGCTTTCTGGTGCTAACGGTCACTGAGATTATCCGCGGACAGACAGACAGACAGACATGGCGAAACTATAAGGGTTCCGTTTTTTGCCATTTGGCTACGGAACCCTAAAAAAGAATGGAAAAGTGACGATACAAAATATTTGGCTTATTTGATTTTGTGTAAAAACTCTTTTTCCAACTGAAATATTTGACTAAATAAAAAATGTTAAAAGTACTAGTTGGTAAACAAGTTATAGTTTAAACGTTAATTTCCCAAACATTAGGTTAGGTTTACAATTTTTTGTGAATAGATTTTTTGCTAAATAATAATTTGGCAATTGAAATTATGTGAAAAATTTTTTGGGAAGTGAAAATTTGTCAAATTCCTTTCGGTCAAACAAGGGAGACCCCTTTTCATGACATGACCCCCTAATATAAAAAAATAGTTTTGCGACACTCGACCCTTCGCTTTTTATTTCATGTATATTATTGTGTTATAAATATTCATCGGATAAATAATAATAAACACATTAAAAAAAAAAAACTATTGAATTCTCAATGTAGGAAAAACACGGATTCACAATGCGAAAAATTATATGAAAAAGAAGCGCAACCTTCGCACTAAGTTAAATCTATCTTTTTAAACAATTTTTTTTACTGAGGTAGTTTTCACGACCTCTTGCGACCGCCCTATAGAGGCTGCACGACTCACGCACATAAACCAAGAATAACTGATTCTTTCAGGATGTTTTCTGAGTATCAGAGCGAATATCATTAGAATCGTGTGGACCAAAAGGATCCTGTTCCTGATGATGCAACTAAGCTGATAAAGACTTCGATGAACTTATGTACAAAATTATCTACTCAACAACTGTTTCATTTTATTTTCAGTTCAGAACCTAGTCTAGCAGGAGGACCTCGATGCCAGATTCTAAAAGCGAACAGCCGTGGATGAATGTACATACACCCATTACATACAGAGTTTCGTCAGAGCTTCTGAAAGCATGATAAGCCGTTGGTAACAGCTGTAATTTGCTGATATTTGTCAGTCGTTACAGGTAGTCATTGGCCCAAAAGTCTGACAACCATTCTTACCAAGGGTACCGTTAGTATCGTATTACCCAGTACTAACTGGGTTGTGGAGAGGTCAGATAGGGTGTCGCTCCTTGTAAAATAGCTGGATACCAGCCAACTGCTTCAGGTTAGACTGGAAGCTGACCCTAATATAGTTGGGAAAAGGCTAGGCGGATGAACCTGGTCGTGGTGGACCAATACTTATCATTGGATTGTTTCACCGTAATTTTCAAAACAGATCCATACAGTGTGTTTCTTTTTAATGTACAGCAGACACCAAGTTACTTCGACACACCAAGATGCATCGCATACCCAATCGTGCGTAACAAACTCGTAAAAAACAGATAAAATCTAAAATATATCTCTAGATACAAAGCGGCAATGCATTCGATCCAAATCAAATGTAACTGCTCGCCCGTCCAAAAGGATAACATCCTATGTCTCATATGATTGATGACCCCTCTAAATGCTACCTTACAACACGCATTTATCACAAGACCGAAGAAAAATAGACCTTATTCCCAAAGTTATATAGGAGGTTTAATGTGTAAGGATATCGTGGTAACACAGTATGGGGTTGGTCAAGAATGCATTTCTTTAAATTTTGACGTGTCCTCTTCGATAGTAGATATTTAGATAAGATGTCTTTATGTTACCGAAAGCGATCCACTTTGTTACCGGCTGGCTTTCAAGTAAGCAAGCTTGCTGGTAAGTTTAAGTTTTTTTTTTCTATTTTCCAAGACCCTAATACGACATGAAAGAATATTACGTACCAGTACATCGTCAAAAGAGGCTGTATCAAAATTAATCATGTGCGTACGTTTAACATAGCTTGATCGACTCAGTGAAAGTCAATAGTAGATATTGATTCTCCGGAATAAACTGTTGCAGAGCGATGCGAAGATGAAGTAAAAATTTGACACTTCCTAGGTAAGATCTGCGTTGCCCTTTCACAACTACATTTGGGGTCGGCTTCCAGTCTAACCGGATGCAGCTGAATACCAGTATTTTACATAGAGCGACTGCCTATCTAACCTGCTCAACCCAGTTAGTACGGGGTAATACGATACCCCATGGTAAGACTAGTTGCAGACTTTCGGGCCACTGACAGGCGTTAGGTAATCTAACGCCTGTCAAAGATCTACAGTTGTACCGGTACTATAACGGCTTAACCTGCTACCTAATTGGGTATTAGATAGATTTGAATAAGACAAATCAACTTTGCTTACGGAAAGAAACGAGGAGAGCAGAGATTGCAGAGGCAATCTAAACTAAAAAAAAAAACTAAAAACATTGCAATATTCAATCTCGGCACATTATATAAAAGTAGGCGAGATTTATGCAACATTTTTTTCGTAGATAAATATGAAATATAGCAAGTAATAATTAACAAGAATTCTTTTTTTTCCAGGATCGAGACAGCGGAAATCGACAAGATTGAAAAATAAATCGTGAAGAAATCTACAAAAAAGTAAGGATTGTGAGAATATTGGCCACAGCGCCCGTATAAAGTCTCAATTGTGAATAAACTATAAAACCACCCGTATTACACCATCAGATAATAAACAATTCTGAAACCGCAACAATAAACCATAATGTTACGATTTAATATTATTATCGATGAGACATTCTCCAAATATAGTCTATCTCGAATTAGAATACCAACTATGTGCCTACCTATAACGTAGATGCGAAATAAAATAAAGTTGTTATCAAACTAATTCTGAATGCAATTGGCTATAAAAGAGGAGAAGACCAAAGAAACGATGGATATACTGTATGAAAGATATGGCAAGGAAGGAGCTGATTACCGACTACTAAGAAGATAACTGTACTTAAGTGAGAAATTTGGTACAAGACATGCTTCGCAGAATTATGATTTTAAGAAAGACTCATCATCGATCAGCAATAGGAGTATTTTATTATCCGTCAACATAAATCTCTTAGAACAACCTACATCACATAAAGCTGAGTACCTACGCACGGTACTTCCATTTCTGTGGGTTTTGCAATGCAGCTATAAGTGATCTATTTTGAGGGACAAAAGTTCGACGAGGACTTTCCCTCATTTGCGTAGGTCGTTAAACAAACACAAAATGTATCTAAAAGAAAAATGCTGATTAAATGAAGTGACCTAACGTTAATGACCAACGAATAAGTTCCATTCATCATGACCTTTGTTTGCCCGTAAAACACTTTTATCCATATCGAACCGGCATCAGCACGTTCGAAATTTTATTTGCTCGAACACCTCAAAATCTCGCATATTAAGCCCCTAACGAGCGACCATTTAAAAATCACATTCACTAAAATACAGGCCAAACTTGAAGCATAAGCCAAAACGCGTCATGTTAGCATTGGCAGTAAATAAAATACGCCACAAGAATAATAAAGAACAAAATAAAATCTAATTCTTAAGAACACTTTGCCGCTATGGAGGAAGTGCAGAAGTTTTGTTATACTACGCTTGGATGGTATAGGAGCGTCCTTTTCGACAGACAAGCCCAACCAAAACGGGTTTGTCTCCACCGATCACGTTATCAGATAGAGTTAGCCACGGATCCGATAACCGATACTGTGATCTGATTTTCCCAAAATGTCTTGCCACTGATCACGATGTCTGTGGTGTCAGTGTATACGAGAAAAAATAAACAATCTGATCATGGTGTACAGAGACAAGAAAGTATAATATTTTTCGAAACTGATTTTCTTTTTATCTCATTTCCCAAATCAAAAAAAAAGTAATAATTTTAAAAAAACATTATGAGTGTGCAATAACCCTCCAGAGTTATTGTTCATGGACCGAAATGGAGGCAAAGTCCTTCAATCCTGCTCTGTCAGCGGTGAAAAAGGATACCAGCATGGAAAATTGCGATTCCATGCTGATAGATGAGGCTCAACCTCTAGCGTCACATTCAATGCAAAGAAGTATATTTTCTTAATTTCTTTCTTGCCGTGAGTAGTCCTTCTTATCCACCTGTTATTTGTCTTTACGATCTTGGGTCGTTTATGTTTTACATACATTTTATTGATGTTTGTTCCAAAGCTTTGATATTTGTAAAGGTATTTCTATGGGCGGTAGTTTCTTTCTTCCCTTTCCGAAGACTTGCTGGTTAAGTTTTTTGACCACTGCTGCGGTGGTTGTCATACTCACTTTAGGTACTTAAGTAAATGTAGGAAAGTTCTTTTTATTACCCTTTGAATAGGCTGGCGTCTGCTAAAACTTTTTTGAGAGGTTTTTCTAAGTTTTATTTTCACAAAACAATGTTAGACATTTTCAATACCTAGGTACCGTTTCATTCAAAGCTCTTTCATAGTCACTCTTAAGTTTTTTCTAGGACTGAGCCTAAATTCATTTTCTCTTAATTATTCAACCACCAATGCTCAACATTTACAAAATGATATCCGTAACAATGATTGTGCGTTACGCCTCAGTAAACAAAGAGCTTTAGGCGATTACACGAGCTAAACGCGAGTTTTATAATTACTAAAAGTATATGATTCACTGCTATAAACAAGACCAGAAAAATATATGATGTTCTTCAGGATATATGCTAGCATGATACTGTTTTGAAAACATAATACAATTAATTTGGCTCGATAAAAAGAAATCACAAACTTACCTTTAAAAATATCTTTCAAACAATAAAAAACCGGCCAAGAGCGTGTCGGGCCACGCTCACTGTAGGGTTCCGTAGCTTCCCAGACCATTAAAAATACCAACATTTTTCGTCAGCAAAAATAACTTTGTTTTTCATAGTATTTGTATGAAAAACAAAGTTATCATTTGCGTTTTTTTGAAAAAGTGCTATATAACTCAAAAACTATTCAACTCATCAAGTTGAAAATAATTTTCCTAGAAAGTTCATATAAAGGTCTACTTCTGTGATTTTTTTCATATTTTTTAAACTTATGGTTCAAAAGTTAGAGGGGGGGGGGACACATTGTTTTTGACTTTCGGAGCGATTATTTCCTAAAATATTAATATTATCAAAAAATGATTTTAGAAAACCCCTATTCATTTTTAAATACCTATCCAACAATATATCACACGTCAGGGTCAAAATTAAAAAAAAAATCGCTCCCCACTTTACGTCTGGGGGAGGTACCCTAATAAAAATGTTTTTTTAAATTTTTATTTTTGCACTTTGTCGGCATGATTGATATACATATTGGTACCAAATTTCAGCTTTCTGGTGCTAACGGTCACTGAGATTATCCGCGGACAGACAGACAGACAGACATGGCGAAACTATAAGGGTTCCGTTTTTTGCCATTTGGCTACGGAACCCTAAAAACATACTAATATGCATGCGATCATTCTGATTTTTTGGCAAATAATTCTACAAGCAATATATTAGCATGATACTGTTTTAGTTTTTTAATCCAATCAATAGTTTTTTTGTAAATCGATCGAAATAACTCATTGCGCGCTATTTGGCCCGCAGTGGCTGACGTAACAACCACTTTGTAGTGCAAGCTGATTAGAAATGTATTCTAACAGCATTTCAAACGAAGTTTGAACCACCACAAATAGAGTTGCTAATTTAGCTCGTCTAAGCGCCTTAAGTCTGTAAACAGATACTATTTGGTAACGACTGTATTTGAATTCCTTGTTAAATTTATGTGCCTCTGAACAATAGTAGCGGTTATGATTACATAAATTGAGTAGGGACTACAAAACGTTATTATTGTCTTGAATTTCTTTTTATTACCCTACCGGTCTAGTGGGCGAGGGTGACATACGAGCGATGGGCACTTGTTTTGATTTTTAGATCTTATTCAGGTTATTATTCTGATGAGGACTTTTACGACCGATGATTCAATTCCATAAACTTCTTTAACAACTCTGACGGCTGATACGACAGTAATAATAATAGACAGTAAGGAGGACAGTGCTTAGGAGCACGGGTTTTAATCCCATTTATCCCACGCCGCTCCTTCTCAAACTCTCAAGCTCATGCTTGAGAGTTTGATCGGAGAATCTCTTATTCAGATTTGTGCGACGTGACAATATTGAGCGATAATAACGCGCCTGTGTGAGGAAGCTTTTATAAAGAAACAGGTAGTATACAAAAAATATGCAGGCGAAGCCAGGGGCGAGAGTGGAAGCTAGTAACCAATATTTTACCAAACATAATAAAGTTTTTATAGCATATTTATTTTAAAATTATCCCTACACATATTTTAAACCTAGATGTGGTTTGCATTAAGGATATCTACGACTACGACTTGCAATAAGGATATAGTTTTCATAACTATTTGCATAATTTTCTTCCGTAATAAGGTGGGACTTTAGAGTTAATTTATTTACCTATCTTGGGTATTTAAACCGAGATTTGTTGGTGGATGTTTATTAACACTTTCCGGTTTGAATGGCTTAAGCTAGGACGTTTTAGTTGAAATGTCTACCTAATACATATTCAGGCTTTAATGTTCTATGCATATATAGATATATTTGATGGCTTTTAAACTATTCATTGTTGGTACAAGTGTACTTGTTTACAGGAAGAAAATGGCGAGATAAGACAAAATACATACAAAGCCAATATGCTACCCTGACCCTTACTGACCCTTTTAAAATCTACTTGAAACCTTGAACCAAAATACTTTATCCAGGCCATTAAATTTTGCCAAAGTTATGCCTTCTGAAACGAAAATGTCGTAAAAATCTTTTCCAACGACACAAGTTTTGATAGCAGCGCTCAAACTGACTAATAAGATTGTAGTTTTTTTTGCAAGAATCAAAAGATTTATATGTATACTTACAAGAGAATATTTAGTGCAAAAATACTATACAAAACAGCCATCCCATTCACATTCCTCGCCATACTTTTAATTTTAACGACCAACCATAACTCAGTCGAGTGACTACCAATGTCCCGATCAATCGACAAGGGCCACATCCCTACGCGCATGCATATCCCGCGCGTCGACGCCCCACCGCGCATGCGCGTCCCGCCACGCCAACTGTCACTTTGACAGCGAATAAAGCAATAAACGCGATGATAAACAACCGGGTACGTTCAGAAAACAAACCGAGCGATTGAAATAAATATGTAATCATTTATTAAGTTATTGCCGTTCTCTGGTATTGTCCGTTTGAGCCGGTTTTGTTTGGCGATAACGGATGGTGTCCGGTTTGAAGTCGAAAGCCCTTTTGAACAAAACGGAAGCTTTAATAATCTCGTTTCGTGAAGTATTGCTTTTGAAGGATTTGAATATTTTTTCTTTCGTTTAAAAATAGAATTAAGATGGTCATGCTTCCGATCGGAAGAATTCGCATTATTCGCAACAGTTGTTTTTTTTTTTCATTTTTCAACGATAGGTGATAAGAATCGAATAGAGAAATAAGTATGGAAGAAAAAAACATGCTGCTCCGATCCCAAATGAATTGGAATAAAAAAATCCCTCCGGCAAGCCGCAGGAGGAGGTAGATTTCGAAGAAGGTGCTGGAGCGTCCGACGTATTGAAAATTTGTATAAAGAGTTGTACTTATGTGTACAATCTACAAAAAAAAAAATATGATTTCAAAATCGTTGTCCTGTAATGGAAAGTTTACCCTTTATAAATTCTCTCATAAGAGTTTAGCATGGAAACGAGCTCAAATGTTTAGTTATAATTTTTTATTTCGAAAAGTATAAGTTTTATCGCTAAACTTTGAAGGTAACAATTGTAAAGTAAACAATTTGCTTTAAAAAAAAAATATTTGCGACGTTCAAAATATTTACTGTTTCGGAGATATGATTTTTTTTCGCAAAAAATTTGGAATTTTCAACCCCCTCCCCAATTTAGGGGTTGCATCAAAAAAGTTTTAATTTAACGATGTCCGTATTCGTACTCAGAATGATAAAAATGAGAAACGGTTCAAAAAATTTCCATAGGAAAAAAATTATGGCCAAAAAACTGGTTTTAGAAAAACCGCCCCCCCGCCGCCCCCCATGGACGAATTCCGCCCATTCACGAACTTAGCCTAAGTTTTGACCGTTTCGATTTTTTGGCCAAGTTTGAAAGCAATCGGTTCATAATTGCGACCTGTAGAGTGTGGCTAAATTTTGCTTGTCACCCATATACATACGTATTCATATATATCCCCGTAGGTGAGAGACCAATAGGTAGATTTTTTTTTTTTTCAAAAAAAGGAAATCTACCTAAAAGCAAGAGAATAACAATGAGTACGAAGTAAAATTGGCAGGACTAGAAATTGGGCTACGAGTATTAACCGGAAGATTAATAATAATATACAGTGTCTGTTTGTCATTTCAAAATTTTTTTTTTCTGAATGCATCATATGAAAGTTTATACCTAGAGGAACTTATTTTTTTTTCCAAAACAGCTGGACTGATTTTAATGGGACTAACAGGCAGATAACTGATATTAGAAGGAGTAACTTTTTTTTTTGAAAAAGGACTAAGACTCCGTGCAAAAAAAAAACCTTGACGATGTTACCAAAATCCGATTCAAATATGGAAGTAACATGTTTTTTGGTGAAGGTTGCTGGAATCCGTTGGATACGAGTCGGAGTCGCACGGGACCGGTCAATGTGGCGACACTTGGGGGACGCGTATGTCCAGCAGTGGACGTCTTTCGGCTAAAATGATGATGAATGATGATGTTTTTTGAATAATTTCTCGCGGATGATAGCTTGGCAACAATATAGGTAAAAACAATGGAGTGTCCTCCAGCCATAAAAAAAACGAACATATCTATATACCTACAAATTTATTAACAGTCTTAATTCTACAACTATTCTACAGCGGGAACCATCGCTGCGCCCCATCCAACCGTATCACCTCACCGTTCAACATAGGATTTTCTACTATGCTCGTGACTAGGTGTGCGAATTCTTCTGGCTTGCCCAATCGGGAAGGGAATGGTGTCATACGCTTTAAAAAGTCTAGCATTTTGTCTGGTAGGTAGGTTAGAAGGGGCGTCTCGAACAAGCCTGGGAACAACAGAATAATAGATAAGCATCGTATTTGGAACACCAGGTTGGAGACTTACCGACCTCGCTTTACATATGAGTCTGCCCAAATTCATTATTTAAGGTGGATACTCCAGGGTAGCCCGCGAAATTCCAGACATTCCTCAACCTTTATGAACTTGGAGGGTTGTATTGATGATTTTGATGATTATAATTCTGTAACTACATACGTCTTACAGTCGCACAATATTTTAATCAACACAAATAGGAAAAACGTAACAAAATTTGAATTTCGCGGGCTACCCAGACGCCAAACAAAACTGATACCTACAGTTTTGTTCTAGATTGACGCGAATCGGGCATACTCGAAATAAATGCGCGAGTATAACTGCAAACACAAAAGCGATGTACAGTTTGGCAAAATAGAGTAAGGAAAATATGAGGGCGTTGTGAGCGACATTCTGGCAACCCTGAGCAGTGACAAGCCAATGACATTGCCGAGTTTGACAGATAACGCGATATTACCAGGTAGGAAATTTGTAGTTCCAACTGTCACCGCGTCAAACTCTTTTTTGTCAAGCTGTACGTACTGACAGGTGCCTTGCTTAGCGCCTAGAGCCTTGTGACTTAACGTCTAGTCTTGCTAGCGAAGGCGTCAAGCGCGCAGCGCGGCCGAATGCGAAAATTATTGAACGTTCGTTTCATTTCCCTACTGGCTAGACGACTCTCGCTAGGCGCTAAGCAAGCCAAATACACTCTGTGTTTCTGGAAACCCGTTTCACCCTGATGGGATGCCCCGTTCATTCAAAAATTAAACTGAATAGAAGAGAACTCTCAAAACAATGTAGAACTTATCAAGAACCGGGCTAAAGCTAGTTGAAAAAAGGATCAGCAAACAGTAGGAAAACATCGCTATTTACATTTTATGCAAACGTATAAAATTGAGTATCTCTAGTTATAGGATGCCGCAGATTTGAAATTTTTCGGCCATATTGCGAGAAAAGGTGGTAATAACCTCGAACAACTGATGGTTACCGGTAAGGTGAATGGTAAACGGCCAAGAGGTCGCACCCCTTTGCGATGGTCCGACCAGAGAAGCTCGAAACGAAGTTTCATGATGCGCTTCACTTAGCCAAAGATAGACGGAGGCGAAACATCGTCAGGGAAAAATGATTTCAAGGGAGGATCACGACCCTCAGTAATGAGGAGCACGACTTGAGGAGGAGGAGAGAGAAGGATGCCGCACGCTAGACCGTGCTGGGTCCGAGTCGAGAGTCGGCCGTAGCACAATTCATTGTCCGTTGCTCGGTAACGGCTCGGAAGCGTGAGTGTGACCATACAAAATTGCACGATCGACACTCAAGACCATCGAGTCAAGCTTAATTTGACCTTTTAGAGATGTACCTGCAAGGTCAAATTAACTAGAGCAACTCAATTTTATTTTTCTCACCTGGAGCAACAGTAACAACTCTAATTCCTTGTGAAGCCAGATCCCTCGCTATTGGCAGCGTCATGCCAATGATCGCCGCAGACGACGCCGCATACGCCGCCTGTCCTATGTCCCCTTCATACGCTATTGTGGATGCTGTGTTCACTATCACACCTCTTTGGCCATTGTCATCTGGTTTGTTCTTGCCTATTAGACCTGCTGATAGCCGTATTGCGTTGAATGTGCCTACTGTGTTTACCTGGAAGTAAAGATGGATGGCTTTAAGGAAAGGAAGGCTTTCTTCAAGCCTCGTATTTATAGCACACAAAAGTTGCGCAATGTGACTTTTGTTAACCTTTGGGTTTAGATAATTATGTACCACTATCTTCATTTGTCGTAAAAGGCGATTAAGAATTCATAGCAATGGCAATATGGCATGTCTGCTTGCCCTAAGGGTAAAAGCTTAGGAGTAAAGCAGTTATCTTGACGAGGAGAATAAGTGCCTTTCGGCTTCGTTATTGGCCTATTTATACCCTTTATAATGTAAAACAAAAACGCTAGTCGCTCAAAAACTGGCATCGCTGATGCGGGCCATGTCTGCAGAATGCATCCGGACCGATGAACCCAAAGTCCTCACGCAGTGAGTGCCGGAAGACGGGCGTCGTCGCCAAGGGAGGGCTAGAAAACGCTGGCGTGACGACTTAGATTCGTTTGTGCGAGATTGGCCGGAAAAAACCGCGCAGAGAAAAGTGGAAAGAAATGGGGGAGGCCTTTGCCCAGCAGTAGGGCAGATGTACCTTCACAGGTTTCAGATGCTCCGGATGCCGAAAAATCGCCACCGGGTCACCTTTAGGGCCCGAACGCACTGACCGTATCTCGCCGCGTACTGCTCGCTACCGAGGAGACTCAGAAATTAGGTGCGTAAGTTACGCTGGGTTGATGTGTATTCGGGCCTTTATAGCTGGAATACCCGGATAACTTTGGGAACTCTCGATATGTAGCCTCCTAGTGAAATTACTAGCTTATCCTAAGATAGTTTTGACGAACGTCTTTTGGCAAACCCAAAAATAGATCCCAATTTCTAATCGATGTATTTTAGGCATACACGGTGGAGGTCTGCCCCGCGTGGGCGGAGCAACGCCGTGTCCTCGTAGCGGCGATCAGCAGCGGCGACCTCTCGCGTCCGGCCCTTGTTCAATCCATGGTCCGGAGCGAGACGGAATGGGAAGCTGTCACCTCCTTCTGCGAAGCAGTCATGCTAGCGAAGGAGTTGGCGGAACGCGAGAGGGAGAGAGCCTCTCGCCCGAGCCGCCGCGGGAGACGCACTGGGCGTCGGGGGCCACGTGGTGGCTACCGGCCACCGTATAGACGCGGGCCTGTGGACGGTGAGGTATGGGCTAGCTAGCCGTCCGTCCGTCTAATGACGACAGGCCGTGTCGACGGCGCGTTCGTGTTCCACGCGCGCCTCAAAGAGATGTCAGCATAAAGGGAGGGGCCCGCAAGGGCCGAAGCCTGCCGGGGCTGCGGGACTGTTCGAGAGAGATACCGCGGCCCCGGAACGTAAAGGGCGAGAAAGGAACATGGATGGTTTTTAGTCAGTAAAAGTCTGACACTCCCTCCCGCTCCGCCCAGAGTAGGAGGGGTCATTTGATGATTTCCCATCCAAAAATAAAATAAAAATGTATTTTTAGGCATACGTCAAAAGTTGAATAATTTGAATCGGACATAGCCTAGTCTATCCTAGGAGCGACTTAGCCAAATCATCACACGTCGATTTCTTTGGGAGCCAAGTTTCATTGTAATAAAAATGCTCTTCAAAGTTACGTAAATAGAGTTGGCCATTTCGCATACGGAGTGAATAGAATAGAATAGAATAGAATAGAATAGAATAATTTTTATTTGTGTAAAAACATGGTACATTTAAGGTCTTATAAAATAGGGTTTTGAGCTCACATGTGCTCACAAGTGGATAATTAATACAACAAGAAAAACTCAGAATGCAAGATCGAGCTAAACTGGCGTGGAACAGAAACAACAAACCATGCAAACATAAATAGGAGCCCCGCGCAGCGAACTTTACGTCAAGTTTACTTACTGGATAAAAACCCGATTTGATCGTATTGAGTTTCGGCGTTTGACTATCCAATTTGGTCTCTTCTAGGATTAGACATACATACATTAGTTAGTCAAAGGCCGAAACACGCTATTGGTTGGGGCTTTGACTAAAACTTCCTGACAGACCTGAGGTTTGGCTAACCAAAAACCTAGAAGTGCCTGAGCTTCTAAATTTGACTGTAACATAATTAAATTGTTTATTCACAGACCAAGCACCCTTCGTTGTGTTGTGTCCCATCTGTCAAAATATCGTTAGAAAACCCACAGCACGCGCCCGAGCCTCTACATGTTGTACTCCATTTCAATACCAACACACGCACTAGCGCGAGTTTTAGGACCTGCGCAGATGTGAGACTTTTATCCGTAGATCAAGCCAAAAATGTTCATGAAACATTAACATTTTATTTTTCGATTACAATGTGATTTACGGACAAAAGTCCCTCGTCTGCGCAGAGCCTTAGCGTACGCCCTAAGGGCCGATTATTTTATAATCTAACTTACATTTAATATCTAACTTACAAGTGAAAAATATAACTAGGAGTAGGTATTTTGCAGTTTGACATCTTTCATGGAAAATAAAACAGATTGAGAGTTCTTACAGACGAGCGGAAAGTTGCCAACTGCGGATAACTGCAGCCGTCGCCGACGCGTCGACGCTTGCAGTTATGGCGTCCCGTCGGCGGCAGTTCGTCGACAAACATTTACGCGGCATGCCACAAACAACTGCAAGCGTCGCCACCCGCGTCGACGGCAGGTGGCGACGGCTGCAGTTTATCTGCCGTTGGCAACATGCCGCTCGTCTGTAAGAACGCTAAGGCGCTGTCTCCACGAGCGAGAGAATCGCGGCGATTTGACGTATTTCTATACGATAATATCGCCGCGATTCTCTCGCTCGTGGAGTCAGCGCCTAAGAGGACCCACTGACCCAATTTTATTTTCAGATCGGAAACTAAACTTTAAAACTAAAGGGGAAGATTTATAAAACAATGGTTAGACCTGCTATGTTGTATGGATCAGAATGTTGGGCCACAAAAGGGATGAATGAAAGGCATCTGCATGTCGCGGAGATGAGAATGCTAAGGGGGATGTGTGGTGTTACGCGAATGGATAAAGTAAGGAATGAGTATATTAGAGGAAGTCTGAAAGTGGCGCCGGTGACTGAAAAGTTGTGTGGTAATCGGTTGTCGTGGCATGGGTATGTGATGCGGAGGAATGAGGAAAATGTTGTGAAAAAAGTTTTGAGTATGAATGTGGATGGGTATTTGAGTAGAGGAAGACCAAAGAAATGATGGATGGACTGTGTTATGAAGGATATGGTAAGAAAAGAAGTGTGTGATGAGATGACGAAAAATAGAGGAGAATGGAAGAAGAAGACATGCTGCGCCGACCACAAATAAATTGGGAAAAGGACAAGAGAATGATGAAACTAAACTTTTTTATTCTTACAGTAACTTATTTTTTCCTCTTCAATATTACCATAGAGGGAGAAGAAAACAATAACAAAAACTACCACACAATTAAAGAAAGAAAGGGGTCAAGAAAAAAGTTTGTATTCCCTAATGAGTAAAACCTTTCCTATAAACATAATCAAATATGAGGTAAACACTTACATTTATGCACTGCATGAACCAGTCCAAATCGCAGGACTTGTCTTTGAGAAAGTTGTATATTTGATGCGTCTGTGCCTGCCCCGCACAGTTCACTAGTGTGTCAAGCCGCCCAAACTTATCTCGTACTATGTCTAAAGCTTTCTTTACGTCTGCTTCTGATGTCACCTGCAAGAAATGTAATTTAGATTAAACAGACCTTTATCCACACATGTTTAAAAATCCATATTGACCTCAAATTCTCATTTTTAATCTGTTTCCCATTCATTCTAGTAAATGCAGGCTATAAAAGTCATCCATAGGAAATATTATGTTAAAGGAAACATAAACTAGAACTAGAACCTATGATTACTGACACTGCAGTGAGCTAACTGCATAATTATGTCTACAGTTATTACTGTGTACTTATTTATTGAAAGTAGGTTTATAACTCACTCTATGAAGGAAACTTAAATCTAACATGAGTACTTGACTTGGTTAAGGGCATTGAGGGGAACAAGGATTAGGATGGAACACTTATTATGCACTTGAAACGTTTTGCATGAAATACAGTGCAGTTTTTCAACATTTTTAGTTTCTGAACTCGTCTGTCTGGTTTGCAATAGGTAGGTACATATTTTACTGACAGGAACCTGACCTGACCATCAAACCAAGGACTATTAATTATCCTGATATTTTCATTCCTCGCTCGATGTTTTCATGTTAGCCTGTCAAATGTCCCATAGATGAGGTCGTCACACCTTCACCGCGGTCTACCTCGACGGCGATTTCCTCCTTCAGGCGCCCAGTGTCGATCTATACCCACCTCTCCGCACATTCACGCTACGTGGCCAGCCCACTTCCACTTTAGCTTGGCTATAGTTTTTTCTCTAAAAACTTACACAACCGGTGGCCACAGCTACGTTCTCTCCCAAATCTTGAGCAACCTGCTTAGCTCTTGTTCCTTGTAAATCGAGGATAACCACTTTCCCACCATTTTTCACAAATCTTTCAACTGTAGCTTTTCCTAGGCCTGAAGCTCCGCCTGTTACCAAGCTTACCATTCCCTGCAAGAGGTTATATTTCAGGTTATGTTTACAATAACAAATTCATCAATGAAATTTGCAATGGTTGTGGAACAGGCTTACCTTTAACATTCTTGTACTTTGGTTGTTTGTCTGGCATATAAACACAATTGTATTGGAAATTATTAGTCTGTAGATTTTTCAAGAAATATTGAGAGATTTTAGATTTTACACATTACATTACACAAATGTCATTTTGTAAACTTGACAGGTTGACAGCACAGAGAGATAAGACATTAGATATTCTGTAAAAAAGGGTGCATTCCGTTTTAGATAAAAATCACTCACAGCGCTCACATCACTATTTTGCGTTCCGATTTAGATTTCACGATTATGACAGCTAAGAGCTGTCATCAGGTCATTTGACAGCACTCACGTCTCACGGTGATATTTATTTGGAGCATGGTCGGTGTAATCGCAAGATGGCGTATGTCATGACGTCATCTATGAAGATTCATGGGACATCGATATCGGGCTCACGTAATTCGGAACGGGTTTATGGACCGCTCAGTTCGTTTACAGCTTAATTTGGAACGTGGCCAAAGTGCGCGCCTGCGCGCACGCTCGCTTTCCATTGGCTCATTGGCCTCCTACGTTCCTTTCTACTATTAACTATTAAAATTGTGTTGTACGAAACCTTTTTATATTTTTTTTTTTTGAATATACTCTTGTTTATCTGCAAATTAAATGCAGTAGAATGGTGAGAAAATATTAACAGATCCAAAACAAAATTATTCATCTAAATAAATCTAAACCGCTTTACTATCCGACAAAATTGCGGTGGAAGTCATCTTTTTCATATCACCATGCACCAAAGAGTATGTAAAACCTACCATGCACATGTCATGAAAAACGTCCATTTGAAGACTTTCGTATTTCGTCGTATTAAAATAATGGCCGGCGGTGTTTGTTGTTTTTATTCTTCAGCTTGTTTTTAACATATATGTGCGAAATTACTGTGTTCTAACTGCATATTTGCGCTCTGAAGTGTAAGCAGCAATGGCTAAAGTGGAACAGCCTATATTTATACTGCCGAAAAAACGAAATGGGAAGAAGCAGAACACAATAGCCAGCCATGTAGACCACATAATTACTGTACAGGTATAGATAATATTTTACGATCTAATTGCAGCATTCCCATCAGTGATTTATGTCTAAATACCTGCTAACATTGCAGAAGTTTCCAGTGTTCAGTTATCGTACTTGTCGTATTTCATTTGCGACGAAAGCGGTGCTACTACTTCTATTGTGATGGCTTTGTTAAATTTTTAATCGAGCCGGTTTTACGCGTGGTTCATTTATGTGAACCATCATCATCACATTTCGGAGTTTTTGGTATTGGAACTAGGTAATTGAGGTTTCATTTAGTAGGTATCTATTTTGTGTACATCATCTGTGTGCTTCTTTGTTCCAACCATAATTTTAATAATAATAATAAAATTAAATGGTTGGTGATTAAATCGTCTTAGATCTCTATAAGACATTTCTACTAGATTTCTTCAGATATTGATAGATTCAGTTATCAGGAAGAAAGTAGGTCAACTTATCAAGCATAGTTTACATTTCAGGGAAGCATAGTTTTAATTCATTATTTTCTATTCTTTCAGGGAGTTGCAGATGAAG
Source organism: Xestia ashworthii (assembly GCA_950022955.1). Lineage (NCBI taxonomy): Eukaryota > Metazoa > Arthropoda > Insecta > Lepidoptera > Noctuidae > Xestia > Xestia ashworthii. The sequence continues at coordinate 15,455,507 of OX465569.1, forward strand.
CCCAGACAAAATACAAGAATGGTTTGTCACCAGTTTCAGAGCACGGGGCAAATGGAATAATCCACTCAACCATGGAAGGTCTGAAGTCCAACATGAAAATTAATCTCCCAATCATCAATGATGTCAATGATGAAGAATTGAGTGATTTCAATGGAGACTTAGAATCTCAGAAGCAGAACATTCAGAAGAATGGATATCAGGCTTTGTCTACTCTCAACAGCAGCCGGGAGATAATAGATCTGTCACCAATATACGAAAACTCATCCGATGCTTGCTCCAGCCATGGTGATCTGCGTGATGTCAACGACAGTGACATACAGAAGAGCTGCAAGCTTCTTAACTCTGATCAGAATGAAAGCTCATCAGCTACACCAAACAGCATGTCACAAACACAGTCTGAAAACAGCTTTGAAATGGGCAACCTTACCGATAGCCTGAAAAACAGTGCTAAAAGGAAAAAACGAGTGAACATTGCCCCAGGAATTATGGAGGGGGAAAATACTGATACTGAAGTTACTGCTTTGCGCATGGAATCTGAAGGTTCAATGTCACCTGACTGCTCTCTGACCGATACTTCTAAGGATGGATATTTGACTATGACAGGGACAATCAAAAGAGGAAAGAAAAAGGGCCAGAATGTTGATGTAAAACTCAACATATCCAGGGAGGAACTTGAAATTATTGAAGCAGCTATTGTTGCTGAAGAGTACAACAAGATGGACATATCCAAATGTTCTCTGTACAATGGTCCGCACATTTTTCTCTTCAGCCTGATGTGCATACCATTTGTTGCTTTCATTTCAGCCCTGTATTCATTTTACATCGGCACAATGTCTTGGTATAATGTGTTCTCTCACGTCACTGAGAACTTCAGCTGCATTAAAAAGGTTTTACTGGCTCCGATAGTGATTCTGTCGTATCCATTTCTGATAGTACTTTTTACTATCGGACTGGGTCTGTACGCTGGTATAGTCCAGCTTACGTTCAGTGCTGCCAACTGGTGGAAGGATGTTTGTGATTTTGAGAAAGGGTTTTATGGTTGGCTCTGCAATACTTTGGGTATGTCGGAGTGCAGCCCGTATGAAGTTGTGGTTCTAATGGATGTTAAACCATAGATAAATTGGTTTTCAACAGCCAACAACACTGCCATTTATAGATGTCTATTAAATCCTTATTTATTTTAAAATGAGATTCAATGAAAAAAAGAAGTAAGAGTGTTTACAATTTACGCCCGACAATGGAAACAGAACTCTTCAAATTCTGTATAAGCCTAATTTCTTAGATGTATGAATAAATCCAAAAAAACCATTTCATAATATTGTTAACTTAGAAAAATGTAAGTTTAAATGTTAGTAGTAAGATTTTTCAAAATCCATATTTGGAAGAGGTATTAGGTAAAAGATTGATTTTCGAAAAGTGATATTTATACATGGATTGGGAACAAGTGATGGTATACCTTATAGATCTCTTTTAAAAATATTGATGTGTATCCAGATAGAATCATTTTGCTCAATTTCTTCCATTGTGGCATTCCATACTATGCAGTTATTTCTAGTCATTTTTAACCAGTTTGGTTGCGTACTTGTTGTTGTAAGGAATTGTAATCGTAGATGTATTTAGGTTAAAATTTTACATATCCACTAAGAGTTACAGATGTATGTAGTAGTTTGTTGCAGGAGTAATGGAAATCCAAAGATCTCATATGATGTAATACCATGAAAGACTGGTCTGAATTCAACATTACCTAGTGTTGGTCCTGTTATTTTAATTTTTACATAAGTTAAGTATTAATTACTATGACTGAAATAATGTAACATGTTACTGAGCACAAATTCAATATAGATCAAGCACAATAGATCCTTATAATAGCTGGTCATCTAATCAAGTTTTAGCAAATTATATACCCAAATCATTGCTGTATTGAGAGTAAAAATCTGTGTTTTGCATAACAAATATTTATTGATTTCTAAATTATTTTAGGACATAACGCATTCATGGGTTATGATGGTTTTACAATATTTTTATGAATTTATATTGATTTTTTTTTTGTCATTTTTTATGCGTAATCAACAATGTATGTTATGAAGACTGATGTATTCTAGTCACTATTGTGGTATCCATTTTCTACGCAATAAATATTTTACAAAACTGAACACTGTTTTAACTAAAACAATATCTACAACAATAAAAATAATAGCTCTAGTCCAAACAAATTAACTTAAATTTCATGATGTATCCATTTGACTTTGTGAACCCTTTTGTTTACTCTCTTCCTGCTTCACTTGTTTAAATTCTTCATCTATTCTTTCTTTTGCTCTCACTATTTTTGATTGTAAATAGAAGGATCCACCTTTCGCCTTATCATTAGCTTGAAAAAGATGTTCGTAGTTTTTGACTATTTTGTTCTTTTCCAATTTGTCTAAATTTAATATCTGCATTGCTTCTTCTAACGTGAGACCCGTGGAAGCATTAGCTGCCGCTCTCCGGGTACCTTCAGGTCCACCACCAGCTCGCTTCGCTGCCTCTTGAGACGCAGCTATTTCTTGCTTGAGGGCTCTCGCAAAAGCTCGTCCCACTACTTGGGCACCAAGAACTATAATTTGAGCTATGTATTTAGCCATATTTTCGTTACTATTGATGAAATAACTACTGACATTACTAGCAAAATAAATGTCAGATTTCTAAATGGTCATGTCAATGTTAAAACTTTGAGGTTAGGTCGCGTTCACGGTTCAAGTGACTAAGGAAAACTCAAAGATTCAAAATGCGTTATCATTAACATTTTGAGAATTAGACAGCAGTGGTTACGGCGAGTTGTAGGTCCCAGGGTCGTCTTTAATTAACCATTTGGGGGCCCTGGCCCTGAAGTCTCGACAGAGATAAAGACAAAATCGCTAACTTTCGGTTGCTAATTACTAACGAATAAGTTCGGTTGCAATAATGATGCTTGCAGATAATGAATGTCTCTACATCCTCGACGCGTTTCTCGTAAGCATAATTATTGCAACCAAATTTATTCGTTAGTAATCAGCGATCAAAAGTTAGCGATTTTGTCGTTATCTCTGTCGAGACTGCCAGCCCCGGCAGTCTCGACAGAGATAACGACAAAATCGTAAGGTCTCGGTAAAATCTAGTAAGGTTAAAAACACAAATTTCCATCAATTTGAACTCACTTTTCCATAGATTTATGGGGCGGGGAGGGCGAGGCGGGGAGGGCGAGGGTGGGAGGTACCTACCCCTGTCCCATCCCCACCCCGCAGAGACCCATGGTTATAGATATTCGTGGTTTAAATTTTGAGGTTAGGTTAGCGTATTTTTCGACACCTGCCAAGATAGCTGAGCGGGGCTCCTACTTCTGGGTGGTTTAAAAAAAAATAACCTCGAAGGAGGTGGCGGTCCTTCTAACCTAACCTATCCGAGTCGGGGTGCCCTAAAATTCCATTGAACTGTTATGCTCTTGCATGCGAGTCGAGGGTGAACCGGTCGACGGAGCCCCGCTTCGCGGGGCTCCTACTACTGCGTGGTTTATATAAAAATAACCACGAAGGGTATGGCGGGGTCTAATCGCTCGCTTCGCTCGCTCGTTTGACCCCGCCATACCCTTCTAACCTAATCTATCCGTGTCGGGGTGCCCCAAGTCGGCTTAGGCAAAATTATCTTGTCATCAAACACCCCATTATAATTTGGTGCTCAATTTACTGGTGATCAATACGACAAAATTGAATGAAACACACTTCCTCCGTCAACGGAACGTGAAACGTAAAATTTGACATCTATCATGACAATACATCTACATAAATTGCGTTTTATTTTTCAATTTATATGGCAAATTTAAAAAATTATATCTCGTAAACCGTGGGTCTCCGCAACTTAAAAATTTGTGAAAAGCCTTCTCTTAATGAGTTCTATCTACAAAAAAAAAATGAACTTCCAACTCGTTGGCCCATAAAGAAAATTCTAGCCGAATTTGAACGTATCCAACTTTGTGGTATTTTGCAAATGACCACTAGTTCCAGTCGAAGTAAACAGATGGCACAAAAATTATTTTCCATCTATTGAGCTGTACTACATTGAGATAAGGTTGAAAACTCAAACGAATAGGTTTGACAATGTCTCACTGTCTCACATAATCACAGAGCAAAGCTTTCCTTGATTCGCGCGTTTTTTTGACATTCACGAAGGTAACCTGTGTCAACCTGTTTGTTTTTTGTAACGACGAAGTAGTTTATTTGTGATAAATCGTTATTTGGTGTAAAGTTCAGTGTAATTTTGTGTATTACTAAGTTTAAAAAACAATGGTGAGTAAAGATTTTACTAGTACGTGCAGTATTTACTGATATAATACTACTTATTGTATGAGGCCGTTCGGCTTGGTTGTTTGACGCTATATCTGTTTAAAAAGATATAATTTTATGCTAATAATACTTTCAGAGATGTTACATGTTACAAAACAAACAAAACGAACACTTCACATGAAATATGAAACCCAAGTCCCAACTAACGTTGCTAGTTCATTATTGACAATCACCAAGCCATTAACCTTAAAATTGTTTTTAGTCTGTAAAACTTAGCCGAATGCTCAGGATTATAACCACAATAATAGTCACAGGCACAGATCGATTATTTTATGATTCAATCAAAAGAATCTGCTTATTTTGACAGAAAGTTAGCTGCATACTTATCTGCAGTTAACTTTCTGTCAAAATTGAGGTCAAAATGCTCACTCCTTCAATATCTAGTTTTTTTAACTGGTTAATAAAAATCTACTGTAGATATTATCCTACTTCTTGTAATATTTTAAATTAAATGCAATAGTTTGTGGGGAGTAACCAGATTTTGATGATATTCGGCACACAGATAGTTTATAACCTGCATTAACATGTAGGATACTTTTTAATTCAATTGGCACGAGTGGCCCTTGGGTCAGTCACTCCATGCAGGCAATGCCACAGGCATAAGCTAGTATTACTATAAAACTCATCTAGAGCATGGACACACACAAACTGTAAACATAAACTTAGGATAGTAAGTATATTCTGTCTATTTAATTGATTGGTTTAATTTCCAGAGTTCCCCAGCCCCCGACACACCTGAGCGAGACGGAGCACAGTCACGAATGACATCCCCAGCACGGGACTATGAAATGTTTGACGATGAAGGTGCCATCCTCGGAGACAACCCTGAGGAGGAAGAAGGGGATGGAGAGGAACTGTTCAATGATAACATGGAGGCGTAAGTTGTTGCAACTTATTTTTTAAACCTAAACAGCAAGAATTCTCTGTCAGGTAGTAATGAAATATTATACAGGGTGTAAACCACCTCGTCACAAAGCTGTCAACCAAGCATTCCGTACATCAAACTAAGTAACTTTACGCACAAATTATTGCTGGCAACTTTTCTGGCTTTGTTAAGAGGTGCAACAAAACAACAGCTTGGCCTGCCCTTATAATCTACTACTCGTCATGATGTTAGGGTTTCTGAATAGTCTGCAAATCTGCTTGCTGAGCACACCGCTGATCTTATAACCTTCAAGATGTAAACAGACCCTCCACTCAAAACATTGTGCTAATGGACACATTTAGTTTTGATAGGGTTTTGGTGGTTTTTATAGAAAGGTTATTACTAAAGAAAACTTGTTTTTGAAAAAAAAAAACTTATGAAATAGTTGGAACTTTGACCACAGATTACCAGATACTACACTCCATGTACTTACACGCGCTAATCACCTACCGAGCGCCGGGTAACCGGTAACCCATAGCGCAGTGGGTTGTCAACAGCCATAACTATCTAACTTAAAACTATTTGACTGATGAATATTTTCTACGTTAACAATCGGGAATTTAAAGAAGGGAAAAAAATATTAATCATTACATCAAAATAAAACACCTCTACGCAATTTATTTTGTTAAGATTTAGGGCTCCATGTATGGAAATAAAAGCGGTTTATACACAATAAACGTTGTTTTATTTAGCAGAGCTAATACACAGCGGATATGAAAAAAAACAAGTGCTAAAACCGACTGATGACACTGACTTTTACAGAAAAAGTAAACATATCATTATAAAGAAATAGAGGAGGGCGCATTTAAACCTCAACACCCCCCCTAAATGTGCACTCCCTTACACATACCAATTAGTTTTCTTAAAAACTCAAACTGGGGCCTTGGAAGGCTTTTGGTAAACATATGAGCCGCCTGCAATTTTGTTTCACAATACACAATATTCTGTTACAGATCTACGAGTCATCACACAATTTGCATAATCAGCATCACTAAAACCCTTAATATAAGTGAATTTTCATCAGTATCGGCCTCATAACGTATGCCCAAGTCTCTATTTAATTTTAGAAATTTGAAAACTTTCATAACAGCACCCCTGTGTACATTATTGAAATTGTTTAAAAATCTACTAAGTGAGCATACTATATAGTAAATATCTGGCCTACTACCTATAGCAGCATACATAAGTGAGCCTACTGCCTCGCGATAAGGCACATCTGGCATATCAGCTGATCCTTCACAGTTAACTAACTTTATATTAGGGTCAGCTGGCACTAAACTTGGTTTACATAGGTCCATTCCAAACTTATTCAGTAGACTGTTGATGTACCTAGTCTGATGTACAAAAATAGATCCATCCTCATCAAAATCTAATTCTAATCCCACAAATCGTTTTGGGCTCATTACAGTCAACTCAAAATGTTTATCCAGCTTGTTTACAAACCTGTCAATATATCATTGCATACAGAAGTAAGTACAAGGGAATATCCTGTTGCAAGGACACATACAAGCATCTATCAAATTCACAATTTGTAAACTTATTTTCCTTCATGAGGATAAACTTATGGTTCCAACACCTGGGTGACTGCTTCAAACCATACAAAGATTTAATTAGTTTACAGTCTAACCCATTTGTATTCAATCCAGGTGGTGGTTCCATATAGACTTCCTCATCAAGGACACCATACAGAAATGCAGTCTTAACGTCAAACTGAGTCATATACAATTTTTCCCTAGCTGCCAGTGAGAGCATACTTCTTATGGTATCATAACGCACAGTCGGTGAGAAAGTCTCGTCATCATCAATACCCTTTTCTTGGGTGCAACTCACACATGGCCGAGCTTTGTATCTCATGGTATCATCAGCATTCTGCTTGATCCTGTAAACCCATTTACAACTGATCAGCTTCTTATCTGACGAACATTCCACAAGCTTCCATGTCTTGCATGTATCATGAGACTTTAGTTCCTCACTCATTGCAGCGATCCATTTTTCAGAATCTTCACTTTTAACAGCTTCATTATAAGTACTAGGCAGTACCTCAACCAGATTAGCCTCTGGCATCATGACTCTATGCGGCCGCTGTCTCAAATTGTATCTTCTTGTCTCTGTTTCCCCATTGTTTTCGACTGGTCTGTCTTGTTCTTGAATCTCTGTGCTTTCCTTCTCTTCCTCTACTGTTGCTCTGCCTATCATACTTTGATAGAAGTCCTCAAAAGCGTCATTCTCCTGTGATTCTATACTTTTGTCTTGATCACTCTGGTCACCGTCAAGAGCCAGTAGGTACTCAGATCTTTCATCACTTGAAGAAGGAAGCTCATTGTCTTGATCACTTTGGTCACTATCAAGAGCCAGTAGGTACTCAGCAGATCTTTCAACACGAAAAGAAGGAAGCTCATTTTCATTGAAAGTAACATCTCTTGACACAGTCACTTTCTTTGTTTCCGGATTAAATAACCTGTAGTTATCAGAGTTACCTTCATAGCCAACTAGAAGCAGCTTCTTGCTTTTCGGTTCTAGTTTGTTTCGCTTCTCTTTAGGTACATGCATGTAAGCCACACAGCCAAATGTTCTTACATGTGTCAAACTAGGCTTTGCTCCAGCCCATAACTCAAATGGAGTCTTCTCATCGCTAGATCTTCTATTCATCAGATATACAGCTGCCTGCACCGCTTCCGCCCATAGATAAAGAGGTAACTGTCGCGCATACAGCATGGACCGGGCACACTCCATAATAGTTCGGTTTGCCTTCTCACTCCTGCCGTTCTGTTGCGGCGTATAGGGGGCAGTATATTCTAATTCAATACCTTTTCCAGCTGCATATTTTCGAAACTCATTATTGCAATACTCCTTGCCATTGTCACTGTGTAACAGCTTCACTTTGGTGTCGAACTTATTCTCAAGTAGCTGTACATACCTCTGGAAAGCCTGCAAAGCCTCGCTTTTGCGCTTCAGAAAGTACACAGTGATGAAACTAGATTCTGCATCCAGGAACGTAATGAAGTATCGAGCCCCTCCAACAGATGGCGTGGGCATAGGACCACACAGGTCACTATACACTTTATGTTTCACTACTTCCGATGAGCGCTCCTTAAAAGGCAGTCTATGTTGCTTGCCGAGTACACAAGCTTCACAGAAAAAGTCACTCAGGTCACTTACTGGAGGCAAATGTCTATTTCGCACCATTTCACGCAATGTTTTTATGTTTACGTGTCCGAGACGCTCATGCCACTGTTTTAGAGTGACAACATTTGCTTGATAGTCCTCAGTGATGGTCTTAACGAGCATTCTGTATAGATTATTACTTTGTTTAACAGCAGTAGCGGCTACAGTCCCATCACTATTTTTAATCAAAGCAAAGTCCTTGGTTTTAGTCACTATAAAACCTTTTGAGGTTACAACACCTTCAGAGAACAAATTCCTCTTCAAATCAGGCACGTAGAGCACATCATTAATGGTGGAGTCATACCATTCACCGTCCAACAATTTCTTTATTTTAATTGTTCCCGAGCCTTGCACTGTCAGTTCACTTTTGTCACCTAGCCTCACACAGTTGCACTCTGGCTTGAAATAAGAGAAATAATCGCGCCGATATGTCATGTGGGCAGATGCTCCACTATCCAGGAGCCATATCTCTCCATCTTCAATGGTATTCGCCTCGAGCTGAGTGGTGAAAGTAGATTCTTTCTTTGAGCCACTGGGTTTTGAGCTGGGTCGTGAACTTGCATGAAAATGCTGATTCGAGCCACTGGGTTGTGAATTAGAGCGGCAATCTCGAGCATAGTGCCCCTTTTTCTTGCATTTAAAACACTTCACTGATTTTAAAGGTTTCTCTGCAGCAAGTGCTATTTCTGCTTTGTCTTCTTTACTTTTAAAGTTCAATTCCTCGTCCAAGAGGCGTGCCGTAAGGTTAATAACAGTTTGTTTACTTGGTTCCAATGACATCCAAGCTTGTCGCACCATCCGATAGCGCTCAGGCAGTGATCCTAGTATCTTGGTCACAACGGCTATTTCAGAGATCGTCTCTCCAGCATCTTTCAACTGCTTTGCTATATTTTCGATCTTTGAGATGTGTTCAGCGACACTGTCACCCTCATTGAACTTTACAGTGTGAAACTTCTCATGCAACAACATTTTGCTATTTTCACTTTTCTGGTCATAAATGGAGTCCAACTTGTCAAACATCGCTTTCGACGTATCGCAAGTCTCAATTAAGCTTATCTGACTTAATTCCATGCTCGACGTAATAATATACATCGCCTTCGCAGCATCTTTTTGCCATTCTTTGACGTCGGCCCCAGCCGGCGATTTCAAAGACGTTATGTGGTCGCCCAGCCCTTTGGCCTACAGGGCAAGTGTTGTTTGGAACTTCCATTGTCTATAATTGTCGCCTGCGAACCTTTTCGCAGCTGCGAAACCAAGACCTCCAAGATCCATCGTAATTTACGTCGTCGTACAAACCTACGTGCACCGACGTAACTCTCACGTCACAGATCGAGTCCAACAACTTTTCGCACTTTATTTTTCACTCGCGTAGCACTGGGCCCATAACCTGTTAAGATTTAGGGCTCCATGTATGGAAATAAAAGCGGTTTATACACAATAAACGTTGTTTTATTTAGCAGAGCTAATACACAGCGGATATGAAAAAAAACAAGTGCTAAAACCGACTGATGACACTGACTTTTACAGAAAAAGTAAACATATCATTATAAAGAAATAGAGGAGGGCGCATTTAAACCTCAACATATTTTAACAATACTTTTTTATATATTTCGTTATTATACTTATTTTTAAAACAATTATAAATTCTGATACATGATAAAACATGTTTTATTTTATAACGTACCTATACTAAAAATCCCTACTAACATCTTCGTCGACAGAGGCAGCAATCCGCAATATCCACGCGGCTGCGCGATCTACAAAGCAATACCCACTTTACGTTTGTAAGGTTAGGTACATTTTCGTACGCAGCGTCTATTGACTTGAAAGTGTAGGCTACTATAGCGGTAGGTATTGAACATTTTGTATGGAGTGAGATATCTGGTTATCTGTGCTTTGACTTCCAATATCACCATAACTAGTAGGTTCCCACTTCCCAGGCATGATCCAGAGCCTTGTGGCTTTGTTAAGAGTCAATTTACACCCTTTATGTATGAGGTGACATATAATTTTGATATAACTAATAATTATAATCTTTTTGCACCCAAAATCATTTAATTATAATTACAGGAGACTTGAAATGTAAGTGAATTGATTGTTTTTCCATAGTGACTACCGCCCCATGCCAGCCCTGGATCGTTATGATGCTGAAGACTTGGATGATGATGATTATGACCCCATGTCAGCTCAAGACCGTGTGGCGGCTGAGCAGGAGCTGAGGAGAAGAGATAGAGAAGAGGGTCGCACCAGGAGAGATGATCGCGACTTGTTGTATGGTGAGAAATTATTCTATTAGAACTGTGAGCCTGGTAGTCATACTTTCGGGCCACTGACTAGTTGTAATATCTGTCAATGGTCTACATATGACAGCTGACTTAACATGCTTCCCGAGGCACAGAAGAAACTCGGCATACAGGGTTTGGTTTTCAATAACTGGCCAAATTTTCAGAGATGGTTTAGAATCGATGGCATTATTGAAAGAAAAAAAAAATTGAGATTTTATTCCAGTCTATCACGAAAAAGCGAATGTGTGAATATTGCAACACCACAATTAAGTTCAACAACCTAGATAGGCAGCAGTTAGCACACACATAAAGGTGGTGCATGCACGCACACAAGTACATTGATTCCCACTAGGTTTATGATTCAGGAAATGTTTAGGACATTTTCTAATGAATGCTATTATTTTATTTTAAAATGCACCTTTGGTTTGATATGATCCAGATCTTAATTTTAAATTGATGGTTACCCGGTATAATGGATGGTTACCCATCTATGGACAAACCTAGGTGAGTGCTGTTTGAACTTGAAGAAAAACTCTTTATTTAGCCATGAGCTCTGCTGTCAACTTCCATAATAAATAATAATAAAATATTCCATGCATGCAGATGAATCTGATGAAGAAAGCACAGGCGCTCCGCGGGCGAAGCGCCGCCGCGCTGCGGAGAAGGCGGCCATGGGGACTGAGGAACAAGTGGAGGAGGGGATCGAGAGTATCGAGAACTTGGAGGATACTAAGGGATATACTACCAAGGAGTGGGTGTCCATGTTGGGGCCCAGGACTGAGATTGCTAACAGGTTTGTAATTAGATATAAGCTTGACGTAATATCACTCATCATATACTGTAATGGTTGTGTTTTTGTACTTACGTTTTTGACTACTGTAATCCAAAATTTTGGATTACAGTAGTCAAAAACGTAAGTACAAAAACACAAACATTACATATTAATTTCTATTCCCTTGTATTATTAAACCATCATATTTTCTCTTGCCATTTTTCTTTATACTTTACACAATGCAACCTTACATTTTCCTCCCCAGGAAACTGTAATGTTACAATACCTAGCCTTTTCCAGGAGGAGGCCATGGCTAAATAATAGCAGCCCCTCGGGTCGATTTTTAGGTTAAGATGTGCTTGCCTAGGTCGGTCTGTGTATGGGTGACCACCCATTACATACCGGGTTTCTTCTGTGCCTTGGAAAACACATTCAGCCGTTGGCTCCGGCTGTCATTTGCAGATCTTTGACAGTCATTACTTCGGTCAGACTTTTGACCCCCTGATTATAAAGGTACTCAGGGGCCAAAAAGTGACAACCAGTCTTACCAATGGGTATATTATTACCCAGTACTACCTTTTCCCAGCTATTTTGTGATCAGCTATCAGTCTAATCAGATTCAGCTGAATTTAACTTATTAATACTTTTTGGAGCAACTGCTTGTCTGACTTCCCTAAACCAGTTAGTACTGGGTTATACGAAACCCCTTAGGAAGACAGGTTATCAGGCATTGGGGCACTGACCTGTAAGAACTGTCTAAGATCTAAGAGCTAGGACCAAAAGCTGAATGAACCCAGGATATAATGCTCAGGAATCGCGCAAATCGAATGATTATAATCAGTATGATCTCCTTAAACTCTTTAAAAATCCTCTTTTTAATCCAACCATTTTCGCTTCCAGATTCAAGAACTTCCTCCGTACATACACAAACAGTAAAGGTCAGTTCGTATACAAGGAGCGTATCCGGCGTATGTGCGAACACAATCAGGCCTCGTTTCACGTGGAGTTCGATGTACTGGCGCGGAGGGAACAGGTGTTGGCTTACTTCTTGCCTGAGGCACCCTTCCAGATGTTGCAGATTTTTGATGAGGTAAGTAAGCAGTTCTTGTTAGAAAGTTGTCATTCTTTAATTTCTACTGAACCTTTGATAGCAATCCTTACGTATTGAAGGAAAGTCTTATCAAATAACTTGGGCCTAGGTACATGGGCCACTTTATTCGCGTCGCCCGCGAGTAGCAATATACACTGTGTGTCATGGTACCTACAAGTTATTTGCATACTTTTGACGATTTTTGACGATCGATTTTACTATGTGTGTTCATACATTCCAGGTAGCAAAGGACATAGTCCTCCAAATATTCCCCAGCTACGAGCGAGTCACCTCCGAGATCCACGTGCGAATATCCGACCTACCACTCATAGAAGAGTTGAGAACATTCCGGAAGCTTCACTTGAACCAACTTGTGAGGACTGTGGGAGTGATCACAGCTACTACTGGGGTTCTTCCTCAGTTGTCTGTGGTCAAGTATGACTGTAATAGGTGCGGGTATATCTTGGGACCGTTTGTGCAGACTCAGAATACGGAAGTGAGGCCCGGGTCTTGTCCGGAGTGTCAGAGTGCTGGGCCTTTTATGGTGAGTTTTACTATAACATATTATTGTAAGTCTATATTTCACCTTTTCTCCTGCTCCGCATGCCCCAAAACGTGTAGTCAAAGTGACCGCTGCACTCATGCGCTGCCACCAATGACGTCGCGGAAAGGAGAACAAAAAAATTCGACTTTACTAAAGAGAGAAAATAAAATCCGACTTTAACCTTTTAATAACATAGACGCAACTTTTGATATTGTTTTGGATCTTTTGTCCGCAACACGTACGGTTTTCGTGAAAATTTACGATTGTCAGTGTATCTGGAAGGTTATAAATGTACATTATCTGACTTAGAATTCTTTAATAAGCTGCATAGAGCTTTAGCAAACTCATATGTCACGTTATATTATTATATACGTTATATACCCATATATAGGTATTTTGGCTGAAAAAAATGATATTTTTGAAGCAAAATCCCACATAATTTAGAACAAAGATCCTAATGATCTGCATCTTCCATCACCTAACATTTATATCATCTACCAGGTAAATATGGAACAAACCGTCTACCGCAACTACCAAAAGGTAACAATCCAGGAGTCTCCAGGCCGCATCCCGGCGGGCCGCATCCCTCGCAGCAAGGAGTGCATCCTGCTGGCAGACCTGTGTGACCGCTGCAAGCCAGGGGACGAAGTGGACCTTACCGGGGTCTATACTAACAATTATGATGGCTCTCTTAATACTGAACAGGTAAGTTTAGGTTTTTATTTCTACGTCTTTGTCGCAAAATCAAAGCATTTATTTCAGCAAAGTGACTCTGACGCGCGCGTTGCACGCACTGAATTACACTCCTGACAGTAACGTTCTATTTACCTGCTGATTGAATTCACAAAAAAGCAATATCGTATGACTGTGTTATGTTATTTAAAATACTTGTTAATAAATAAGATTTAATAAGTTTAATTAAGGACCATGCTAACACATTAGGAATTCCCTGTAGTGTTGGTAGTGTTTGTAGGCACTTTTGAACTGTCGGCAGTCGAAGCAAAGATGAAAATTTAATGTAGCTACAGTCCCAGTCACAAGACATAAAAACTGTGAAAGTAGGTACTGTAGTTCTCATTCCCTAGCGTAGATTTCTATGGGAGGAGACCAGATATTGATACAAAATCTTGGTTACATAATTCATGTTGAGATGGTATGGGAATTGCATGGTTACAGTTTCATGGACCTATACAAAATGGGTGGTCAGTGGCCTGCAAGTCTGACAACCAGACTTACCAAACGGTATCGTTTGTTGTAGAGGTTAGATAGGCAGTCGCTCCATGTAAAATCCTGATACTCAGCAACATTCGGAAAGTCTTCCAGTGGCAGTTACCGTCGCCTTGAGTTAGGGATCAGATAAAGGACATAAGGTAGCACAAGTTGCGGGCTCAAACTTACAGGTGGGTGTGGCTAAAAAGCGCGCTGCATCGTTTTCAATTCTTCGATAATTGAGCCTTGTCGATACCTACCCTGTTTATTACTAATTTACGCCCAAGGTTGCGTTAAAATTGGCATTCAAAACTAATCTTTGGTAGCTCGTAACTTTTTAATGGCTTTTTATTTTGCTATTCTGTTTCCGCACAGACAAAATTAATAATGAGACATAACAATAATTTTGTTTTAAATTTATCATGATTAACTTTGGATGTACATTGTACAGTGTCAAACAGTGTGGAGTAATACCCTCCCGAAATATCTATGAAATAAATGTCGACAAGTGTCACCATAAGAAGCAAACCGAAACATAAAACCTTTTTTCTTCCCCAGGGCTTCCCAGTCTTTGCAACAGTAATAATAGCCAACTACATAGTAGTAAAAGACTGCAAGCACATCGTGGACTCTCTAACAGACGAAGACGTGGCCACCATAGTGAAGCTATCGAAAGACCCGCGTATTGGCGAGAGGATCGTACAGAGCATAGCGCCGTCTATATACGGACATGATTATATTAAGAGGGGTTTGGCTTTGGCGCTGTTTGGAGGGGAGCCTAAGAATCCAGGTATTTATATCAAAGCATTTATTTCAATTTGGCCAGTTACAAGTTGAATTGTTGATACAAATTATAACAACAAAAAAGAAGCTATTAGTCCCAGTCTCAGGCATAATAACTGAAAATACTGTAGTTGCCCATTCTAAAGCGTAGATCTCTTGAGAATCTATATTTTGACCCAGTTTGTGTCTGACATGCGACAGACATGTCCTGTCCAGTCCCGTTAAAGTTGGGCAGCCTTTTGAGTCACTTCAGCTATATTTGTTTTGGAGTGAAGTATTGTGTTTTAAATGCGATCCGTTAATTTAACACCTAGTATAATACTGGTGGTACAATGGTCCATTCTAGGGACTTGGGAAGTACGGAAACCTAAACCCCATAAGAGATACAACATTCCATTGCTTGTTGGCAAATCTTGAGTTTGCACAAGAATGACATATCACAATAATAACAAACGCTAAAATAACTGGGATGAATCCTTAACACCACAACAAACTCATACCTTTTCTTATTTTAGGTGACAAGCACAAAGTGAGAGGTGACATCAATGTCCTCATTTGTGGAGATCCTGGTACGGCCAAGTCACAGTTCTTGAAGTACACTGAAAAGGTAACTAAAAGACGACACATTGTTTCATTGTAATCTACTTTAATATTTATATTTTTCTTATCCTAATGCTGCTCAGGTTATTACTGTAGATCGGAGTTAGCTTTATACGGTATTGAATGTAAAGCCCATCCACATGGTTTGTGTCGACATGATCCGGCTATCCGGGTTGTAAAATATACATTCGATTTACTTTACGACCCGTGTTGGAACATCCCGACCCGTGTTGGAACATCCCGACCCGAACATAATATGCAGCACCCATAATAACAGTTACAATAAGGTAAAAAGTCAAAAAAAATCGAATAGGTCCGTCACATTTCAGTAATTTTTTACCGGAAAGTGACGTCACAAGCCCCCACTCATATCCTTTGACGCGTTTTATCTTCGTCATCGTCATTCTCTTGCCTTCATCCCAATTAATTTGGGGTCGGCGCAGCATGTCTTCTTATTCTTTACTTCTCTATATTTCGTCATCTCATCAGACACTTCTTTTCTTACCATATCCTTCTTAACACTGTCCATCCATCGTTTGTTTGGTCTTCCTCTACTCAAATACCCATCCACATTCATACTCAAAACTTTTTTCACAACATTTTCCTCATTCCTCCGCATCACATGCCCATGCCACGACAACGGATTACCACACAACTTTTCAGTCACCGGCGCCACTTTCAGACTTCCTCCAATATACTCATTCCTTACTTTATCCATTCGCGTAACACCACACATCCCCCTTAGCATTCTCATCTCCGCGACATGCAGATGCCTTTCATTCATCCCTTTTGTGGCCCAACATTCTGATCCATACAACACAGCAGGTCTAACCATTGTTTATAAATCTTCCTCTTAACTTTAAGGGGAATGCGGGAATCGCAGATCGTTCCCGTGACCTGCCGCCATTTCATCCATCCCGTGTTAATTCTGTGCTTTACACTACGATCTATTTCGCCATCGCTTTGCATGAGTGAACCGAGATACCGAAAGTCGGAGCAGACAGGAAGAGTCGCGCCATCTAGCGCTATGGCTCCAGAACCACTTTATCTTCGTCAATTTTCAAAAAACACGTATCCAATATTTTTCGATAATCTAACTGACGGACTAAACATAATTATATTTTTTTTGTCAATCATCATCCCTAATAAGCTACAATTAATTTATATTGTTGCAGATCGCGCCCAGAGCTATCTTCACAACGGGTCAAGGTGCCAGTGCTGTCGGTCTGACCGCCTATGTGAGGAAGAATCCTACTACCAGGTTAATATATTTATTTACATGGCACTGTCTTTCAAATAGATAGATAAAAAATATGCTTTATTCAGTGTGTATCATAAAGGTGTGACACACTGAAAATTAAAACCGAAGATGATTGAAGAAGGTGGATGAAAAAAGATTGCATGTAGCGGAGATGAGAATGTTTAGGTGGATGTGTGGTGTGACAAGAATGGATAAGGTAAGGAACGAGTATATTAGAGGAAGCTTAATACGGGTTGCAGACCAAGAGCTAAGCTAAGTTAGTTTAGCTTAGCTCGCATAGCTGACTTCAACGCAGTTTTCCATACTTGTGTGCAGACCGCAAACTATACGGACTAAGCTATGTGAGCTAGCTAAAATATGCGAAGCTAAGTTAGTTGTGTATGCCGATGCGCAGCTACACGAGCTAAGCTAAGCTCCTCCCGCTACCCCGCACACCCATACGCAACACTGACTGAGCTTTGGCTTAGCTGTTGGTGTGTACACTATTTATTTCTAGCTTAGCTTAGCCTAGCTTGCTTGGCATAGCTTAGTTTAGCCTTGGCATTGCTTAGTTTTCGGTCTGCAACCGGCTTAAAAGTTGCACCAATTACAGAGAAGTTGAAAGGGAATCGACTGTCGTGGTATGGACATGTAATGAGGAGGGATGAATCGCATGTTACTAATAGAGTGATTAATATAAATGTTGATGGATGGAGGGGGAGAAGAAGTCCAGACCAAAGAAATGATGGATGGATTGTTTGAAGAATGATATGAAAGAGAAAGGAGTAAGTGATAGCATGGCGGTTGACAGAGGAGAATGAAAGAAGAAAACGTGTTGCGCCGACCCCAAGTAACATGGGACAAAGAAGATGATGATAAACCGCATTAAAATTTCTGTCCCACAGAGACTGGACTCTAGAAGCCGGCGCATTAGTCCTCGCCGACCGCGGAGTATGCCTTATAGACGAGTTCGACAAAATGAACGACGCAGACCGAACTTCCATCCACGAAGCTATGGAGCAGCAGTCTATATCTATATCTAAAGCGGGCATCGTGACGTCACTGCACGCTAGGTAAGAGTGTCACGTACGACTTTTATTGCACACTGTATTTGGTACGCATTGCTTAGCGCCGAGGAGTGAAAAATGCAATAGTTTAAGTACGAATTAGATTGCGCATCGGAGGTTTCGTATATGCTTGTAAGTATATTGTTATTAAACTTAATATATTTCCGGTTTTCAGTTTTTTTTCCTTTACAGGTATGTGAGACATTGCTTCTTGCCAAATTCCATGATTCTAGGTGAACAGGAAGTACCCTATACATAGATTTTGATTTTTTTTTATGTTCTGGACCATGCCTGGAAACCTTGTTTAGAAGATATTGGGGGTCTATGTTTTATATTTTTAAGCTGGCCACACAGGCGCGTTTTTGCGTTTCTGCGTCCTGCGATATGAGTTCTTAGAACATTTGGTATTGGGACGCAAAAACGCGGAAACCAAAAACGCGCCTGTGTGTGGGAACCTATAACATTACTTCATACTCGTATCTATACTAATATTATAAATCTGAAGAGTTTGTTTAGTTTGAACGCGCTAATCTCAGGAACTACTGATTCGAATTGAAACATTCTTTTTGTGTTGGATAGTCCATTTATCAAGGAAGGCTTTAGGCTATATAACAACACGCTACGCGCTTAGGAGCGGAGCATAAATGAAAAATGTTGCAAAACGGGAAAAAATGATTCCCTTTGCGAGCTTTTTCTCTCTTATGTGATGCTGACGAAGTTGCGTGGGTCCGCTAGTACCTCCATAAACCTCGCACTATTCAATGCATCCATCAGCACAATGTTTTGAGTGCGTTACATTGAGTCTTACCAACCAAAAAGAAAAGTAGTTGCCCAACAATAATTTTTGTGTGGAGTCACTTAGTTTGATGTACAGAAGCTTTGGAGGGTGGGTCCCTTTACTCCATGTGTAATTTAACTATTTCTCATTTGTACCCTGCAGGTGCTCAGTAATAGCTGCGTCCAATCCCATCGGTGGTCGCTACGACGCGTCGCTAACGTTCTCCGAGAACGTGAACTTATCGGAACCGATCCTGTCACGTTTCGATGTGCTATGCGTCGTGAGGGATGAAGCTGATCCTATGCAAGACGCGCATCTCGCTAAGTAAGTACACATAAGTCATTGTGACTATTATAGGCATAAAAATTCGCAGAGGTGTCATACACCCATATTGCTTTCGGTAAGATACCAGTCTGACGTTAGGTTAGGTTGATAGGTTTTCCCCATCAAACAGACAAAGATCGGGATCGGGATGCTAAGTTGAGAGAAGCGAAGAAAGCGCTGAAATAGGCAATGAGATTCACATTGCGCCCGGTATGTTGTAAGTCTGATGTTATAGGAGTCAAACCTACTACTGCTACTACTGCTTCGGGTTGCTACTAACAAATTTTGCAAAATGGGCCCTATAACCCCAAGAAGGTAGAACCTGAGTACCCACTTTCAGCAAAACACATATCAGGCTATAATATACCCCACTCCAGAGGTATACACTGCTGGCAGCACATGGAATCTACTCTTGACACTCAAGCTTCCTCTGTATGAACAAGGGTCGTCCAAATTCCATTAAATTACGGACACCGGTATCTTATTATAGTATCCATCTGTGAGTTGGTGGATACAACATGACTTTGAATTTTATCCATTACGGCATTGAAACAGTGACTACATATCATCACGCCTGCGGGCCTAAAATGGCCGCTTTAGCGGAACTTAATAGGAATCACGTTAAAAATGGACTTTATAGCCATAAACATAAAGTCCATTTTAGACCCTCTGTAATCCCCGAAGGGCTAGGCAGTGGTCTATCTAATAGGACACCCCATATTTCACCAGTTATGTTTGAGTCTCATGAGTAATAGGGGGCGAACCTATTACCAGCAATTGGGCACAAATCCAGACTGGCTGCTACTGAGATATCCCAGACAGAAAAACCCAACAACGCTTTGCCCGGCCCGAAAATCGAACACAGGTCCTCATGCTCACCAGCTGCTCTTGCGGCCTCAATCAGGCAGTCACAACAATCTATACTAGGTCTATCTTTTCAGAAATCCCGTTACTATGGGACCAAACCCCGAATCGGAAAAAATATCTGCTGTTCTAAGGTCCATGTTCACCGAAAAGATAACAGCCTGATTAGCTAAAACAGCTGTTTAAAGCACATTTTTGTATGGTAATATGTCACAGTGACAGCTGTTTTTAGCTAATCAGGCTGTTATCTTTTCGGTGAACATGGACCTAAAGGGTGTAAAACACCTCTTAACGAAGCCGAAAGGCTCTTGTTCTCCCCATCATTGCGATCATTTTTTTTTTCTACACCATACCTGGGGAACCTTCTAGTTACGGAGATGTGGGGGGTCAAAGTTACAACTTTTAGACGTGTGCGTTTCGATGGCGCGGCCATGACGTTTTTTTTTTGAAAAAAAATATGCCATGATTTTGTAAAAATTTGTAAAAGTAGACTCCCAAAACCATAAATTTGTCAAAGCTATGGTTAAAAAGTTATAAGGGTTTGAACGTGGCCGCGCCATTGAAACGCTCCGAACCGCGCGGCCACGGAGATCTTTAAAACTAAACATTGCAGAGACCTGAAATTTTGCTAAGTAAGAGATTGAATTTGTAAAAAATTTGTAAAAATATAGAAAAAAATCCTGGGCTTATATTTTAGGAGCTGTAAGACTAATACGCCATGGCCGCGCCATCGAAACGGTGAAAACACATTTTCGCCGATATCTCACTAAAAAAGCAACGCAGACATCTGATGTTTTTTTGTAAAACCCAGATTTGAATTTGTCAAAACTAGTAAAAAATAAACAAAAAGTCCTCAGTTTACATTTCAGGTGCTATAAGACTAATACGCCATGGCCGCGCCATTGAAACGGTGAAAACCACATTTTCGCCGATATCTCGCTGATAAAGCAACGCAGACGTCTGAAGTATTTTGTAAAACCTGGATTTAAATTTGTCAAAACTAGTAAAAATGAAATAAAAAATCCTAGGTTCATATTTCAGGAACTATAAGACTTATCGTTCTCTCGTTACTTAGGGGCAGGGACTTAGAAAAAAAAACGAATATAAAAAAAAATACGATTTTTCGCGGGTTTTTTTACATCTTCTCATGGTATACGACTAGAGCAACAAATTATTTCCCGAAAAGTTTTTCATCCGAGCTACCATTTTGGAAATATACAGGGTTTTTCAAAAAACTAAAAATTAAATAACAAGCTCCTAACTCGGAGACGGTGCGTTGTAGGACCATGCTTTTCAGAAGCTAAATGGTTTCTATGGTCAAGGTCAATCTGATACTGCAATAAAATTGTTAAAATTTCGAAAAAAAAACAAAAAACGAAAAAAAATTCTGTCCCTAAAATTTTTTCACCGTTTCAATGACGTTTTAGTCTTACAGCTCCTGAAATATTAACCTAGGATTTTATATTTCATCTTTACTAGTTTTGACAAATTCAAATACAGGTTTTACAAAAAAAATCAGACCTCTGCGTTGCTTTTTCAGTGAGATATCGGCGATTACGTATTTTTTCACCGTTACGATGGCGCGGCCATGGCGTTTTAGTCTTACAGCTCCTGAAATATGAACCTAGGATTTTTTGTTTTATTTTTACTAGTTTTGACAAATTCTAATCCAGGTTTTATAAAATACTTCAGACGTCTGCGTTGCTTTTTCAGTGCGATATCGGCGATTACGTATTTTTTCACCGTTTCAATGGCGCGGCCATGGCGTATTAGTCTTATAGCTCCTGAAATGTTAACTGAGGATTTTTTGTTTATTTTTTACTAGTTTTGACAAATTCAAATCTGGGTTTTACAAAAAACTTCTGATGTCTGCGTTGCTTTTTCAGCGATATATCGGCGAAAATGTGTTTTCGCCGTTTCGATGGCGCGGCCATGGCGTATTAGTCTTACAGCTCCTAAAATATAAGCCCAGGATTTTTTTCTATATTTTTACAAATTTTTTACAAATTCAATCTGTTACTTAGCAAAATTTCAGGTCTCTGCAATGCTTAGTTTTAAAGATCTCCGTGGCCGCGCGGTTCGGAGCGTTTCAATGGCGCGGCCACGTTCAAACCCTTATAACTTTTTAACCATAGCTTTGACAAACTTATGGTTTTGGGAGTCTACTTTTACAAATTTTTACAAAATCATGGCATATTTTTTTTTTTTAAAAAAACGTCATGGCCGCGCCATCGAAACGCACACCTTTTAGACAAGTTTTTTTTTGTCAGATTTTTACTTTTAACACCTCCACGATCCCCGTACTATTCAATCCATCCATCAGCACAATGTTTAAGTGCGTTACATTGAGTTCTACCACAAAACATGATTTTATAACCTCAAAAAAAGTCGTTTCCCAGCAATAATTTTTGCGTAGTTACTTAGTTTGATGTACAGAATGCTTGGTTAACGGCTTTGTGATGAGGTGGCTAACACCCTGTATACTAGGTCTATCTTTTCAAAGCTTGTGTCGTGGACACCAGATGGTTGATATACCTACTACATAATTATATACTTTTTTGTTTGTAAATACATACTTGTTATACATATAAACATCCATGACTCGGAAACAAACGTCCATGCTCATCACACAAATATTTGCTCCTACCGGGATTCAAACCCAGGACCCTAAGAACGTAAGGCAGCCTCACCCACCACTACGCCATACGGCTCGGCTAGTAAATTGTTCTAAGACCGTGCTATAGTCTTACAATAATGTTTGTCCCAGGTTCGTCGTATCATCACACATACGTCACCACCCGACGCAGCGCGGCACCACACTAGAAGACAGCAACGCTCCCGACCCTGAGTTTGTGCTGCAACAAGATCTGCTCAAGAAATATATCGTGTACTCTAGGGAGAATGTGCATCCTAAGCTACAGGTCTGTTTTTTTTATTGTGTAAAATCCTCCAAAGACCTACTGTTTCAAGAAGATCACAATTCACTCATATTCTCGTCGGCCTCAGATCAAATAAAAAAAGTAGATACCGCACGGCCTTTGCTAATAGTGAAGCCACAAAACTCGGCTCATTCAAGTAAATACACGCACTCACGCACACACATGCACCAAACTACGCTCATTTTTGTTATTATCGTACGGGTCGTAGTGCAGTAAGTTTGCCTAAAAAATCCCGTCGTGTGTTATTAAATGGTGTAAAAACAACACGAAAGTGAACAAAAAGTCTGAAGGAATATCGTTTCACACGTAAGTACTCACAAGACTATCTTTTATAAGTTATTCAAACACAATTTTGAGGTTATTCCACATAAATAATGTCAATGTCCCGAAATGACGTATCGGGAGAGTGTTGCCAGGAGTTCGTATTTGTAATACCCAAAAATGTGGGTAAGTAAATTGTAGGCAAAGACATAGCAAAATAATTAGGCACAGAGTGGACATAATTATTGTTTTATTTTATAATCATTTCATTTTATGTAAATAGTTATTTTTTTTACTCGTTTCCTTCTACATTCTCGAGTACTTACCTTCTATTTTTTACTATCAAATGTTATTGGTTTTAGGTTGCCAACAAATATTTTAATAAGAGATGAATGGGCAGCTGCTATTCGACACAGTAATTTATGTTGTATTACCTCTATAATCTATGTGTATAAAATGGTAAACTGACTGACTGGGTGATATATCAACGCACAGCCCAAACCCCTTGGTCTACAGATTCCAAATTTGGCAAGTAGGTTCCCTAAGTAGTCTAGGGGTGCACTAAAAAATTATTTTTCAAAATTCAATCTCTAAAGGGGTGAAGCGGGGCTCCAAAGTTTGTTTGGGGAAACAAGATTAGTTAAGACTATTTTATTCGAAACTCCACAGGAGTACTCCTATTGATATATGAGTAGAAACTGGTTTCAGATTTTTTCAGAATTCTTCCGGCCATAGTACTTCCATTCCAGACAATAATTTTAGATTTTACGAACTTCTGCAAAGTTCCTCTGTTCTGCATTGAAACCTACTAATTTATGAGCAACGTCTGGATATGTATATCTTTGAAATTCTGCTGGATCTTGAAATTTACTTACTCATTTTTTTTGCAGTGAAAGTCCCTCACTTTTGAATTAAAATTATCCCGAATGCAACGCGAGCAAAGTCGCGGACAAAGCTATCTAATAATCCTCCGAAACGGCTTGACCGATTTTAATGTTTTTTTATTGTGTATATTTGGTAGGTCAGATAACAAGTTGAAGGATATTTTTAAACCCCTAGGTGACGAGGGTGGTTCAAGCGGACGAAGTCGCGGGCAACAGCTGGTATTGTTACAAGTCAATACTCTATATTAAATTTACTTAAATATACTTTAGTAGTACTTACTACTGGAAAAGTATATTTATAACTCCATGGAAAGGTTTTTTTTCTCCACTCATTAATTCCGTCTTTTTTTGTTTTGTGTTATTTACTTTTAATAAACACTATTTACATAACCTTATTGTATTTTTTTTTTTCGGGACTATCTAGAGACCATTTATAAAGTGATCCTACACACCTCCTACATATTTACAATGTTATTGTAATTTATAAAACATTTATTCTCGCATTGGCATATTACCTATTTTATGCTATTTTAAGGGTTTTTTTTTTCAAAACGTGGCAACACTTCATTTACTCACACATAGTTGAAAAAATGGCGACACTTTCTTGTTCTAAGTGCGGTATCTACTTTTTTTATTTGATCTGAGTCGTCGGCATGCTAACAATCTTGCACCTGTTGCATTGAATTCTTTTTCCCTCAACAGCCGACGAACGACCATACTTAGTAGTAAATTATGCAATTTGTTACAGAACATGGATCAAGACAAGGTAGCGAAAATGTACAGTCAGCTCCGACAGGAATCTCTCGCCACGGGCAGCTTGCCTATCACCGTACGTCATATTGAATCCGGTAAGTCTTACTTATTAATGCATACAAATAAAGATCTGCTTTTTCT
Organism: Xestia ashworthii; assembly: GCA_950022955.1. NCBI lineage: Eukaryota > Metazoa > Arthropoda > Insecta > Lepidoptera > Noctuidae > Xestia > Xestia ashworthii. Next base: position 15,480,486 of record OX465569.1, read on the forward strand.
TTCTTTAATGTTGGAATGTTTTTTTTATGTCAGCCTCATCTCTGTCCCACTGCTGGGCAAAGACCTCATCCATGGCTTTTCAAATTAGTTTAATATATGCCTTCTCCGACCAATCCGTTATTAATGAGTCCAGATCTTCAAGCCAGTTTTACGACTGACATCTCTGGGCACCAACTGTATGACTATCTTCCCCCATCTGCCCAGCTACATCCTAGACCATAAATTATTATATAGACAAGTACAGTGTATGACATTCAAAGACGTCAGCTACAAGATAAAGCTCTAATGCAACATCGAAAACCTCTGAAATGCCGAAAATATGGTTATATTTCTTCAAATTGAGTCAAATTTGTTTGTTCATACATAGTTAGACTTTAGACAGAAGTCTAACTATGACTCAATTTGAAAAAACATAAACATTTCCTATCCTCAACTTTGTCCCCAGTAATTCGTATGAGCGAAGCGCACGCCCGCATGCACCTCCGGCCGCAGGTAGCAGAGGAAGACGTGAACATGGCCATCCGCACCATGCTGGAGAGCTTTGTGGACACGCAGAAGTACAGCGTCATGAGAGCTATGCGACAGGTAATATACATACAAACATCAATAGACCAACAAAATGGCATAAACAGATATAAAGGGTGTAAAACACCTCTTCACGAAGCCGAAAGGCACTTGTTCTCCCCGTCATTGCGATCATTTTTTTTGTTCTAGACCATACCTGGGAACCTTCTAGTTACGGAGATATGGGGGGTCAAAGTTACAACTTTTTGACAAGTTTTTTTATTTTAAATACAGGTTTTTTTTGTAAGATTTTAACTTTTAACACCTCCACGACCCCGTACTATTCAATCCATCCATCAGCACAATGTTTTAAGTGCGTTACATAGATTTCTACCACAAAACATGATTTATAACCTCAAAAAAAAAAGTTGTTTCCCAGCAATAATTTTTGCGTAAAGTTACTTAGTTTGATGTACAGAATGCTTAGTTAATTGATGTTGGCTTTGTGATGAGGTGGTTTACACCCTGTATAGATAGAATACTCTATATTATGTACAACAAATAAATTGTAAGTAAAAAGTAGTGATCTTTCTTTATTTATTTATAGTTAATTAAAACTGCTTAACATAGAAACAGAAAACAAACCAGTCAACTCTGCAGGATTGCTATTTATTCATCTGTAAATGTCTAGGGGAAATTCTACCCATCATACTGAAGACCTTTTGAAAGCCATAATAAAATTATCTGATTCGGAAAGTAGCTTTCTAAAAACTAAATCGCCACTCTGTAGCTTGTATCTTAGTCTGCCTCCAGATTCTAAACTTCTCAATAATTACTGAATCGTTCCCCTACATGCACAGCTGCAAATAAGTTAGACGGGGAGCAAACCAAACAATGTTATTTTCATGTCACATGGCCATTCGTATTTGCTGTCTAATGAGGTCATTGCTAAATACATAATAAAGTATTCATGAAGTCACACTACGCCGCCTACTGGCTTCCTTAGTCTTTTTATATCCAAGTTCAATATTTATAACTAACCAATTTCTTTTCTTCCAGACATTCCAAAAATACCTCTCCTACAAGAAAGACCACAGCGAGCTCCTGTACTACATTCTACGTCAACTCACAATGGATCAACTGGCATACATGAGAGGTCTCCACAACCACTCCCAATCCACCATAGAGATATCTGAACGGGACTTACTAGAACGTGCACGACAGATCAACATCTCAGACTTGAAGCCGTTCTATGATAGTCGGATATTCAAGATGAATAGTTTCAGCTTCGATGCCAAGAGGAAAGTTATTATTCATATCTTGCCGGATGCACCTTCCAGCAGTACTTCCTCTTCGTAATTTGTCTGTTGTATTTTGTGTCCGGTTTTTATTTTATTTTGTGCTAGTGTGTGGATTGGGTCTAATGGTGAATATTTTCGCGATACAGAAACGAATCTCATAAAAATACATCGAACTTGAAAACCAGAACAATCACTGGGCCGTCTTATAAATCTTCCAAATCACACATTTAACATGCAGGGTTGACCTTAATTAACTTTTTTACCGCCAGACCATAATACGCCAAGCCACAATTTCATCTACCATTTTGTCACATATTTGTGTCGTTTTGCGTACAGGGCACGCGCTTGTCACGTATGTGTGACTATGGCGGTCAAAAGGTTAAAAAGCTATAAAACCATCTGCCGTGAATTTAAAACAAACAAAACATCACATACTTATTTGAATTTCATATCATACACATCATTCATACACTTCGATCAATATTGATCGAAGTCAATACATCACTCCCCGACCCTTGAATTGAACTAAAACCTCTCGCAACGCGAACGGCTTGCGCATTCTTAACCACTACCAGTCCACACGGTATCATATTTTTTACCGCTACCCACCTTTAAAATATCACTACATTATAATAAAGCTTTAACATTATCTGAAAATGATTCTTTTCATGCCCATTATACCTGTTTCCACTAAAACCACGAGCCTAAATAAATTGCACTATTGGACTTTTTCGGGACAATTCCCCAATGCAATAATATTTAGGCGGTTATTTTACGTGTCGCTTACTGTTAGTGAAAACAGGCATAAGTGTTTTATAGTATAAGTTGTTATGTATCTGTTTTTATTTCTCGATTGTTCTACGAATTCTGTGCTGGCCCCAGAAATCACGTCATTAAAATGTATAGAAGCTTAACAAACCTAATTATAGAAATCGATCTAATATCTGCAAATAGAAACGCCTAAACCCTATAAACGAGGTCAGCTTGTTCAAAATTAAATATTCATGAAGAAAAGTAGTCTTATTTCGAAGCTTTAATTTAAGAAACCGATCGATACACCGAAGTTGCATTGTCTGACTTGCCATTCGATTGTAGACCAAAATCCTTTTGAGGGTAAATCAATTTTTGTTTGTTGTATAGTTCATATGTGACTCCGTAATTTTGTATTGTTATCATGGTTTCATTGCTTCTTTGAGGCATATAATTGTTAAAGAATAATATGTAGTAAGTTGTAACTGTTGTAAGTGCCTTTGTCAGTACAAAAACAAAATTGGATGTATTGTAAGTTGTGTAGTAATAATTATGTGTTTACTATCTGTATTGATATCATTTTGTAATAATAAGTACTATAACCATAACTCTTGGGTTTTACTTACTTTTTATTATCCACATCTGAAATCCAAAATTCACATCGAGTTGCACAAGACTTCGTATTTCGCCTCTGCAGATCAGTTAAAATTTTGGAATTATAGGTAATATGGTTTATGTCATATGGTAATATGGTCACGAGGTGGTGGTGGCGGCCCCGACTAAATCTGGCGTGGTGCCGTCATCTTGACGTTCATTGGAAGTATTTGTAAGTTCGACCCTAACATAGTTGGGAAAAAGCTAGTCAGATGGTGATGATGTATTTGGTTTCTACCAGTATAATAATACGATGGAACATCAACATTAGAAAGAATCAGAATTGCAAAAAAACCGGCCAAGTGCGTGTCATACCATTATAGCCCCCTATAATTTGTTGTTATAGCGGCATGAGAAATACATCATTATTTTTGTGAAAATTTCAACTGTCTAGTTAACACAGTTCATGAGATTCAGCCTTACAGCCACCAGATAGACAAACAGATGGACAGTGGGAGTCTTAGTAATGGGGTCCCGTTTTTACCCTTTGGGTACCATAAAAGGGTTTCTGGAACAGATTTTAGTACTTTAATCAATACATAAATATACATACATGAGAGCAGCGGTGGCCCAGTGGTGGCGGCCCCGACTTAAGAACATTAAGTCGTGGGTTCGAACCCAGGCAGGCGCATTACTTTGTGTAAGTTATTTCATCACCACTGCTCTCAAAAACGGTGAAGGAAAAAATCGTGAGGAAACCGGCATGTCCTAGAATCAAAAATTCGAAGACATGTGACATCTACCAACCCGCACTGGGCCCGCGTGGTGGATTATAGCCCATACTAGTGATCTGTGCCCACACGCAAAATACGCGCATTGACGTGGAGTTGCGGACACCAGCCCGTTGTACAATACAAATATACAATACATACATACATACGTTGGTACTTGTCTTTTAATTGATTGCAAGCAGTGGAAGGTCAATATTTGTCTGGCAGTGACAAATGTGATGCGTTGCGCCTCACTAGGTAGGTATACTAACAGAACATAAATAAAAGGTATTTGGGCAAAGTAAATAAATAACAGGATTTATCCCATTTAAATTATATTTCCTTTTATATCAAAATTCTTACATTTTTTCTATTAAATCATGAGACTATGTAATTGAAGAAACATTTTACTATACAGTCTTAGAAAATATTACGTCTATGACATGTATAATATGTAATTGATAATTAACTTTAAGTCTATGCTATATTAACACAGCAGTTTCACAAAGCACAAACACAAAATGACTAAATTTCCACTAACTTAAGTTTGTTAGACAATTTTATAGTTAAACCATAGAGTATTATAACATCAACAAACTTTGGCTTTGTTTTTAATTATACAATTTATCAAGTGCTTTGTTTCCCAATATTGTCAGTGGAAATAAAGCCTAACATTAAATTATCGTATCTCTAAAATTCTCAATAACTCACTCATACACATAAAATTACTTTTAGCATCTCATAGAATCATTTAAACTACAAACATTCAACAATTTCACAGCATTTAAACTAGGAAGAATGGCGCCAAAACCCATTTAGCTCTTTTCTAACATCAAATTCTTTTTTTAAATGACTATTTTAAAAATCTACGAAAAAAAGTGTAACTTCAATAATCTGCTATTGATAATTATTTAAAGGCTAAATGAGATAAGTGCCACTACTTACAGAAATTAAAAAAATAAATAGATTATAAACATTGTCTGCAGGTTAAAAATATCTTAAAAACAGTGTCATATTTTATACTAAAACCTTATTTTTAATGTCCAGCATTATAATTCACTGGTGATTGTTTAGCCTACATTCAATTCTTAACTACTCAATTGGGGGTAGGTGATGGCTGGTAATAGCATTGAACCTCTTTGCGACTGAATACAAATTCTAATACATGTATTACATAGGTACACAAGAAGATGAAAATATAAAAAGAAAGTGGAAAGGTAAAAGTATCAAACACGAAACAGAAATCTTTTTTTTACAAACTGCACATTCTTTTATAAGATAGACTAAATAAACATTCAAAAACAATATCTGGGGGTCTAAAAAAGCCACTTTAGCAGAATCATATTTTGAATCACGTTAAAATTTAAAATTCTTAAAATGGACTTTATGTTATGAAAATAAGGTCCATTTTATCAATTTAATTTTTTTAAGATGATTCAAATTATGAGCGGCCATTTGAGGCCCGCTGTGTACTAAGACCTTATTCTTTAATGTTAATCCGCGATATTTACAGGCACTGCCCAATATAAGGATCAAAAAATAAAAAAATGTAATAACTAATACCAGTCACAACTTACCAGCGAATACCGACTATCTTCTTAACAATCGGAACACGATTCAGAACCGCTGCTGCTTTCGCTGTCACTCTCAGAGTCACTGCTGCTACCGCTGTCTGAATCATCTGAGCTACCGGATTCTGATCCCGAGGAGCTCCCGGAGGAACTGTTGCTGTTGTCAGAGCAGTCCGCGCAGTCTTCAGTGCGTTTCTTTTTCTTGGGTATCTTGCAACTTCCAGTGCTGAAACAAGTTGGAAAATTAAGAAAGCGCCTTAAATGTTATCTGCTTGACTTCCTTTGAGGTGTGGGTAGTTTCCGTTCTATGGAAAATTTTACTTGCATAAAAACATCAAAAAATAGACTCAATTTACGATGTATTATTTTAGACGTATTGTCCATAACACATAAACATAATTTTTGCAGTGAATTATGAAACGAGATAACTACGACATGTCAAAACCAGTAAAAAATCTTATTGGAGGTAGAAGAACAAGATGGCTATATTTTTCTAGAAAAATCTACATCTATGGCGGACATCAAACATTTAATCATAAAATATACTTAAATGTACCTGCATGATCCCTCTTCCCGCGACTTCAGATTCTTCTTGAAAACCTGCGTACGTGAAGGACGCACCAGAATCTTACGCTTGCCCGTACATTCGTAGCTCCAGTGGCCATATTCAAGGCATTTCTGGCAACGGATCCCTTGGGGAAATGCTGCCGCCAACGCTGCTTGCCTATATAAATAAAACAATATTAATAACAAGCAATACGCACAACAATAAACACATCAAACGGAGGGAAGCAATGGAATACTTTTTCTTTTGCGCCTGATGTCTATTGTAAGTTCCCAAAGTCATGATGGAATATTCCAGTTAGCTGTGCAAGTATAAGTAGGTAGGTGGTCACTTTTACATGAACTGATAAATGACTATCGTTCGCTAATACTCCCAAAACAAGAATGAATATTATCAGAAAATCGCAGAAAAAAGAAGCATGGAAAATAAAATATTTGTCAACTTGTCGTTGTCAAACACAGCGCAGATAATAAAGAGAATTCTATTTTGTCGATGACATATTTTTGATATGAATCCGAACGAACTATGATAGAACTTGTTTTCTTTTGACGTAATATTTCACTTTCTTCATCTTCCATTAATTAATAAAGCACTGACATGAAAACCTTTTCAAAATCCATCTCAATGAGGGATTTTCTCTCGGACCAATAATCATACGTATGACTATTGGTCCGAGGATTTTCTTTTTCAACTGTTCCCTAGTCGCTGGATAGGTGCCGCTGATCTCGTTACGTTACTGCAAGTAACAAAACGTTACATAATTTAACTTGGACCTAATGGTTACGTATATTCGAAAGCGTATGCAAATGAAAGTGTCCCTCAACGAGCGTATGTGACGTGTGTGTTTTCAAGCGTTTTGGCTTTGGCACACCTCCTAGTAACGTAGCCAGATCAACGCCATCTACCGAGTTCATGGAAACTATTTCTTTTTTAAACTTTTCATTCACGACGATTTCTTCGGCGCGTTCGTTTCTTCCGGTGCAGATATGTACGCGACGAAGCCTCCTTGACTTCGTTTTTTTGGACTCGTTCGGCTCGGATACGTGTGCAATCCCCTTAAAAAGTTGTGAAATGAAACCTAAAAGCAAGTTTAGTAGACACGTCATGAATTTAAATCGCAGTAAACTCGTTACCTGCGTTACAGCATAAGCTAAGCATAAGCTGGGACAGACGGCCTCTTCTCTACGAAGACGACCTACGATACTTTTGACGACCCGAATGGCGCAGCGGTAGTGAGGCTGCCTTACGTTCTTAGGGTCCTGGGTTCGAATCCCGGTAGGAGCAAATGTTTGTGTGATGAGCATGGACATTTGTTTCCGAGTCATGGATGTTTATATGTATAATAAGTATGTATTTACAAACAAAAAGTATATAACGTAGTATATCAACTGTCTGGTGACCACGACACAAGCCTTGCTTAGTGTGGCACCAGACGGCGCTGTGTGTAATGTCCAGCGATATTTATTTTATTATTATTTATTTATTTATTAGAGGGAATGGGCTAGACTATAATCCACCACAGTGGCCCAGTGCGGGTTGGTAGATGTCACATGTTTCGAATTTTGGTTCTAGGCGATATGACGGTTTCATAACGATGTTTTCCTACACTGTTTTTTAGAGCAGTGGTGATGAAATAAGTTACACAAAGTAATGGGCCTGCCTGGGCTCGAACGCACTACTTACTGTTAGTCGGGGCCGCCCGGCCGCCATCACTGGACCACCGCTGCTCTCTCGTTACAACTTCAGGGATAATGTTGCCGATTCTGTTAGCCATATGGTAAAACGCTTTGGTTGTGTGTATATGCAACGCGACGTACGCACAGCAACACATCAAGCAAGCATTTCCAGTATAATTAGACCTCTCTCAAACATGTCTCCTGGCGCACTGCTACAACACACGTGGTAAGCGTTGATCAATTATCCGTTCAACACTATAGATGTAGTTCATGTAGAAATATACATAGTAATAAAGTAAATCTATTCGATACTAAATTCTATGCAACTGCTCTTGCTTCGCGCACAGGAATTCTCGTAGCCATAAGTAGGTAATCTTCTTTCATACTCTGATGAAAGAACACAAGCTAATCAATCAATCAATTATTTTATTATCAGGCATCCTAAGGCCCATAGATGAAATACACAAAATATCATAACAACATAAAAATATACTAACACATACAAAATCTAACTTGTAAGCTATGAACTATCACACACGATGACACGAAGAGGCGGCGTCGTGTTACGCTGTGCGGTGTCATGTAACCTGCCGCGAAAACGTCGGTAGACTACACCCTTCGGCCAAAACGCTTCGTTGAGAAACTTGTCGAGGTATTGTGTCGGAACTCGCACCACAAACGACTTGAAGTTGGTGTTGTGACGCGGCTCCAACCTCTCGACCCTCAAGGTCCAGCTGGTCTTCACGTCCATGTACTCAACGATCTCCTCAACCGTCGTGGAGTGATGCAGTCGGCACACATACAGCAACATCGTTGGTATCGCTGGACGCAGCAGCATATTTGGCCCTGACAGTACCAGTACCGCATTGATTGCGACAAGTAGGCTTCTTCTTCTTCTTCTGAACTAAGGTGAAGCCGTCCTCATCACAGTCCTGCTTTGCTGGACAGCGCTGTACCGGATTTCTCAGAGGGGTTTTACAGCGACGGTTCTGCTTTCGGGTTTCAGCTGCTTAGGTTGTATTGCAGCTGAATTATTTGAGGCAGCAATTGCGGAGGTGCTAATCACAGATTACTATATTAGTAGCTAGCTAGTGCTAATGGTGGAAAACGACCCAAGAGCTAGACTAACCCGACACTATACCGAAGACATCCCGGATTTCAGCCTGTACGAGATTAGGATGGCTCTGAAACAGCTCAAAAACAACAAGGCACCGGGTGATGACGGAATTACGGCCGAACTCCTGAAGGCGGGTGGAAAACCGATACTTAAGGCCCTTCAGAAGCTGTTTAATTCCGGCGTCGTACTCGAGGGGAAAACGCCACAGGCATGGTGCAGGGGTGTGGTGGTACTCTTCTTCAAGAAGGGTGACAATGCCCGGTTGAAGAATTACAGGCCCATCTCACTTCTAAGCCATGTCTACAAGTTGTTTTCAAGAGTTATCATGAATCGTCTCGCGCGCAGGTTTGACGATTTCCAGCCACCCGAACAAGCCGGCTTCCGAAAAGGCTTTAGCACCGTGGACCACATACATACGCTTCGGCAGGTTATACAGAAGACCGAAGAGTATAACTTGCCTCTCTGCTTAGCGTTTGTGGACTACGAAAAAGCCTTTGATTCGATCGAAACCTGGGCTGTGCTGCAGTCTCTCCAACGGTGCCAAATTGACTATCGGTACATCGAGGTGTTGAAGTGTTTGTACAAAAACGCCACCATGTCAGTCCGACTTCAGGACCAAGCCTCGGAGCCTATCCTTCTGCAGCGAGGTGTAAGACAGGGAGACGTCATATCTCCGAAACTGTTCACCGCTGCACTGGAGGATGTCTTCAAGGTTCTGGACTGGAGAGGGCTAGGCATCAACGTCAAAGGCGAGTACATCACTCACCTTCGGTTTGCCGACGATATTGTGGTCATGGCTGAGACCATGGAGGACCTCAGTACAATGCTCGATGACCTCAGTAGAGCTTCCGAAAGAGTGGGTCTAAAAATGAACATGGACAAGACGAAGGTCATGTCGAATGCCCATGTCACACCCATTCCTATCAAGATCGGAGACTCTACACTCGAAATTGTAGACGATTATGTATACCTAGGACAAACGGGCCAGTTAGGTAGGTCTAATTTCGAGAAAGAGGTCAATCGTCGAATCCGACTCGGCTGGGCAGCGTTCGGGAAGCTGCGCGGTATCTTCTCGTCCCACTTACCGCAGTGTCTCAACACGAAAGTCTATGACCAGTGTGTGTTGCCAGCGATTCAAACGGGACCGAAACGTGGTCGCTCACAATGGGCCTTATCAAAAGGCTTAAAGTCACCCAAAGGGCAATGGACAGGGCTATGCTCGGAGTTTCCTTGCGTGATCGAATCAGAAATGAAGACATCCGCAAGAGAACCGACGTAGCCCGAAGAATTGCTAAACTTAAGTGTCAGTGGGCATGGCACATTGCTCGCAGAACGGATGGCCGATGGGGCCGAAAAGTTCTGGAGTGGCGACCGCGAACCGGAAGACGATGCTTTGGAAGACCTCCCACTAGGTGGACCGATGACCTGGTGAAGGTTGCGGGAATCCGGTGGATGCGAGTCGCAAGGGCCGGTCCCTTGGCGACGTGGCGTGGTCAATGTGGCGACACTTGGGGCAGGCGTATGTCCAGCAGTGGACGTCTTTCGGCTGAGATGACGATGATGATGATGAATGGTGGACGAGACTGAAGCCAATGAGGGATTTTCTTTTTCAGCTCTTCCCTAGTCGCCGGATAGATGGCGTTGGTCTGACTACGTTACTGCAAGGAACAGAACATCACATTATTTCAGTTGGACCTAATGGTTGTATTCACAGAGCATCTTTATATACGGGAAAGTTGTATTTGGAAGCTTATGCAAACGAAAGTGTCAGTCAACGAGCGTATGTGACGTGTGTTTTTTCAAGCGTTTGGGCTTTGGCACCTAGTAACGTAGTCGGATCAACGCCAGCTATCGAGTTCATGGAAACTATTTTTTTTTATTCTCAAAATGAAAACCTCTCATAGACATGGTACACAGGAACAGAATATACCTAGTAATTTACATTCGAGGAAAATATTATTTATAGCTTTGTGGCACTAGATTTTAACGACATTTCTAACAAATGTGTAGTACATATAAACCTAATAATAATGAGCCATCCCAAAACCCAATAGCATTATACTCGTAGACGGATTACTATTGTAGAAAAATTCTAACTACATAATCTTTTCAAAATTACTATTTTGTAAACAATTCTTTGTAATTTAATTAAGGATTCATAAAGTTAATTCACATTCACTCAATGAATTAAACCTTTACTCTTGACTTCTTAACAAATTATTACAAACCTAAGTAATCCCATCCCAACATCACATTTTGATTACTTTTAAATTCTAACTTCTATATTCAATATGACTCACACCTCACTGAATAATGTCCGAAATAAATTCTTTTCATGGGTAAACGGAAAGTTGAGCGACCGCGTCGACTAATATTATTGTTAAAACAAGTTTTTGTATGAGTCACTAACTAGATTTAATAAAGGGAAAAAAAAGAAACCGTCGAACGAAACGCAATCTGCCAATTTTGACAGATATTACGTGGAGAATATGTGCTGTGCAGTCTGTGGTAAAAAGTTTTGCAGTCAGCTGCGCGCATCTCGCAATAAATTTTAAGAATTTCATAATAAAAATAAATTGCCGGTTTACGGTTTGAAATGTCCAAAAAGAATCCAGCTGTAATAAAATGTCGGACTGGTATTGGCGGGTAATTGCTTTGAAGGCAGCCTTCGCTTTAACTTTTATCGTTTGTAGTGTACGTGCTGAGGATACAGTGCAAAAGTTACCGTTCTGCAATCCTACTATTGAAAAGGATGGTTCGGCTCTTAACGAGTAAGTTCTACAAGCTATTTTTCATTCAGCTTTTGTTAGTATTCCTTAGAAAAGTATTGATTTACCACGGATAAACTTTTTGAGAGTGTTATTGAGTTGCAAAAGGTTTGTTTACAAAACAATTTTATTGGAGGCTGAAATCTGCTGCTGATACTAAAACAGGTTTCTTTGCACATTCACTACTTCATTTTAACGACATAATCGCTACTGTTTACTTTATGTAATACAAATACTTTTACCAAAAAAAAATTAACTTTCTTGAACATGTCATGACATGCTGTGCATTTCAAAATACTTTTTCTAGAATGTGCATGGAATTGCCTGTAACTGCCTGTGTTGTCTTAACTCTTGCATAGTTTTGTAATCAAGTAGAAAATGTAAACATTATGTTAAAAACAAAGTATCAATCGAATTACTTTCAACCTTGATAACTTATCTCCATTACTTGCCTAATTATTTATAGCTGCTTGATGTTTTGTAATTTTATCTAGTTCATATTTTTGTGTTATGGAGTTAAGTATAATGTTATTTTGGAAAATATAGGCTTTGTCAATTTATTATTTTGGTAATAATATTAAAACAAATATGATTTTAGTCAAATAAAGCATTCCACAGCATTACTGTCCACATAAAAACAAAAGGATTTTATTTTTAACCTATGTAGCGTTTAAAAGGACAATTTTTACAATCGGATTTTTGTGTAAAGGCTAGATTACCCCGAAATAGGTTCCCAGGTAACTGCAATTTGTTTTGGGGATTGATTTGTCATTAAAATGGAGTCATCCTTAAATGCAAAAGTGACACTGTCTGTCTTTTACCTTTTTACAACTCAACTTCAATGTAATCATACCTTTTCTCTTTATAAGAACTAAACTTGAAAGTGTTTACAATTGTCACTAATCACTTCTTTGCAGCCTGGTGATAGTGAGCACATTAGATGGAAGACTGACAGCGTTCTCAACAAAGAATGGCAACAAAGCTTGGGATGTGGAGACACAGCCGCTGCTCTCCTCCAATCTGCACCATGTTGAGGTATTTATACATTTCACTCAGTAACAATAAGGGTGTGATGTTATTATTATCATAATATTACCCAGAAGATGTTCACAGCTGAATGAATATATATCTGCTGCTAGGTGTTGCTGCTAGCTGATAAGTGTCCCTGTGTTGCAATTGCATTCACTCCTGTGCCTTTCCCACCCAGGCAACATTTTAATATCTTACACTCTAAATATGGCATTCTGTTTTGAAATTTCAAGGGTGGTCCATTACTTCTTAGTACTTATAGTATAAAAATCACATGTCACTTGTCAAACCACCCAACTAAATCTGAAGACATTTTGCGAATGCGTATTATCGGTTCCAGCTTGAAAGATAGGACGATTTTTGACCTCATAGGTGGCCCTGTGCGAAGCAGGGGTGGATCGCTAGTTTTATAAGACTTTTGAAGACACCTACCAATGTGGCATCTACCAATCCAAACTGGGCCCGTGTGGTGGATTATAGCCCGTACCCTCTCATAGAGAGGAGGCCATGTGTCCCAGCAGTGGGAACATTAATAGGCTGATGAGGATGATGATGACGATGACACACTTAAGTGACTTAAATCCTCAACCGTTAATTCATTATTAGTAGTAGTGTGATACTGATTCATTAATAAAATATCTTATCACTTATCATTCAGTGTTTGGTGATTGTTATAATCAGTTTTTTTACAAGACGTTTTCATACCATCCACTGAATTAGTAAGTTAGCAACTGTATCAAAGCAACCATTTCAAATCCGAACGGAGTGTATCTAAGTGTGTCGAAACAGCGCTATGTTGCGTTTTCAACTATCAGCACCAAGCAAAACATTGAATATCCAGTGCGTTGTGAAAACGAAGCTGATGTTGGTTGGGACTGCCCCTATTGGCAGTTATCCATTTGATTCCTCAAATATAAGAATTACTGGAAAATATTTAATTGGAATTTGTAATTGTGTATGACAAATCAAGGACTATGCTAAAACTGGGAATTTCACATACCATTGTTTACTAATTTGAAATATTTGCTAGCCAAATTAACATTTTATGAAGGTTTTTCCTAAATTAAACTGTTTTCCAGTTGCAAAAATGTTGGCAAAATTCCATTTGAATTGTTTTAATTAGGCTTCTCCTAGATTTCAGAACCAAAAATCAAAAGATATTCGACATTCACAAAATGGCATTGAACCAGTCTATTTAATTACGTCCCAACCCAAGTTATTTCATGGCTTTAGTCAAAACTTGATAGCAGAATTCAACACCCTATACCTACTAAAAACTGTGATAACTGCATAGAACATATTATATGATACTTGTTCATCGATTTAATGAATTACATAAGTATATCACTGTTCATTCGACGAAGACGCGTTCCTCTCTACCTTATTACCATGTGCGCAACACTACACTATGTTCCACAACACAAATTACTGACGTTGCTCAAAAAGCCGCTAAAGTGGGACTGGGCTGGCCACGTCTGCTGCATGCCCAATGAGCTGTGGGCCAAAATACCCACAATGTGAAGCTCTGACACAGCCAAAAGGCGACGCGGTAGACCTCGTAGGAGATAGCGGAAGAAGAAGAAGATCGAAGAATTTGGAAGTCATGGGGAGAGGTCTTGGATAGTAATCGGATGACGCAGGCTAGCAGTGACGGTAGCTTGTCTGGGTGTGCTAGGTCGTTCCAAAGGGGTAATTTCCGAGTTCCAACTCCTAGACTAAATGATAAATGATATTTATTCAGCAAGTAGGTTTTCTCAAACACTTTTACACGTAATTTTTTTTAAACTAGCTGGGGCCGGTGTTTCGTACCTGACTACTCTGAGAAGAAACAGCCGAAACAAACTCAGAGGTCATAGTCTCTTTTGAAGTCCAGACAATCTTGCTTAATTCACATGAGGACTATGCAGATTAGTGTCTGAGATGGTCTGGGGACTACTCCATATCACTTACCATCTTGTTTCACCAACAGCTCACATCAGGAGGCAAGTGGGTCCGCCTGGTGCCGTCACTCAGCGGCTCCCTGTACAGTCTCAGTGGAGACACCATTGAGCCCCTGCCTTTTGACGCGGAGCAACTACTGTCGTCTTCATTCAAGTACTCCGATGACCTGGTTATAGCTGGTGAGTGATTGTTTTTTTTTTCAACTAGATTTCTTCAGAAAAAACCTATTCGTCTTGCACCCTAAGGGTGCTTACATAAAGAAACAGGTTTCCGGTACAGACAAATCGGTACGGGTCGGTACCGATCGGTACAGTGTTGACTTGCATAAAGAAACAGGTGAATCGGTCCTTAGTGACAATCATGGCCTCCAGTTCGTCGGACGAAGATTTTTTACTTTTAGAAAGTACTTACGTCAAATATAGAAAGAGAAGAACAGAAAAAGAACTAAATATGGAACATATTATCATTTATTCTTAAAAGATATAAAGGACGATGAAAAGGAATTTTATGATTATACAAGGATGACTCAAGAAACGTTAATTTTACTACATATTAAATATAATATTAAATATAATAACATTATAAAGAGGAAAACTTTGTTTGTTTGGTTGTAATGAATAGGCTTAAAAACTACTGGACCGTTTTTAAAAATTCTTTCACCATTCGAAAGCTACATTATCCACGAGTAACATAGGCTACATTTTATCCCCATACTCGCACGGGAACGGGAACTATGCGGGTGAAACCGCGTGAGGTCCACTAGTATGAAATAAAATCGAACATCGCTTAATTAAGAAATGGTGTAACTGGCATGTTCAACCAATTTTTCATTTCCAAACTGATCTCTTTCCAATACATGTCTGTAACATTTCTGTTGCTGTGGAACTTGTTTTGTCCCATAAACATTGTTTATCAAATACCAAGGCTATCAAAACTTCGTTATCCAATTTATCCATTTTCAATATTATTAACACACACCCTACACCAGTAAATGCTTAAACCCGTATGGCTCGGTCCAGGTAGTCGGCACCGACAAGTTACAACCTGTTTCTTTATAAGTGAGTCAATAGAATTATATTGAAATATTATGCCTGTACCGATCGGTACCGACCCGTACCGATTTGTCTGTACCGGAAACCTGTTTCTTTATGTAAGCACCCTAAGTCGAGTTTTCCGACAATTTCACCAGAGGGGATCTAGTTATGATCCCTAGAGCCCAAATCATCAAACATTTTTTCAGCTGCAAAACCATCATCTGCCCGGTAATTAAAGATTTTAAACATGAACAAAAAAAAAATGTTTTTTGATCCCAGGAGTTGAAAAAAATATGGGTGGAACCTTTTTTCAAATCTACCTACCTCCTACTGCGGCTGGCCGAAGGGATTTTTATGTAATAAGTTATTAAGATATCCTTGAAGATCCTGTGGCTAAATAATATCAGCCGCTCTGTTTAATCTTCAGGTTAAACCGCGCTTGCCTAGGTAGTTCCGCGGATGGGTAACCACCCATTACATACCAAGTTTCGGTTTTCCGTTTAAGCCGTTGGTCCCGGCTGTCATTTGTAGATCTTTGACAGTTGTTACTGGTAGTCGATGGCACGAAAGTCTGACAACCAGTCTTACCAAGGGGTATCGTATTATTACTCAGTACTGAGTCGTGGAGGTCAGATAGGCAGTCGCTCCATGTAAAACACTGGTATTCAGCTGTATCCGATTACTTTGTTAGACTGGAAGTCGACCCCAACATAGTTGGGAAAAGGCTAGGTAGATGATGATATGACTTCTCGCTGTCAATAATCACTGCGGGTGTCTAACAATAGGCTAGTTTCCACCATCAATAAATTGCAAAACTAATTAGTCCGTCAGTTAGAGTATTGGAAAATAATGGACACGTATTTTTTGTTTTTGTAAATCACTGAGTACTGACAAAGATAAAACGCATCAAAACTCGGGAGTGGGGGCTCGTGACGTCACGACGCACTAAAAACTATAGCACGGCGTGACGTATTGCGAATTTTAAAAGCGTCGTATCTTCGTCAATTTTGGTTTATGTAGGTAACAAAAGAAAAAATACGGGTCAAATATTTTTTTATAATCTAACTGACGGACTTATTAGATTTTTTTAGGACACAAGGCTATTATGATGATTCATAAGTAAACTTAGGTACTTAGTAAGCATATGGAAATCTTAGATGAAAATATTCACCTATTAGAAAGCGCGAAACCGGTTCATGTGACCTTCATTCGCGATATGACGAAATTTTAAAGTTTGTTGCATCGATCCTAAATCCTTAGGCATTCTAACAGTGTTTATTCATATGTAAATTAGATTTTTAACATTAAGAAGTTAAGTTTAGACAACGCAAAAACACTCAACTTAAAAACCATAATAATGAAGCCTTAACGTTGTGGTCAAACATTGTACTTATATACTGACGTGTTAGTCTAGTGACCGAAAGCGCTATCGTTGAGCACGAGTTCCTGGGTTCGACAAGTTCGATATATTTCTAAGGTTTTGTACCAGGATTTTTACATTAGCAGCTCGTAATAAGGATTTGATTAGATTAAAAATCTACCGAATTGTGGGTGTACTTCAGGCACAAGTGCACAACCCATTGTTTAAAACTTAATTAGACCATTACAGGCACTTTTGAATGTCAAAAAACCTATAAAAAGCAAAGTTAAAGTCACAATCACAGGCATAATAAATTTGAAAAAGTACTGTAGTTGCATATTTCAAAGCATAGAACCTATAGAGAAGAAACTCCATGGACACTCTTTTAAATCAAAAACATCATCATCATCTTAATGCCTAACCTTTTCCCAACTATGTTGGGGTCGGTTTTCATTCTAAACTAATGCAGCTGAATATCAGTATTTTTCATGGAGCGACTGCGTATCTGACCACTACAACCCAGTTAGTACTCTTTTAAATCAAAATATTGTTACAAAATCTTGGTTGCATCATTCATGTCCATGTGTTTGAAGAGTCACAACTCCACAGGCCGAAGACCTCAAAGCTAATCTATAAATACCGCGAAAATCGCCAAATCTGATTAACATAACATAACAATAGCCAATATTATACCTAACAGATACCTCTATGTAAATAAACAAGACAAACATAGTCGGTTAGATAACGTCATTAAACGTAATCGCGTTGATTACGCGTCTAGTCGGGAGTTGACCAATGTCGTCTCACCACGACATTGTCAGGCCGCGAACTACGTGCGCTCTCTATGCGTGAAGTATTTATAGAGATTCTGTTGAGGCGGGTGGGCTTTTATATATAAATAGATTTTGTTTTCTTTCTCCCTGTTTTGATATTTTATCAGTTAAAAAATTAGGTACTTAAATAAAATATGGATAGTTCATTACTCCTTGGTGGTGAATAACGGATAGGCAGCACTTCTGATTGTTAAGATTTTCTTTACATTGGCCCTAAAGCAGTAGATAGAAATTACTTATATTGTTGTTTTTTTTTGTGTGTGAAAGGGGGCGAGACGGAAAAAAATCTTACGAAAAAGTTGTCAAACCACTTTTTTTCTTTTTAAAAATAAATGAAGGTTGCAATGCGTTTGTTTCATTTCTATTTCGCATTGAACAGTGTGGTGTCGCGACGATTATTTTTGTTGAGTGAACATTATATTTGTTAATAATAAAAAAAAATATTATTATAAGTAACTTAAAAAAAAAAAACTTCACTAGTTAATCGAAAGAACTTCGTTCCATCCGGGTGTCCCTTGACACCTCTCAAGTTTTTTTTTTTTGAACTTTCATGTGAATACAGACACGGCGCGCGGCGGCCCAAATACACAGATATAAACGTAATAATTCTGGTTCCTTAAATCCTTACGTTTTAAAACCATAAGATTTTTTTGGAAGAATGTCGACTGAGGTTCTTAGCTGCGCTACCTACCACAAAATGCAAAAGTATAATAAAAAAATAAGGTTGGACTAAACCACAATAGATAGAGCTAAACCATTTTGTAGCGAACTAAATGAAACACTGACTATCACTCCATGTTTGTTTTCGTCTGAAACCTCGAATGTTTTTATCAGCGGTGGCGTGAGGCAAATTGGCCAATTGCCAGCCACCTGGTTTAGTAAACTCATAAACTTTTAGCCGGCTGAGAATGCAGGCGCTTCAACTAGTCGACAATAGCACGCCTGCTTACAGGGTAAAATTTTAATCAAGATTTGATTACTATGAAGTTCTAGGTATTCCAATTGTAAATACAAAAGTCAAATTCGTTACGGATTTTGATTGAATTTAGCAGACAGGTACAGTATGACGGGGGTTAGGACAAAAGATAGTTTTTTATCCTGATAGTACCTTCTCGTGGGACAAACATGTTACATAACATCAACCCTGTAATCCGCGAAGGGTTAAACAAGGCATTGATTTGAGGATTGAGCAAGACCTTATGAAATTCTTAAAAAAAAAACATGTAAATAAATAAATAAAACTAGCTGACCCGCGCAACTTCGTCTGCATCACATATAGACATAATGCAATTTTGCTTACCTCTGTAACTTATTAGCTTGATTATATATGTATAGCCTAAGCTATGTTCTTCCCCAGGATGAAATATGTCTCCTGGCCAAATTTAATTTCGATCCAATCAGCCGCTTAGTCGGGAAAAGGTAGCAAATAGACAGACAGAGTTACTTTCGAATTTATAATATTAGAATGGATATTAGTATGGAAGTATGGATTAGTATATGGAAGTATGGATATGTGATATGTCATGACATGTGTGGTTAGTCTTATGTGACAAGGTAAATGACTGACTCACTCCGTCACGCTTTGCATAAAACCTTTCGTTTAAGGGGCCGGCGGAGCATGCATTTTTCATACAAACGTAATACCAAAATAATATGAAAATCAAACATATTCTTAAGGTAGTGTGTATTTATTTGGATTGGATTACAGAATATCTGTGTTCCCAAATATATATTTTGAAAGGACAATGATACATAGACGAGATATGAGGAATTTAAAATTTCTATTGAAAACTTATTTTTCTCATAACTCTTGTTTAAATCAGTGTGTATTTGGGAACCTAGATATTCTGTAATCCAATCGAAATAAATTTACACTACCGTAGAAATATGTTTGATTTACTAATTATTTTGGTATTACGTTTGTATGAACTACGCATGCTCCGCAGGCCTCTTAATGCTTGTTGGCTTTTTTTCTTAGATGTTATGGCTTGTTACTTTCTGTATATTGTGTAGAAACATACCGTAACCAAACATATTCCTTTCGCTTCGTCTAGATTGGTTTTGTTACTACTCATACACGGCTTTTTGTTCCGCTACGTTACTTGAATACCTTATTACGTCAAACTACAGTGTTTTAGCAAAAAACACTGATTTTATAGTTGTAAATTAAAATCGATACAATTTCTTCGCCATTCGCTTACTGCGAATCTAAATTATGTCGGCCCAAAACCCAGCTACTAGTTTGGCGCTTTCGGTAGCGTCCATCCGTTCCTGTAGTGAACAAACAACATGACAAGCAGGACTCGATATTAATTAAGTGCCGCATCGTTTGTGGAACAGCACCACATTCACACTCCAGGGCAGAGTCATTGCCAGGGCTGCGGGACTGTTCGAAAGAAATACCGTGGCCCTAGAACGTAAAGGGCGAGGAAGGAACATGGATGGGTTTTAGTCAGTAAAATGAGTAAAAGTCTGACACTCCCTCCCGCTCCGCCCAGAGTGGGAGAAGTCATTTGACGATTTCCCATCCGAAAAAAAAAAAGGGCAGAGTCATTAATACTGCAATGCCGGCTGATATAGAGCAGAGCATGGCAGACGTCTATTAAGTTTTAAATTATTGGCGGAATGTTATGCTATGCAAACGGTACATCCCCACACGGATTTATCAGCATCCTCTAGGCATCATTTAACATTTAAAAGACCCCTCCAAATAGTTAGGTTCAGTGATTAGTTAAATTTATATTTAATCAACCCGTTGATGTCTATTGCAGAACACTAGCTTTTTAAATTACCGCTACCATTACAGTTTTATGTCACGGTTGACCAAATAATTAGCGTTTTAAACGGCGACGTTTAAAATTAAAATACAGGATATCGCTGCTTCTTATTTTCATAAGTGAATTGACGTCATTTATGAATGAACTAAATAATATTTACAAGGAAAAAGAAAATGTGTTACCAACAAGGAAGGAAGTTAGGAAGAGCGTATATTTGCTAACCACATGCAAGTTTTCGAAAATGCACATTTTTATTTAATTAAACATGGATTTTTGTCAATCCATGGTCCCGTAAATCAAATTTTGTAATCTTTAGTGATAAAGTTGAGTTGACAGAATGGCTGTCTCAACTTGATGTGATTTCGTCTGTATATTCTTGTCAGTTATTTTTGACGTAAATAAAAACATTAAATTGACAGTAGATTAGAAAATAAAATGTGGGACATCTAAAGTTTAAACAAAGCCTATGCAATATAGAACAGAACCCCGCCCCCCCCCATCCAGCCTATTACAAAACACACGGACTTGAATAGCGTTCATATTTCACGATTCCCCTTCACTTCACTTCTTGACTAAACAATAACATTCGTCACACAAAGTAGTTTGGGATAATTTGCGACTTTGTATTCAACCGTGAAATACAATGTCATCTCATTCACGCTGATTACCGACGTCACTAGCAGATAACGATGTAACCAAATGTCTATTATATGAAATTGTCAGTGATTACAAGTCCCAACGTACGTACTAAGATATAGGTCAGGAGATAAAGACAGGAAGAAAGATACTTGTGCTATCTTTAAGTTTACTGATTTGAATTGGATTCGAATTTTGAAGTTCAATACAGATAATGAAGGCACGCAATAGAGAATTTGAATATAGAATGTTGAATCATATGAAAGATCTTTTGGTTACGTGTGTAACCTTGAAGTCATAACATAACATCACGCCTGTATTACGCGGAACGTTAGGTAGAGATGTACCGCCATGTTACCTTATACTACACCCACACGCAGTTATATTTAAGTCCCATGTTTTAGGGGAGAGCTTATTCCCATCAACTGGGCACAAATCACACAGACTCCGGCTGCTACTGAAAAAAATCTTGATATAAAAATCCAATAATACGAATTTGACGACCCGAATGGCGTAGCGGTAGTGAGGCTGCCTCACGTTCTTAGGGTCCTGGGTTCGAATCCCGGTAAAGCAAATGTTTGTGTGATGAGCATAGACATTTGTTTCCGAGTTATGGATGTTTATATGTACTTAATACATAACTGTAATAAGTAAGTCCGTCTGACCGTTACGGTCAGGCTTGACAGATCAAGGGTTAAACCCAATAATACTTTACCAGACCTGGGAATCGAACCCAGGACCTCATGTTCAGCAGCCGTGATTGTCACCACTAGACCAACGAGGCAATCGCCTGAACTCCTTTTCTATTTTTTACCCGACTGACCCAGAATGTTTCTGGCGTTACCTACCTTTCGTTTCAGAATTGATGGACGTGCATCACACAACAGTAGACACTATAACCATAATTATCCGACGACCTAATGACGATCCGAATGGCGCTGCGGTAGTGAGGCTGCCTTACGTTTTTAGGGTACCGGGTTCGAATCCCGCTAAGAGCAAATGTTTGTGTGATGAGCATGGCTATTTGTTTCCGAGTTATGTAATAACTGTAATAAGTACGTAAAAACTATGTAGTACATCAAGTATCTGGTATCCACGACACAAGCCTCGTTGATTAGTGTGGCACTAGATGGCGTTGTGTGTAATGTCCAGCGTTTATTTGTTAATGTCACTTTCCCCCAGGTGCCCGCGAAACTCTCTGGTTCGGAGTAGACGCTCACACGGGCGGCGTCATCTACGAGTGCGGTTCGGGAGGCTGCAGCAGTGAGCAGCAGACGGCCAACGCGGGTCGTGACGTCATAGTGCTGCGGAGGCACTCCAATACTGTGAGAGCACTGGATCCAAGGACTGGGAATGAAAAGTGAGTCTTATACTTATGGAAATGACTGCGGTTTTTTCACAGGGTTGGTTATTGACTTCTTTTTAACCGACTTCCAAAAAGGAGGAGGTTCTCTATTCGACTGTATGTATTTTTTTTTTTAATGTATGTTCACCGATTACTCGAAGACGCCTGAACCGATTTGAAAAATTCTTTTTTTGTTTGAAAGGGTATACTTCCAAGTTGGTCCCATAGTCGCCAAGTCGGGATCTGATGATGGAATCTTGGCGAAATCGAGGGAACTCTACAAATTTTATAGGATAACGTACAGCAATTTTGGTATTTTCTACAACAAGTGAAGCATTTGCGTTTGGTAAGAACCATTCTACCATCAGATCTGATGATGAAGCCAAGAGTCACGGAACTCCTTAATGAGACAATGTATCCTAGTCGTGTTTGGGCTTGTTGTAATTGTAACGGTATGCACTTTCCATGTGTGCCAAGCACATGTGAACCACTAAAAAGTGAAAAATAAAAACTTTTTTGCAAAAAATAAAACCGACTTCAAAAAAAAAAACCAAAAAAGTGAAAAATAACTTTAGCTTCTGAAGTCGGTGACAAAAAAAAATAAATCAATCATACAAACGTCACCGACTTCAGAAGCTAAAGTTATTTTTCACTTTTTTGTTTTTTTTTTTTGAAGTCGGTTTTATTTTTTGCAAAAAAGTTTTAGTCTATCACATAGACCGTCGTTCTCGTCGTCTTTTACCCATTTCATATTTTCATGGAACATCACATTTAGTCTAAGTCTTGGGTAATGGCAAGATGTCGCTGAATCGTGGTCACACTAGATCTCCTTATCTCAGCTTAAAACTACGTTTTTTTGTTTACAACGAATCAGTCTGTTGAACACAAACCTTCACTTAAGTTTGGCTATTGTTCTCGGCAATCTGCAACCTAACTGTAATCTTCAATTTTTAGTTCACGGGTACCTACATGTTTTATTAAAACTTTGACGTACAAATAAAGACTTGCATCGTCATTCATTCACCCCTTGTGCCAATTTATTTGGGGTCTGTCAAAAATCTAAATGAAAATAGTGTATTTCACATAGACCTAGATGGGCTCTTATAAAACGACACGTACAACATGTCTTTGTCCTCCTTTCGTGCCATATCATCGTTCACATGAACAATCCATAATTTATTTGGTCGTCCTCTACTCTTATACCTCCCGTCCACACTCATACTCAAAACTTTTCTCACGAAATTTTCCTCATGAGGAACGAGGAAAATTTCGTGAGGAAAGTTTTCACGCATCACATGCCCATAACTAGCCAACCGATTACCACACCACTTTTTGGCCTCCGGTGCCACTTTTAGACTTCTTCTTAAAAGGATTTTTTTCCAAAATAAGTCCCGGCTTAAGACCCGTGCTGACCAGGGAAGCATAGCCCCAATGGAAAGATGTCTAAACGCAGCAATGGGTAAAACTAGGCTGCCAATAATAATGATGATGTTCTTCTTTAGATGGAACTTCAGCGTAGCAGAGCATCGCGTCGCCCTGAGCCGACGAGAATGTGCGGACGCCCCGACCGGTTCCATTCCGGTCGCCGTGGCCGTCGCGTTGCCGGAAGGAGTCGTCGCCGTCAAGGATACCTCGGGAACTAACTTACTGTGGCAGCAGAAGGTACCGTTATTTTTAAAAAACTCAGGCTCCGTTTTTAGATGTATCGTGCAATCGGCGACTGCCAGATCACCCTAGAAAAAAGTTTTAGTTAATTTATGCTGTAAAATCTCTATCAAACCACCATATTTATCACCCAAACTTAACGAATAATGTTTATTCACAGCTTGACGCGCCTGTGGCCGGTATGTGGCGCTTAGCCGCGGGTACATTACAGAACATCGACGTGCTGTGGGAGGCGACACAAACTCTCATACAGGGCGGGGTCACACAACAACCATCGCTTTATATTGGCAGTCATGATAGACAGGTCAGTGTAAATCTACCGGGTTCTTAGGTCTTAAAAAGTTTTTAGTAATTTCATCTCGGAAAAACCGGCCAAGAGCGTGTCGGGCCACGCTCACTGTAGGGTTCCGTAGCTTCCCAGACCATTAAAAATACCAACATTTTTCGTCAGCAAAAATAACTTTGTTTTTCATAGTATTTGTATGAAAAACAAAGTTATCATTTGCGTTTTTTTGAAAAAGTGCTATATAACTCAAAAACTATTCAACTCATCAAGTTGAAAATAATTTTCCTAGAAAGTTCATATAAAGGTCTACTTCTGTGATTTTTTTCATATTTTTTAAACTTATGGTTCAAAAGTTAGAGGGGGGGGGGACACATTGTTTTTGACTTTCGGAGCGATTATTTCCTAAAATATTAATATTATCAAAAAATGATTTAAGAAAACCCCTATTCATTTTTAAATACCTATCCAACAATATATCACACGTCAGGGTCAAAATTAAAAAAAAAATCGCTCCCCACTTTACGTCTGGGGGAGGTACCCTAATAAAAATGTTTTTTTAAATTTTTATTTTTGCACTTTGTCGGCATGATTGATATACATATTGGTACCAAATTTCAGCTTTCTGGTGCTAACGGTCACTGAGATTATCCGCGGACAGACAGACAGACAGACATGGCGAAACTATAAGGGTTCCGTTTTTTGCCATTTGGCTACGGAACCCTAAAAAAGGGCTTGTATATAGGGTGTAAAACACCTCTTCACGAAGCCGAAAGGCACTTGTTTTCCCAGCATTGCGATATTTTTTTTGTTCTACACCGTACCTGGGAACCTTCTAGTTACGTAGATATGGGGGGTCAAAGTTACAACTTTTTGATAAGTTTTTTTTAAATACAAGTTTTTTTGTAAGAATTTAACTTTTAACACCTCCACGAGCCCCGTACTATTTAATCCATCCATCAGAACAATGTTTTAAGTGCGTTACATTGAGTTCTACCACAAAACATGATTTACAACCTCAAAAAAAAAAGTTGTATGCCGGCAAAATTTTTACGTAAAGTTACTTAGTTTGATGTACAGAATGCTTGGTTAACGGCTTTGTGATGAGGTGGTTTACACCCTGTATACTGTGACTTGTCTTGGCCAAGTTATATTTTGTAGAAATAGCTGCATGAAAACAGCTTGAATGGCAGTGTTTAATTGTTTGTAGTCGTGTGTGGTCAGAGGTTCGAAATATTATGGACAAAGTTTTTCATATTGACTTCTTGTCAAATATCTAGAGCAGCGCCCAGTAGAGTAGGAGTGACTTAGTGGCGGCGGCCCCAACTTACGAGCAGTAAGTCGAGGGTTCGAACCCAGGCAGGGTGGGTCGCATTACTTTGTGTAATTTATTTCATCACCACTGCTCTCAAAACGGTGAAAGTAAACATCATGAGGAAACCGCCATGTCCTAGAATCAAAAATTCGAAGACATGACATCTATCAATCCGTACTGGGCCCACGTGCTGGATTATATATAGCCCATTCCCTCTCATAGAGAGAAGGCCGTGTGTCCCAGCAGTGGGAACATTATAGGCTGATTATGCATTGCTTCTGCAAATATCTGGGACTCTTTTATTATTAAGCTATGAAACATGAGATCGGACTGCAATATTGGGCAAAATACTAAACCAATCTTTTAGAAAATCGAAAACTTCAACTCGACTAACCCGTATCACCTCTTACAGCTCTACATTCAAGAAAGTCAATTCTACTCGAGGAAACTGGAAACAGCGGTTTCCGCGAAACCGTTGCCATGGAAACTAGTGACAGCCCGCCCACTGCTAGAAGCGGGCAAAGACAACGAGCAGACGGCCTTGTCCGTACACGATGCAGACGAGAATGCGCTCTCCTTGATCACTTTGTATGGCAATGCTGGTAATAATTATGGTAGGCCTACTTGACTATGGTTTAAATTTTAACTCAGCGATTTACATAAAAGATATTAGAAGCAATTAGTTTTTAGTCAGTTCTCCTTTATGAACCCGTAGTTTATCTGTCTTTTTATTTGATGGTAGTATCTCATCTTGACATCTTCGTCTGCTCAGAATCTTCTTAGAACCAGTTTAAAGTTGTAAAATGTATGTTTTTCTGGGCTTTAACATTTATGACTTACTAGGCACTTAAAGATGATTTTTTTCATCTTACAGGCGACCACGGTTACTTCGTGTACCTGCAAGAAACCTGCGACCAGTCAGTGCAAGTAACAGAAGAACACTTCGACACCCTTCCGAACATAAGCGACGACCATGCTGATCAGCATCACATCCACGTACACGTCTCATCGCTGTGGTAAGAATACTATTAACATAATTTACGTAATGGACCGATGACCTGGTGAAGGTTGCGGGAACCCGTTGGATGCGAGTCGCACGGGACCGGTCAATGTGGAGACACTTAGGGGAGGCCTATGTCCAGCAGTGGACGTCTTTCAGCTGAAATGATGAATGAGTTTACATAATAATGTGGTTTCTTCAACCCTCAACAACAACTTTTCGACGCTACAATTTTTGTCTGTCTGTTAGCGTCAGTTCACATCGCGTTGGTCCTGGAAGAAGCCAGTGATCTCGCGCTGCCGACAGTACCAAAAAATTACAAATCTATTTAGTCCGTCAGTTAAAGAATTGGAAAATAATGGACACGTATTTTGTGTTGATTGTTGACATAGATAAAACGCATCAAAACTCGGGAGTGGGGGCTCATGACGTCAGCAGCAGTACGCTCTGAAAATTATACCTAGGCGTGACGTATTGAGAATTTTAAAAGCATCGTATTTTTGTCATTTTTGATTTACGAAACAAAAGAAAAAATACGTGTTAATTTTTTTTAATGTAATCTAACTGACGGACTAATTAGTTTTTTTTGGTTGTATTATAACACGATAATTTCCCTTAAGGTACTGGTGGAAGGAGGTGCTCCTCATCGCCGTGTCCTCAGCGCTGCTCATGAACCTCATGATCTGGCCGAGGTTCTTCGCGCCCAAGATCAGTGCAATCTCACCTTTGCCAAGCACCCAGGAACAGGTAAGCATTACTCGTATACAGTTATAGTAGACATCTAGACACTACGTAGAGTGCTTTGTTCCTGAAGACAAGCCGGCAGGAATCGGGTCTCTAGGTGCCTTCGCGCCTGGTATCTCGAGTGTAAATTTTCTCCTACTGTATAGTATTCTTTAGGCAAGTATAAAGGGTGTAAATAGACCCTTAACGAAGCCGAAAGGTACTTGTTCTCCCCGGTATTGCGATCATGTTTTTGTTCTAGCCCTCTATACCTGGAAACCTAGTTACGGAGGTATTGGGGGTCAAAGTACCAAATTTTTCACTATGAAGTTTTTTTTTTAAATATGTACATGTTCTTAATGTAAGATTTTTACTTTAAACACCTTCACGAACGCCGTACTATTCAATCCATCCATCAGCATGTCCATAATGTTGTAAGTACGTTACATGTCCTACCGAAAAACGCGAGTTTTCACCCCAAAAAAAAAGTAATTACCTAGCAAAAAGTTTTGCGTAAGGTTACTTAGTGTGATGTACAGAATGCTTGGTTAACGGCTTCGTGATGGGTGTTTACACCCTGTATATAAAAATTAAACTAAGATCATTGTGAAAACGACTCAAGCAAAGACATGTCCCCAGGTGGTAGTCCAAGTGCACGGCTGGCCCGTAGACAAGCCGGCCAGTCCGCGCCCGAACATTCCAGAATACTCCGGTCGGTACGAGAACGACTTCACGCCACTGCGCTGTCTGGGCCGCGGCGGGTTCGGCGTCGTGTTCGAAGCTAAGAACAATATCGACGATTGTTCTTACGCTGTAAAGAGGATTACGTTGCCTAGGAGGTAAGTTAGCACTCCCACACACAGGTTTATTCGCAGCTCACACAGGTTATATTGATAAAAACACACAGCAGTATTACAGACAAGATCAGACAGCAGTGACTCTGGTGACGTACCGGAAGTATATACAATCATAGACAATCACTAGTGGTGTACACACTAATAACATACTACATAGTGATGTCACAACAGAACCTTCCAATCAGTTTGGTCTCAAACGTAGAACATAATCTGCGTAGCCTTTTCCAACTATGTTGGGGTCGGCTTCCAGTCTAACCTGATGCAGCTCAGCTGAAGAGTTTCTTCGCCCCTTTGCCTATGAAAGAACTACTTTTTTTTAAATAGGGAATCAAAACGTGAGCGTGTACTACGTGAAGTTCGTGCGCTCGCTAAGCTAGAACACGAGCACATCGTGCGCTACTTCAACGCGTGGGTGGAGGAGCCCCCCCCGCTGTGGCAGCAGCAGCGAGACGCCGTGTGGATGAGGTACGCACAACACTACTTACGAACTGTTGTTTCATGTCATCACTGTCAAACAACAGTTATCTTTGTTGTCGGTTCAATAAGGTTGTTTTTACGTTGCTGGCAGTGACACTTCTGTCAAAAACACAATCTTCTATATTTTCTTTGCAATAAGGTTCTGTTTGGAATGCTTCTGAATGAGGGCTATCATTTTCAAGCTCATCAGACGCCGCTACTGGCGAGTAGGGTCCTGGTAACTCATTAAAAATAAATCTGCTGTTCAGTAAAAAACTTCAATACCTAATACAGAACAGGTGATTTTTTGCGATTTCGATGGTAGTGTCATTGAGAAAGTGGTTCAGTTTGATGGTCTGAATCAAACCCTGAAATATGACCGTACCTTTCTGGTGCACGCTGTATAGTTCATGTAGATACAGCTATAACTTTATTGAAATAACAAATGCGGGCTGTCGTGCATGAATTTGCCGCTAGAGGCGTTCGTGTAGAGCAATGTCTTCAGAAATGTCAGATGTCATAGAGGGTTCACGTATTTTTACTAATTATTTTCCATTCACTTGACTTTTCATTGACTTGAAGATGTTAAGTTTAAGTTAGGATCTAATTTGCAGGAAAATGTTTTTTAAATGTTTCATCCTTGCTAATTTCAGGCACATAATTGTTTATAAATATGTATGTGAAGGTTACAGGATGTTATTATAAATGTTGTTAAAATAAAATATATTTTTTTGTGAATTTATCGGTACTTTAAGGACGCGTTCGCAAAATTGATAGGTACAGAATCGAACTACTACATTGACACGGCTCATACACACAAGTGTAGTGCACGACTACTATTCTCGCTACCGAGAAAAGTAAACTTGTGTGTATTGACTCGTGTCAATGTAGTGGTTCGATTGATTCAAGTGAACTCATTTTGATACTTAGAAAGATTCATTTTTTTACGTATTTATTTGGAATAAAATTATGGCACCAACATAAATATTTACGTTTTATATTTTTACGTTTTACTTCGGACTTGATGGAACGACCTGAAGGTGTACTTCGGTGACTGCTACTGGAACTCCTCGACGTGTTGGAC
This sequence comes from Xestia ashworthii, assembly GCA_950022955.1. Lineage (NCBI taxonomy): Eukaryota > Metazoa > Arthropoda > Insecta > Lepidoptera > Noctuidae > Xestia > Xestia ashworthii. The sequence continues at coordinate 15,510,440 of OX465569.1, forward strand.
TAGGTGAGCCGAGTTTGGGCTTGTTTTGTTAGTTATGATGAGACCTTACCTCCGGACTTGATGGAGCGACCTGAAGGTGTACTTCGGGAACTGCTACTCGAACTCCTAGACGTGTTGGACTAGGTGGGCCGAGTTTGGGCTTGTTTTGTTAGTTATGATGAGACCTTACCTCCGGACTTGATGGAGCGACCTGAAGGTGTACTTCGGGGACTGCTACTGGAACTCCTAGACGTGTTGGACTAGGTGAGCCGAGTTTGGGCTTGTTTTGTTAGTTATGATGAGAACTTACCTCTGCACTTGATGGAGCGACCTGAAGGTGTACTTCGGGAACTGCTACTGGAACTCCTAGACGTGTTGGACTAGGTGAGCCGAGTTTGGGCTTGTTTTGTTAGTTATGATGAGACCTTACCTCCGGACTTGATGGAGCGACCTGAAGGTGTACTTCGGGAACTGCTACTGGAACTCCTAGACGTGTTGGACTAGGTGAGCCGAGTTTGGGCTTGTTTTGTTAGTTATGATGAGACCTTACCTCCGGACTTGATGGAGCGACCTGAAGGTGTACTTCGGGAACTGCTACTGGAACTCCTCGACGTTTGGACTAGGTGAGCCGAGTTTGGACTTGTTTTGTTAGTTATGATGTGACCTTACTTCCGGACTTGATGGAGCGACCTGAAGCTGTACTTCGGGGACTGCTACTGGAACTCCTCGACATGTTGGGACTAGGTGAGCCGAGTTTGGGTTCGTTTTGTTAGTTATGATGAGACCTTACCTCCGGACTTGATGGGGGATATTATTATCATTACTTATTTTTTCACAGAGTTTCTGAAAGTAGTCGCAGTACTCGTGATACAGAAGGATGTGACCAAACGAGTACTTAGAATGAATTTAAAACAGTTAATTTTTGGTTGCCTACGGCAAATAATACATTCGTGTTGTATAGAAAACATAAATGGTTTCACCAAGTTTGAGGACAGCTGCGCGTTACTAGGCAAGACACTTGTGTGTTTGCTATATGGACAGGTCCTGGCAAAATAAAGTATCAGTGCATAGAAAAAATATAATAAAAACTGTCAACTCCCAGAATTGATTGACCCAAGACAGGTAAGAAATATGGAACTAAGAGCACATTCTTCACATATCCAACGAAATATTCTTACAATAAAAAATTGATACCGTTTGTTGTTTGTTGTTGTTAATCACGAAAGTACCAACCACCTCCAGGTCGCTCCATCAAGTTCGGTCTCATCATAACTAACAAAACAAGCCCCAACTCGGCTCATCTGGTCCAACACGTCGAGGAGTTCCAGTAGCAGTTCCCGAAGTACACCTTCAGGTCGCTCCATGAAATCCGGAGGTAAGGTCTCATCATAACTAACAAAACAAGCCCAAACTCGGCTCATCTGGTCCAACACGTCTAGGAGTTCCAGTAGCAGTCACCGAAGTACACCTTCAGGTCGCTCCATCAAGTCCGGAGGTAAGGTCTCATCATAACTAGAAAACAAGCCCAAACTCGGCTCATCTAGTCCAACACGTCTAGGAGTTCCAGTAGCAGTCACCGAAGTACACCTTCAGGTCGCTCCATCAAGTCCGGAGGTAAGGTCTCATCATAACTAACAAAACAAGCCCAAACTCGGCTCATCTAGTCCAACACGTCTAGGAGTTCCAGTAGCAGTCACCGAAGTACACCTTCAGGTCGCTCCATCAAGTCCGGAGGTAAGGTCTCATCATAACTAACAAAACAAGCCCAAACTCGGCTCATCTGGTCCAACACGTCGAGAAGTTCCAGTAGCAGTTCCCGAAGTACACCTTCAGGTCGCTCCATGAAATCCGGAGGTAAGGTCTCATCATAACTAACAAAACAAGCCCAAACTCGGCTCGTCTAGTCCAACACGTCTAGGAGTTCCAGTAGCAGTCACCGAAGTACACCTTCAGGTCGCTCCATCAAGTCCGGAGGTAAGGTCTCATCATAACTAACAAAACAAGCCCAAACTCGGCTCATCTAGTCCAACACGTCTAGGAGTTCCAGTAGCAGTCACCGAAGTACACCTTCAGGTCGCTCCATCAAGTCCGGAGGTAAGGTCTCATCATAACTAACAAAACAAGCCCAAACTCGGCTCATCTAGTCCAACACGTCTAGGAGTTCCAGTAGCAGTCACCGAAGTACACCTTCAGGTCGCTCCATCAAGTCCGGAGGTAAGGTCTCATCATAACTAACAAAACAAGCCCAAACTCGGCTCATCTAGTCCAACACGTCTAGGAGTTCCAGTAGCAGTCACCGAAGTACACCTTCAGGTCGCTCCATCAAGTCCGGAGGTAAGGTCTCATCATAACTAACAAAACAAGCCCAAACTCGGCTCATCTACTCCAACACGTCTAGGAGTTCCAGTAGCAGTCACCGAAGTACACCTTCAGGTCGCTCCATCAAGTCCGGAGGTAAGGTCTCATCATAACTAACAAAACAAGTCCAAACTCGGCTCATCTAGTCCAACACGTCTAGTAGTTCCAGTAGCAGTCACCGAAGTACACCTTCAGGTCGCTCCATCAAGTCCGGAGGTAAGGTCTCATCATAACTAACAAAACAAGCCCAAACTCGGCTCATCTGGTCCAACACGTCGAGGAGTTCCAGTAGCAGTTCCCGAAGTACACCTTCAGGTCGCTCCATGAAATCCGGAGGTAAGGTCTCATCATAACTAACAAAACAAGCCCAAACTCGGCTCATCTGGTCCAACACGTCTAGGAGTTCCAGTAGCAGTCACCGAAGTACACCTTCAGGTCGCTCCATCAAGTCCGGAGGTAAGGTCTCATCATAACTAGAAAACAAGCCCAAACTCGGCTCATCTAGTCCAACACGTCTAGGAGTTCCAGTAGCAGTCACCGAAGTACACCTTCAGGTCGCTCCATCAAGTCCGGAGGTAAGGTCTCAACATAACTAACAAAACAAGCCCAAACTCGGCTCATCTAGTCCAACACGTCTAGGAGTTCCAGTAGCAGTCACCGAAGTACAATCTTCATCAGGTCGCTCCATCGAGTCCAGGACGATTAGGCATATATAAACCCTACTTACATACTTTTTTATAGCAAAATGAAATAGAATGAAAATCTTACGAGTACCTTGTCAAGTATCAAATTCGGTTTGTCGAATATTTTGTGTTTTTACAGTGATCTTTTTCAACTCGAGCCGCTCTAAACAGGCGATACATGTCCACTCTCGACGGGGGCCGCGCTCGGACTAAAGTTTCATTCCAAGTGCTTGTGCAATAAATCAAGACGGGTATTAGAAATAAAATAACCCTTAATGCAATCGATTAAGATTCATCCAGAATAGCAAAATATGTGAAAAAATAAGTTTCGGTTTTCATTTTTTCTGCGACTATTTAAAGCATTTAGATAAAAAAAAAAATCTAACATTAAACATTGAATATGTTTGCCTACATATAGTATTTTTAAAAGTAGTCAAATATGATAATAATAGCACAAAAAATGTACCTAAACTCAACCCGGTATCGTTAAATTTGTGGAAAATGGCAACGAAAGATCGATTTTACATTGTAAAAAAGTAAAATTTTCAATAATAAAGTACCGTTTATTTGAAGATGAAGAACCAATCTATACGATGCAGTTATTGGTTATATTGAATTTTGTTTTATTATGCTATAAAATGTACCGAAAAACAGCATAATTTTGCCTGATATGCAAACGCGCCCTTAAAGTATTAATACTCGACAGCGGCGCCATCTGGTGAGCTCGAAAACGATAGCCTTCATTAAATTCGAACAAATATTTTCTTAGAGAATTAGACGGAGTCTCATTGGCCATGACAGATGAGTACACGGCGACATCTCCACCGCCGGCCATCTTACCGCGTAATGACGTCATGCTGAACTTAAACAAGTGCACAGAGAGCTTCGAACCGCTGGACTTCGAGAAGAAGCTAGAAGAACCTAGCAAGAGACTCAGGTACTTGTACATAGCGGTATAAGTAGGGATCGGATTTTTGGATGCATATTTACCAGAGGCGAAGGATCCTTAAAACTCGATTCCTACCGAAATCCCTTTGAATAATGGCATAGTCAGTATTCTAAAGGGTGTAAAAAACCTCTTAACGAAGCCGAAAGGCACTTGTTCTCCCCGTCATTGTGATATTTTTTTGTTTTACACCGTACCTGGGAACCTTCTAGTTGCAGAGATATTGGGGGTCAAAGTTCCAAGTTTTTGACAAGTTTTTTTTTTAAATACAAGTTTTTAATGTATTTTATTTCTATAAACACCTCCATGACCTCCGTACTATTTAATCCATCATTCGGGAGAATGTTTTAAGAGCGCAACATTGAGTTTACGACAAAATATGATTTTTTACTCCAAAAAAGGCGTTTTCCAGCAATAATTTTTGCGTTCAGTTATTTAGTTTTATGTAGTAGAATGCTTGGTTGACGGCTTCCTGATGAGTCTGTTTACACCCTGTACAAAAGTTGAGACCCTTCGCTTCTGATATTTTCCTAATGTTTGAGTCTTGATTATTATGGCACTCATAGTAGTCAGCACTCCAAATTAAGTATCTCTCTCGAAATAGAAGATATGACTGGGCTTTTTCTTTTTAAATATTCAGCAGAAAAATTTGAAGTCTGTTATTTAGCAAATTAAAAGTTGAATTACTTACGCTTTTCCACAAATTATTTGCCTAGTTTAAAACAGAATGGAAATATCTTTGTAAGATTAATAAATATTTCTATACTACATGATATCCACACTATATATTTTTATGGAAACCCGCAAATTCGGGAAAAAAAAATCTATTATAAGAAGCCGCTTTCACACTTTTATACACTTTGTTGGGAAAAAATGTACTTTAGGTATCCGAATATCCGAAGTTAGCATAAGACTCAGGTATTCTTAGTCCTAAATATACATGTATTTCCACTCGTAAGTGATTATATTTGACTATGATTAAATTGAACGGCAATAGTCGCTCGAATTGGTCTTCGGTACAGTAATTAATGAGGTATCCGGATTTGAAGCTTACATGTTATTGATGTAAGAGTTATTTTTGGTCTTTACTTTTTTTTTATTTCTGCCTTGAAAGAACTTGTGGCATTACATATAACAAAAACAATACTTAAAAAAAATACCAAGACGTGTCTTTTGTGTGACTAGGTGGAAACGCCAGGGTAGCCCGCGAAATTCAAACTTGCTTGCGTTTTTTGCAATTTGCAGGACAGTGTTCGATTCCTGCCGGGGCTGCGGGACTGTTAGAAAGAGATTCCGTGGCCCCGGAACATAAAGGGCGAGGAAGGAACAAGGATGGATTAGTCAGTAAAAAAGTCTGACACTCCTTCTCGCTCCGCCCAGAGTGGGAGAAGTCATTTGATGATTTCCCATCTGAAAAAAAAGGACAGTGTCCGATTGTATGTTGATGAAAATATAGTTCGCGACCGTAACAGATGTGGTTGTATTGTGATTATTAAAACCATTAATACAACCATATTAGTTAATTTAGGTCCATGTTCACCAAAAAGATGACAGTTTGATTATCTAAAAACACTGTTTAAAACACATTTTTGTATGGGAACATGTCACAGTGACAGCTGTTTTTAGATAATCAGACCGTTATCTTTTCGGTGAACATAGACCTTAATCCCATTGAATGATTATACTGGATTGACTTGCAAAAAAGTAAGGAAATTTAAATTTCGCGGACTACCCTGGCGTTCAACCCCTTTAAAATAAGTTCTGTTTTCAGATCACTAAGCTGCAACGATTCTTTCAGCATAGTATTCGACGAGAACGCGCCCCATTCGTCCAAACCATCCGACGTGACGCACAACTCGCTCGCTAAGCCAATCAGCGACGAGCATTCTCTGGCTAAGCCAATCAGCAACGACGATTCGTTCATAGTGTTCGCTCACTCCGACGAGGGAGCGGAGAGGAACTCCTCCTTTGATAAGAGATTGGAGAGGGTGAAGGAGTGTGATTATAAGACTGAGAGTTCGTGTGGGAAGAAGAAGAAGAAGGTAAGCTTTCACTATGACAGCACTTCGCAAACTGAAGGGTGCATTTAGCTCCTTATTTTTAATCATATTCTACTGGAATTTTTCTCAATTTTTTTCTCATCATTTTTCAGTTACTAAATTACATTCTCTGTAAGCCACACTCCATTTATGTAAATAGTACGGCTTAACTAAAAATTAAAAAAACAACAATGCATGTTCACTTCCTGTCACAGAGTTTATTGAACTCGTCGTCGCGCTTGTGCTTATAATATGAAGAAATAAAGCAAATCAAAGAGCTTGAAACATTTTTTATGAAGCGTGGCCGGATTTTCTTGCGCCATTTTGTTTTTTTTTTTTTAAAGTAGTGGCCACGTATAAGACCTACATTAATCGTTAGCTGGTATCAATACAGACAAGTTTTGGGTGAGGCAGAATGTTCTAAAGTGTCACACTTCGCAAAAAATGTGTATCAATCGATAGCTGGCATCAAACTTGTTTATAAACAAGTTATGAATGAAACAAAACGTTCTCAAGTGTCACGTTTCCGAAATATAAGGCGTTGTGATCGCTACCTTGCACAACTTAGGCTGAGGCTACACTAGGCAGCGATTTGCGATGCGACTGGAAGAGCGAAACCAGAAAAACATGGTATGGCTACATTACAAGCGAGATTCCGGCGTATTTTCTGATAAATTCGCTTCAATTTCGCTATGTTGATGTAGCCGATGCCGTGATTACAGTAATGTTGTTCCTATCGCATAAAGAAATCAAAGATCGCTAGTAATATTTGGTGTACAGTGTAGCCATATACGTGAGCATTAATTTACTTATTTTAATCGCTCATGTGTCGCAGGCCTGTCCCAGACCCAGCGGTTTAGGTTGTAGTGTGGTATCTGTCAGTGAATTTCAAGATTTTTAGATTTTTCTGGCGCCCAACTAAACAATCGCTTCCATCCCCAACAGAAAGGCCACACCCGGCACTGGTCACTGGACATGGTGGTCCGCGACCCCGCCGCCCCCTCCGCCCCCTCCGCGCAGATGTACCTGTACATACAGATGCAGCTCTGTCGCCGGGACAGTCTGCACGACTGGCTTAGAGATAACAGATGCTGCGAGAGTCGCGCTGACAAGGTAAGATTTATCATCTTTCTCTTAGTTTTAACGCGAATTTCACCGATCAAACTATGTCATAATTGCTGAAGAATATTGACGAGATGTGAAGAATTTTATTGGTGAACTTCGCCCTCAGTGTCGATAGCGATCTACATTGAGTCGGTCCAGAACCGAGCTAACGCTTTCACTAGCTATCAATTGTCCATCAATTCATGTAGTGTGCTACCACCATGACATATAATAATTATGTCTCTGTTTGAGGAAGACAAAAGAGAAAATAGTACTAAATATATATGGTCTATTTATACAACATGTAACGTAATTAACGCACACCCTCAGATACCGACGACGTACCACGACGACTGCCTATATCTGCCATTATACTGCGATAAAATGAGTTGATGGAGTCACCTTTTTTTATTTATTAATCGGCCAAAAATGCATACCACACCCTCCGGGGAGACGGATTGGATATGTGGGGCTTGAACCCACTCAAAAACACAGCCGTGAGCTTACTGTCGCCGTTGTGGATGGGCTGTGAGAATTGCTACGCAAGACGTTCGCGACACATCCAGCGTAGCTCACGTCGGGCACCAAACTCCTATGGCGATTTCCGGGCTCACCTGAGACATCGCCACTCCTCATGAGGGCCGTGTAATGCGACAGCGATAGACTCCCAGATCTATCGCCCGCTGACACCTCCTAGGGCGGCATCAGGTCACCATGACGATGATTACGGTAATGGGTGATAGACGGTAGACCAATCAATTGACATACTTTTTAAGAGCTGTCGAAACGCGGACCTCTCATAGATTTTGTATCGCAATAGCACGCTGTGACGTCACTTTTTGGTCAACTCAATGGCTCAACTATTTATTGATTTCAGAGCAACTAAAAATCTAATTTGGCAATTAATTGAAGATAAATCGGGTTTTCAGGACCAAAATAACGTTTTTTTTTAAGAGATTGCTGTCTTGGAATAATTGTTGTATGGTGTCATCTACTCTAATTGAACTACGTAAGCAAACCGTCCTCCCATTCCAGGTAAAAATACTATTCAGCCAGATAGTATCAGCAGTGGAATACGTACACCTAGCGGGTCTCATCCACCGAGATCTAAAACCCAGCAACATTCTGTTCGCGCCGGACGGGCGGGTGAAGGTGGGCGACTTCGGGCTGGTGACCGCCATGAGTGAGACCTCGCAGGACGGGGAGAAGACTGAGGTCGTGGATGCGCACCAGAGGCATACCTATAGAGTTGGTGAGTTCATGTACAAGTAACAGACTGTAATTTTTGTTCGTAGAAAACTAAGACGCGAAGTACTGCGCACTGGAGTATTTAACTCTTGTCGTTGAGCCGAGCATTGGTGATCCAACAATGTTCTTTTATAATGTGAATATACGTATTCACATTGTCTTTGATTCTCATGTTGAATAAAGTACAGTCGAGGACTTTAATTGATGAGCCACTTTCACTACTTTCCAATTTTGCACGTTTATACATTCACGAGTACGAATATTACCGACTAAACCCAATTTGCATTACACGGCCTAATACGAATAGTGGCAAGTGGCTCATCAATTAAAGTCCTCGACTGTACGTGACTTATTAGTGCTATCTTGCCACAAAATTGAGATAATTTAGCTTTTGCATAGGTAAGTACGTAAGTTACGCCCCGATGGCTCTCAACACGAGCTAAGTTATGATTACAACTCCTGGGATCGAAAAACGTATTCCTCAGCCCGTTCCTTAACTACTATTTTGCAGAAAGAAGAAGAAAAATTACAAAACGTATTTATTTGAATCGCACATAGGACAAAACAAGAAAAAAAACAACCAAACAAAAAAATATGACACATTAAACTAAGTTGTTCCTGTACGACGCCAAAAGACCCCTATCTCAGCTTATTGCTGTAATTTAAAAAAAAGTCACTGCGCTGCCATTCGGAAAGGACCCAAATGCAAGCATGGTTTCTTCTATATTTTATATTATTAGAAGAGAATAGACGAACATAAACGTCTTGCGCCGACCTCAAATAACATGGAGCAAGGGTACCAAGATGGTGATTAATAAATACAACTTAATTCCCAGGTACCCACCTGTACATGTCCCCGGAACAGCTGCTAGGCCACCCGTACAGCTACAAGGTGGACATATACTCGCTCGGCCTCATACTGTTCGAGCTGCTGCAGCCGTTCGGCACCGAGTCGGAGCGCGTCGCCTGCTTGTTACGGCTGCGGCAGTCAAAGTACCCCGAGCAGTTTATGTTGCATTATCCGCAAGAGGTAAGAATAATCCTAATCCAGCCAAGGCTTAATTGCCTCGACCAATACCCTCGGAGGCTCTCGTTAGGCAGCTGGATCAAGGGCTTGATTCAGAAAGTTGTACCCCTGGACACGTCCAGGAGTACAGCTTTCTGAATCAAGAGTCTGAATCAACCCTGTTCCAATATTTTATATTTTTAAATTTTAAATGTTTTTATAAATATTTATAAATGTAATGAATATATACAGAAATGAATAAAGGAAATATTAATCCTAATCCTGACCAATATTATAATGCGAAAGTGGGTTTGTTTGTTTCTTACCTTCGAACCTAAACCACAACTGCACAACATGCTGGAATTTTGCATATACCTTGTCAAGTGTACAGAAACGGACGTAGGGTACCCTTTATCCCGAAAAATACTGATTCCGAGGAATACAACAATAATGTTCTTATGATAATAGACGGCACCATGTGTGTTTCGAATCATGATTGAATTATATTATTACAAAATTTGACAATCAATTCGTGATTGTCAAATTTCTAAATTAATGCGACTGAAACCGCGAGCAAAAACTACTTTATTTTTATGTCACCCACTCTGTCACACTGCTGGGCAAAGGCCCCATAGCTTTCCAATTTCATACAAAAGTTGATCAGCAAAAATATTGTTACAGACGGAAGTCCTAAAAATGATGTTGAGTGAAGATCCATCGGAGCGTCCCACAGCGACCGGCGTACGAGCTAGAGCGCCGCTGTACCAACTTACAAACCCCGATCACCACTTCACACTGCCTACAATGGCCGCTGCGTAAATATGTCACTTTAATTTTATTGTACCAAGAAGGTTTAAGATTAAAAAGGTCATAGTATGAGCCTTATGAAAAGAAAACAGTTAAATAAACCAATGAAAGTGTTTATCTTCTTATGATACAGTCTTAATTGTCAAAGATACTATGAAATGCATACAAAGACTTTTGTGATGACATAACATAATGTAATCATAGAAATAGGATATAATAATATCGCTTGTGCCTTCAGGATTCGCTTATAGTTGTAACCCTACGGACACCTAGGGTAAAAACTCGTGCGCTCGGGTTTTTACCCTGAAATACCCTAAGGGTAAGAAATTCTCACTTGTCATTGAGAGCTATGTCCTCGGTTTCTGATTAATACCAGTGTATACCGCCCTTAATAGAAGGGCTCTTGTATTAGTATTTTTTTATGATTAGAATAACTTATTCTCTCTGTAAGTAAGGAACTCTTAGGCCCGCTTGCACCAGAAATAATTTAATTCGTAGTTTAGCATTAAATCATCGTTCTGTCTCTTTCATCTAAACCTAATGAGGGCAATCGTTTGTGAGCTCAAATGGCGCCAATGGCAAGTAGGGTCCTGTCATTAGATACACATCAACAATAAAGCCCCTAGAAAGAGCAAGCATTAAACATTAAAAAAAAAAACATTTTCCCTGCAAGCACTAACAAATTAGATCCTAACTTGTTTCTTAAAATCTTCAAGTCATTATTAATCAGGAATGGCACAATCTTGACCACGATCGTGAATATTTGTAAAAATACGTGATAAATAGCACGCAACGCGCGGACGCTATGGCATCTGTAGCGACACTATAAAAAGTACTACAGCGCCATCTATGACAAAAATGATCTAAACAGCAAGACTCGTCAGAGTCCTACATCGCTTAAGCAACATTATCCATGACTTAAGAGTATACGAGAACCCGACAACGTCCGTCGGGCAGTAGCCCACCAGACATGACACCCGTCTGGTCGGAGGACTCTCCCTTTTCTATGGGGTATGAAGAGCTTTACACCCTGTTCTTTACACCCCCAAACATCTGACATTTTGGAAGACCTTACTCTACACGAGCGCCTCTAGCGGCGAATTCATGCTCGATAGTCCCCATTGACTGAAACAGAACAATGTTTTAAATTCGGCGTATTTTGTAATTTGTGGTGAAAGCGTGTCTTAACATATTCTTAAGCATTTACTCTTAATATTTGCAGCTACTATCTCACTAGCCAGTGAATAATAAACTATTTGCTGTTTTAATAAAATATCTTGCTCTTTGTCTATGAGGCGTAGCTTTTTTTATGTTAGTTTGTAAATGTTCTAGTGATAGATCTAGTTTTGCACTGTTAGTTAGTTTCAATTAATCATTTTCAACAAGATGGTGTCACCATAGTTTTCTAGCCTCCGCTGTCCGTCCGTCTGTCTGTCTGTCAGCGGACTGTAGCTCATTATTGTAATAAAATAATACCTACTATTTCTATTGCGGCTATATAAAAAAATATAAATAAATTAAAAAATTTAGTGGGCCTCCAAGGCCCCTACGCCGATTTGCACTTCGAAGATTTTTTTGTTACTATAAAATTTTAATTAAATAAATTCTCAGCTTCGTTACTAACAAAAATGTTGATTATATTCTTCTATACTTATTGAAAATGATTGATTATTATTAAGAGCAATAATTAAGTAAATATAATAATTAGTTTTAATATATTTGTATTAATGAACGTAAGACTGGAGCTGGGTATTGTCGGAATGTTTCTGTATTTTTAATATAAATATTAAATGTTAAAATAAAAAGGTTCAATAGAGTACATAAAATTATGTAGAAAAAATATACAAAAATGTTGCAAGTTAAGAAGTAATGTTATAGAAATAAACTATCACAGTAGTTGTTGTTTAAAAATTGTAATAAAATTGTTAGTTACAAATGTAATGAATACTCTAAATGTAACATTATGCTGTGTTCGCTAAAATTGTTCTAACAGCCAAGCGAGACTTTAGTTTCAAACCTGTGAAACATTAACAAAACTAAAAAATATGGGATTTTTTGTGTGTATTAAAAATCACATTCCCATTGTAATATATTGGTTAAGTGGAACAATAAATGAATGTTAATGTAATATTTTGTTTGTTTTACATACTCAACAAAAGTGGCAGTTATGGGGCCGAAAAGTTCTGGGTGGCAACCGCGAACTGGAAGATGTTGTGTCGGAAGGGCGATTATCTGGTGAAGGTTGCGAGGATCCGCTGAATGCGAGTCGCACGGGACCGGTCAATGTGGCGACACTCGGGGAAGGCCTATGTCCAGCAGTGGACGTCTTTCGGCTGAAACGACGATGACAAACTCAACAAGCTGTTTCTCGCTCTAGCAAATGACGGTTCTGAGCGGCAGAAAGGGATAGGCGCATGGAAAAGTGTGATTTTGTGCTGATAGATCAGGTTCGGCCCTTAAAAAAAAACAATATTTTAGTAACTAGGTGAGTTTGTAACAATAATTTGATTTAAAAGAGTGTCCATGGAGTTTCTTGCCCGTTCTTCTCCATAGAGATCTACGCTAGGGAATGGGCAACTACAGTACTTTCACAGTCTTGTGACTGGGACTGTAACTACATTTAATTTTCATCTTTGTTTAGACAATTCAAAAGTGCCTGTTATTGGCCTACTTGAAATAAATGCTTTGATTTTGATTTCGGTATTGCCCTTCAGAATATTCTCTTTGAACTCAGAGGCAAACATTTTCTTTAATTCTGACGTTTTTTTAATGTTACAGCACCATGCTGAGATAGGAGCCTTTTGGCCTCGTACAGGACGAGTTTCGTTTCTTTTAATTTTTATCTGTTTAATTTGTATTAGTAAGTTTTAAATACTGATAATTTTGATGTGTTTTGTCCCGTGCGGGCTAATAAATGCTTTTTCTTTCTTTCTATCACACTGCCTCGTTGGTCGTCTAGTGCTGCGAGCGCAACCATATAATATATAGATGCTCTGTGAGCGCAACTGCTGAGTATGACGTGTTATAGGGTTTATCCATCTGGAATTTCTCAGTAGCAAGCCACGGAATCTGGATTTGTGCCCGATTGATGGAATTAGATTCGCCCCGTATTACATAGGAAACTTCAACATAACTGGCGAAATGTGGGTGTACTCTTAGGTACACTTCTGCGTTACCCTTCGTGTGAAATAATTTTAAACTTTATCTACTTACTTAAAAGACCAGTATCGCTTGAAAAGGTCGCGAGTCGAAAGTAGAAAGTAAACTAGTCAAGAGGCTATAGAGAGGAGTATAGGCCCGTGGGGTCTGTAGGTCACGCGAGCCCCCAGGGGCGACGTCGGGGGTCGCTGGCGTCGCCGCCGGCCGCTGCCATCCCGGTGTGACTCACTCGGCCCTTATGTCATACGTGAACCATTGAATGTGTTATTTGCGGCAAGGAAAACAAAAACAACAAATCGGTTAAACCATAACTTATATTGAATAATTATAAATTAATCGTCACCAATTAAAAATAAAACATTTCTATACATTTATATTTCGATCACATAAATAATACTTCAGTTAATACTATTAATAAACTAAATGTGCTTTTAGCAATAAACGTTTCCCACGAAAAAAAGAATAGGCATAAAACAAAGATAGATATAGCAATTGCTTATTATTTCCCTCTCGCTCGTACACACTATGTAAAAGCGAGATGCAAATAGTGGACCTGCCAATTCAATTTTGTTTAAAAAAGGCATTGATTATTTACAAGGGAAAACTGGATCGTATGAAAGTTTTAAAGCGGTCCCAACAGAACTAGTATATTTGCAAATTCCGATCTATTAAGTTTACAATGGGTAGAAACTTTTTTTTTAACACATGTATATGGTTACTTCTACGAACAATTTTAGCACAAATCGATTGTTTGAAATAAAGAAAATTAATGTCGGTTATTGCACGATTACATAAATTAATTGCACGCACAAACGAATGCACTTATAAGGTTGCAGATAATTGTGTGCTAAGCCAAGACCATCATCGATTTTCTTTGTGTTCTCGTTTCTTCTGAAGATGAAGGTATATTACAATGTGGAAACGACAATAAAGGTAATACTTTTGCATAAGAGTAATTGAAAAAAAGCAAATAAATGTGATAAAATATATATTTTTCTTTTTCTAATTTCATTTTTTTTTTTCAAATAACTTGAGGGCCCGTTTATCGGTTTTGAGTGTCAGACAACCGGCTGTAGTAATAACATTTTTAGATATTTTTAATTGTATGCTTAGGCTACAGACTAAGCAAATCATTAGATATACACACAAATATTAATTTATACTTAGTCTGCAACGCGATTGGCGAATACAAACTGGATATTTGTTGTTTTAGTAAATAGTGATTATAAAACTATGTTGCCAGCACTTTCGACCTTAGTAGACGATATTTACATTCAGAATAATGATAATATATTTTAGTGTCAACCTATAATATCCATATTTATCCGGTTAGACTGGAAGCCGACCCCAACATAGTTGGAAAAAGGCTAGGCAGTTTTATAATATTTATAGATTTTAAACACAATATCGAGTTTTAAAATGAACAGCAGACTGTGAAAATATACCTAGGCTATTGTTAAACATGAAAGGTATGACTATTGTTATTAAGCCCATTATTGTCTTTGCTTCCTCTAAAAAAAAAAAGGTTTTTGTTGAAATGCAGTAAATAAAGTTTAAAAATACTACATTCATTTTATTTTTATCAGTCCTGTATATTTCAAAAGGACACTTCGCCAAACTCGAATTTCATACTCCATGTTTGATGTCATTCAGAAATACATCTACGTTGGAATGCATAAGGCCTGAATTCCTCCTACGCTGACGAAGGTCCCGTACGCGCCGCTGACGTCAGCATCGCAGTATGGTGCTATATAGAACAGAATGTATACTCGTACGCGCGATTGACGTACGCAACCGACATCAGTGTAGCAGGAATTCAGTCCTTACATCTATTTAATATTTTAAAATCATAACAAAAATAACAAATATAGAGGATGTAAACGGACCGTTCACGAAGCCGTCAAACTAAGTAATCCTGCGAAAAAAGTATATCTGGGTAACGACTTTTTGGTGTAAAAAGTCACGGTTTACGGTAGCAGTCAATCTAATCTACCTACAGTCACGAGCACCAATATGTATACACTTTCCTTAATATAAAAGCTATTTTCGCAAGAAATAACGATTGTAACTAAGACATAGGAATTTCATAAAAAATATGAGTTCCAGAATACTATGTACGTAAAAACATGAAATTTAAATTAGAAAAACACTTTCAAAAATTCTTAAGTGATTACCTACATAATTATTGGTGCTCGTGACTGTACCGCACTTAAAACCTTGTGCTGCTGGATGCATTCAATAGTAGAGGCCACATCGAGGTATTTAACGTAAAATAATAACATTTAAAAGTTTTAATTTCAATTTCTCCGTAACCACAATATACCAGTATCAAAAAAAAAAGATAACAAAGATGAGTAGAACATGTGCCCTTCGGTTTCGTTATGGGTGTTTTTACACCCACACATACGCAATTTTCAATATTCAAGATTTTTATTTAATAATTGAATTAAATTATGGATTCGTGAAATATTACATGAGACTTAAACTGGCGAAATGTCGGTACTACAACCTTAAAACACTGTTTTAAGCTTTCACGGTTTAAAACTAAACGATTGTCACTTGCGGGATATCTTCCGTGGTTATTCATTATTTTGAGCCATTTTCCGTCAACCCGCATTCTCCAGTCAACCCGCGATCATGGCGCTTGCAACAGCGTCGAAAAATCGGGAGCTCAAAATAATGAATAATCACGGAAGATATCCCATAAGTGACAATATAAGTCTAAAACCTTTAGTTACCTCTTCAGAAATTATAGTCTAAGCAAAGGGCCATAAAATAAAAATCTCTGTAAAAAAAATCTTGAATGTTCACTACTTATTCTAGTCTTAATTTAGTATTGGTCATTTCCAGTACAATAGTATTAATTTACAAACATATAAAGCTATAAGATTATCAAATATCACATTTGTAAACGAGATAATATTATTATACAAGTTATTTCAGACACAGCACTGTAGTGTAGATACAGAGACAGATAAAGTACGTTCTAACAGCGAACCAAAGACAAAAATAATTTTAAGTAAATTAAGCTGCAATTGATATGGCAACACTTTTAAGTGTCGCCAGTATATCATGATATTACGCTATTTCCAATAATATTTTCAGAATATTTAGTGCATATTTAGCTTCATGACTGCCGAAGGGTTTTTGTACTGTAAGCCCGATTTTTAGGAGCCACTCAAAAATGATAGTTTAAAAAAACACGTTTTGTCGTACTCTTCTCAGCCCTTTAATTTGAGACCTATACAACGTGTAACAGAAAGGGTATAGTCATATGAAAGAGTGTTCCACAGACCATCAAAATGAACAACTTTCTCCATGGAACCACCATCGTAATCGCGAAAAAATAATCAACGGCCCCCATAATAAATTCCAATACCTAGTCGACCAAATGTATGAGACAGCTGATTATTTTTTTTCAATTGTTCAGTTTGATGGTCTGAAGCACACACCCTTTCATATGACTATACCCATTTTGTTACACGTTCTATAGGATATGAAGAATAGGGTGTCAAGTTCTTCATCACCATAGAAAAGGGAGTTTCAACCGACCAGACGGGTACTCGTAATGTACCTGGTGGGCTACTGCCAAAGAGTTGTTGTCCGGTTCATCATTAGATAGAATGCATGAAACATAACTAGTCCGCCATCCTTTGGACGTCACTAACCATGCATTGTCATCCAAACTAAACAGACAGGGTGTAAACCACCTCATCACAAAGCCGTTAACCAAGCATTCTGTACATCAAACTAAGTAACTTTACGCAAAAATTATTGCTGGGAAACAACTTTTTTTTTGAGGTCAGTTTTGTGAGGAATCATGTTTTGTGGTAGAACTCAATGTAACGCACTTAAAACATTGTGCTGATGGATGGATTGAATAGTACGGGGGTCGTGGAGGTGTTAAAAGTCAAAATCTTACAAAAAAAACTTGTATTTAAAAAAAAACTTGTCAAAAAGTTGTAACTTTGACCCCCCATATCTCCGTAACTAGAAGGTTCCCAGGTATGGTGTGGTACAAAAAAATGATCGCAATGATGGGGAGAACAAGTGCCTTTCGGCTTCGTGAAGAGGTGTTTTACACCCTTTATATGAAAAAGTACCTGACCCACGCAACTTCGTCTGCGTCACATAAAAGAGAAAAAGCTTCAAAGGAATAAATATTCCCCGTTTTTACAACATTTTTCATTTATGCTCCGCTCTTATTGGTTGTAGCGTGATGTTATATAGCCTTCCTCGATAAATGGACTATCCGACACAAAAGATTTTTGCAATTTTAATCAGTAGTTCCTGAGATTAGCGCGTTTAAACAAACAAACAAACTCTTCAGCTTTATAATATTATTAGTATAGATTTCAGCTCAATCGGAAACCCGGAAGTGGGTCAAATTTAACTTTAAGTTTTTTTTTACGATCAATAGTGAAACGAATAAAAGTGTGTTAAAAAGCCCGGCTTTTACGGACCACTTAAGTCAAGGTATATTTTGTCATTGGGTTGCAGTTCGAATGCAGACTTAATTAATAGAAGCTTGAGAACAATTTAATTTTGAGATAGCTAGAAAGCTTCGAAGCTATCTTTAATTATCACAAGTGAAATGTAGGGGTTTTTGTCAAAGATTCAATAAGCACACAATTTTTTTTAGAAGACAGTTCAACTGTGCAGTGCGATTCTAAATCTAAAACAATCACTACTTTAACAAAATAATTACATAATAATCACATTTAAAAATAAAGATCTTTTTATTAATATACATTTCGAAACGTCCATCTTATTTTCCTAAAAATAGATTTCAAATTCGAATATTTCATTCTAATTTTATACAAAAAAATGTTAATAACAATAGCTTAGTTCTAATTTCAACATTCTAAATTTAAAATCCCTGTCAACTCTTATTATAACTATGACTCGTATTATTATTTTGTAGAAAAATTGGAGTCTTACCCTCTTTCACAATTCTTAAGGCTTGCAACACTCTTGCTGTATCCAATTCTTTTTCTGAAGCCTTTTCGTTGTCCAGGCAAATTTCTGTCATTCGAGCGTTGAACTGTTCTAGAACTTTGACTCTGTAGTCTATGGACGAGGCAACGGGATTAGCTGTCAACCATAGATTCTCTAAGCAAGGAAGTTTGCATATATGCTGGACTTCTTCGACGTCGGTTATGACATTGCAGCTCAAATCGAGGCTTTCCAAAGAGTATAATCGCGAGAATCCTTGCAGACTCTCCACTCTGTTTTGTGATAGATCTATTCTGACTATGTTGCCTATCTTTGCGTGCCAGTTTTCGCAGGCTGCGAAACTGTTCATGGAGAGATTTAGAACTCTCAGTTCGTGGAGGCAGGAAATGTCGCATAACTCCTTTAGCTTGTTGGATGATAGGCTAAGATGTTGGAGTTTCGGGACCAGCCTTATCGCCCAGTCTACGTTCTGTATGTTGTTGCTCGCAAAGTTTATAAGGGACAGCTTCTTCCATTTCTGTTGATAAAATACGAAATTATTTACTCGTATTATTTTGTGTTTGATTTCTCAAGCTTATGTTTAATGTCGATTTATGCCTTAATTATGACTTTGTTTCAATAAACGGACTCGCCGTTTATTGAAACAAAATTAGACCGAAATTAGACCTAAAGACTAATTTGAGACCGACTGACTGGGGACTGGGGACTGTCCAACCGAGAATTGAGCTCTAGCTGAGCGGGTCTCCCCTTTCAAAAAAATAATGTGGGCCTAAT
This sequence comes from Xestia ashworthii, assembly GCA_950022955.1. Taxonomy (NCBI): domain Eukaryota; kingdom Metazoa; phylum Arthropoda; class Insecta; order Lepidoptera; family Noctuidae; genus Xestia; species Xestia ashworthii. The sequence continues at coordinate 15,529,499 of OX465569.1, forward strand.
GTACCTACACATCTGATTTCTAATACGGCAAAGTATCTCCCTCTACTTCAACGCCACGGTCTAATGTTTTTTTTATCATTTTATCAATTGGATTCTAAACATGAGCCGCTGCTCTGCTATCAGCCCGCACTAGACATGTGATGTGCGACCTATTTGGTGCAGATAATTATAATAATTACGTTGTGATAAACCTATTGACTCACAGTCCACGTGCGGCGAGGTCGCCCCGCTTGATAATGTTGTACTGATTTGACATTTGTAATGGAACTTTCATTATTGTATTACTCAAAATACATCCGCGTTAAGTAATATTTTTTGAAAATATTGACGGCAACCTTAAAAATTCTTGATTCCAAGCCTGATTACCCAATCATTGATCGAACTTATCATTAGGTACTAGCCCGTATTATCGCCCCACTACAGGCCTCCCTGACTTCCAGTTCCAACGTTCCAACTGCTGCCAAAAACCAATGCTTGTTATCATCGGTGTTACTAACAGGCAATAATGAATTATAGGCATAATAAAATCACATCTAGGATTCCCCAAAGAATTAGGCGGATCTGTTACGATCAACCGGCTAATAAAAATCCTAGCTACGACAGATTTTCCTCATGGAAAATCCAATGAGTGTCCGTCCAGATCACAAAAGCTTTGCTTTGACGTGGTTTTGGGCTTGAAGCACTAATTTAGTATTTAAGTACAGATAACAGACAGACAGATTTCTAATATTATGTATAGTCTAGATTATCGGATTTTATGACTAGGTATACTATTTTCCAATATGCGAACAGTATATTGATCAGCGTGAGACATTACACATGATGTCATACTGGTATTCGAGTATAATGCGAATAAATAAAATTCAAATGTCTGTTTGTTCCGGCTATAAACCTCCTAAATGGCGGGTGATTTGACGGGGCTTTACTTTTATAAAAAAATTAGGGTTCCATGCAAAAAATTTAAACCCATGAAATTGTTAACTAAATCCGATTATAGTAGAGATGTAACATTTTTGTCCTTAATCATTTCACGCGGTTGAAGGTCAACATCAACTGCAAATTAGTACAATTTTGAATGTATCAATTTTCAACCGGTTTGCAAGCCAACTTATCTAAATGAAGCCCACAATATGCAGGAGACCTAGACACAGAATGAACAGACATTATAATAAGCTTAGCTTAGACGATCTGTAGAATGTAATGCGAAATTGTAAATATAAGTACTTTATGTGGCTTAAACATGTCTGAAATAATGTGGGTGTAATATAATTTTCATTACTCATACTCGGAAAGTAGGTCTGAAGTTGCCTGAGGAGCGGGCTGAAAGTAATACTTTTCAGCCCTAGGGAGAATCACTTTCAACTGACAGCTGTCACATTATTAAAAAAAAATCTAGTTCTATTTTCACATTTCTATTGAACCATGTTCCGACTTCTATACAGCCTGTAAATTACAGCGCGATTTAAAATTGAAATAACATAAAATTCAGTATTAATTAAAGAATATAATTATTTTAAATAACTTAGTTATAATTTAGTTACAAATATTTCTTTAAAATAACAAAAATTTGGGCAAAATATTTACAATTTTTTCAGTGACTATAGTAAAAATAAAGGTTGAATGGCCGGCCACAGAAAAAAAAACAAAATAGGCGGGAAAGCGGCAATCCGATCTTCATTTTTTTTTCGAGTGGTTTCGTGTTTTTGTTTTTATTTTCCTTGTATTCGTAATGAAAAGCACAGTGTTTACCTCGGGTTAAAGACTTCTTTAGTCCCTCGAGCTATTAGCGCCCGCGCTGCGCTTGGGCGCCAAACCCCGTCTCGGGACTAAATAAGTTACTTTCACCCCTTGGATAACAATGTACTATTATTTTAAAAATGGAACCAAACGCGCCGAACGCCGAACTCTTTGGCAGGATGATTGTGTGCGTTGCATTCCAGCTACAGAAGAAATAAAAAAAGGCATTGGCGCGAAATTTTAAGATATTTTCTGTATTATTTATTTGAATTTTAGTTGGATTCCTTTTTATCTACTACGTTTACCCCAGATGACACAATATTATATTCGTCTTCACAGAGAACTGAGATCTTGTTGCCGGGAAAAAACATAAATATGGTTATTTTATTTTCTCGCAATCGTAGTGAAAAGTACGGTGTAACACACGGCGCTAAAATCCCATTATAACTCGGTTCCTATTTACTACCTCGCTAAAGCTCGGTAGTAAAACTACCTCGTCTATAATGGGTCATTTTAGCCCCTTGTATCACAATGTACTAATGTACACCTCTGTATAGTGCAAAGTCTGAAACCAAGTTTCGCCACAGGTCCTGCGCCTGAGACCCACAGGAGTTTTGAAGCATTTCGTAACGTAAATACCACTTCCTACGTCGATATTCAAAATATTTCCATATACTGATTGTTCTTGTTGCAATTGAACTAAAACGCTGTAAGATATGTAATTATTGTATTTTCGATTCCAAAATTGACGTATTTACGTTACGACTAAACGTTAAAACCCTTGCTAGGGCCTCTGATCTGTCTCCGCGGTCATGTTGGACTGTCGTCTCATCGGACGACGAGTAGGACAGTGTGCAGGTAGAGAGAGAGCACGGCTTTATACGCAACCATTTGTACACAATAACATAATCCTACGTCGACGACGGTTAGTCTCGGCTGAGATTGGCCGCCATTGGTGTCGATTCTGTTGTGCACAAACTAAACTTAATTTAGACTATTGCTATCTTTTACTAAAAGGCAGGGCGAGAAAAGGACGGCTATAGCTATGCACTAAGTTAGAAATGTCAAACTAGTTTATGCCTTGCGCTTCACCGTGTTATTAGTCGACATGTTTTTACGTGCACCCTTCATTAGTATGGAAATATTAGTTCGAATTAAATTTGACAGCTCTAAATTACGTCCGTCTCTTTCTCGTTTTATTGGTGAGAAAAAGATAGTAATAGCCTAAATTAAGTTTAGTTTGTGCACAACAGAATCGGCACCATTATCAAAAACGTCAACAGGACTATTATCTGTTAGCTACTATTATTTTTAAGGTGAACGCAGACCTGGCCCCGTATTCATACAAACGCTCGGAATGAATTTCGATTCGACAAGTCGTATGTCTATCCTTTTTTGGCATAACGAAAACGAGCGAGATAGACATACGACTTCCCGAATCGAAATCGAATCGAAGCGTTGTGAATACGGGGTCTGACCGCACCGCATGCGCCGCAGTCATCGACACCTGTCCGCGCTGCAGTAACCGCAATCGTTCCAGTCGTCGCACGTACGCCTCGCACCTCAGAAAATTAATTCTCTCTCTCTCCGGCGCCGCGGCGGTGTTGATGACGTCATTAGCTACGGCTTGGGCACTTCGGCCGCTTGAGGTACTGCGGCGACTGCGGCGCGGATGGGTGTGCTAGATTGCATAGAACTTCATACGAAGAATTCGAATGCGGCGACTGTGGCGCATGCGGTGCGGCCAGATCTGCGTTCACCTTTAAGGTGCGTTTCCGAGACGGGCTGCAGACCGCACACTACAACCGCAAACTGCAAGCGACAGCACTTGTTTCTATGAATCTCTATGAAATTGAATCCGACCACGGCGACAATGCGACCTGCGGCCGCGGCCCGCAGCGACATAAGAGTTTCATAGAAACAAGTGGTGTCGCTTGCAGTTTGCGGTCTGCAGCCTGTCTCGGAAAACACCACTTCTGGGAAAAAAATACTGACGCTATGTAACACAACTTAGGGACGCTTAGGTATAGCTTGTAGACGTTCGGGTACTGTGTTGACTCAACTAATCATAAAACCAATAAAGGTAGCTAGGTATGAATGTCGTCTTTGATGCAAGTATCTGGAATAACGTATCTTTATGTGTATTATGCATATGTCACCGTAAAATTGTCAAATACGTTATATTGTAATATCTCTAGCGATATTGTAAAGTCTCGAATTATTGTCAAATGAACATACTGCTTACAATAAAACGCATTATTTTTCGTGAAATGCATGCGATGGTAGTCAACTCACGCGGTGTGGAGAGAAGGAGGGGTCCCCCTTGCCCAGTGGTACCACTCTCATGAAAAGATACTGTACCATTCCTGAGAAATATCGATTAATATAACCTAACCTTAAAACACTTCATATTCCAAGACCCACACCGGTGCACAGGCCCCGGTGCGGACGACGCTGCACTCCGTGGTGGTTTCTTCCACACATGAGATGGACACGGGGGCCGAAGTCCTCGAAAGAGTGAGAAAAGCAGTGGATGCGAAGGAGGGCTGGGTGCGAGTAGAGAGGGTCCGAAAAGCCAAGGACCAGAAAATTATTATGGGGTGCGAAACGAAGGAGGAGAGGCGCAAGCTTAAGGCGCGATTGGAGGAGGCCGGAGAGAACCTCGTCGTCGGGGAAGTCAAAAACAGAGACCCGCTTCTGATTCTTAGGGATGTGTTGCTGATCCACAGCGACGAGGACGTGTTGCAAGCCCTAAGGAATCAGAACCGGGAGTTGTTTGATGGCCTCGGCGACGAGGATCAAAGAGTTGCGATTAAATTTAGGAAGAAATCTCGTAACCCTCACACAAATTGCGTTGTGCTGAGTGTTTCCCCTGCAATCTGGAAGAGGGCACTCGAAGGAGGCAAGCTACGCATTGACCTCCAGAGAGTGCGCGTCGAAGACCAGACGCCTCTGGTGCAGTGTACCCGCTGTCTGGCATACGGACACGGCAAACGCCTGTGCACGGAGCCAGCCGACCTCTGTAGCCACTGCGGCGGTCCACACCTTAGGTTGGACTGCCCAGTCAAACAGACCAGAGAAGCAGCGGTGTGCATTAACTGCACCAGAGCCAAAGAGCAGGGGGAGCACTCGCACAATGCCTTCAGTAATGAATGCCCGGTACGCAGGAAGTGGGACGCATTCGCTAGAGCAACCGTAGCGTATTGCTAAAGTGGTCGAGGCGCCCACTTCCGCGTACACAGAGTTGACCAATTTGACACAACCAGATTGCAGACGCATTGAGCGGGCCACTAGGGTTGGCTTAATGGAGGGGGTTAATTGGAGTCACTTTCGTGAGAAAGTGGCTAGAATTGTTTTGATCTGTAAGTCAGCTCTAGTGGAAACGACAAGTTGTGTCAAATTGGTCGTAAATCTATCTCGTCCTGGTTTGTTTCGAGTTTGTATATTAGTTTATTTTTTTAGAAACCGATATACAAGTATATATTAAGTATATAAAGAAAATTCGAAGCAAAAATCAAATAAATTCAAGACAATGCGGGCATTAATATCAGAGTGAAATATTAAAATAAAAGCGTAATTGCAGAAAATTAAAATAAATAGTAAAACAAATAGGAAAGAACCATATAGATATTTTAGGAAAAGCTTGTGATACTCGTAATTTAAATTGGTAAACAAAACTTCGAAATTAAAGACAACAAATAGTAAAAATAAAAATATTAGAAAGGTAAACAGTATTAAAATCACATTGTCAAATTATTTTCGCATAGTGCATGGTCTCTTCGGCCTTCTTAAAATCAGTCGCCAAACAAGTTTTAAAATCTAGTACACAAGGGCTCTGATCTATGTCAGAGGGACACTGGCTAGGCAGGAGTGGTTTTTAGCCGGTTCGAGTCCGGCACTACCTCAACTGTCTCACAACCTGTGAGATAGTCGAGGTGTCCGCGGGGATTTCCCACTCCTGCCCAAACAAAAAAAAAAAAAAAAAAAAACCTAACGGGGGGGTGCCCCAAGTCCCGATTATGGGGGCAGAGATACTTCCGTATGTTCAGTTGACAATAATTCGAGATATTACAATATCGCTAGAGAGAAACACGTTATATTGTAATATGACGTGTTTGACAATTTTACGGTGACATGGCACATACATTGCGAAATAGAACATGACTTGCGATAAGAAATACGTTAAGACCTTTAAATGTATTGATTTTAAAGAACCTTATAACCAGAATACGCGAGTATGGCAGTTTTGGAGAGTGTGCAATAACAGCTAGGCGGCTCAAGACGGAAAAGTTTGGCTGTACGGCAGTATCTTCCTTTCCTAATATTTCGATCTGTAATATACATATAAACGACTGGGTACTGTACCTACTTTTGTTGAGATTTTAGGGACAAGATTATTTCAATATAGGATCGACGTACGGCACTGACTAGAGACCGTCTAGCGCACCAATGGGCCAGTTAATCTTGTTTTTCTTCTCATACTGTCAGCCGAAGCGATACATTTTACGGGTTGTTCTGTTTTTTTACCCATGTACCCAATAACTCCTGGAAACCAACGAGTTAGGTTTTGGAATTAATACTACACATAATAGAAAGTATCAGCAATTTTTTGATGTAGGAATGACCACCTACTACGGTGGTTTAGATGAATAAAAAAATGAAAACGAAAAATGAGAAAAAAAATCATATCTCTCGACCCATTCATACTAATGCAACAGAAATTGGTAGAACGGTCGGCTATTGTACTATTTTTCGACAGAATGAATAAATTCTGGAATAAGTACTTCCATTAACTTATAATGATTTATTTTTCATTTTTCAAGAGTCGGATATTGCGAAACTTTGACATTTTAAAAAAAAAAAAGTACAAGTCTTAGCGAACCGGGAGTTTTACTCTAATCATCGGAATTGTAGACTCTATCGATTAACTTAATAAAATCATGATGACACAAAAACTGGGATCTTATCACACTGTGCAAGGGAAGAGCTATTGATCTATTTAATGGATATAGTTTTAGCCCCAAGATGATAACATATTAGTGTTATGTATTCAATGTGCTGACTCATCTATGTAAAATAATATGTCCTCAATCGGGGCCAGTAGGCCTAACAAGAATGCGAGGAAGTAGGTGGGTAGATAACGTTGCGTATTCAAATGGTTTTAAGTAACGTTTGAAATCTCGTTTCGTAAATATTATTTATTTTGTTTTAATATTTTAAGAATAAATGGGTGATACTTTGTGAATGTCGCAGAATGACCAAAATACTACAAGTTAGTTGTATTTCCGATGAGAAAAACGTTTCGTATTTAGGCTGCGTAGCGAATTCGTGCTATGCCCACATTTCTATTTTTAAAAACCCCCGACGCAAAAACGACGGGGTGTTATAAGTTTGACGTGTCTGTGTGTGTGTCTGTCTGTAGCATCGTAGCGCCCGAACGGATGAACCGATTTGGATTTTGTTTTTTTTTTTGTTTGGAAGGTGAATAAGTCGGAAGTGTGATAAAAATCTGTCCAATAAGGCCGCCGCCGCAAAATGGCGGATTAAGTACATATTTATTCAACAACTCCCTCAATATGGGTATCAAATGAAAGGGCTTGACTAATAGAATACTATATATACTATGATAAATTAAAAGTCCAAGATGGCCGTTACCACAAAATGGCGAATTAACGAATTATTTTCTACTTATACTTGTTTCATTCGCGTATTACTTGATCGCTTTACCTGAACCACCTAGCTATAAAAGCCATAGTATTGTTGAACACTTATGTGAATATTAAATGTTCTCAGTATTGATTTCAGTTTACATTATAAATGCAAGATGACGCGCAGTATCTTTGTTTTACGTTCTTTACAATTTACGCGTTGACGTAAAAAGATGTCGTCATTTTTGTATCTTATCTATTTATAACGATTTCATTACTATTATCTTTTACATAAATTAACGGAAGTTATGCTTTCATGAAGGACATTTATTAGGAGGTACATACTTTTCACAGATAAAAAGGGTTTGTTTTTTTAATTTATTTGGTCTTTACCCTCCTAATCAGAAAATCTACTAAACATTATCCGAGGTCATTAACCTTATTAAAGGATGAAAACAAAATTCATTGACTTGTCCATAGTTATTAATATGAGGAGACCACGATCCAAAAAAACAAAACCATCCGTGAGAGCTTCTTGTAACCCTATACATATAGGTACAGCCAATTTTCAACCCAATCACCTTCAGACCATGAATTAACTTTCAATGTCACGCCTTGAACTGACCAGCAAAATGTAATACAAAATAAACTCTATCACTACAGAAATAAAGTTGTTATCTACTTACAACAGTGTCAGCTATGCTGGAGGGATCCTTATGCAGGATATCGACAAGTAGGAACTCATTTAGTGACACGACGCTCGCTGTTGACACTGATAGACTCACTAAAGTATCGCGGAGGCCACCTGAAGGAGAAAAATAAAAAATTTAGACCAAAACACAACATCACACCTGAATCCCCGATGGGTTTAGCAGATCTGTATGAGTACACCTCATAATCAGTCTATAATGCTCTATGAGAGGAAATGGGCTATAATCCACTACGCGGGTCCAATGCGAGTTGGTAGATGTCACATGTCTTCGAATTCTTGGTTCTAGGACATGCCAGTTTCCTCACGATGTTTTCCTTCACCGTTTTGAGAGCAGTGGCGATGAAATAAATTACACGAAGTAATGCGCCACCAGTGGGCCACCGCCGCTCTCGTATTACACCTATTTATGTGTAATAAGTTCGTATTGCCCTCAAGGGACCGCAAATCCAGACAATGGACTTCTAATAAAAAGTCTTGATGGAAAACCCTAACAATACTGGCAAACCAGGGAATCGAACTCCAAGAGATTATCCACAGGAGCAGCGCTAACGCCACTAGACCATAGAAAGCAAATATTTAATGAGGGATTTTCTTTGTAACTCTTCCCTAGTCGCTGGATAGATGGCGCTGATCTCGGCAAGTTACTGCAAGGAACAGAACGTCACATTATTTCACTTAGATCTAATGGTTATATTCGGAAGCGTATGCAAACGAAAGTGTCAGTCAACGAGCGTATGTGACGTAACGCAATGTTTTTTTGTTCAAGCGTTTCGGCTTTGGCACCTAGTAATGTATTCAGTTCACCGCCATCTACAGAGTTCTTGGAAACTATTTTTTTTTTAATTCTAAAAAAGAAAACCTCTAATTAATACAAGATGGAATTGACATAGACGTACAAACGCTTACCATGTATTCAGTAGGTACATCATTTCAACGCCCTACACGTTGAAATTTTTCAACAATAACTTAAATAAAAAACATCTGTTCCATACGGTTTGAACATGTAGGTACACTTTGTAGGACAGATTTTAATGTGGACGGGTTCAGAATTATGTAGGTACTGTATATTTAGTAAGCATTTGTGCGTTGATACCCTTTCCACTCTGTATTATTACTATCGTTTTTAATTCACATTTTCTCACAATAGTGAAATGGTGAGAGTGAGTAAATACTAGCCATGAGACTTGTTAATACATCACTTAGAAGTTAATTATTCCATTGTTTTATAATAATTATAAGTTGTTACGTTTCTAGCAAAGTAAAGTTGGATTGCTATAAAGTATGTTTCTTTATGTTTTCTTATTGGTTATCACACTGCTGAGCAAAGCCCTGTGCAATATCTGGCCTGTGCAACTTCGCCCTGCAAACAAACAAAACCATGCGGTCTACCTCAACAGCCATTTTCTTGATGCTGCATATTTTAACTATTTAATATTCAAGGCTTTATATTGTCATCCATCACAAATTCACTATACAAAGCATCAGAATATTATCAACAAAACGTGACTCTCAATTTTATGACCTATTAATAGAGATGGGTAGTGGGTTAAAACCCATTCTTCCCATTTAGGTTAAAACTGGGAGATTTGGGTTTTAACCCGGTTTTAACCCATTTTCACCTATTTTACTGGGTGAAAATGAGTATAGTTAATTATTAAATAGTGGGAAGTAGAGTTCACTATTAACTTGTCAAAAATAAGAGCCTGAACCCAAAATCAGATACATTTATTATTTATTTGGAAAATTACAACAAATTAGTGGGTAGTTTAATCATCATCGCTTGCATCGGAAACACGGGTACAATAAAAAAATTGAAAATTGTTAATGCCGGATGTAGATGGTTCCGCGACCGACCCATAGTCACACCAAATTGCCACACTAGTGTGACTATGGTTAATTTTATTTATCCGTAGTCACACAGTCGAATCATACCAGTGCACTGGTATGACTACGGATAATTTAACCTGATAGTCACACTGGTGTGGCTACGGTTGATCCGTAGTTACACTAGTGTGACCACGGACAATTTAACCTGACCCGTAGTCCATTGAATTCAGACCATTGACCCAATTTGTATCTTTTGGGTTGCTTTTTCTATTTCTCCGTACTTACCGGTATTATTTCTTTTAATATTTAAACTGATAATGGACAGGGCTATTTGTACGTGGCGGCGTGGTTTGTATGTTATATCTCTGGGATTCTGGGATTTGGAGTATTGGTGGTGAATCAGGCACACAGTCCTCAGTACTATCACTAAAATCATTCACATGCTTGTGCAATAAATTCCAATTGCATGTTATACTATAGATATAGATATGTTAGTTTTAGGGAAACCTGCCCAAGAAAAAACGTCATATAGACCAATAAGCCTTTTGCCGACTATGTCCAAAATATTTGAAAAAGTGCTGCTGCATAGGATGACCCCAATACTTAAAGAGAGAAATATACTACTTGACCATCAGTTTGGCTTCAGGAAACAACACGGAACAGTAGAACAAATACACCGGGTCTGTGAACACATTAGAAAAACGCTGGAAGAAAAGAAATATTGCTCTTCAGTGTTTCTGGACATCCAGCAGGCTTTTGACAAGGTGTGGCATAAGGGGGAGGCCCTTATGCCACACCTTGTAAGCAAGACTAAACAGCATCTGCCTCAACCGTTCTTTAGCATTCTGAACTCTTACCTCACAGATAGAGTTTTCTACGTAAAAGAATCAGGTAATAACTCAGCCCTTCACAGAATTGAAGCTGGTGTACCTCAGGGTTTCTGGGGCCAATTTTTTACATATTGTACACAGCTGACTTACCGACGGAACCTGGAGTTGTTATAGCAACATTCGCAGATGATACAGCTATATTGTCTATTCAAACAAACCCACAAGGTGCATCAAATCTTCTGCAGAGTGGACTTAATAAAATAAACACTTGTATGAAAAGCTGGAAACTAAAGGCCTGTGCTGCAAAGTATGTCCTAGTTACCTACACACTCAGAAAGGAGGACTGCCCACCGGTCAAACTGGGAGATACCACCCTACCACACAGAAGTTGTGTCAAATACCTGGGAATTCATTTGGACCGTTGATTGACCTGGCAACAACACATCAAAGCCAAAAAAGACGAACTCTCAAAAGGACTAAAAAATTTCACTGGTTACTGGGCCGCAACTCCAGGCTATCGCTGGATAACAAGCTCCTATTATACAAAGTAGTATTGAAGCCCGTTTGGGTGTATGGGATACAGCTCTGGGGAAGCGCAAGTAACTCCAGTATAGCCATCTTGCAGCGCCAACAAAACAAAATACTTATACGCACAATAGCCAATGTCTCATGGTTCACTACAAACGCTGAAATCCACCAACAACTAGACATTCCCAAAGTTGCTGAGGAGATTCGGAGTGTAGCAGAGAAATATGAAGAACGACTAACCATCCACCCAAATGAGCTAACTCGTCAGTTGACACGAGACTACGTGCTCCGCTTGAAGAGCCACAGCATCATGGCACTAGCAGACCGGCAGTAAATCCGTAACATCTGCGAGTAGATGGCATCACTGGAAGCCATACTCTACACTACAAGCAACGCGGAACTCATCCGCTCATAGTCTGAGGACTGATTGCAGACAATACGTAGAAGAAAAAAAAAATTACTGATGCTGCTATTTCCGTCGTGAGTCTATTTCTTTTTTTACTATGTATATCACTATGAGCACTAAGGGATCGCTCTAAAGCAGCAAAAGTTCACGGTGCAGTAAGAATACGAACAGCAACTTTGCTCGATGCAGTAGACCCACATATATACCCTTCCACCAGATTGATGAAATCTCCGACTCCAAAAACCATTTCTTGCTCTATACGATGCCTAGTTTGACATTACATTCAAACCGATACTTTGCCCTACTTCGTAAATAAACTCCATAGCGTCGACTTCTAGACTTTCGTCAAGTTCAGATCCTTGGTCTGTGGGGCCTAATAAGTAAAAATACGTGGTAAGTAAGTAAGTTAGGGGTAAAAGCAGGATCAGATTGCATTATAGCAGTTCCGGGTCGTAAGTAAAAACTCGAAAATTCACTTAAAACGCGCGCACTCTAACCAGCGAGGTAAACTATACTGACAAGTTTGAGCGGGGAAGGGGCGCGGGGATAGCTCCGCGTGGGCGACATCCCTTCCCCTCCCGGTCTTGCCACCCCGCACACCGGCCGTAGCGCGTAAATTCGAAATACTTTATTTTCACCCAGCCAAACCACCCAATGGGTGGAATGAAACGGGTGATAACTGGGTTTTAACCCACTAGTAGGTTTTAACCCGGGTGGTTACCCATCTCTACCTATTAATAGATAAATAGGTCTACAATTCATATATGATTAAGAATTCTAGCAGACAGACATATAAACAAACACTATTACGTTCAATGATAACAACTGACAGGTTTCTGATTATCTCATACATGAGGTGCACAACAAGAATGTTGTGAAGTAGTATCTATGTTTACTACATCAGTTTATTTATATTAACTCATGGATCTATGATATTGTCATGCTATATTTATTTTATAAAAATACAGACATTTTGAGCAGAAAAATATATTTTTTAATACCTAAGTTTTTATCAAAAATTCTAAAATGAATATTGCATCAGTACACTGATTGGTGGGAGTCCCCCATGCTGCAAAGGTGCGTGCGGCTTCATGTCTTTATCTATATTTTATTTGCCAATACTAACATTCGTTTTTAGGTACATTTTTACTAACAAAATATGGACCTGGTCTGAAATTAACGTTTTTTTATTTTATTATTGCTTGATTTCGATCTCATTTCTGTGTTTTTTTAATCTAAAAGGCCTCCCCCATAGCCTTCCACTCCTCTCAATCTCCTATCAATCCACAGCATTTCTAAATGATGAATACATCACCATCATAATTAATACATCGTTTGATGACAAACAAAGAGATTAATAAGGAATTATCAAATAAAATTCAAACAATGTTACACTCACCAACACTCTGTATACATGCCATAGGCACACCGAGAATCTTCAACTCCACCAGTGACTTAAATGGTATCAGGTCAAAGTGCAGATCATTCGGCACTATGTTACTCGTACCCAGCTTTTCGTAACTTCCCTCGATGTCCAGGGACCGTAGTTGGGAGCAAAAGTCTAGTACATGGCTAAAGTCATACATCTGATCTTGCTTCTCCATTGGCGGACATGCCATTTTTAACCTTTCACTTATTGCGTGTAGCTGAAATATAAAGGGTATGAAGACATGGTAATTTGAAGAGAAAGTAGGTTGAATACAAAATAGGTTTGTTTGACTGAGTAATTGTGAAATTATGCATGCAAGTAATTTATTTTTCTATAGCAGGCTGCTTCTAATGCAACAATGGTTGTTAGGTTTAGTAGTTTACTAGTAAGTTTAGTTGCAGTGAAAGTGTATTGTTTTTTAATTTCCTTACTACAGTTGGGTTATGTAATTATGACTCAAAATGTAAGGAAACCATTATTGTACAAAAACAAATCTTAAATCCTTGACTGACTCATTATACTCGAGACATTCTTTGATATTGATGGCTTGTTTTTGCTGTACTAACCTCTAGAGGTGTGAAATGATGTGACCTCTCATCCTGTAACAGCTTATCACCTTCCAAAAACAGAGTCTTTGCTAAATCTTGTAGCAAGAACAAAATATCATACAAATGGAAGTCTAGGAAGTGAGCGAACTCGGACGGCATCGTGAGCTTTAAATAATTAAAAACATTCTTCAAGTATTCGCTAAGGCCCTCTCGTCTCTGTTCCACAAATTTCGGAGTTTTGTTGCGAATAACCTTCTTAGGCGGAAGCAGTTCTTTCGCGACCCCATGGTCCGAAACCAACTTCTCGTGCAGCTCCACAAAGTCACTGTACCGATGCAACACGTTCCAACGCACTGACCCCACTTTAACAGTTATTTTATAATAAGTAACATTATCTTTCGTTGAAGTTTCCTCCACGGTCACTGTGCTGTCCTCGCGGTGATTCACGAACGAAGACATTTTTGTATAAAACGCACGCGATTACTACTAACGCTGATAAAGCAACTGTTTATCAGTGTGTTTAATTTTAATTAAATTGCTATCAGCATGTCGTGAGCTCTACAGGAAAATCGCAATTTGCTTCGCCAAGTGCTGAATGCATGAATGAAAATGACATTTCTTTCTTTTGACGTTTATGTCAATTTGACAAGTGACATAGTGAGCAGCGTTCCAGATTCAGGAACTGGAAATTATTACTTTCTATGCAAGTTTTCTTTGACGATGATTCTGGGGGTGCTTATACTTATACGATCGATCTGTGGCAACAACTACCATTCTTTACAAAAGAAGTTTTAACCAAAGCAGAAGACATACCGTGGTGCCATGTCAACCCCAAATAAATTGGGATAAGGGCAGCTGTTTAACTCCAAAAGGCGCTTCTCTATTATTTATCATCTGTTTCCAAACGTCAATTAGTTTCTGTTGACACTGACATTTATCATACTTTTCTGTATTTATTCGGAATTACTGTGTTGTGATAGAAATATTAAATTTTATAAAACCAGATAAAATGATTTGATGTTTTATTTACAATATCGGATCGCTATATCCAAGGCTGTTGTAATGTGTGATTACATGTAAAATTATTCCGCTTTAAAATGTTGAGTCGTTTTTCGGACGTGCTACAAACTGCGGCGGACGTAGTGAGTACAAAACAATTAATATTATCCGTGAATGTGCGTGTAGTGAACAAATTAATGAGGTTTTAATGTTTCAGCTGGCACCTCCAGCAACGCGGTTGGAGGATTTCGAGTATCACTGGAAGATGATACTGAATTTCTACCAGAATTATGACGAGAATAACAAACTACATGTTGAGGAGACAAGGATACCGCATCACCTGCATCAAATGTTACAGGTACGTGACTTATTACAAATGTAGACCAATAGACTTAATTATTAAACTCGAACTTGAACTCGTGCTGGATAAATTCAATTCTGTAAATTAATGAACAGATTGAAAGCAATATTGGTCAAGCGATATAAATCTAATATTTAAAATCTGTTTAACAACATAGACCTATGACATAATATTTAACATATCAATAAATAATCACTAATCATATTAAGCTTGATCTTTCAAAAGAAATCGAAATCAATCTGGCTTAGATTACAACATTCACACTGTTATAGATTTTATTACAACAATCTCTTTGGTTAAGAACAATAATTATGTCAGTTGTTACCTAATTATCTTGGAACCAGTTCTTATAGGAAACTAGTCTGTATTCAGATGTATATTGTAGAATTTTATTCAAATTAAATTCCTTACATAACACTTGATATTTGAACAGGTGTTAAGCAACTTAGTTTGGTTTACTTGTGTTTCAGCATTGTTCAATGTTTATCAGTAATAGTAAAAAATAATTAGAAAACAAAAACTAAATTATTTTATGCCATTTTAAAACATATTTCTGTAGCAAAATATGAATATAAAAAATACCAGAAAAGCTACAAATCACATTCCCAGTTTAGTATAGAATGAGTTGTATTACTCAGGTCATTAACAATCTGCCACTTTTCCCCTATGTCCTAGGTAATAAGGTTAAACTTGGTAGTACAAAGATTATGTGAGGGGTGTAGTAAAACAAAATCTCTAAAACATAAAAGCCACAATAATTCAAAACAAATGACTACTACATTGATTACTTTTATAAGAATAAAAGTCCAAACATAATAATGAAATGTTAAAAATAAACAAAAATGTCACACATTATCAGCAACAAAAATGCTTAAGACGCCTGCGGAGCATGCATATTTCATACAAACGTAATACCAAAATCATTTGTAGATTAAACATATTCCTAAGGTAGTGTGTATTTATTTCGATTGAATTACAGAATATCTAGGTTCCCAAATATATATTTTGATTGGACACTGATTTTAACAAGAGTTATAAGATAAATAAGTTTTCTATGGAAATTTTAAATTCCTCATATCTCGTCTTTGTATCATTGTCCTCTCAAAAAAGATATTTGGGAACATAGATATTCAGTAATCCAATCGAAATAAATACACACTACCGTAAGAATATGTTTGATTTACAAATTATTTTGGTATTACGTTTGTATGAAATACGCATGCTCCGCCGGCCCCTTAACCGTACTGATGAAAAGTAAAAATATAAGGAAAAAGTTATTGATGCAAGGTCCAGAGATAATGTAACCTGGTAGTAATATTAAATTCAGTTATATAATTGGCTTATCTAATAGGTCATGAAGATAATTTTCACAACAACATATTGTGCACTACATTGCAAAAAAGTTGAAGCCAATCAAGAAGGTGTGTTTGTTAATTGATAAAGCACCATTCCTATTTCCAACATAATGGTTAATTTATCGATGTGCTGATAATGGATAACAGTTGTAACATCACAATTCAATTTGTCCAGTCTGTCAGTTGTGTTTGCTAATAGAAAGACACAATTAAATATTGTCATACATCATCCATAACTGGAGGATCCCACTGCTACTTTGCTTGTGTCAGTCAAAATGTTTATTGCAAACTAATTGTATAAAACTGGTCTTATGTTTTTATTTTTTGTATAAACGGTCCTACTATCAAAAGCCTTTGCCCAGCTGTGGGAAGACGCACGCAGTAAAAATAACAGTGTTACTATCAGTCTAAATTCATCCAGCCATCCGGTTTTCAGCTCTCTTGTTTTTTGTAAGGACTTTTCGACTTCTGGGCATAAAATAGAGAAAAAAGAATAGATAGCGAATGAGAACCTTTTAAAAATAATATTGTTCAGTAAAATGTCTGGATGTCCTTACAGATATTGTCAGGCCTTCTCTACTCGAAATGGTTGCTCTACTAAGGTTCTGGATGGCCTGTCTCATCCTTTTTTTTTTCGGATGGGAAATCATCAAATGAAGGGGTCATTTGATGGTCTCTCCGGGCGGAGCGACAGACTTTTACTGACTAAAACCCATCCATGTTCCTTCTTCGCTCTTTTTGTTCCGGGGCCACGGTATCTCTTTCGTACAGTCCCGTAGCCCCAGCAGACATCGGCCCTTGCGGACTCCTTCCTTTCTGCTGACATCTGAGGCGCGCGTGGAACGAGAGACGAGAGACGGACGGACGGCGAGCTAACCCATTGCTCAACGTCCACAGACCACAGGCCTGCGCCTACGGTGGCCGGGGGCCACCATGCCGCCCCCAACGCCCGGTGCGTCTGCCGCGTGAACAATCAATACTCCTATTTTAAGTCTAAACATGGTTGTCAATGTTAATCCTCTCAGCTCAGTATTTTAGTAATAGTCCGAAGTTGTGTGCAGAATTTTAATCAGTCTTATCTATTATACAACATTGAAACCAATTACATATTTGTATAGTGAACACAGGATATTGCTACTGATTAAATTAGTTAACATTGTTAAACAACTTGCTTACATGTCTGTGTATTTACTGATGTCTACAATAAAAGCAAGGTTGAGTGACCATTATGATCAGTAGATCGTGATAGTCGATGGTTAGATTCGGTGCCAACTCTTCTCTTTCCATGCATGCCTAACATTTTGTTTGACCCAGACAACAACATTGTAATAGGACTGTGTTACAATTTTGGTGTGCAATAAAGAATCAGTGGGTCGTGTTCCTACTATTATTATTTTAAATGCGAACGTGTGTGAGGATGTATGGATGTCTGTTACACTTTCACGCAAAAACCACTGACCAGATTTTGATGAAATTGGGCGCACAGATAGTTTATAACCTGGATTAAGTAGAATATTACTTTTTATTCCGGGAGTACGATCCCGTGGGCCAATTAAGGAACTGCCCCGAACACAAGCTAGTTCTTTATATCTTGGACTTCCAGACTTTTGAGACAATACAAACGAAACGACATAGCGTCGTGACCCGTTGCGACGTCGTATAGCAATGCGATGTCGTGTCGTATCGTGGAAATCTACGACGTGCAGCGTTTTCCACGACACGATTTCGCATCGGTACACAACTAACGCAGTCGCACGTGGCACGTGTTTTGGTCTCCATTTAATTTTTGCACAGTCTAGTAGTGTCCGTCTTATATCATTAATCGAAAACATAAACAAATGTGTTTACATAATAATGCCTATTACTTTGCTTGGCCTTAACCATGCCACAGTGACAACATACTCGTACATACAAGACCTAGTGGTAACATGTGTAATTGATTCATTGTATTATGCATTGTATTTCTCTGCCCATATCTGTTTTCTAGTATGTCTCTTTAAAAGGAAAATGAGTGTTAGCCAAGATTTATTGTCCATGAATGGATGTCAAGGTTTTTTCTTGAATAGAATCATGAATGGAGTCCGCGACTTATAGTTTTGTAAATAGGTTGGACTTAATTGTTGTAGTAGGTACCTACCTGAGTAATATTTATTTTTATTTAGTTAGAGAGGTTTGGAAAAAGCAAGTGGACGCGTTTGCTCAGCAGTGGGATATACTTCACAGGCTAAGAAAAAAAAAAAGATTAACCCTGAAACTCCTGTTGAACTTTATTGATTCCGAAAACATTGAATAACACTTGTCATGACTGCAGAAAAAGAGCAATTTTCAATCTCAGCCTTTAGTGTGGCAAACGAATTATCGAAAATCAGTGAATGCAGATTTGTTTCTTTTTTTAAATAAAGGAACGTTTCCTTTGAGTAAAATTTGCTATATCCAGCATTTCGAGTACTTTCCCTCCAGGTGGCATTGAGAAATTCCACCCTGTGTTATGTAAATAAAAAAGGCGTAAGTTTTGTATTCTTTTTTCTAAACAAAGATTATAAGTTAGCTAATACGCTATGACTACATACAAAATACTTTATCCTACAGGAAAATACGATATTTTAATTAAAATAGATTATAATGGGAAAAATAAGTTGTTTATGTAAATAAACAACTTATTTTTCCCATTATAATCTAGGAACTAAAAAATCATACACAGGTACATTGCACCACACTTTCATCTACCAAAAAATGCTATAATTAAATTGTGAAATATCACTTTCTCTAGGCAGATATTTAAATGAATGCAGTGCAGTTGAATTTCACGGTATCGCGGGTTTTAACTGTACCGTTGACCTTGATAGTTAGTAATTTAGTATTATCATAGCGTACCTATGTATTTATTTGTTGTTACAATGAATATCGTTTTTGTGGCTCAGTCGTATTAGCCATAAAGTTTTATTTTTGTAAAAAGACATGTTTTTTTGCTTGTGACCATCTTGACAGACTCAAGAGACGAGGGAATAGAGTAAATAAAGGATAGAAAACACGGATCCACCCACCTACTGCCATTTTGTTTTAAAACTTGCAAAATCCTACTTAATATCATAAATGCAAAAGTGTTGTGGATTGATGGTTGTTTGTTACTCTTTCACGCATAAACTACTGAACGAATTTGGATGAAATATTGCACACAGATAGTTGATAACCTGGATTAACACAAAGGATTATTTTTATCCCAGTTGTATGATCGATCCCGTGGGACAAATATCGATCTTCACGTGGGTAACAGCTAGTTTATTTTATAACTCTGGAAGTTATAGTAATTATAATAGGTCCTAGTTCCTACTTAGTTTAGTTGAATCATCGTCATTCAGCCCAAAGACGTCCACTGCCAAACATTTTAAGTAAAAATTCCTCGTATTCAAGACCTAGGTAACTCTTCTTTCCTCGTGCTTACAAGTCAAGCTGTTGCAGTCTTCTGTTGGATGGAGGTTGCTCAAACTGCGCCGTAACACGCTATCTCCCCCACCTCTCGCTTATTTACTGAACGAGCTACCTTATTGCCTTAAAACACCATTAAAATAATGATTCCAACAACATTTTCCCCAATGCGTTGCAGAAAAACGGTCTCGTTCATTTAATCAATATCCAATTTAGCTAATTAGTAGAATTCAACTATCGACTATGGTTTGGTTGTATCGAAGCGAATATAGTCTCGTTCGCAACAGTAATTAAAACATATTTTTAATTTATTCAACCTTCGTGAAATGTATGTGTCTAGAACTGTGTGGAGAATGCTTAATCTGCAAAGTCTGGAGATTGTTGATCCAGAAGGATCTACTTAATGATGATGATGATTGAGCACCACACCCAGCCAGGAGCAAGCCTGACCCGGACAAGCCGGATACACCAGGGGGCACGATTTTGTAAGGAAATACATGCTCTGGGATGGGAGAGGAAGCCCGACCAACCGCAGCCAGTCGGGCACAATCAGCCGACTATGCAGCCTAGAGCCAATAAAGCAATAGTGGTAAAGACGGGTACAATCCATAGGAATGAGCATTGGTGTTTTGACCTTCGTCTGATTGGTCTCTCTACCATTGGAGAATCATGTTATTTTCTGGTAGTGGCGATTTCAATAGTTTTGGACGTCTTATTTAAAAATATTATGTTCGCGTATCCGTTTCATCGTCAGTATTATTTTTCTTATTGTCAGTTTCGCTAAGGTGATATGTTTCCTGGGTGGCTGATTTGGATTTTTCTCTATCTGCTGCTAACTGAATCAATTATTCTTTGCTTTTATTTAAATATTCTATGTCTTGTTGGAGTGAATCGTTCCATGTATGTATTGGTCTGCCAACTTTTTGCCGTTTCGCCTTATGTATCTAGTAGCTGTGTGTAGTAAGAGAGCCTCAGCTCTGGTCGTCGGAAGATATACCCGCAGTAGCATAACCGTGGGCATTTACATTTTTTGGTAATCTGTTTTGTCATAAGAATTTCGCGATTGTTTCTTTTTTTTTTTTGTTCGGAGGGTTTCGCGAACTCTATAACATATCGTAAGTGATCCAGAAGGATCTACTTAATTGAAATAAATCCAAACGTTACATTATAAATAAGAAAGTAACTCTCTGTATCGGAGTCTCTGTTTGTCTGTTACTTTTTACACACAAATCATGACCTGGGTTAGAAAATATGATATTTTTCTTTAACCTGGTAGTAAAGTTCTGGCCATAAGAAAAAATAAAAGCTAGTAAATAAATAATATAAGCCTATAGCCGTAACCTATACATTTTCTGATACCAATAAAATATGATGGTGGAATTTTATTTCCAAGCATATCGATGATAATCTGACTTGATTGAATCGGGGTTAAATTTAGCCACTAGTATCTATGGTGACATCGAAAATATCATTGAAAAAAGTATTTTGAATCATATTCTTTATCCTTTCAGCTAATAGTCGACGAAGAAAAAGAACAGCAAGGCGGCACAGTAGGACCATGTATGGAAGCAATAGTACAGCGTTCCATCTGCCTGCTGGACGCGCTATGTGCCCTCGCGGCGGCAGAGCGGCCGCCCGGCGCGAGAGCCCTGGCGCTGACCACGGGGACTGCGCTACTGCGGCGGACGAGGCAGCCGTGTGTTAATAGTGCGCATGTTTATAGGCCGCTGCAGGTAATATTGTATTTTGCTTTTTGTGGCCCTTTAAACTTTTAAAACATTAAATTGGTCCTTTAAACTTAAAGCATTAAATTGGTCCTTTAAGGCGTTAATTTGGTCCTTTGAACCATTAAATTGGTCCTTTGCATTAGTTATAGGGTTTACCAAAATTGTGGAAAATAGAAATAAAATGGGAATAGATCCTTGCATTTCCATTTGCTTTCTCGGTCTGTTAGAAATTGTTTTTTTTTTGTCTTTTCCGCACAAACAAAGCAAATAATATCACCTACTTAATTATAGTATGCACATAATTATTTCTTTTTAAAAGTCTTGTAACGTATACGTCCGTTATGTCAACCACCTTTTTGCCTGATCGATAAATGCGAAGCGATCACGCAACACGCATGTAAGGAACGACGACGGCGACGTGACGGAGATCGATCTCAAATCTTTTGAGATCGCTTTGTTTTTAGTTTGGAAAATCGTAATTTTTACCGTGCTCTTAGATTATTTATTGTAGTGGAGCTGGGTTTATACAAACCTTAAAAGTAGATCATTACTCCTAGATTAAACGAAACCAAGACACGCATCGCAGAAAACAAAATGACTCACCAACTACACTAGCCGATAATGATACGTTGGCGTCGGTTTAGCTCATATAGGACAATAGATCTGTATTCTATCTGATCTGATAACCACAACACGAAACAACGCACTGATTAACCACCGCACCGGTTCTATAACATAAAGAAAGTGCGGAAGTATTTCTATCAGTATTTTTATTTTTTTTTAAACTTATGGATTTTGCTGTGGCACACAGAAATGGTATAAAAGCCTTTTTACATTTTGGTGATACGCTAATTGTAAAATTTACTTGATGAATATATCAACATTTTTTCAACATGATTTGGGATTTCATGTAGATCCAATTGAAACTACAAATCAGAGGTCCCAAATCATGAAATCAGGTTTCCGTGAGTTTTGCTTAAACCTGCATCGGGAGAATGATTATTACTAAATAAAAAACAAGTTGTCTAAAATTCATTCTATTATTATTGAAGTAGAGGACTATTCGTAATAAGTAAACGAACTATTTGTAATAAGTAATTGGTATTTCAAGCAACGAACAGAAAACATGTAGAGGACTATTCGTAATAAGTAAACGAACTATTTGTAATAAGTAATTGGTATTTCAAGCAACGAACAGAAAACATATAATTTCAACGGGTAAACCTCGCAATTTTTTGTAACAGAACTCTTAAGACATAGAAGTTTCCATTTCTGACCTCAGAGCGGGCAAGTGAACATATAAACCTTAATTGCTGGCCTATAGGATAGGCCTAGGTCTAAACTTAGAGCTCCACCATCAAAACTGACAAGCGAAATTAACCCTTCTATTCCAGCGTATGCTAATACAATGCAACGAAAGTCCGGCGTCACCAACAGAGAAGGAAGAAGTGGAACTCCTACTCACTCTCTGCGGCCTAGTGCGGAAGGAACCAGGTCTAGCGAACATATTCACTACTCCCTTCGTTGAAGATAAGTCCACGCTGCTGAGTATACCCGAGGATATACAGAAACTGATACCGATTAGGAGTAAGGTAAGTTTGATGGTTAAGGAAATGTGCATTGTGTCTCCAGACATGAAGATCCATTTTTGTCTTAATTGAAGAATTCAATTTATACCCTATTGAATTCTTCTTGCGATAGGCCCAAAAGGAATTTATATACTTAATTTTCATGTCTATTCAGATCCAAACACCAAAGAAAAACCCTCTATTTGAGGTGGAACTCCCCCCGAACCCATTACGCAACGTGTCTATAATAAGGACAGGCAAGGAAGACAACTGTAACGCCACGTCCAGCAGTTCTGCCGACGACAACGCGTCGTGTAAGAGCCACAAGACTGTCTACGATGATAATGACAAGTTTCTACTTATTGATCTGTTGCTGTCTTATTTGAATAGCGCTGTGAGTATTGTTTTGTTTGATTCTAGAGTATCTTTGGTACCACTTCGTTCATTTGGTCCTATCATGTCCAAAAGACTGTCATTGACCACGAGGCTTTCTGGGAAAAAAATAAATTATATTTCCCAATAAAGAGGCCTTTGCTTTTTCAGTGGAATGACACAGGCTGACTGTAATAATAATAGTTTTTCTAACCGTTTTTTGGTCACGGCGGCCAATCTCAGCGGAGATTAGCCATCGGCGCAAACTTTTTTAATGTTTCTGAACTTATACACTTACAATAATTTCATAAATTTTATAAAAAACATTAATCTTAACTTATAAATATTTCTATTCTAAGCATGAAATTATTTATTTTTTAAAATATCTTTAAAACTTAACATAAAAAAATCAGGCAAGGTTAGTTTCTGAACGGGATCATTACTTTCCTCACTGTTCAAACAGTGAGGAAAAACCAACTTTCCTCACTGTTTCAGTAGAGGAAAGACACTTCTTTCGTGTGGGAGTGGTGAAAATTGTATTTTTTTCCAGGACAACCAAGTGGTCCTCCGCGCCTGCGAGGGTATAATGATAGTGTCGTCCCTCCCGGAGGACGACATCGCCAACCTAGTGACCAGCTGCAGCCCCGCCTGCGAGACCATCGTGGACAAGCTGGCCGCCAAGTACAAGTGTGTGCCGGCCAACGTCGTCGCCAGCGATGTCGACCATCTCAACATTACGTGGGCGTGAGTATGTTTAACATGAAGTACGCTAGACCAATCTATTTGGTTTACATTTTAAAATGTCTTTTTCCGTCTTATTACAAAACGTGGTCTTAAAAATAGTACCGGGTTTAGTACTAGGTCTAAACCATGAACTTGAAAAAACGTTATTACAAAACGAAGTTTATCGCTAGTCCTAGAACTATCTATGGTACCAAAGTTAGACCATCGTGACCCCTAGTTTAACTATGGTATTAAATTGTCAAACGTCAAATCCTTTTTTAGTTTTGAGGTTAATTTTCGGAAAGTTTTTCTGATTTCAACAAAAATGGATATTATTGATAGGATTGATATTATTGATACGATTGATTTGGAAGATTTGGATCTGTTTGGTATTTTTGAGAGTTCCCGGGGACCCAACCGAGTTCGTCAGCGACGAAATCCATTTAAATTTTCTGACGAAGATTTTCGATGTAAATACAGATTTACAAAACGTTTTGGCCAAAAGATTGTCGATCTGCTACGTGATGATTTATCCCACGATCCTCGAGGACATCCTTTAAGTTTGTAACTTATTTCGATATCTTACTCGAACTACGCGCGCTGCCCAGTTCACTCCGTTATACGCGCTAGCTCGATAGTTGTTCCAAACCAGAACAATTGAATTATGAACATGCATTCAAAAAAAAATACAAGTCGGAATATTTAAATACCTATAAATAACAAAACTTTATATTTTATAACTACAAATAAAAATTTATGAAATATTTTTTCTTTAATTTACGTTACAACATTTTGTAAAAAGGAACGACGCGTAGAACTATGAACGAATGAATGAACAGTTTAAATATATTGTTGCTTATAATCTGTGGAAAATGTTAAGACCAGAGACTTTCTTTGGTACTAGTTAGTCCTTTGTTGTTCTTCGATTTGTAATACGAATGAAAGAACTAACGTTAGTACCGTACTAAACCTAGACCTTTTAGTTCTGGTTTAAACCTGGTGTAACATATCATTTTTTAAATATGTTACATTTATAATAAACTTTGATGGTACCAACCTTCATTTCTGTTTCATCCAATATTATATACCATTACACAGCACAGTTACCTTATACCTCCCACATGGCTAGGTACTCATACATTTTCATCAACTCAATTCCACGCAATAATTGCTAATTTTACATTTTATGTAGACTTAACTCGTCAACAAACAACAATTCTGTCTGACGTTTGACATTTTCATTTTATCAGCATAAAAATCATAATTTCTATACTATTGGCTCAATCTTGTGAGGAGTAGCAGAACCATTTCCACGAGCAATCATCCAAATATATGCGTCCTCTCATTCTTGCATGGATGTCTAGCTATTTCCATCCTTTTCTTTTCATAAAAACACCTAGCGTTGAGATTCCACACTTCATCAAACCTAGCGCTATCTAGTGACAAATAGCGGCAGAGTCTGTCGTGCGTGTATTGCCATCTCTCTCACACCTAAATGCATAACCATCCTGTCATCTCGTTCATGCAATAGCGCCCGAACTGACATCTGGCGTGGAGTAGGTTTCTTGCTTTCACATTTGAACGTCCTGATATAGAGCCTAAATTATCTATGGTACCTATAAACTTATAACAATAACTTTATGAATATTTAATCTACAATGGGAGTAATTAGTTATTTAGAATCTACAAATCTTCCTCTATTTGATTCTATATAACTCTTCATTTATCTTTAAATAATTTTCTTAACCATAGACTATAATCGGATCATTCGAGTAACGCACAAGTCTGCATTGCTTATGGAACGGACTGGGGAATATTCGAGATTTATGGTGAAGAAAAACGAGTTAAAATCAAGATTCTAGAAAATAACGGTAACAGAACATATAAATAGGACCCGACATGCCCCGGGAGCTTTTTTTACTTTTCTCTCTGAGCGTCGACCTAACTGATTGTGAAAAAGTCACCGTGAACTATTAACACGAAATAATTGGAATACGTGGTGTGTGAATTCATTCCTGATAAACCTCGCTAATTGCGTCCCTAGCTGCATCATCGTGTGAACACCGCTATTTATTCATCAGTCCTCGATTCTCAGCGTCCGGTTTTTATTTTCTTTGTCTGGACTGAATTACCCGGCCGGGACGAGTACCTGCTAAGCAGTGGAACACCGCCAAGCCCTCAACCGCTGACCTTTGTCCTTGAGTGCCCGACGTACGGGAGCCCTCCTCAAGATACTAATCTCAGGTGTAACCGTTCTCATATTGTTTTAACCTGCAACACTTCATTCTACTTTTCACGTTTATGATTCACCCATAAGCGTGTGGCGCCCAGTTATCATCTCTAGACTTCTCTTCTTCTATGTATTTTAATTAATAACCCATATCTAGCCTGATACATTGTAAGCTTATTTTAAGGTTAGCGATAAGATAAAACCTCTGATCCAGTAAAGTTCGTGTAAACTTTTGTCTCCAACTCAGTGAGGATTCTGTAATCCAAGGCCTTCTGCCAGTGCAACAAGTGAGCTGCAAGAAATTGTTATACCCACGCCCTGTATTTCCTATAAGTTTCTTTTCTTGAACAATTGCATATAATCAATAAAGCTCCATTCTTCTTTGTATTTGGAATCTTTTATTTTACAACTACACTTGGAGCATAGGAAGAAATTCCTGTTACACTGGTACTTATGGATGTTTTTATAATAAGACGGTTTAGGTTTAAAATGTAAACCAAAGGGGTCCTCCGTTAATCACGTTGTTTTTAACAACTTTTTAACCCCCCCCCCCTCCCGCGTGGTGATACTGGGCGTGGTTTCGTACTACCCCTTCCCCCCTACCCAAAATTACGTGTATTTTTTTGTTACTTACGTAGTATCTAAAGAACTTCAGAATATTTTCTTTAACTACAGGTTAACAGGTATAATATAATTTCATTCTGTAAAATTAAGCACGAAGAAAAAATAAATACACCTAAAATCTCACTAAACCCCCCCCCCCCCCTCCCCCCTATCACTAGGAGGAAAGAGGCTTCGTGCTTTTTTCCGAACCCCCTTCGAGCCTCACGTGATTAATGGATGACCCCAATTAGATTGGTCGACCGTACGTTGTATTACAAAATAGCGTTCATTAAAATACTGTGTTTTCTGTAGGGGGAGCTAGTAACAGATCAAAATCAAAATCAAAATCAAAGCATTTATTTCAAGTAGGCCAATAACAGGCACTTTTGAATTGTCGAAACAAAGATGAAAATTAAATGTAGCTACAGTCCCAGTCACAAGACATAAAAACTGTGAAAGTACTGTAGTTGCCCATTCCCTAGCGTAGATCTCTATGGAGAAGAACGGGCAAGAAACTCCATGGACACTCTTTTAAATCAAAATATTGTTACAAAATCTTGGTTACATCATTCATGTTGAGGTGGTATATTATGTGAGAACAATGTAGCAAGATGTGCACGTTAAAAGTGTCCATAGCAAAACCAAAACAAAATACAACTCAAAAACCAAATAATTAATTCAAATAAACCATGGCGACTAAGAGATGACCAGTCACAACCACAACTGACAGCGCCCGTTCACGCACATGACGCATGGATCAGCACCATTCAGCTCAACCATTTTGAAGGGAACTAAATGGTCCGACACACGCGCCACCATCAGCGAGACATTTGAGTGAGCATGACATACTCTCAACCGCCAGGACACATCACACAGGATCTTCCGGTTAAGCTACGCTAGCCAAGGTTTGCCCGTAGATGGGTTTTCCAAACTATGTTGGGGTCGGCTTTCAGTCTAACCAGATGTAGCTGAATACCAGTAATTTATATGGAGCGACTGCCTATCTGAATTCCCCAACCCAGTTAGTACTGGTTAATACGATACCTCTTGGTAAGGCCTTGCCCATTCTTCTCCATAGAGATCTAAGCTTTGGAATGTGCAACTACAGTACTTTCTCAAGATATTATACCTGTGTGGAGGATGAGGTTCCGTTCCCGTGGGTTCTAATAAATGAAGCGACTTGCGTGGTTACATCAAGTATATTGCAGAAATTACGTTTACAGTGGTTTGTGGTTCCGCTATGGCCATAGCGGGAGAACACCTGTCTTAGGTGGTGTACGAGAAGATAAAATAAATGAGTTTATACAAGCAAAACCTTTTATAGGTATCTTGAATGAAGTTATGAACGGATGGAATGAACAGAAGGCTGAAGTGGCGGCAGCCGACCGAGGTGGTGAATGGAGGCGTGAGCTCGCAGCGAAGTTCCTCCTTTCGGTGACAGATAGCGCAATAGCACATCACGTAACGCTCGCAGTCGCCGGGTGGCGCTGGTGTGGGCGTGAACACCATGTAATGGTTTAATTGCAGTAAATGCTTTGGGTTTGAAGGCTGCTTGGTCAGACTTTCGAGCCACTACTTCTGCTGACTTCATGTAACGACTTTAAAATATCTTCAAATGACAGCGGGGACTAACGGCTTAACGTGATTTCCGAGGCACAGAGAAAACTCGTTTTGTAGGGACAAACAACCGACACACAAACGAACCCAGACAAGTGCGGCTTAACCTGAGGAATGACCCGAGTGGCTGTTATTGTCCAATCACGAGCTTGTTTGCCACTAAAGATACATAAACAGTAAAAACTTGATTCGTAGGTATTTTAAATAATATTTTCTTGCTTTTCAGATATGTTGCACAAGATTTCGGAGATAAATCCTACAACAAATTCCACGGATATAAAGAATTAACTAGTTTCTTTTCTTGGTTAGACTACTGTGATACTTTAATGAAGGTAAGTTCGCATTCAATACTTTTAACGCAATTCAAAAGACAAGGAAAAATCCTAAATTTTGCTGAATTTGTATAAAGTAGTCGGCTTCTATTGAGAAATCCCTAATGGAAAAACCCAATAACAATTTAGCCGTCCCGAGAATCGAACCCAGGACCTTATTCTCAGTAGTCCACTTGACCAATGGGGCAGCAACTATGAAGAAATGTCTTAATCCCTTCGTCTGTGGACCTCGACCGAATCGGTCTGACGCGTTTGTTTAACTATTGTGTCTACTTCGCTATGAATTATAAGTTATTTTTTGTATTTGACCCAGGAATGCCACCCAACGATAGCAGCTCACCTGTCCCGAACATTCCGTCAGAACTTTCTAGAAGGTGTCGCGGAGACCGGCATCACAGACCTGCACCACGCCGTCATCGTCACCGCTATATTAGCTAAATGTCTCAAAGTTGTGGATTCACCTGACCTTATAAATGGTATGCAGACGATTTTAAGTAATTTTTAAGTTTTTTGTTTTTGTTACCCGAGAAAAAGATCATAAATTAAACATTAAAATGAGTTTTTTCTTACGTGGTACATCCTGTAATCGCAAAAAAAAACAAATCTGCGATTCCCTGTGATAAGACGAGTTGTGTGAATATAAATGTATAATACAGGGTTTAAACGGCCCTTCACGAAACCGTCAACCAAGCATTTTGTACATCAAACTAAGTAAAGCAAAAAATATTTGCTGGGAAACGACTTTTTTTGAGTATAACATCACGTTTATGGTAAAACTCAATGTAACGCACTCCAAACATTGTGCTGATGGATGCTTCAAATGGTAAACAGATCACGGAGGCATTTAAAGTAAATTTAAAATCAAAAACTAGTATTAGAAAAAAAAATAACTTTGATCCCCAATATCTCCGTAACTAGACGGTTTCTAGGTACCAAAAATTATTGCCGAAAGGCACTTGTTCTACCCGTCAGGTAGAACAAGTGCCTTTCGGCTTCGTTAAGAGGTTTTTTACACCCTGTATGTGTGTTGCAGAGTTCTCGAACTGGTTGGTGGGCGAGGGCGAGGCGTCGGAGTGGCCGCTGCTGCACCAGCTCATCAACAACTGTCTCACCGACAACTACGACCTCACGCTGGAGACGCTGCGTTTCTTTGAGGTGAATATTAACAGTCTTGAGCCCTCATATTGTATCTCATTGTATTGATTGTAATTAAGTATTACACACAATTCAATGGGATGGACACTGTGGAACTAATGGCGCTAGCATAGCTGGTTTCAAGCATCGTCATTGGTTGAAAATCAAGGAATGTCATTTCATATTTTAAAATACATTGACCTCATTGGTCAGATTGAGACCAGCTATGGTGGCGCCATCTACAATTAGCTTTGAACGGTCTTCCCCATTGACATACTTTTTAAGAGCTGTCAAAACGCGGTTCTCTCATAGATTTTGTATTGCAATAGCACGCTGTGACGTCACTGTTTGGTCAACTCAATGACTCAACTATTGATTGATTTAAAAACATTTAAAACTATTTATTGATTTCAAAGCAATTAAAAATCGAATTTGGCAATTAATTGAAAATAAATCGGGTTTTCAGAACCAAAATAAAGTTTTTTTTTAGAGATTGGTGTCTTGGAATTATTGTTTTATGGTGGCAACTACCCTGTTATAAAATATATCTTAACTCAAAGTTGAAAACTATTTTCCACGAGAAAATCTCTTTGGAATTGAGTTAAGTGCTTACACAACAAAGTGCGTACACAAATTAGGGCTTGCGAGTGAATTCGAAATATTGTGTCGCCTTTAACAAAACCTATTCTATGTTTGGAAACAATTTTGTTCTAAGTATCTGGTGTTTGATTTCGAAAAGACTTTGTATTGTTTGACTTTGGCCAACCTGGAAATCGAACCAAGGACCTCCATGCTCAGCCGTTGCGCTTGCGATCACTAGACACACGAGGCAGTCTGTACTTCAATCGGTCCAAAAATTCGATTCTCATTCATTTTTCATGCACTTCATTCAATCTGAAACAGTAATTTTTGTTTCCACAGGCGATAATAGAAAAAGGCACAGAGCACAGTATACACCGCGTGGTGCTAGCTCGCGTGACGTCACGCGGCTACTTCGCGCCGCAGCCACTCATGGAGGACGACGAGCGAGACAGACTCAACGACCTCTCGCTCGGACGAGAGCGCGAGTACAACAGGTGAATATACGCCTTAAGATAATACCAACAGAGCACAGTATACACCGCGTGGTGCTAGCTCGCGTGACGTCACGCAGCTACTTCGCGCCGCAGCCACTCATGGAGGACGACGAGCGAGACAGACTCAACGACCTCTCGCTTGGACGAGAGCGCGAGTACAACAGGTGAATATACGCCTTAAGATAATACCAACAGAGCACAGTATACACCGCGTGGTGCTAGCTCGCGTGACGTCACGCGGCTACTTCGCGCCGCAGCCACTCATGGAGGACGACGAGCGAGACAGACTCAACGACCTCTCGCTTGGACGAGAGCGCGAGTACAACAGGTGAATATACGCCTTAAGATAATACCAACAGAGCACAGTATACACCGCGTGGTGCTAGCTCTCGTGACGTCACGCGGCTACTTCACTACTACTTCTTCTTTATTCAAAGACTTCTATCTAATAAGGGGTTTTGGTTCCCGCACTTAGTTCAAAGAAGTATTCAAAAACTTTGCATTCCTCTACCCACAGGGAAGCAATGAAACAGTTGCAACACGAAGACCACGTAAACGAGCAGATCACGGATATCCTGTCTCACGAAGGTCTGGACCCGAAGCAACACGACGAAGGCTCCGACAACATACACAGGGTTATCAACAGGTCAGTACTACCGCTTTACTGTGACTCTTCTTCTAGTTATGCTATCTGTTGACATTTGTGTGTGGACGGTTTTCCGAGGTTTGGTCCTTTGGGCTTATGGTCCTTTGGTCTTTTGGTCCTTTGGTCTTAAGGTGGACGCTCCCGGGTAGCCCGCGAAATTCATATTTTCTCACGTTTTTTGCAATTTGCAGGCCAGTGCTAGGTTATATTATGCTGAATAAATATTGAACGTCTTTGACCTTTAAAAAGTCGTTGCTCTACCTTTATGAACTTGGAGGGTTGTAATGATGATTTGGATGATTATAAATCTGTAAGTTTATACGACTTGATAGTAAATTAGAAAATATTGTGCACACACATATTTCCACAGAAAGCATAACTACGCTTGATAACGTCCCTAAAATTAAAAACATATCACAGAATAGCTAATGGTGGTAGGTTATTGCTTAGCAACGAATAAACAGCTTTATATACTCTTGATTAAGGATTATATTAATTTGCAAAAGCTTTGCCACAAAGATTTTAACCAGAGCTTAAATTTTTAGCCGGCTAAAACGACTCAAAAAAATCATCGAAGATAATATGAATAAGGAATCGCACATACCCACCGAAAATATTGCCAGTGTCTTACAAAATAACCATTAATATTATTTATTTTAATATTAGTTTATATTTATACTAATTTAACATCGTTAGGCTGCAAGCTAGGCAAAAAACACCCTTGACGAAGCTGAGAGGCATTTTTCTACCTGTCATTGAGATATTTTTTTGTTCTGGACCATACCTGGGAACCTTCTAGTTACGGAAATATTGAACATTCCAAAATTTACAAACATAAAAAAAATAACAAGTTTTAAATATTATATCTCTACTTTAAATACTATTCTATGGATCCATCAGTACAATCTTTTGAGCGAGTTACTTTGAGCGTTACCTTAAGAGGCCTGCGGAGCATGCGAATTTCATACAAACATAATACCAAAATAATTTGTAAATCAAACATATTCTTAAGGTAGTGTGTATTTATTTTGATTGGATTATAGAATTTATAGGTTCTCAAACACATATTTTGAATGTACACCAGTGGCGAAGGGTGTAAAAAGAGTCAGGGTAAGCCGAGAAAAAAAAATTAAAATGTTTTATTTTTATTTTTTTTCCTATTTTTTTCTATGTTTGTTTTGACCTCATTTTCGTTATCCGTAATATCGGGAACCACGAAAACGACAGCCATGAAGAAAAATCTGAAATTTTTCATCGGCGCCATCTTGGATTTTCATTTTGACTTCTTTTTTATTATCAGCGACCCCAAAAACCACGAAAACGACATCCATGAAGAAAAAACTGAAATTTTTCATCGGCGCCATCTTGGATTTTCATTTTGACCTCATTTTCATTATGAGCGACCCCAAAAACCTCGAAATTGACACCCATGAAGAAAAAACCGAATTTTTTCGTCGGCGCCATCTTGGATTTTCATTTTGACCTCATTTTCATTATAAGCGACCCCAAAAACCTCGAAATTGACACCCATGAAGAAAAAACCGAAATTTTTGATCTGCGCCATCTTGGATTTTCATTTTGACCTCATTTTCATTATGAGCGACCCCAAAAACCTCGAAATTGACACCCATGAAGAAAAAACCGAATTTTTTCGTCGGCGCCATCTTGGATTTTCATTTTGACCTCTTTTTTATTATCAGCGACCCCAAAAACCACGAAAACGACACCCATGAAGAAAAAACTGAAATTTTTCATCGGCGCCATCTTGGATTTTCATTTTGACCTCATTTTCATTAATAGCGACCCCAAAAACCTCGAAAACGACACCCATGAAGAAAAAACCGAAGTTTTGCGTCGGCGCCATGTTGGATTTTCATTTTGACCTAATTTTCATTATCAGCGACCCCAAAAATAATGAACTTGGCACCCATGACGAAAGAAAAAACAAAAAAAAAATGAATAAAATGCAGAGCTACCATAGTAAAAAAATCAAAGTGAACAACAAAATAAACATCCAACCACCATTACTAATACTATCTCGTTCTTCCCCTATCATATTTTCTTTTTCTGCCCCTGTCGTAACTCGATAAAATTCGGCATACTGCCCGGCTAGCATGGGCAGGGGATAAAATTTTATCCACCGGTTATTTCCACTGACAAGGGACAAAATTCATACAAAAGTGGAAATAACCGGTGGATAAAATTTTTATCCCCTGCCCATGCTAGCCGGGCTGCACCAAAATAATGTCATTCATCCATCAAGCATGAATGATGTCCGATTCTTTACGAAATTCAACGAGCGATAACGATTTCTTCCCATCTCGCTCACGCGCACGCATTTTCTATTACTTTCTCTATGAATAACTCGGTTTGCTTCGGCTTACCAGAGCCCTAATATGGCGGGTTGGGTAGTGACGTCATGACGTTTATTTTTCATACAAATTTAGCTGCCTAAAAGCCGATAGCGCCTGCGGGTTATTTTATAGCAAAATGTCATTGAAGGGTAAAATTTTTTTGATCAAGTGCGAGTAGGCGTTTGGTGATGCTTGTGAAAAGTAATGATTGTGCAATTTTTCAATTACGGTAGGTAGAGAGTGGTTGTGTTCTAGACTTCTGAAGGTAAGCCGGTGGGAATTGAGTTGTTAGGAGCCTGCGCCACTGATGTACACTGATTTAAACAAGAGTTATGAGAAAAAATATTTTTCTATAGAAATTTTAAATTCCTCATAATAATATCTCGTCTTTATATCATTGTCCTTTCGAAATATTTATTTGGAAACATAGATATTCTATAATACAATCGAAATATATACACACTACCTTAAGAATATGTTTGATTTTAATATTATTTTGGTATTACGTTTGTATGAAAAACGCATGCTCTGCCGGCCCCTTAAGGGCGCTTTCAATTTAGACGTTTCGTGTCGCACCGCGTTGCGGCGCCGAAGCGGTACGTCTGTCGTACTGCGTACGGACGTTCGTTTGTTTTCAAACAAAGCGCGCGGTACGGTGTCTCACGGTTGCCGCACCGCGCTTTCTAAATTGAATGCCCCCCCTTTTTTTTTTGGATGGGAAATCATCAAATGACTTCTCCCACTCTGAACGGAGCGGGAGGGAGTGTCAGACTATTACTGACTAAAACCCATCCATGTTCCTTCCTCGCCCTTTATGTTCCGGAGCCGCGGTATCTCTTTCGAACAGTCCCGCAGCCCCGGAAATTGAAAGCCCCCTGAACCGTGATTTTTCACACCAAAAAAAAGAACCAGATATAATTTGGACGCAGTGTTACTTAGTTTGACTGCTTCGTCAAGGGTCTGTTTACATCCAGTTTCTAACGTAACAAAACGTAATACCAAGCTTATATTGCCGAAGACGCTAGGCAGAAGTGTATAGTATTCCTATATTTGACCAGTAATCAATAATATTTAAGTGCCATGAAATAGGAGGCGAATCCATCGCCAATTGAAAACCTATTGATTGATGTTAGGTTATATTTTGTTGTGAAAATTAACTAATGTCGCTAATAATTTAGTTGCGCACAGGTTGAACTAAACTGAATCTATTGCAATTATTTTCTAATAACTGGAGCGCAAAAACGACGGAGTTTTTAAGCTAAGCGCATATTTGATTTTAAAACCTAATTCCAGATTCTGCTACAGCGGCCATTTTAGACCCCTTTTTTTATTTATGGATGGGAAATCATCAAATAACTTCTCGCACTCTGGGCGGAGCGGGAGGGAGTGTCAGACTTTTACTGACTACAACCCATCCATGTTCCATCCTCGCCCTTTACGTTCCGGGGCCACGGTATCTCTTTCGAACAGTCCCGTAGCCCGGCCATTTTAGACCCCTGGTCAAACCAAATGTGCGACAGTGATGTATAAAGGTAGATTTTTGCGTTTCGCTACGGTCCGTCCTAATTTGCTAAAATAGGGGCCATTTTCTTTTTTTTGACCTATACCGTCCCACTGATAGGAAAGGCCAATCTCTCACAAACGTGTCTAGGTCGCCTCACCAGCATTTTCTAGGCCTCCCTCGGCTGATATGTCAGCCATACTTACTTTAGTTGTAACTTCTTTGGCAGCTCTATTTCTCTTTCATCTCTTTCCTGCTTTATGTGTTAGTGAAGGATAGCAATAGATTTCGTTTAGTTATGTCGTAAAAAGGTTTGAGGTTACTAAATTTAATTTTAAAGTAAGTAAGATATTCCATATGGCTGTCATAATCATCTCATGTTCAAAAACTTACCATAATCTCATTTATTATAAGTTCTTTAAGTTTTAAATAGTGTAAAACGTAAAGATTACTTGATGATTTATAAAATAAATCGCATTTACGGAACATTTCGCGCAGAAAAAGAAAAAAATATGTTTTATAAATAAAAATACATTGATTAAGAAACTCTAACGTTTTTTTTATTATTTTAATTCGTAAATTATAATCACAATTCCACCCAGCATTTAATTATTCCATTTAATAATAAGTCAGAAATAAATATCTGAGATTATTACAATTACTTATGTTTCTTAGCAAATTGTTGCTATTTAACAAAATTCCGGTTTAAGAGTAATTTATTCAAATAATAAACGCGAAATCTTCCGTTTACTTAAAAATTGTTGCTCATACTGTAAATATTAAATGTGTATAAAATCTATGAATTTTTACAAAAATATACATAAATAATGTAATTATTGAACGACCTAAGAAAGGTAATATTATGTATATATTTGTTATGATGCCATATAATGTATAATATTATAATTCAAAAGATCCTTCGAAAGGAACTGAATTTAAGAATCTGGTCGAAATTAAACTTTTTATAGAATTTATTAATTTTATATAATATAGTTTTTTTTTTTATAATCCCGCTAGGTAAATGAATTCAGGCCCGTAGCCAGGAAAAGTCTTTAGAGAAAATTTTAAATACTTCGAAGTATCATTGTCTTATAGTTATGAGACTAATAATTATTATTCTATTTTTTTTCGTGAGACTTTCTATCTGGCTACGGTCTTGAACTCTAGTCTACATTAATAAATCACTCTTACTTACTACTTACTTACATTAGAAACACACTTTTCAATTGCTTAAAAGATTTATTATTAACTTGTACACATGGCGACACATCAATCTACACATTTCTACGATAACATGGCCTCGCTTTCTATAGATTTCCTGTACAATAAGAGATCCGCATAAACAGGTTTTGCACAGCTCGAATGGTCGTCGTGCGTACGTAGTAATTGCAAAAACATAACTCTTCTTGGCCACCAGACTCGGAAAGGTTAGGTTTGAAGGGGATGGCGGGGTTTAGTGAGCGACCGTAGACCCTGCCCCTTCCAGTTAGATGGTATTCTTAAAAATTGAGAACATAACCTGCTGGCAGCAACTTGTAAAACAATTACATAGAGAGTGTAAAAAACTTTTTAACGAAGCCGAAAGGCACTTGTTTTCCCCGTCATTGCGATCATTTTTTTGTTCTGGACTGTACCTGGGAACCTTCTAGTTACGGAGATATTGGGGGTCAACAAAGTTCCTACTTTTTGACAAGTTTTTTTTTAAAATACAAGCTTTAATGTAAGATTTTTAAACACCTTCTCGACCCCGTACTATTCAATCCCTCCATCAGCATGTTTTGAGTGCGTTCCATTGAGTTCTACAACAAAACAGGATTTTTCACCCCAAATAAAAGTATCAGTATAGTATAGTATCCAGCAATCATTTTTGCGTCAAGTTACACAGTTTGATGTACAGAATGCTTGGTTGACGGCTTGTGATGATTCTGTTTACACCCCTGTATAACTTAAATACTTACATTATTCTGAGCAATTCGAAGAGTGATTTATCAATAAAGACTTTTATGACTATAATTTGTGATAAACAGAAAATCTGGTAGCCCGTAAAGAGCTGTGATGTTTATAAGCGTTCGATTGTTCTACATATCTGTACATGCATACGAGTATGACATTAAATGCCTTGAAAGAGAGTGTGTGTTTCATTGTCCCCCTTCTCTGTTCGTTGCAGTTTTCTGCTGCTACTGCCGCGGGCGATACTGTCGGACCCGGTTGGCGCAGACTACGAGCATTACATACACGATGCACATAGGCGGTATCAGGTAAATATACGTAGATAGATCACGGCTAGAACTGTCTTTTAGAACACATGAGTATTTAAAAGGCATCGCTATAAAATAGAGAGAAAATAGAGTAAGTTTATCTGCATACGAATTGTGATCGCAGTTTTAATTTTATTAGATTTAATCCTCGCATAAAACCTCTGTTTTTTTTATTTGAGCATTAAGGGGCCGGCGGAGCGTGCGTCGTTCATACAAACGTAATACCAAAATAATTCGTAAACCAAACATATTCTTAAGGAAGTGTGTATTTATTTCGATTGGATTACATAATATCTAGGTTCCCAAATATATATTTTGAAAGGACAATGATATTTAGACGAGATATGAGGAATTTAAAATTTCTATAGAAAACTTATTTTTCTTATAACTCTTGTTTAAATCAATGTCCATTCATTATATATATTTGGGAACCTAGATATTATGTAGTCCAATCGAAATAACCACACACTTCCTTAAGCAAATGTTTGGTTTACGAATTATTTTGGTATTACGTTTGTATGAACGACGCATGCTCCGCCGGCCCCTTAAAATACTTACATGTACGTAGAATTGCGAAATTTTTGAAAATAGGGTAGGTGACATAATAAATCGAATCAGTCCGTCAAATAGATTTCCAACAAATATTGGACACATTTTTTTACGTTAACAAAAAATAAAGACAATACAGTGCGTCGAAAACTCGTGTGACGTCACATTTGAGTACTTTCTAGTCACGAAAATAAAACGCGTCAAAGATCATCCCCCACTGATCTTTGACGCGTTTTATTTTCGTCAACTTTTATTAATTTGATAAAACAAAAAACACGTATCCAATGTTTTTAGATAATTTAACTGACGGACTAAACAGAATATCGTTTTACTGACTAACAGAATTTTTCTTAGTCAGGAATCATCTCTATTGCACCTAAGGAGTTGACAGTTGAACTTAAGATCCTAAATCATCATTATCATCCAAAGCCTGAATTCACCCACAGCTAGGCTGGGTATAGATAGACCTCAAACCTTTATTTTCCACGATGTAGGTAAAAGTTTACATTTTAACAATAAAACTTAGTCTTCCAAGTGCCAAGTTGAGTAGTAAATAGCCTTGCATAGTACATTATTCTATGATTTCGTCCAAAAAAAAAATGTCCTACACCGCAAAATAATCGTTCCAGTACTGGCTAGACGCAACATCAACGTTCCACTGGCCAGCCGACCACCACTGGGTGGACACGACCGCTAGCTCGACCCACAGCTACGACAGCCGCCCAGAGGCAGACATACACCTGGACGACGCCTTCGAACCTCACAAACCTGACAGCCTAATAAAAAACGAAACGAAAAACTTCTCACAGAAATTGGTCCTAAGAAGTCGAGACCTAACGTCCCAAACTTCTGAAGAAGAATTTGATGAAGGACCGTTCTTCAAGATGATTTTCAAACTTCTTGCCAACATGCCCAACCAGCCTTACCAAGTAAACCTTCACTTAACATCGATAATATCTCAATTAGCGTTGCTCCCCCATCCGAATTTGCACGAGTTCTTGCTCAACCCTATGTTGCCGACGGCTAAGAAAACGCCAACGCTGTTCAAAATTCTGCAGGATGTAGCGAGGAGGTTAACTATGGAAATACCGAGGTTAAGGAATTTTAAGAAGATTATTGAGAATACAAGGCTTTGGCTCATGAGTGAGGATCCTACTTATGATGAAAAGTAAGTATAAAATATGTAATTGTTTGATTCTAACGAAGGGTGTAAAACACCTCTTAACGAAGC
Organism: Xestia ashworthii; assembly: GCA_950022955.1. Taxonomy (NCBI): domain Eukaryota; kingdom Metazoa; phylum Arthropoda; class Insecta; order Lepidoptera; family Noctuidae; genus Xestia; species Xestia ashworthii. The sequence goes on from OX465569.1 coordinate 15,569,226, forward strand.
TTTTTTTGTTCTACACCATACCTGGGAACCTTCTAGTTACGGAGATATTGGGGGTCAAAGTTACAACTTTTTGACAACTTGTTTTTAAATACAAGTTTTTATTGATAGATTTTTACTTTTAATACATCCACGGACCCCGTACTATTCAATCCATCCATCAGCACAATGTTTTTAGTGCGTTACATGAGTTCTACCACAAAACATGATTTTTCACCCAAAAAAAAAGTTGTTTCCCAGCAATATTTTTTGCATAAAGTTACTTAGTTTGATGTACAGAATACTTGGTTGACGGCTTCGTGATGAGGTGGTTTACATCCTGTATACTTGAGTTTGGAATTTATTCTAAGTTAACTTTTGAGTAGGTACCCATTTCACACAAGCAGGTTGAAAAAAAATTGTAGCAATGGAATTTGAACCTAACCACGTATAATATTGAGTTTGTCGTTGCTTTTCAAAACAAAACAGTTTCTGAATTTAATGTTACTGAGCGAATAATAACCTTATCGCAGAAAAAATAAAGCAGTTAGAGGTCATGAAGTGATTTTTAATTTCCAGAGACAAAAGTTTCAATTTCTGCACTTGAAATATCCTTCTAAGATATGTTATTTATCTTTAGAATCACACATCGATTAACCTACTATTACCAACATACTACGGGGCCGTCCATTAACTCCGTGAGGCTCGAAAGGGGGGGTGGTATAGTAAGATATCACGTGTTTTTATTTATACATCAAACACGCGATTTCTAAACCGAAAAACGGTGCGCAGTGTGCCTTTCACTCGCCGTTATCAGGCAACGAAAGATGTCCCCGCGCGCTATAAAAAAAAAAAGAATATTCTTGTAAGTACTAAAAATGGGTGGGGGGGGGGAGGTTTGGCTAGTGTTAAACTAAAGGGGTTAAAAATGCTAAAAAAAAACACGTGATTAATTAACGGCCCCTAATGATATGTCTTGAAAATTACGAGTAATAGATAAGTTTGGAAGAATACGAGATGCTGCGCCTTTCTCAAATAAATTGGGATAAGGGCAGGAAAATGCTGATAACAGCATAATAATCTTGCCTGTTTTGCTTTCCAGTGCCGATCACAACCAGCTAGTAGAAAGTCTGATAGTCCTGGAAGAATTCTGCAAAGAGCTTGCAGCAATAGCATTCGTCAAGTACCAACACACGATACACAATATGCAGAGATAAAAGTCTTTGTATATAGATATATCGCGAGATATATCGGCGTAAAGATATAATGTGTGGCTCTTTGTGGGCTGACGAGTGACTTACTGGTGAATACTCAAACCTCAACTAAATAACTTGAAATACTCAGATGCAAAAAATTCAATACGCATCAAAAATGTCAGGGACTATCCTGTCATTTCCTGTAACAAAAAAGTATCTATGTAGTATATCAACTATCTGGTGCCCACGACATAAGCCTCGTTGCTTAGTGTGGTAATAGATGGCGCTGTGTGTAAATTGTCCAGCGATATTTTTGATGCGTTTGACAAAATTCATCATCTACTCAAACTTTTCCCAAGTATGGGTCGGCCTCCAGTGTAACCGGATGCAGCTGAATACTTGTATTTTACATTGAGCCACTGCCTATCTGACCTCCACAACCCGTTTGACTGGTATCTTTGTTATCATGAAAAACCTTTCATGTACGTATCTGAACATTGTAAAAAATCTATGGATGAGCGGGAAAAGACCAAAATCTATCATCAATTAAAGCATTTCACTGGTGGGGAGATTTTAAATACATTTGTAAGACCACAAATGAGTCATATAATATTAATCACGTTACAATTCTTAGACGCAGCTAATATTTTACTTGTCATTTTGTGACCATTTTACGAGTTGTGACGTAATTATCATATTATTATTCTGCTAAAGCGGCCATTTCATCATCATCATCAGCCTTTAATGTTCCCACTGCTGGGACAGGCCTCTTCTCTATGAGAGGGCCATTGAAACGGCCATTTAAGGCCCCCTTAATTCGAATAAAATTAATAGATTAATTTTTCTGGAACAATTAGAATTTGAAGCATTCATGATTCGTACACGACTCGTCTATAAGAGGGATTTTCTTTTTCAACTCTTCCCTATTCGCTGGATAGATGGCGTTGGTCTGACTACGTTACTGCAAGGAACAGAACGTCACATAATTTCACTTGGACCTAAAGCTACAGATACACATGCTCGAAAGTAGCACACTACTAAGCATGCTTGACAGCATGCTAATATTGAGTATGCTGTCGTACTGGCTACACATGCTAGGTATTGGCATGCTAGTTTTGAGTATGCCGCTGTATTAGCATGCTCAAAGCACACATCCCAGTCACACTTGCTACAGAACTCTTGCTGGTAGTACAAGCGCTGCCTTGAAATGAATAATCAATTAGCTATTCGTACTGAACTCAATAAAATTGTGTTTTTGCTCGCGGTGAAATGTACTAAAAAACTGTTGCTAAAAAACACCAAAAAAACAAGAAATAGAACGATTTGGGTTCGTGATTGGATAGCAAGAAGAGCCAATCTTGGAGCGAGCACTCGTTTGTTGGCAGAAATGCGAGACGAAGATACCGAGGGCTATAAAAACCATTTACGCATGTTGCCTCATCAATTTGATACGTTACTTTCAAAAGTTGAAGCCTCTATACAAAAGCGTGACACACATCTGCGAGATGCTATTCCTGCTAGAGTTAAATTAGAAATCACGTTGAGATTTCTAGCTGTTGGAGATCTAATGGTTATATTCGGAAGCTTGAGCAAACGAAAGTGTAAGTCAACGAGCCTGAGTGACGTGTGTTTTTTCAAGCGTTTTGGCTGTGGTACCTAGTAACGTAGTCGGATCAACGCCATCTATCGAGTTCATGGAAACTATTTTTTTTTTAATTCTCAAATAGAAAACCTCTCATTGCCATCGAAACTATGAAAAAGATAGTTGGGACTTACTCTAAGGTCTGAATTCTTGTCGCGCTGACGGCCGGTCGCGTACGAGTATACACTGTGAGTGTTGTTCTATAAAGGGTGTAAAACACCTCTTCACGAAGCCGAAAGGCACTTGTTCTTCCCATCATTGCGATATTTTTTTGTTCTACACCATACCTGGGAACCTTCTAGTTACGGAGATATTGGGGGTCAAAGTTACAACTTTTTGACAAGTTTTTTTTTTTTAATTCAAGTTTTTTTTTAAATAAGTACTTACAAGTGTTTTTTGTAAGTTTTTGACTTTTAACACCTCCACGACCAACGCACTATTCAATCCATCCATCAGCACAATGTTTTAAGTGCGTTACATTGAGTTCTACTACAAAACATGATTTATAACCTCAAAAAAAAGCTGTTTCCCAGCAATAATTTTTGCGTAAAGTTAGGTACTTAGTTTGATGTACAGAATGCTTGGTTAACGGCTTTGTGATGAGGTGGTTTACACCCTGTATAGCACCATACTGGGACGTTGACGTCAGCGGCGACCGACAGCCTCCTCCTAATTTTTAATTTTTATGTTGTTATGCCCGACAGGGCCCACAATGCTCCAAAACTATTGTATGCATCTTTATGTACCTACCACCTAAGTTCACATTGTGGAATGCAATAAACGTATTGAGTATTTTGTTCTCGCTGACGTCACGACCGACCTTAAGCGCAACAAGAATGAAGGCCTAAAAATGCAGTGTTTACTTGCAAGCAGTATAACATACATAATTATATGCTGTGTAATAAGATGCTACAGTATTACGTTATTTATTTAAAACTTAGCTATAGTACAAAGAGGGAATTAATGCATTTCAAGCCTAAGTTAGCTATTCAGTTTGTTTTAAAATGATATAATTTAATTTATTTTGTTATATTTTATAAGATCAGTCATTTGCTTATAATCGATATAATACCAGAAGGCTTTATAATTGTAATGTATATTCAATGTTTTCTTTTTTTATTAAGTTTTTTTCTGTTTTTAGATTTGAGTATCTGTGCAAACTTTGACCATTTTAGTTTACCTAAAATACACAAAAATTAATTAAAAGTATCATATTAGGGCACAATATTCTATATTCTATGATAAATCATGAGCGAACATACAGGTAAGTAGTAACAAACATTTAAAATATGTATTTGCTTTTTAATTTATTATTATTAATATAACAGTGCGTGTTAATTTTATTGTAATTTTTTTCTAACTGTAGATATTCTACTATTTAATGATATTAGCACAACACATACATTTTAATATTTTTTTTTTTGCTTAGCCTATATTGTCCCACTGCTGGGCAAAGGCCAAGATGGTTAATGAATATTAGTGTTATAGATGCATGCCTTTCTTGTGCCTAATTTTAAAATTAGGTGTACGTTGAGAATTATAGACCAATTGTCGAGTCAAACCTATCGCCATTATTGTAAACTATTCAGCACGATTCGAATAAATCCACATACATATTGTTTTATTGTTGAACAATTTTCTTGAATATTGACGTTATGCGGATAAAACCGTGTTGACGCGATCAGAGTATGCGTGACTGCTTGGACCGAATGGACTCGGAAAACTATTCGGATCAGTATTGTGACAACTCGTAATCTGAGCGCAATCGGATGGGTTGGTATAGGTTGAAGGACAACCAGCAACAGACCGTCACAGTCCGTCAGGCTTTTTACCTTTTTAAGAAAAATAAATGGAGGTTAATTCATTTTTTCTTGTTTTCAGTCCTGTTTTATTATACTAAAAAATTATGTAGGTACCTACTTATTTATAATTATGATATTGAGTACCACCTGTTCATTTTTTTTTTCACAAATAAATGTGCTGTTCAAATATATTCAGTTTTGTAGGGAACATAATTTTTTTTTGCCGATGAAAAGTATTTATGTGGTAGTATGTGTTCGGAATGATATACTGATCACGTGGTAACCGTTTGTGCGTCAATGTATTCCACCCCTTGTCTGTGAAGCTTCGACCGATTCGGTCTGACGCCATTATTTAATTATTGTGTCTACTTCGCTAACAGATGAAGGTTTATTATCCATTACGTGTATTCAACTTGTCATTAATTCTAGTCTGAAAAGATACTGTTAGTCTACTCTAACGAAAATAAACCGAAGCTTCGCTGTAGTCAACACTGCCATCATTCTGATTTTTCTTTAATAATGTGTCAAAAACTGCTTCGAGTCGATACGAGAGTAGACTTTCAGCCCAGTAATAATTATAAATTATTATATTACAGCTAACACCGGTGCAATATATTTTTATAAACATTCCTTATAGAGAAACCAGTTAGTTTAGTGCTTTGGTTCCATATTATATGATTTATATGTAAAATATACATACGTTTTATTTGTTTGCACAAGTACATACTTGTTATGAGTTATTGTTTATGTAATAAATGCCTGAATTTGCTGTTGAAATAAAATGTGAAATGATATCTGTTTCCTTTATTCATTTTACAAACCTATATCATCTTAATTGGTTGTACCTTTTTATTATTTATTATTATCAGCCATTTGTGTCCCACTGCAGGGCAAAGACCCCTCCTTCCACTTATCCCTATCTAGTGCTGTTATACGCCAATCCTTGCGTTGGAGTCGAGTTCGTCCCGCCATCTCCTTCTGGGCCTGCCGCGTTGCCGTTTGCTGCTGTTTGGGACCCATTTAGTGGTAACTTTAGCCCATAGCTCCTCCGGCATGCGACAGATGTGGCCAGCCCAGTTCCATTTGAGCTTGGCAGCCGTGTGACCTACATCGGCATGCGACAGATGTGGCCAGCCCAGTTCCATTTGAGCTTGGCAGCCGTGTGACCTACATCGGCATGCGACAGATGTGGCCAGCCCAGTTCCATTTGAGCTTGGCAGCCGTGTGACCTACATCGGCAATTTGAGTTTTGGAACGCAGTATCGTTTTCCTTACACGATCATTAAGTTTCACTCCAAGGAGACTGCGGCATTGCTCGCTGACAGACCCCGAGTGCGGACTTTTGACGGTTGGTTAGTGACCATGTTTGCGCTCCGTAGGTGAGTGTAGGAAGAATGCACATGTCCATGAGTTTTCTCTTCAGTGAGAGAGGGAGAGTTCCCTTCATTATGTGTTTCCAGCAGGCGTTTTCGGTACGTCAAGCAATTTCTTTATCGTGTCTTGCCTGGACGGAGACCATTTGTCCGAAGTATATGTACTCATGGACATATTCAATCCTCACACCCCCAATTCCTATGTTGCGCTTAGTGCTGTTGGTCATTATCTTGGTCTTCGCCATATTCATCGCGAGTCCGACCTCAAGGCTGGCATTGCTCAGTTGGTCGAGCATTAGGCCTAACTCGGCTGTCGTGGAGGAGAAAAAAACAATATTTTAACAGATAAATAGTTTCCTATGTCCTAACTCAGGTCTATCCTATGTTCTATCAGTGTGCCAAATTACATCCAAAACCGTTTTGCCGTTTTAAGGGTTGCGGCTCATCTAACTTTCTCCACGGGAATATCGAAATCGGTACAAAATATTAGTTGGTTCATATATTTAGGTAAAGCAGGCATATGGTAGTAGTGAAGTACTCGTATGATAGAGTGGTAGTTTAAAATATTGAATATACTGTTTTTTACGCGATTACGATGTTGGCCCCATGGAGAAAGTTACAGACGGCGTCAAAACGTAACAGACAGGCAGTCACTTGAATTTATCTAAAAAGGTTTACAAACCAAACGCAAGTCAGTAGCAGTGCAGGAGTCGACACACTGGCGCGTCGGTTGATGCAAGCCTGCAAGGCGTATATAATGACGGCGCGCCGCATCACCAGTCAACGACCGCGACACCGCACCGCCCCGCTCCCGAGTACTTGTCACACCGGCTGCAGTGTAGAACAAACATTTGTTACCTATGTAGAAGCCGAAGAAAGCTGTTAACTTCACTACTAATTAGGTATTTAACACTTTAGGAGTACGAAGAACAAGGTGTAATACTCTTCATCCCCCTTATGAGGGAGGGTTTCGATGTATTTGCTGTTATTCTAAGGTCCATGTTCACCGAAAAGATAACCGTCTGATTATCTAAAAACAGCTGTCACTGTGACATGTTCCCATACAACAGCTGTTTTAGATAATCGGTCAGTCATCCTCTTGGTGAACATGGACCTAAATAGTTCGATGCTATCCAAATGTCACCTGTAAGTTTCGTTAGGCGCTGGGAGAGGGCGCTAGTTTGTTACAAGAAAATATAAAGGGTGTAAAACACCTCTTAACGAATCTGAAAACCACTTGTTCTCCCCGTCATTGCGATCATTTTTTTGTTCCACACCATACCTGGGAACCTTGTAGTTACGGAGATATGGGGGGTCAAATTTACAACTTTTTGACAAGTTTTTTTTTAGATACAAGTTTTTTTTGTAAGATTTTGACTTTTAACACCTCCACGACCCCCGTACTATTCAATCCATCCATCAGCACAATGTTTTAAGTGCGTTACATTGAGTTCTACCACAAAACATGATTTATAACCTCAAAAAAAAAAGTTGTTTCCCAGCAATAATTTTTGCGTAAAGTTACTTAATTTGATGTACAGAATGCTGGGTTAACGACTTTGTGATGAGGTGGTTTACACCCTGTATGTTCTGTGCTATCCGCCATCTTAGTTTATGACGATCGCTGACCTTTTTAATTCGTAACGTCGACACGAAAAATCAATTATTGTAAAAATACCTGTGTAAAAGTAAACGTTCATGTAATCATGAAGAAATTCGACGTTTAATTATTGAAGAATCTAAAAACAGCTGTTTAGTTCTTCGTCTGTGTCATAAATAGCGCTGTACTACCTTTGTTCTATGTCGCTGTAGTACTCTTTGTAGTGCCGCTACAACACCAAAAACTAAGTATTAAATTGAATTTTCTCGCCGTGACGCACGCTCTAAGTTTGGATTATCATGATAGAACATTGGACAAATAAAACACAAGTAATAAAATGCAATGGTGATTATATTTTTCTCAAATATTAAATAATAATGCGTAATAAACATTGTTATAACTATCAAACAAAAGTTGTTAAAAGTATGTACATGGAATTGTAACATTTAACCATTTATAGGAAGACTTTCTTTTATCTCTAAATAGTTTAAAAATAAAGCAATTAAGTAGTTATTTTAATTTAATATTACACCTGGTTTAAAACAACTAATTAATCAATATCTAAGTTCTGATAAAAAAATACATTGTGGTGCATAGAAAATCCTTTAACACAAGAATAACCGTTTCCTAAAGATTGTCTTATAATAACGTCTTTCATTGGTTTTAACAAATATCACAAAAGCCTTTAAGAAAACGGTCAGAGTATGAAGGGGGATCATAGGGGAGGAGGGGAGGGGGGAGGAGGGGAGGGGGGGGAGGATCTTAGTTAGCTCACTAAACCCCGCCACCCCCTTCGATAAACATCGAATAATAAAAAAAAATACATGTCAGAAATATCTTCCCATAAATAATTAAAAATCTTTAAACACACTCGTCCATCTTACATTCTCACATTTACTTACATAAATACATACATGTAACATTAAATATTTGTTTAAGTTTTCTACTACTTGATCGTTATAAATCGTACGGTTTTCATATTTATTTTAAACTATATAAACGGATACTTGTACAAATACGGAATAAGTTAGAGATTGTACTATGTTTTAATACGCCTGTCTTGTGAGGCAAAAGTAACTTATTTATACGAAAAACAATTAGTTAAAACTTTAAAAGAGGCACTTGGCGTTTTTGTTTGGAAATTAAATCTTCTGTTATGTACGCTCAAGTCAGGTTTTATGTAGAAAATAGATCTAGCTACGCCCAATTACGGCTAAGCTCCACCCATTTGGGTGGCTTATCAACATTAAACGCTGAGCGTCGCTAAGCTGTGATGTTCCAGTCAGCATTTTTCGCGAGACAGTTAGAAACAAAGGGTACGCCAGTGTAGCCCGCGAAATTCAATCCTCTTACGTTCTTTGCAATTTGAAGGTCAATTTCAAGTTATAAGTTGATGAAAAAATGTTTCGCGTTCGTAACACGGATGTAGTTACAGAATTATAATCATTAAAATCATCAATACAACCCCAGTAACTTTCTTTAATCTTATTCAATAACTATTTCTATTTTAAGAATATTCAGTCATTTGAATTTCGCGGGCTTCCATAGCGCTTCCAACTTCAGCGAAACGCAGTATCTTCTCACAACGTGAGGTGTCATTTAGCTAAATAGACCTTAACACAACTCAGTACAGCTTAATTCTGATTAGTCACCCTTATGTGGCCCGCAGTTTCCATATTATCACGCAGGGAAAATGTCATGTTCTCTACTACATCAACTGATAAACAAGATAACAATTGAAAACAACAAATAAGATCACAAACAATTTGATTTAACTGCCTATCTAAGTATCAAACTTGTCACTGTATTTATTTAGCTACAAGTATTTAAAATATTCAACAAAACTTTTACTATTTAACGGCTTCAAAAGTTAAAATAAAAATTACTTTACAAAATATTTTTTTTTACGAGAAATGTATCCGAAACTAAATTTACTGTAATTCAGAAAATCTACATGTTATAAAATTACTTTCAAATATAGTCATTTTATATTTGTGTCAAAATTGGATATATTGAAAATAGCAAGATATGACTATACACAGGGTGTAAACAGACTCATCACGAAGCCGTCAACCAAGCATTCTGTACATCAAACCACAGATATTATAATACTTCGATCAAACTAAGTAACACTGTAAAATGATCGCTGGGAAACATTTTTGTAATAAGTCACGGTTTACAGTAGCGCTCAATGTAACGCACAAACCATTTTGCTGATGTATGCATTGAATAGTACTTGGAAAGTTATATCATTTAAAACTAGTTTTTTTTTTGTGAAAATATTAGAACTTGACCTCCAATATCTCCGTAACTAGGTTCCCAGGTAAGGTCCAGAACAAAAAAAAAACGCAATGACGGGAAAAGCAAATGCTTCTCGGCTTCGTCAAGGGTGTTTTTACATCTGTTATTTATGATAAGTATGAATTGGAAAAATATTAACTACATAACATGGACATTACATACAGTTGCCTAAATCATATTCCCATTATTTTAATGTATTTACAATTTATTCAAGAACCAAATTGGGTTAGTACTATACCGAATTCTGTTTTTATTACACATTCAATATATAATGAAATATTCATAATAGAAAAATTAAACTATCGTCACCCAATATTCGCAAATCAAGTTTCATGTTTTTTTCTTCAGGTATTAGTTAGTTTTTTTTATGAATTTGCGACATGGCAACATTGGGTATCTCTTAGTATAAAGACTACAAGACAATTCAAACAATGCGACCTCTTTCTGGTTGTTTAAAACTAGCTGCACATTTTTTCATGTATTGAGCAAAAAAGTATCATCATCTTTGACGCAGTCGGTAAATTAATAAAACTATCGCAATTCAAAATTCTCGCACTTTTAGACTCGCCCGAAATACAAACCACTACATTCTTTTATTCGAATTTAGAACTCGATGCGTGCTAAACGAATTTAGTTATTTGTTTTACAAGCTAGCGTCTAAATATAGAATTATAAGTCTACGTTTTCACATAAGGTATTTGCGGCTCATAAATGTTATAGAATTCTCTAGAACATGTGCATTGTCAAAATATTCTGTAAAGCGGTCTATGCATTGGAAACGGTTACAGCGGTTTATGGATCTTTTGGCGATGGAATGACGTTGACAGCCCTTATGTCTCTATGGTTACCAACTTTTTTTTTGTGGAATATAGAAGACTGCGATTTTGGCCACTCGTCAGAAAATCCTTGTGCAGCTGTAACCGATTTTTTTTAGAGTATTCGACTAGTGGGCCGTCGGCCTGAAAATTGTGAAAGTGTCACAAAACATCGTTTATTTATAATTGTACCACCGCTAGTATGGGTTTGTAGCGACTGGGGCTTATAGCAACGATTGAAATCATCTTAAAGTATCCTATTTGTGGTTTTGAGATCGAGGTGTCGAAATAGCTATTGATTATCATAAAACATCTGAGAAAATAAACACCAAACATTTGAGCAATAAAATGTTTTTGCGCTCAGAAACGCATTACGCACATATAGCTCTAGATAAAACTCAGGTAAAAAATAATTGCAGAACCCAGACTCTAAAGCGTCAATCGTTTTCTACGATCCGTTTAGCGATTAGAATATCAATGACTGATAGAATTTATCAATCATAGCCTATCCCCAGTCGCCTAAACTGCCATCTAGCGGGATTCCATAACATTTTTATAACAAAATAATCAGAAACTAAATATGAGAGCCTGGCTCTCATTCCTTACGAAGCATAAATCACAAATAAAATTATACAAAAATAAACATTATTAGCCAAGGATTGGGCAATGTCGTTGATAAAAAAAAAGATTAAATAAAATTACCGCGAAACTACATACGATATGTTACAGTTCAGAAGAAATGGAATATTATAGTAAAAATTAGAAAATGGAATAATGAAAACTATTTATAAAAGGATGTGGTGAATGGTTTATAATTATTAACAAAAGAATAATAAAAAAAAATAAGAACAAAACTCCGAAATATTACACGATCAGTATCACATATGATTCGGTATCTTTAAAACTTACATACTCGTAGATCATAACATCACACCAGTAATCCAAGGGTTAGGGCACACCTGATAGTTCAACCACATTTCGCCATTTTTCTTTCAAGTCCCATGTAACGGGGTGAGCCTATTGCCATCAACTGGGCACAATTACAGATTCCGTGCTAATGAAAAAATCCTGATGGAAAAACCGAATTTCACTTTGTCCTTCCCGGGAATGGAACCCAGGTCCTCACGGTCAGCAGTCTCACTTGCGACCACTAAAACAACGAGGCAGTTAACAATTTCAAAACCATAAAATATTAAATTCTTAAAATGAACTTTATAGTCATAAACAAAAAGTCAATTTTAAGAATTTAATTTTTGTTAACGTGATTCATAACATGTTCTGCTAAAGCGGCCATTTTAGACCCCCAGGAACAGCCTCCCTATATCACATGACTTAAAAAAAATAGCAAATAATGTTTTTTACACCTATCCTTTGGCGAAAACAAGTGTAATATTTATATATAGTCCTCGCCACGAAAAGCTATATATTCTGTAAACCTTTGGATCAAATATAAAAAAAAGACGACCAAGTGAAATTGCTTGTTAGTTTAGTAATGTAGTCAATGAGTTGATTGAATTGTACTAACTATCTTGGTAGAAATTCTTTGTTTCTCGTGGCGGGGACCATAATTTCAGGATATAAGTAACAAAGAAAGAAGTAACCTAAAGTTAATATTAGAGTGACTACAACATATCGTAGGTCGCCGCGTTTGATCTACACCGAGCAGGAATTCGCTAGTTTACAATAATCTAATCTACGTTACGTTATACATACATATACATACAATTGTGTTTACATCTATATGTTATCAGCTTCAGTGTGGAACTTATCACCATTTTTTGATATACATCTGTGGGAGAGAAAAATTGATGGTTAGATTTTAGGTTTCTAGTAATACATAACTATGTACATCTATATTTTGAACGTCAGTCGGTGCTTATATTTGCATCACGGCATGTGCTATTCTCATTTCATTTATTTCATATACAACTTTTACATTGTATCGAAGTTTTACATAAAAAAAACTAACACAACGCGAGAGAAAACCAACTATAGTGATTTTTTGTGGTTTTTCACTTTTATATACCTTTCGAATCAGTATTTAATTCTTTATCCAATGGTAAAAAAGTGAAAAAAAAAGAGCAAAAAAAATGAGATAGTTGGTTTTGCCTCTACCCCGGTGAAATACGAGAAAAATGTTAGAAAATAGTTATAATGCTGACCTATCTAGCGGCTCGGCTGTCGCCTCACCACCAAGAGAAAAAGGGCGACTTGTGCTGGAAGCGTTGCTGGAACGAGTCGAAGAAGCGAGACGATGTGGAGCCGCTCTTTGACCTGGACAGAGTAATAAATTACATTCATTAATGATACAAGACAAACTAACAGGTCAACTTTTTAATCTGTGGTCAAGCTCAGAACATCTTCATTTATGAATGCCGGATAAAGCTGTATCCCAAAACTCTACCCCGTCAACCAAAACAGGGTATGTCAAGAAATGGTTTTTTTTTGCACAATTTTTTTTTAAATGTTTCTATAAAGATTTGGTTGTTTTGTTCGGTACATGAGATGCGAGATGTCAAACTGTCAGATGAAAAAAAGAAAAATAATTGTCGATTTTTTGAGACATCACTACGATACAGAACGGGACATAATATTATCTGAATAGACAATAAACACATCATCATCATTTCAGCCGAAAGACGTCCACAGCTGGACATAGGCCTCCCCCAAGTGTCGCCACATTGACCGGTCCCTTGCGACTCGCATCCAACGGATTCCCGCAACCTTCACCAGGTCATCGGTCCACCTAGTAGGAGGTCTTCCAACGCATCGTCTTCCGGTTCGCGGTTGCTACTCCAGAACTTTTCAGCCCCATCGGCCCATACACACATACCTCTCTACAATAACGGCCGGCATCTGCACGAGCTGCACGGGACTCTTGTTGTCCTTGAGCGCCTGCGTGAGGTTGAGTACCTGTCCGCGCATCACCGACATCTGCCGCTCGAACAGACTCTTGTCGAAGCCCTTGTCCTGCTGTGACCAAGTCATTGTTGTCAACGTGAACATTATTGTGCAACACCTGCCATGTCATAACATAAGTAGACTGCATATCTACTTATGTTATGATACGGCAGGATAAGGGTGAAATTACATTTACATGCAGATTTTCTGTAATCTTCTGCCATATTTTACCGATACGACGATTTTATCTAAAGTATGCATCACATAGAAATATAAAAAACAAGAGAAGTGGCAAGGGGGCGTGTCGGTGTCCGCGCGACTGGCACCACTACCTAAGCAATGTAAAAATCACCATAGTTCAATACGACAGTACAGTTAATCACGATAGTTCTTATTGAACTATCGTACGCACATGCGTCGCGTGGTGCGGCCGCTACCTCTTACGATGAGATAGTGATGTGCTTGTGTACCGATATTTTTGTGTGGGTTAGTTGTACGGTGCTTGGTAAGTACACGATGTGTTTGATGGAATAAGGTTTATAATTGATTGTGTACTACGTTCTGATTTAAGAAATGCGGGTGTGTGCGCGACTGCGTATCTATTGCGTAATTATGCCATATATTACAATTAAGTACTTCACGTAAGTATGGTTAGGTCGATAAATGCCAGATTATATCTTTCGCACTATGAATATGAAGAGAAAAGATATTTTCTTATAAAACTAATTTCAAATACAATTCACAGGAATATTGCCATAAAAATAAATCTACTTATTTATTGATATGGCAATAATTTAGCAACTTACTTTGAATAATACGTTTAGTTCATCACACAGCTCTTGTACGAAGTTCATATCCGATAACAATGGAAGCACTAACTCTCTGGAAACAACGAAAAAATATTATATTATTATCTGACTATCATCTGAGGGCATGCAATGATTGCCGAGGTCCGTCTGTGGATGGGTTAACCATCCATTATAAACCGAGGCGCCATCTAGCTTTGAAAAAAATAAAGTTAAATCTTTGTCCCGGTATTCATTTCTTTCTAATTATTTTATACAAGGTTTAAACGGACCCAAGTTACGAAACCGTCAACTAATGTACGGTCGAACAAGCTATTTGGTTTACAGTTTAACAGTTACAATGTAATTATAAAGTATACACCAAATAGCTTGTTCGACCGTACATGAAACTTGTACTTAGTTTGATGCACAGATTGCTTGATTGACGACGACGAAAAGTTATGGACTTTTTGTTTTGGAGTGAAAATTCACTGTTTATGATAGTAAGAAAGAAAGAAAATACATTTATTTGGCACACGCCATAAGTGCACACAGAATAAAATAAAAGAAAAAACAAACGAAATAAATAAAAAAAAAAAGGAAACCAAAAACAATCATAAAAAACTTATAACTAAACAAAAAGAAAAAATATAAATAAAAGAAAAAATAACAGTGTGACTCTGTGTGCCTCACGGCTGCGCCAAATTAGTGGGACTGGAGACGAGCTGTATTTTTTTATTGAGAAAAAACTGGAACTGTGACCTTTAAATATCTACGTAACTGGAAGGCGTAGAAGGTTCCCCAGGCATGGTCCAGAACAAAAAAAAAAATGCGATGACGGGGAGAACAAGTGCCTCTTGGCAGACAGAACGGAGCGCAGCGGAGAGGATTTTATTAACGCACTTCAAAATAAACTTTAAAAGTATTACAATAAAGTGCATAAATGCTTGAACCTGACAAAAAATGCTCGCGCGTCCTCGAAGATACGCTCGAACATACGCGATCCGTAAAGAAAATCCCCGAGACCGCGCGGGGATTATTCCTCCCTGTCTGCGCTGACCGTAAGAGTAATAGAAAAGTATGGAAAAAGAACACATGTCCCGACCCCAAATACAATGAGGTAAGGCATGTAGAATGATGATGATATGATAGCAATAGGCTCGTCCCCGTATTACATGGAACTTAAGGCGACTACATGAGCTAAACACGTGTTTTATAATGCCTAAAAGTATATGATTCACGGCAATAAACAAAACCAGAAAAATATATGATATTCTTCAGGATATATGCTAGTATGATAGTGTTTTGAAAACATAATACAATTAATTTGACTCGATAAAAAATATCACGAACTTATCTCTAAAAATTTCTTTCAACCAAAAAAAAACATAAGTACTAAAAAATTCTTTTTGGCAAATAATTCTACAAGCAATATATTAGCATTATAGTGTTTTAGTTTTTTAGTCCAATCAATAGATTTTTTTGTAAATCGATCGAAACCACTCATTTCGCGCTATTTGGCCCGCAGTGACTGACGTAACAACCACTTTGTAGTGCAAGCTGATTTTAACTTTATTCTAACAGCATTTCAAACCAAGTTTGCGTCAAACCACCACAAATAGAGTTGCTAATTTAGCTCATCTAGTCACCTTAAGCATAGCTGGCGTAATGCCGGTGTACTGTTAGCTACGCTTCGGACTTACTTAGTCTCGTGGCTGAAGGGCAGCTTGGCCTGCGGCAGCCAGGCCCAGTGGTACGGGTAGGCGCGCCACGAGTCGGGATGCTTGAACGGGAACGCGAGACCGTTGTCTATGGCCGCTATGCGCACCTCCGCGCCCGTCCACTCCTGGAATACATCACTTATACTTAGTGTGGGCTCAATTAGAAGGGTATCGAGAGTAGTCAAATATAAACTTATATGGCGAGCGATCGGAGAAGCTTTTGTCCAGCTGTGGACTAACGAAGTGGTAACGCTGTGGGTTGACGAAGGTTATAAATTCCATTTCTCATTTTAAACCAGATTAGATTACAATATCATTTTGTTTAGGTAGACAGAAGATGAATCAGTTTTAAAGCATCGCTCTTTGGTCATTTCCTTTGCAAAAGACCCGACAGAAACTCCCTATTATTGCATTTTCCTTAAATTAATTACCTCCTAAATATGAACTACAAATAAGAAATATTAGTATAGCAGAACTCACGGAGGGGTCCCTAAGATCTATATCGGCGTGCGGGGGCGGCTGTTGGCTCGGCGAGTCGTACTTGATGAGCCAGTTGTCGTTACCGCGGTCTGTGTTGCGAATTATGTAGTCTAACACCACTAGACGCTCGAATTGAAGCTGGAATCTGAAATGAGATAAATACTTACTACGGGGTGATTGATAAATGGGTGATACTAGGCCTTATTTACAAGAATTTTGAACCCAATAGTTTGGAGACCAAACTGAGCTGTTTTTTTTAATTAAACTTTAAAGTTTTTTATGAAATTTTCCACCTCTTCACCAGAAACTGCCGATTGTGTAAAATCTACGTCATTCAGGATGTCAAACTGACATTTTACTGATAGCTCATGAACGAATGAATTTTTGGAAACCCAACATGTGAAAAAAGTATATCTGAATTCGGAAAATAAGCCATGAAAATGAACCATCGTATATAAATAGTGCAGAGTACTGACTTCCTCATAACATGTGGCGGCGGCGGGTCCTGCTCGAACCGTCGCAGCCAGTAGTCTGCGTCCTTGTAACCCTCCACGAACAACTGGAATGAACCCGCCTGCGAACATAGACAAACACAACATTATTGATTTAATTATATTACCAGGGGAAAAAACGACCCGTGTCTTTCCGACGATGTTATCAAGCGTGGTTAAGGGGCCGGCGGAGCGTGCGTCTTTCATACAAACGTAATACCAAAATAATTTGTAAATCAAACATATTTTTTAGGTAGTGTGTATTTATTTTGATTGGATTACAGAATATCTAGGTTCCCAAATATATATTTTGAAAAGACAATGATTTAAATACGAGATATGAGGAATTTAAAATTTCTGTAGAAAACTTATTTTTCTCATAACTCTTGTTTGAGTCCATTCAAAATGTATATTTGGGAACCTAGATATTCTATAATACAATCGAAATAAATACACACTGCCTGAAGATTTTTATTACGTTTTTTGCAATTCGCAGGTCACTGCCAGGTTGTATCGTGATGATAATAAGATTCGCGGCTGTAAAATATGGTACGTACAAATATGGCTTTACAGAGTTATAATCACTAAATTCATCAATACAGCCCCTTTAAGTTCATTTAATTCCATTGAATGACTTTTTCATGAATAAGACAAAACATACAGCATGACACAGACCAGTAAATTGCAAAAAACGTAAGAAAAAAATAATTTCGCGGGTTATACTTCCCGCTTCCAAGGAGAAAAGGCATCTTGTATTTCGATTAAGACGCTATAGATAACCAGCTGACCCACGCAACTACGTCTGCGTCACATAAGAGAGAAAAACGAAAGTAAAAAAAAACCCCGTTTTTTGCAACATTTTTCATTCCTGCTCCGCTCCAAATGGTCGTAGCGTGATGTTATATAGCCTAAAGCCTTCCTCGATAAATGGACTATCCAACACAAAAATTCAATTTGAACCAGAAGTTCCTGAGATTAGCGCGTTCAACCAAACAAACAAACAAACTCTTCTGCTTTATAATATTAGTATAGATAACAAGCAGATTTCAACTTTGTGTTTAAGGTCGGAAATGCTAGTCTTAACATAATTTCTAGGCAGCGTGAGGCGGCATCTACATTCTGCGAAAGCCATCGGCCTGTTTGCCTATAAAGTATGTTTTTCAATACATTTTTACATCAAATAATTTTGCGTTGAAGCGGTGATGCGCCCTAGGGTGGAACGCTTGCCAAGAAGGAACCGATCCACTCGAACTTTGAATAGATCCAGAATATAATGATCAGAGAACAGAGAATTCCACAGACTGGACAATAAATGTGGAAGCATACCGCTTTGTTCGGGACTGTAGAACTTTAACCATATAAAGGTGATGCTTCGCCGTATCTTTGCTCGTCCGATGATGGATCGGGGATGGGAAAATTAGATAGATAAACGTCACCTTAGGCGGTAGTCCCATTCTATTGAACCGCAGATTGGGGAACTGCTCGGTGATGGCGCGCTTGAGCCGCGAGCGCTCGCGGTCTATCCGCAGGTAGTTGAACGTCTCCGATACCAGCTTCACCACCTGCAAAACAAATTTACATATTACATTCATTATCTTTATCATTCTCATGCCTTCATTCCGATTAAGGGTCAGCGCACACCGAGAGCAGAGGATTTTCTGAGAGTGAGACTACTGAAAAAATAATCTTATAACAACTCCATACATTGACTTCCATATTCTACGATCCAGGGCAAATATGGACCACTGTTCGTTGATTTTGTCCAGCTCGTCTCGATATATATACAGGGTGAATTTGAATAAATGCGACAAAATGAAATGGGAGCTTCAGTTACAGTAACATAGTAATTATAAACTGTTTTTTCTACTATCTAAATCGTTAAAAAAAATTACGCGATTATCGTTTTCAAAAGGTACATTGATGTTATTATCTTTATTTAAGTACGAATTATCGGTATTCCCGTTCATAGCGGTCATTTACCTAATTTAGCCTAGTTTCTAATGTAAGTATCGCGCGACGTTGCCAAACCTCGCATGTGCGCCAGCGCTGACATCCCTTCCCGGCGACCGCGCGCCGCCCACTACCCTTCCTTCGTTCATTACAATTTTACATTTGATATTTTATACATTTTCTTGACAACACGTATTATTGTATGTTTAAATTTGTCGCATCTATTCAATTTCACCCTGTATATAAAGGGTGTAAAACACCTCTTAACGAAGCCGAAAGGCGCTTGTTCTCCCCGTCATTGCGATCAATTTTTTTGTTCTACACCATACATGGGAACCTTCTAGTTGAGGAGATATTGGGGTCAAAGTTACAACTTTTTTTTTAAATACAAGTTATTATTGTTAGATTTTTACTTTAATCACTTCCACGACCCCCGTACTATTCAATCAATCCATTAGCACAATGTTTTGATTTCGTTACATTGAGTTCTACAACAAAACAAGATTTTTCACCCCAAAAAAAAAGTTGTTTCCCAGCAATAATTTTTGCATAAATATTCTTAGTTTGATGTACAGAATGCTTGGTTGACGGCTTCGTGATGAGGTGGTGTACACTCTGTATATTATTTGATATAGATAACAATATAAATATTGTCAAATCAATCGATATCTAGATCATTTTTTACCTCTAATTGTGAACAGATTTTTAATTACTTAAATTAATCTCAACTTAACCTTTATTTAATTTAAAACTAGTTTCTTACATTAAATATCTCTTACAGTCTAGTTAAATTGAATAAGTAACAAAAACAAGTACAACATGTATTTGACTTTGACCTTACTCAGCCTAGAAGCTGCTAAGGCAAAATGTGACCTGAAACGTAATTACGTTTAAGGTCACATTTTGCCTTAGCAAAAGCAGCTTCTTAATCTGACAAACGGTACATCCTGCTTTAATATCATCAATATCTTTCCACAAAACCTATTTGGCCCAATAGGTTTTTTTTTTCTCCATTCTTCCCTGTCAACTGTCATCCATCATCATCATCTGCCTAGCCTTTCCCCAACTACATTGGCGTCGACTTCCAGTCCAACCGGATGCAGTTGAATACCCGTATTTTCACATAGAGCGACTGCCTATTTGACCTCCACGACCCCTTAGTAAGACTACTTGTCAGACTTCCCTGTTAACAATTAATAATTCCTTTTCCATTCATATAATTCCTAACACATCTTTACTTTGGTCTCCATCCATCAACATTTATACTCAACACTCTTTAATAAGCGTTTTACCCCTCCTGAAAACTAACAGAGATATAAGCAAAATCAATTCTTATGCTGATTGTCTTTAGAACTTATTTTTTTATAAGTCCAACTGATATCAGAATCGAAAGTTACAAACCAAGATGTTACAACTCTCAGAACCAATGACCGAGATTTTTCGTAGTATATGATTACACCACAATCAAGGTCATTGAGGTATACATAAATGAATACATAATCGTGTGATTACATCAAGTTAAATTCGATCCACTGAGAGGTCAGTCCGGTGCGTGTGTACTGAATTACTTGGCGCCATTTTTATTTGTTAATTTGATTAATTTAGCTGATTTGTGTTAAAATTAAAATGCGAGTAGGAATCATAATGATCATAGGCCTCCTCAATTGCACGCCACTCAACTCGATTCTCAGCAACTCTTCAATCTCATCCAGTTGCTACCAGCCATCCTGGCAATATACATACGCACACCGCACCTTGCATACCTACTTGTTGTTTTTAATTTTATTTTTATTTGAAGTACGTCACGGTGTTACTATACTTATTTCGTAAGTATGTTTTTCTTTTTGTATATTGGCACCTTGTTTTTTATACTTATGTGAACTGTATCATTTAATTACTTCTGTGTGTTGTGCTATGTCTTTTGTGTGCACTAAATAAAGGATTTATCTATCTATCTATTATCATCGCTCCACACTCGCCTGAGGGCGTCCCACCTTTCGTTTGCCGATTTGTGGTCTCCACTCAAGAACACGTCTACTCCAACGGCCATCGGTTCTACGACTAACGGTCATATTCCTATTGCTATAATTTAGTTTAAAACTTGGGAACATAACATCACGCTTGTAATTCCTAAAGGGTTAAGCAGAAGTGTACCCTCATTTTGCCAATGTTTACGAACTTTATTTAGAGCGTCCATATTTCGTTTTGTTCAACTTATATTGATAAAAAATGTCAACTTAATAGTACACACTTGTTTTTAGGGTTCCGTAGCCAAATGGCAAAAAACGGAACCCTTATAGTTTCGCCATGTCTGTCTGTCTGTCTGTCTGTCTGTCTGTCTGTCTGTCTGTCCGCGGATAATCTCAGTGACCGTTAGCACCAGAAAGCTGAAATTTGGTACCAATATGTATATCAATCATGCCGACAAAGTGCAAAAATAAAAATTTAAAAAAACATTTTTATTAGGGTACCTCTCCCAGACGTAAAGTGGGGAGCGATTTTTTTTTTAATTTTGACCCTGACGTGTGATATATTGTTGGATAGGTATTTAAAAATGAATAGGGGTTTTCTAAAATCATTTTTTGATAATATTAATATTTTAGGAAATAATCGCTCCGAAAGTCAAAAACAATGTGTCCCCCCCCCCCTCTAACTTTTGAACCATAAGTTTAAAAAATATGAAAAAAATCACAGAAGTAGACCTTTATATGAACTTTCTAGGAAAATTATTTTCAACTTGATGAGTTGAATAGTTTTTGAGTTATATAGCACTTTTTCAAAAAAACGCAAATGATAACTTTGTTTTTCATACAAATACTATGAAAAACAAAGTTATTTTTGCTGACGAAAAATGTTGGTATTTTTAATGGTCTGGGAAGCTACGGAACCCTACAGTGAGCGTGGCCCGACACGCTCTTGGCCGGTTTTTATCTGTAGCTATATGACCTACGGTGATACGATGTCATCACTCGGGCGACTAGCGTTCAATATTTCAAATCAATTTTTGTTGGGTGTCGATAAAAACTTTAGCCTCTTCATACTATATGTATGAATAAAAATAATCATTAGGGATTATTCATAAACGTTGCATACAGTAGACGCTGAAACGTCAAAAAATTTAATGGTTAAAAAACACTTTTTGCAAAAACTAAAACCGACTTCAAAAAACACAAAAAGGTGAAAAATAACTTTAGCTTCTGAAGTCGGTAACCTTAATTTGATTGATTTAGTTTTTTTGTCACCGCCTACTACAAACTACTACGAAGACAACTTTAAGCAACGCAATACCTGTATGTGCTGACTAGAAACTGATCAACTTTTGTTCTATAACTTTTGAAACTACATCCTTTTTTTTATACCTACCGTACATGTTGATCAGTCGATCGAGTCAATTCTTATGGGAACTTTATTTTTTTTGCAAATTGCAAGAATTGGTACAACAAAAGCTGCTCAGTTTCTTGCTCCGAGGCACCACACGAGAGGTCTTCCGATTATTACGTTACACCTTTAACACTTTTTATAAATGATAGACGCTTTTCGTATCCTTCTGTTATTTTTCAAAACTACGCGGCCGATTTTATTTTTAAATATTTCACCACCATTTCATCATCGGATAGTTTTTTATGTGTAAAATATGTTGGTATTAACGTTACAATTATAAAGCCATAAAACCGCTGGAAAAGCCACTGCTCTTATGGCTTTTTCGCTAGTCTCCGAAACGACTGGACCAATTTTGACGGGACTCTTACTAGCTTGCTTAATGCTTTAAGGGGGTAACGAAACCTACTTTTATTTTGGAATAAGAACTAGTTTTCCATGCAAAAAATTAAAACCCTTGAAATAGGTAAAAATCAAATTCAAAAAGGGACGTACTTAATTTTTTTTTTATAATAACTTCACTCGGATGAAGGTCGTGAGAAGAAGCTTGTTTATAAATAAACCTAAATTATGTATATCTTATTAATTCTACATAATTGAATACTGAGAAACAAATTATACCGTTGTAAGTTGTAATATAAGTACATACTATTCTATGATTACTTATAAATTTTTTGTATACGTCATACGGTCGTAGAGGAATATATTTAAACCTGGAACTAACATAAATGTTAATCGATAACGCATTAATACGTCAAACAAAACATTGGTAAATATTGCAAAACTATTTATAAGTAGCTATAAAAAATTATAAAACATTTATATTTATAATGTGTTTTATGTACAAAATATTCTAAAACTTGTGTTTTAACGTCATGAATCAAGCAGCTATTTAAAGTAATATTATAAAGAGGTCACATTTGTTTGTAAGTTTGTATGTATGGGTAAACTCTGGAACTTATGATCCATTAAAAAAACACTTTTAGAAGCTACATTTTTCGTGGTTTGTCACGCATAATTCTGAGAACGACAGAAAAATTCTGCTAGTAACTTTATAACTGTAGTACTTATCCCTAAACAAAAACAACGGTAATCTTGCTTTTCCAATACAATTTCCAAAGATTTCCCAAGTGTTTAACGACAGCATTAACCCCTTTGGCAATTTTTTTTTCAAACTGAATACTGGCACAATGGCAAATCAATGAGTTTTAGGCCATGTACAGACGACGTGTCGAAGTACAGACATTGATATATCACCTTCATGCATTCTCATTATGCGCGCCTCTGTTGTCTGTGTAAACTGCATGTAGCGAGTGCTAACGTGCTTTGCATGTGAACTAAGATTTAAGCAAAAAAAATATTCTTCACGTTGCCTGATGACTTAGGAATTGGGCAACACAGTGATCGAGAATTTTCATGCCAGTCGTTCAAGAGGGGATGGAAAGAACAACCCACTACCTCCCATGGCCCCACCGATAGGAGCCGGAAAACCCAGGAGACGACTGTGAACATAAACCGCCTAGATGGATGCACTATAACCATAGCCACTTCTTGACTCCCTGTACTTATAATATCCTGTTCCATCCCGTTGAAGCCTTTCTTCAAAAAGAACAGCAGGACTGACTGAAGGTCACCAGCTATGAAGGACGTCTCTCTCACAAGGTTAACTCTTATTTTTCTACATCTATGTAGGTATAATTATAAATTTTGCATGCCTGAATTGGTACAATACAGTGGACTGCGCATTCACTTGACATCTGGAAATGTATAAATGTACTGTGTTGAGCAATAAATACATATTTGAATTTGAATTTACACTATGGTTTTGCTAAATCGGTCATTTTAGGCTCCCAGCCCGGCTAGCATGGGCAAGGGATAAAAATTTTATCCACCGGTTATTTCCACTTTTGTTTGAATGTTGTCCCTTGTCAGTGGAAATAACCGGTGGATAAAATTTTTATCCCCTGCCCATGCTAGCCGGGCTGTAGTCCCAGTACAGTCAGTGCCCGTATGACTATTATTGTGGTATTTGGTAGATTGGTAGGTATGACTGATTGTATATACACGTATTGTTGCCTGATGTCTCCAGAAGATGTTAGTAGCCACGTAGTTCCTTATGTTGTTCCTACATGTTTGTAGTTTGTTGTTTGTATCCTAATCATTGATAACTTACTAACTAAGGGTAGAGGTACCCGAGATAAAAATGACTCTAATGCAGTTTCATTCAGTCATGTCCTGGACAAAATCACAAAACAAAGCTGTTTTGGGTCATTGTTTCAACAAATATTTCATTTTATTTCTAGACGTAGACAAAACAGTTTTGTCTAAGTCTGCGGATAAATGAGGTAATCTACAGATCTTATAGCAAGGTCGTTGCACTCTGTGTATCATCGACCAACGAAAACCACAAACATACAACAAGAGAGAGACGACAATACTAGATTTAGAATTTCTAATTATTGATAAAACCCCGTAAAAACCAGAAGCAACTAGCATCATTGTTTCCCTGAACACACAACCCGGTTACACCACTCTCGTTTTCGGTATACAGCGGCAAATTTAATTGGCTAGAAACTCCGCAGACTGATACTAAAAACCCAATAACACAAACCTTTTTATTTTGCATATTGCATATTATTTTTCCGCTCTGGGCGGAGCGGAAGGAAGTGTCAGACTCGTACTGACTAAAACCCAACCATATTTCTTTTTAGCCCTTTGTGTTTCAGGGCCGAGGTATGCCCAAACAGTCCCTCAGCCCCGTTGCGGACCCCTTACAGTGTGCTGACATCTCTTTGAGGGTTTTTGGCTTTAGTTTCTCCTGTTATGACTCACCCTGGTCTTTGGCACAATCTTGAGGCCTATCTTGGAGTCGACGAGGCTGGCGCCCGCCTCGCTGAGGTACCCCTGGTTGGGGATGAGGCACGAGCGCCCGAAGCAACACGGACAGCATAACTTGTGCATCCATTTCGTCCACTTTGGGTTGAGACGGCCGTAAGGCTCTTCGTCCTTAGGCTTGAATACGCCTATGATTTTCTGGAATGGAGAAAAAGGAAATTAGACACAGGAAATAAAAAAAAACAGCAAAGAAGTGGAAGACATCATGCTTGTAATCGCCGAAGGATAAGACAGAAGTGTATCTAATGGTACACCTCCATTTCGCTTGTTACACACAAATACAGACTTCATGGCTGCTAAGTTACTGAGAAATCCCAATTGGAAAAATCCAATAAGTAACACTTTGCATGGCCTGGGAATCGAACCAAGGACCTCATGCTCTACAGACGCGCTTGCGACCACAAGACCAACGAGGCAGAAGTGGGACAGTCAGACAGATATTAGCCTATAAGCTTCCCACAGCTGGGACACAATTTAAGGCTCCTATCTATGTTCTTCTATCAGGGAGAACAAAAATAGTAAGTGTCAAAAGTGGCTGATGGTCTAATCGAAGATGATAGAATGATTAAAAACGCTGCAAATTAAAATCTTAAGGCACGGATCACGATAGGCTTAGGTTGGTATTATGCTCTTAGCAGAAGTCTCATTTAATTTTTCAAAATCATCGTGATAAAATCCAGCCGTCCAATGTTCTTGAAGTAGTATACTTGATCCTTCAAGTATACAACTAGAATCCAGCCGACCAATGTTCTTGAAGTAGTATACTTGAAGGATCAAGTATACTTCCTCAAAACATTGGACAGCTGGATTTTATGGCAAAATAATCAAAAGCTTGACAAGCCTATTTTTGATAGCAGTAAGATTAAGATCCTTATTTACTGGTTATAATCCTGTCATCAAAAGAGGATTACGGGATAATCTTTCCATCAAAGTAAAGGAAACGGCCCGTTGTCTGTGGTTCTACTGAGAAACACACGGATCATATGGATACTCCTGAGTTCACCGAGAACCACTTTTCAACCTTATCACTCACAGCATAAGGTTGAAAAGTAGGAGTATAAGGGTGAGTCAGTGGAGGTGTCTGTGTGGGTGTGGGACTGTGGGTGGTGAGTAAGTGAACCGTGATCATGGTGCTTGCAGCTGCGCCGAAATATCGGGAACTCAAGAAAAAATTTAAACATGGTATACAGTTTTTAGTGTTATGGAATATTGGCCCTTACAGCTTTTGAACACGGTTTATAAGTCCTGATCGTGTTAATTTTTATTGCTGAAATTCTCTCTTTTGGTTGAAATCAGAGAATATTTTTGTGTGTGTATGTATCGCACAGTTAAGAGGCCCGCGGAGCATGCGTAGTTCATACAAATTAACGTAATATAACATAAATAAAATAAATAAATAAAACCAAAATAGTTTGTAAATCAAACATATTCTTAAGGTAGTGTGTTATTTATTTCGATTATATTACCTACAGAATACGAGTACTTAGGTTCCCAAATATACATTTTGAGTGGACACTGATTTAAACAAGAGTTAAGAGAAAAATAAGTTTTCTATAGAAGTTTTAAATTCCTCATATCTCGTCTTTATATCATTGTCCTTTCAAAATATAAATTTGGGAATATCTATTTCTGTAATCCAATCGAAATAAATACACACTACCTTAAAAATATGTTTTATTTACAAATTATTTTGGTATTACGTTTGTATGAAAGATGCATGCTCCGCCGGCGCCTTAAGGGCACAAACTTATTGGCATTCATTTTCAATGTTAAACAGTTTTATCTCTACGATAGTAAACTTACACAATGTCACGGCATATCATTGCACCTTGTAACGTAATTAAGCATATAATAATTATAGACGCAGAGCAGCTAAAGTATATCTTGTTCGCGGTTGGTTTCCGAATAAATAAACAAATAGGTATGTGTTCTCAGAAAAATTACTTTACTGCTCACACATAAAGTTCAGTTTGATACAACATTTATGTGCTTGTGCAATGGTACAAATCGTTCTTGGGTGTAAAGTTGATAATAGTTATTCAACATCAATTGGAAACAAAGATTTAAATAACTATGAATCTGTCTGACAAACATGTAACGTGTACGGTCAGCAACAAAACGTTATACACTTCAATTGTTTTTTTTTAATTAACAATAAATCGTCTAATACATACTTAAACACTTAATTTGCGTATAATTTTGCAATTTTTATCATCTGTAAAACTTACTACGGTATTTCTTTTTCACTTCTCATGCTCTAAAAGTGCGCCAATATAGCCTTACGAAACGGGACTAAAGTGACCACTTTACTCCCTAGGGAGTAAAAGTAATTCGTTTTTTAATTTCCTTCATGTGACATAGACAAACTCAAACAGCCAGTAAATATACTTTTATCTGTGGAGTGTGGACCATACATCTTCATTGCGAAAATGTTGGGAGTTTTAGTTCCATGGTTTTTCCGCAAAGAAGGTGGCGCCATGTGTTTTAAATTGTTAATCTGTGACTGGTTTACAAGAAAAAACTAATCGCAAAATTTCAGAATTTTTGCGAAATTTCAGCGACAATGAAGAGTTTGACGTCGAGCAAAGAGCAAAAGAAATAATAGATAATCTTTTGCCGCCAAAATCGCGGAAGATTTACCTAAAACTTGAAAGGTTTATGCACTGGAGGAATAACAAACAAATGTTTTTGTACTAAATTGATTATTTTTCTCGCACTCAAAGTGAAAAGTATAGTTTGCCCCTCGAGAAGTCGAGACTAAACGCCAACTTAATATACCCTCGGTTTCATTGTCCAGAGGTACTTACCTCTGGTATGTTATGGCTTCGTTTCGTCCCTCGATATAAAATATACTATTATTAACTCGAAGACCGAAAAAAACACGTCATTCTTTTTGAAAGTGGCCATTCTATCTAACATGATGTAGCGGACGAAACCGCGCCTAAAGGGCATTTTCTTGATGTTTGTCCGTTTTATCTTATTGATATTAAACGCTCACAATGTTGCTGGTACCTTGTAATGTAACACTTATCTAATAAATCAATATTTATCAGCGTTAAGCTAATGTTTGCTTGATAAACATCGTGCAGAGGGTATAAATAGTGTACTTGCACTGTCTGTGACGGGAGTAAAATGACGTTTAATGAAGCCTATTATAAGCCTAGTCACTTATTCTTCCCGTTACTGTGTTTTTAGGGGTCTTAGGGTTGCGTTTTAGGGTTCAGCCTTTGTACCCAAAGTGTAAAAAAGGGACCATTGTCCATCTGTCTGGCACCAGGCTGTATCTCATGAACCGTGATAGCTAGACAGTTGAAATTTTCACAGATGATGTTGCCGCTATAACAACAAATACTAAAAACAAAATAAATATTTAAGGGGGCTCCCATACAACAAACGTGATTTTTTGCCGTTTTGTCTAATGCTGCATAGATAATGTCCGGAACCCTTCGTGTGCGACTCCGACTCGCACTTGGCCGTTTTTTTTTGTACTGGACTAGACCATATCTGGGAATGGGAACCTTCTACATATTTATTTGCAGTATTTTTATAAAAACAAGTTTGAAATAAACTAAAATAATCAATATTTGTTTGTTCAAGACTTAAACCTATTCACAATTATTATTGTACCTTGATTATACTAACGTCGTGGCAAGATACAAGACAAATGCAACTGGGCTATTAGGACTCTTTCTTGTCATCTTGTGTTTCAAGCACCAGTTATATGGTAGTTGTTACATGTTGTAAGAACTAACTTTGTTAGAAACATGCCTCGTTTAAAAAGGCCAATTAGAGGCCCAGAAACTCAGAAACTACCTGAATCGTAGAAATTGTCAAAATAAGACGAAATAATTATAATAAAATCATTAATGGACGCTTACGACATGACACGTGTTTGCGTGTGACATTGGTCCTTAACCGATGACTGGCAAAAGATGGAAAAATGCAAATAATAAACAATGACTAGCCAAAACTAAAATGAAAATCTGCCAAAAAAGTTTTCACTAAAGTGCCGCCTCCACGAGCGAGTGAAACGCGGCGATTCAACGTATTTCTGTACGAAAATATCGCCGCGATTCTCTCGCTCGTGGTAACGGCCCACAAGGGAGGGTATAGAAAAACGTGACAAGGACAATAATATCGCCGCGGCTCTCTCGCTCGTGGAGGCGGCCCCTAATGCCGGAAACACACAATTACGTGGCGTGGTGTGGCGTGGCGCGCCAGAAGCATATCGGTTTCATACATTTAGTATGGTTAGAGACATATTTGTATGTCGTGTCGTGTCGTGGCGCGTTCTGGCGTGGCGCTGACTGCTCACCACCGATTGGCCAGAGCGGTGGTGGGGTTATGGCGCGACTCGCCACACCACGTAAGTCTTTAGGCGTAAGTGTGTCGTTACTTTCTTTGTTCAACATTCATAATGAACCTAAGCTCAGAATACAGGTCAGCATTCATGCATTTCCTGCCTTGGTACTACATATCATCATCTGTCTAGCTAGCCTTTTCCCAACTATGTTGGGGTCGGCTTTCAGTTTCACCGGATGCAGCTAAATACTCGACCTAGCGACTGCCTATTTGAACTCCACAACCGAGTGAGTACTGGGTATTACGATACCCCTTGATAAGACTCGTTGACAGACTTTCGAGCCACTGACTAGCTGTAACGGCTGTCAAAGATCTACAAATGACAGCCTGGACCTACGATTTAAACTCAAAATGTTATGAGTGATCATCACCAATTCACGGACCAACCTAGGCAAGTGCGCTTAGCCTGCAGATTGACCCGAGCGGCTGTTATTATTTAGCCTCAAAATCATCTTGGTGCATTTTGGTTCTTGATTCTGCATGAAAATACGTTATCTCGCAATGTTTTCTTTCGCGGTTTGAGAGCAATTTATGGTATCTCTCGCCAATTGCATCTTGTTAGTGATATCATTGAGGCAGAAATAGCCCCAGAACTTCTTGTTTTTATGTCAGATCATTAATGTTATAATTTGGTTTCTACATTATGGAGCATAAACAGTAAAATTTTAGTTGAAATGTTACTGATGTAGTGTCTGATAGTTTTCGATCGGAATTACTCGTGAACTTAAAGTGACGAAAGAAAAATTACTTCGTCCCTTTCTTACCCAAAACCTGAATTAGCCTTTGTGTTATTCATTTTTCTGTCCAACAATAGCATTGCTAATCTAAATACCTATCTATACAATTACTAACAAACACTGAGTCACCAAACGCCGTTTAAGAACATTATCAGCCAAAACAAACGTTATTTTTTTTTTAGGTTTTCCCACAAAACTTTTAAGCAATCATAAACACGAATAAAATGCTACTTAATTATCATCATAACACTTATATTCCCCAAAGGAGTGGACGAATTATACACCATTTAGCCAGTTATAAGAATAAATACAATACTGTTTCACATTCTTCATATTTTTCATCTTATTTATTCTGGAATGTATCTGTCATACCAAAAGTGAGAGCTAAACCTCCAGGCCCCCTCTTCCCCGTTAAATGACAGCTGTTTAATGTACGCTACATTTGTTTCCCTGAAAACTGATATAACAAGTTCACAGGTTGTGTTTTAATGAGCGCTAAATATATTCATAACAATTTGATTTCATGGTCACCACCTATCTCCAAAGTCGCAGGAACTCATGAGTAAATAAGAACACACACAGACACTAAAACGCGATTATCATTTATAAACATTGTTTTGGGTGTTTCCATTAGGAAATTTTCAGTAACAACTCGTAGATTGGATTTTGATGACGTCAATAGGCTCGCCACGTTTCGTTTACCTATAACAGACCGATAGGAATACCATTAAACATATCTGATTTTATATCGATGCAAAATCACCTACCTACAAGATAATATTGATGGCATCTCAAAACCAGCTATAATTCAACACTGCATAAAACCGCATGATGCACTAACGTCTCATATTTAAACTAGTTCCAAGCCACGCCAAGACTGCAACTTTGTGGTAAGGCAATGGACGCGTCTTAATTGCAAAAGGTCGCAATTCCATATTAAACGGTTCAGAGATTCGACCTTCTGAAGGTTCGGGTAAGGTATGCCTGATTGAGGAATGGCTGCGAAACACCAGATATTTCAAGATACTTCAGTGCATTATGTGACCAAGTAAGGTGTCCGAAGCAACTTCTGCAGCTCGTCCTTACCGGTTTAACAAAAGCAAACCATAACATTTCCTAAGTATTTTGTGGCAAGCTTGTAAACGCTTCCCTCAGACGAGACGTCTCGATTGCAAAAGGTCGTAAGTTCATACAAGACGGTTCAGTGATTTGTCCTTCGTGTCTAGCTTATAAACTCGTCTGCAGACGTCTCACTTGAGTTAGTTGCAATTGTAAAAGGTTGTGAATCTATACAGAACGGTTCATTGATTCGTCCTATACTTTCTAAGTCTTTCAAAATATTTTGTGATAAACTTATAAACGCGTCTCCGAGACGTCTCACTTACAATTACAACTGCAAAAGGTCGTAAAGACCTTAAAAAATGGTTCAGCGATTCGTCCTTCTAAGTCTTCCTAAGTCAACACATTAATATACGTTACTAAGGGCTTTCATTACTACGGAGTAGTTCGCCACAAATAATGGAGACAATCATTTCTACTTTAAGTGCTGCAAAAGATGTCTAACATATCTTCAGGAAAAGAATGGACAGCTTTCAGAAGAAATTCGTCAGATAAACTTATATTGTCACTTACGGGATATCTTCACAATAAACTATCACGGAAGATATGCCGTAAGTGACAATATAAGTTTAGTTTTAAACCGTGAAAGCCTAAAACAGTATTCCTCAGATACACAGCAAGATTTAATGCGATCAAACTATTATTGATCGAAGGCGATCAATGTAATCTTTCGGTTTGATATTGAACATATTTTCTGTCTGTTTATTTCCCAAAAAGTGTGTAAATTGTGGTTTGCAGTTGCGATAGGCTTCGGAATTGTACCTTTGAAGTTAGAACAACATATTAGCGAGGCTTTTTGGCAGTCGTGTGCATTCTCGTTTGTTGACTGAAAAACAGAAATGAAAAGCATAGTAATTATCTCACCCCTCCAGGATTCTTGACGAAGTAAGACCCGCTGGATCCCTGGTATATCCTCTCCGGGAAGATACCGTTGTCGATGGCCACCTCCGCCTGCCATACCAACTCGCTGAATTGCGGGTCATCTGTGCAAGAAATTGTAAATTAATATGCGAAACGTTTACTGTGAAAAATTGTTATTCTAGCTGTCTCCTAATTACTCCATACTCGAAGAAATTAATATCAAAGAACATCTCTCGAACTAAGTTCTCAACCGAATTGTACGCTATTTTGGCCACATTATGCAAAGACCTACAGAATCGAGTCCTGGTCAATGAAAGAAGACCAAAGAAAAAATAGGGTCGTTGAACAAAACGGTGGACCGACGCGATCCTGTAAGCTTTGGAGATATCTTTTAGGAAGTCCCAAGAACGGCCCGGGCCCATATCTGGCGCCTAAACCAGTACAACTTCACTTCACTAAGGGATCGAGTTCAAAGAAAAGCCTTACTAAAGTCTAGTCTTTTAGATAATAACTTTCAAGGTCCGTCCCTTAGGTTTTTAAATACGTATAAAATAATATTGCGATATAGTAATGATTTGACAGTCAATGATAAACGTTCATGATGAAGAGACCAAGGTTAAAATCGAAAAGGATATCCCTATCCTGCAATTTATAATGTAAATAAATAATGTTAAGTTTACGTCACTTCTTAGAATTCTTTGATCGTTTCTAGGCAAAAGCAATGCGTTTCACACGGTCTATCATTCTGGGAATCCAGCACTCTAAAATGATGAATAGGTAAACATTGAGCTTGATATCTGATTATTTATTTCGTTGTAAAAATGTAAATCTTATGAACGGACGAACATTCGAACCGAGTGCAATTCCTTGGAAAAATGGATCAGGAATTCAAGATTTCATATTCGTCACTAAAATAGCGAGATTAAACAAATATTTGCATAAAAGATTTGATAATCATTGCGTGCAATCGTAATTTGCTTACGATTCTCCAGACTTCCTTATCATTCCAACTGATAAAACCAGCATTACTTTGTTTACAATTAGTTCTATCGGTGAATTAAGCTCCCGATAAAAGTCATCATTTCAAAAATTATGTACTACGCTGTGTTTTCCGTACTTCAAGATTATTACTTCGTATCATATTATGATGATAAGCTAATCAGCCATGACTCCGTGACTCAAATGATAGTACTTATCAGATTTTTTATTATAAATGAAATTTTTACATACTTACATGCGTAGATCTTTTACGTGCAAAATGCCCATTGAGGAGAAAATGACTACTCAAATTAGCTGGTCTAATTAGGTCTATGTTCACCAAAAAGGTGACGGTCGGATTATCTAAAACAGCTGTTTAAAACACATTTATGTATGGGAACATGTCACAGTGACAGCTGTTTTTAACCGACTTCCAAAAAGGAGGAGGTTCTCTATTCGACTGTATGTATTTTTTTTTGTTATGTATGTTCACCGATTACTCGATGACGCCTGAACCGATTTGAAAAATTTTTTTGTTTGAAAGGGTATACTTCCAAGTAGGTCCCATAGAAATATTGTCATGATCTGATCACGAACTTCGGAGATATGGAACGGAACTCCTCAATAAATGATAGCAAATGGACTGGGAATCTCAAATCTATTGTCTGTCTATTGTTTACACCAGTTCATAACATAACATCACGCCACCGCACCGGTACGCTGTGAAGGGATAAGCACAAGTGAATCACTAAAAAGTGAAAAATAAAAACGTTTTTGCGGTTCTATTTTTTTGCAAAAAAGTTTTTTTAGATAATCAGACCGTCATCTTTTCGGTGAACATAGACCTTAGTAACTCTGCAGACGTCAGTTTATGTGTCAGTGTAGGGAACGACGCAAAGGGAATGATTCAGTATTAACTGTCGCTGACCCCATAAATTCTTATTTTTTTTAAATGAAATGATCACGCCTAAGACGTCGAAAGGCTAGGCAGTGATGTACATCTTATATTCTACATCCACATTTCGCCAATTATGTTTAAGCGACCTATTGCAATGAACTGGACACAAATCCAAACTGCGTGCAATTATTGTTTTAATAAAGGCACCCTATTCCTTGGTCTAGCTACAGATGAATAAAGCTAAACGAATAAGGTTCCTACGAATGAAAGTGACCTTTTCAGACAAACAGTATCAGACACGATTAGATAGGCACCTGACCAAAGAATGGTAGCAATTTCCATAGCCAACAATTCTTTGAAAAGGTCACCTTGCTTTCGGACGGCTACCAAATTGAGTGGAAGATTTCTTAGGGCGAAAATACGTGGAAAATCGGGGGAATAGACATCTAGCTATGCGATAATACGTCTATTAGACACCAGCTGTGTTATTTGCTTGGTTTTTAACTTGTATTACTTTATTTAGTTGCATGGTTGTTGTAACATCTGGATTGGATCTCCAATTCAGATAGCTGGCAGAAGGTTGTTATATAAAATACGTCTGCAAGACGTAGCTTGGATATAGCTTAGTTTGAAGGCATGATTGGTGGAGAATTTGGAATAGATTTCGCACCATACGATACTTCCATTTTCGGTATAATTCCAGGAATAGCGTATATTCTAGGAGTGTTTGTAAACATACTGAAGGGTTTTTATATTTTCTACCGTGTTAACATAAACTTTAGTTTGTACTGAACCTGAACTAGCGCCGTCTGGTGGCATAAACGGGAACACAATAGAATGTTTCCTTAAAATTGATATTTGCTTTTACGCAATTAAGTTGGAGTGGAGACCACGGACGGGACGGAGTAACGTGGGAAGACAAGTAAATAGGTACACAGACGATCTTATTAAAATGGCCGGAAGAAACCGGATAGCCAATAGCTATGAGTATGACACAAAACCGCCAAAAGTGGATAGATTTGGAATAGATCTATTCTCAGCATTGGGTGGCCAAAGCTTGAAGACAGAAGAGAATTAAGTAGGCTTTGTCATGATCAAACTCACACCGGGACCACAGGAGACATCGTAGCACAGGAATTTGAAGAGAAAGCAATATTGTAAACCAAATATCGATATTTCTATTCAAGCGGTTAATGTGGGGAAGCCATTGTGGTTAGAAGCCACTCTATAAGCCCTTTTTCATAACAACAAAGTTACAATGTTTAGCTTGACTTATGCTGCGGTTCCACTGAGGCGTAGCGGCGAAGAGCGGAGACGAGTTGGAATTGAAATCCAAATCAAGCCATGTGATTGGTGAATCGCGGCACAGCTCATCTCCGCTCCGCCTTTGTAGAACCGCAGCCATGCTTGAATGGACTTATATTAAAACTAGCTGTTGCCCGCGACTTCGTCCGCGTAAACCACCCTTGTCACATAGGGGTATAAAAGTAGCCTTCGACTTGTTCTACTACTACTACCAAATATACACAAAAAAAAATGTTGAATCGGTGAAGTCGTTTCGGAGAACTTCGATAACAAACAATGTGACACGAGATTTTATGTATTAGATAGCTTTGTCTGCGGCTTTGCTCGCGTTGAATTCGGAGTAATTGTAATAAAAAAATGAGAGAATTTCATTGCGCAAAACAAATAGTAAGTAAAATTCAAGATCCAG
Source organism: Xestia ashworthii (assembly GCA_950022955.1). NCBI lineage: Eukaryota > Metazoa > Arthropoda > Insecta > Lepidoptera > Noctuidae > Xestia > Xestia ashworthii. The sequence goes on from OX465569.1 coordinate 15,605,201, forward strand.
CAGACTTTTAAAGATAAACTTATCTGGGTTGCTCATAAATTACTTGGTTTCAAAGCAGAACAGAGGAACTTTGCAGAAGTATTGTGTAAAATCTTAAATTATTGTCTAGGATGGAATTACTATGGCCAGTAAATTACATAACGATACGTAGCTACGAAAACAAACAAAAGTTAAAGAAAAATTAGATTTGTGTTCCGTGAAAACCATGAAAACGACACCCATGAAGGAAAAACGAAAAAAATCCTAGGTGCCTTCTTGGATTTTCATTTTGACCTCATTTTTGTTATCAACGACTCCGAAAACCACGCAAATGACACACATGACGAAAAATTTACTTCAACGCCATTTCGATTTTCATTTCGATCTCATTTTTCTAATCAGCGACCTCCATTGACGGAAATATAAAAAAAAACCCTAGACGGTATCTTGGATTTTCATTTTGACCTCATTTTCGATATCAGCGACCCCGAAAAACATGAAAATGACACACATGACAAAAATTTTACTTCAACGCCATTTCGATTTTCATTTCGATCTCATTTTTGTAATCAGCGACCTCGAAAACCATGTAAACGACACCCGAGATGGAAAAACAAATACTTTTCTTGGGCGCTATCTGGTATTTATCAATAGGAGTACTCTTGCGAGGTTTCGAATGAAATAGTCTTACCAATCTTGTTTCCCCTTACAAACATTTGAGGCCCGTTTCACCCCTTGCAGAGTAAATTTAGAAAAATTTTTTCTTAGTGCACTCCTAGACTACATAAGGAACCTACTTGCCAAATTTGGAATCTGTAGACCCAGCGGTTTGGGCTGTGCGTTGATTTTTAGAATTTGTCACCCCATTTACCCCTCTTAGGGGTTGAATTTTGAAAAACCTGAAACCCGTTTCTACTCATTTATCAATAAGAGTACTCTTGTGAAGTTTCGAATGAAATGGTCTAACTTATCTTGTTTCCCCATTCAAACTTTGGAGCCCCGTTTCACCCCTCTTAGGGGTTGAATTTTGAAAAAACCTAAAACCCGTTTCTACTCATTTATCAACAGGAGTACTCTTGTGAAGTTTCGAATGAAATAGTCTAACTAATCTTGTTTCCCCATACAAACTTTGGAGGCCCGTTTCACCCCCTTAGAGGGTGAATTTTGAAAATTTATTTCTTACTGCACTCCTAAACTACATAAGGAACCTACTTGCCGAATTAAAAATCTGTAGACCCAGCGGTTTGGGCTGTGCGTTGATTTTCAGACTTTGTCACCTCATTTACCCCTCTTAGGGGTTGAATTTTGAAAAAACCTGAAACCCATTTCTACTCATTTATCAATAGGAGTACTCTTGTGAAGTTTCGAATGAAATAGTCTAACTTATCTTGTTTCCCCATACAAACTTTGGAGGCCCGTTTCACCCCTCTTAGGGGTTGAATTTTGAAAAAACCGAAAACCCATTTCTACTCATTTATCAATAGGAGTACTCTTGTGAAGTTTCGAATGAAATAGTCTAACTAATCTTGTTTCCCCATACAAACTTTGGAGGCCCGTTTCACCCCCTTAGAGGGTGAATTTTGAAAATTTATTTTTTACTGCACTCCTAAACTACATAAGGAACCTACTTGCCGAATTAAAAATCTGTAGACCCAGCGGTTTGGGCTGTGCGTTGATTTTTAGACTTTGTCACCTCATTTACCCCTCTTAGGGGTTGAATTTTGAAAAAACCTGAAACCCATTTCTACTCATTTATCAATAGGAGTACTCTTCTGAAGTTTCGAATGAAATAGTCTAACTAATCTTGTTTCCCCATACTAACTTTGGGGGCCCGTTTCACCCCTTAGAGGGTGAATTTTGAAAAAAAATTTCTTAGTGCAATCCTAGACCACATAAGGAACCTACTTGCCGAATTTGAAATCTGTAGACCCAGCAGTTTGGGCTGTGCATTAATTATTACACTTTGACACCCCATTTACCCCTCTTTGGGGATGAATTTTGAAAAAACCTGAAACCCGTTTCTACTCATTTATCAATAGGAGTACTCTTGTGAAGTTTCGAATAAAATAGTCTTACTGATCTTGTTTCCCCATACAAACTTTGGGGGCCCGTTTCACCCCCTTCGAGGGTGAATTTTGAAAAATCCTTTCTTAGTGCACCCTTACATCACATAAGGAACTTTCATGCCAAATTTGGAATCTGTAGACCTAGCGGTTTGGGCTGTGCGTTGATATATCACCCAGTCAGTCAGTCAGTCAGTCAATCAGTCAGTCAGTCAGTTTACTATTTTATATATATAGAAGATAGATAGATAGATAATAGCGATTCAAACTGCAATAGGTACATTGATTGGAATGATATTATTGCTTATTTGAATATCTGCATTTACTATTGACTAGTGCTATTACGGATGCTGCGTTTTGCGATCCATTACTGGCTGAACTATGCACAGTTATTAAGAACGGATAAGAGGGAAGAAACAGGATTCCTCTCGTTGGTACTTTAGACGGCATTTTATGAATGACAAACTTCTTTGCGCCAAGTTGCCAAATTGGATCCGCGCATGAAGGGTTACGTAACATCTTATTAGTGGAGCCCCCTTTCATTTTTACTACTTATTTGTTGTTAATGATGCAACAGAAATACTTACCTACAAATTCTGTGAAATATTCAACACTCTATCTATTACGGATCATGATATACATCCCCGGTGACAGACAGACGGACGGACGGACAACGGAGGCTTAGCAATAGGGTTCCGTTGGTTACCCTTCGGATACGGAACTCTAAAAATGTACCACTTAACACACACAACATGCAAAAGCGTGCACGCTTCGCAAGTTCGCGGACTTTTTGTGCACCGCAAACTTGATAACACAAAAGGTCTGACGTCTGCGTTGCCCCAGGTATGGCGAAACCTGATTTGCAGTCAGTGCACTCAAGCAAGATAAAGGAAGAACATTCAATCTTTCATTAGGATCTGTTATTCACTAAAGATAGCCTTAATCCGGGCCGAACTCGTATAGCTATTTTTATTCTGGGTTTAGATAATTAAACATGTTAAAATGAAAAACGAAAAAAGACTGATTATGACCCTAAAAAATCTAATTTAAATATGAACTAATGTAGACTTATCAAGTTATCATCATTAAATTATGTAATTATGTTACAACAAGGCATACAGGGTGTTACAGAGCGCAATACCTCTTATGTGGTGATTCAGGCAAAAAAACTTTAAAATTTACCGTAAGGAAAAAAGGTCTAAAAATATCCGGGCTCTTCATACTAATTACGTCAGCCGATGCCATATTTTGTATGGGAAGATGGGAACTTCAAGTAGTAGTCAGTGGCCCAAAAAGTTTGACAACCAGTCTTACCAAGGGGTATCTTATAACCCTGTATTAATTGAGTTGTGGAGGTCAGATAGGCAGTTGCTCCATGTAAAATACTGGTAGGCAGATAATGTTTCTTAGGGAAAGTTTTTCAATTTGACGGCCTGAATCACGTCGTAAGACATATTGCTCTTATTCTGTTCCACAGTGTAATTATGATCACACACACTGTGGCACTGTGACACTGTGTCTACATTTCCTATCCAACTTTCCTATCGCAGATCTGCTGGAAGAAATGTCCTTTGAAATAAGCAGTACCTTTGTGCTCTTCTATGTTAATTTAATGTCCGTAAAAGGTTTTTTTGTGTGTACATTAATAAATAAATGATTATTTAGTACTACATCACGATCATCTCAATCTTCACCGCAGAAGACAAAGGACAGAATTTATTGTGTCATTCTAATGCCATAATGAAAATTATAAATAAGTAAGTGATTTGAATGCCTATTGCGTCCGATGACGTACTCGTATCTTCGTTAATATAATCGCATAAACAACTATGTTAATAGGGCAGGTTTTATGAAGAACGCATAATGTTTGCCTACGGTTTCTTAAATCAGGGCCTAGCATTGTGATGGTACATGCACAACCCAGGACAAGTCCATCGAATATTTTGAGCTCCATCCACACATATCTGGGTGAGGACCTTCCAAGTTTCGGGAGTGCCTCAGTACCAGAGAAGGCTTCAGAAAACTAGCCAGGAATATTATGTGAACCAATTCGTACAGAATGCAACTGTTCTCTAAATGAGGAACCTCCCTGTATGTGTGGATAGACCGTCACACAAAAACACACACTATATTCTACATTACAACAAAGACAATTCACTAGCATAATATTATATAAAATAATCCTTACTTTTGGCTAACAAACGGCGCCACTTGCCTAAGCAGCGATGTGAGCAAGAAAGTAAAAAAAGAATAAAATTAAAAGCATCGTACAATACATGGCTGAAACAAAACACCTGCTTAGCCTCGTTCGAACATGTACAGGTTTTATTGAACACAGATAACTTTATATTTATTTTGATGACTTGCAAAAAGCAGCTTGGTTATTCAATAAAAGTTTTGTTTTGTGCTAACGAGTAATGAATATAAAATGTTGATCTAAGGAGAGGGAAAGAAATGATAGATGGATTGTGTGAAGATAGGAAAAAGATGTAAAAGATTGCGTGACGGTTGACGGAGGACAATGGAAAAAAAAACGTGTTGCGCCGACCACAAGTAACATGGGCGGCTCCGTCCCATCTCGTAACTTTCCCATTTCGACAACTAAACAAAAGAGCATCACAATAGTCCCATTTCGTAACTATTTTTGATCTTCATACATTGAATCCCATTTCGTCAACTTGTGAGTACCTATGTGTACATTCAATCTCATTTGGTAATTTTGTTCAATGATAGTCGCCGTTATATGTAGGTATCTGAGAATGCCGAAAATCCAGCGAATAGATATGATTTCCCCATGCCCTTTTCTAGTTACTATTTCACATTCCACATGACGTTTTCGAACAGAAACTCCCAATTAATCTCCTCCATATCTAGGGATTAAATAAAAGCGCTTCATAAGATTGGGGTGGAGTTCCAAAAAAGTTTGATGAGCATTGACGGTTCGCGGTAGCTTTTGCATATTATTTTACAGGTGTCACATTAAGAGCCGCACTACGTCCGATCAGAACCCGGTCCGCACTAGATCCGGCGTCCGTCATCCGATTTTGTATTGTAGTGTACTTTCACGGGTACGGATCGGACTCGGATGGAACATTTCTCGATCTTTGCTTGGAACCAACAAACTCGCACGTTTCTCGCTCACATATTTTGGAAGTGCTTATGTTTTGAAGATATCAACATACGTCTAGATTTCCAGAAGTGTTTACTAGCCAAAGTCCCTTTATAGTAGACTCTGGCTTATGTAATATCAAGTCATTCCTCGATTTCGATCCAGATCGCCCTTTAATTTTCAGGCAACTGAAATCACGTTGCGAGCTTACGTTTTCATAAATATATGAAACTTCACATGTGGAGTCGGGCACCCGTATGGATCCACGTGACGAGAACCATACGTACCTACCTATATTTATATATAAAAGTCAGTCTATCACGAAAGAAAGTCACGTTTTATTGCTTCATTTTATTGGGTGGTAACTGCATGGTGGAACTAGCAATCAAGTTGAACTCCTGGTGGTAATTGGTCACTGTTGTCGATAAATTTTATAATACTAGAGGCATCGCAAGTAACCTTCTCAGAGACAGCCGAAATGTGGCTTTTATTGCTTTTTTATAAGAAACATTTCAAATAATAGATAAACATGTTTATTTTATTTAGAACATACAATAGGCGTCCTTATCGCCAAACGATTTCTTGCAAGCAACCTTCTTTAGTATATTTTTTATAAAAGTGCCAAATACTTTATTGTACGCAAATCATGCAGGTAAATTCGTTGAGAGCCGAGACTATTTCCCAACTCAAATCTCGCGTAATCGTGACGTGGGTCGTTCTCAATGACGCATGCAAGCTATACAAATGTATCAATTCAATAAAACGTACGCACCTACGTATAGTATTGTAAATGAATTAATTTTAATCAATAATATTTTATGAGGGCATAGATACAATAATAATGATTTCTATGTATGAATGAGGGTGTTAAATATGTCTGTACTTTTATGGGTTTTCTTGCTCAAATTGACCACAAAAATGTGATGAATGAAGCATTTGAGGGTATAAGTTTTGGATTCAAAAATGTATTAGACTGCTTTTCTACCAAAGATGAGCGAGGACGCGTAAGCGTAGCGAGGGATGTGTGTGGACAAACCAATAACATCGCTTCTTTTTTGGAGCTTGAAATATTCTAGCTACTCGTATGTGATTGGTTAGTTCCACACATCCCTAGCTACGCTTCCTCGATCAGCTCTGGTAGAAACGCAGCCTTATAGTATTCCATTTTTTAACCTTTTCGATTTTGCAATTTAAATCAGCAAAGAGGATTTAAGTTTTCAAAAAGTTGAACGTAAATATTCTCTAAGCTCTGATCAAAGTGAAGCAAACCCCGCGCACACATTCTGTCCACTACCTAGCTACTTACCTATAATGGATACTATTCGTCCAGTTTGAACATCCCCGTAGGTGTTCAAACTGGACGAATGGTGTCTATACGCGCCAATTTTTCGTGCTTCACGAGTGAGATTCGTCTCAGTGTGGCCAGAGTTTTAGTCAAGCATCTATGTACCTAGTTCTTGATTAAAGTTACTTAATACATTATCTTCAGTCTTATCACTGAAAATTACCCTCCTACTCCTATGTAAGGTTGCATACTATGGCTTTTAGAATTAATTTAGTTAGAAGCCACTCTGTGGGATTGGTTTCAACTCAACTAAGTAACCTTCTATTATGCAAGGTGATTAGATGAAACTGTTACCAACAACTACCCACATTATTAAATAAATACTTTGTTACCTTATCATAAAAAGGGTTTAGTTAAATTTCTGTGTTATTGCTAAGAATGAGGTGTTGGGTTTGATACCCAGGTTGAACAGTAGTGTTATTGGAGGTTTTCCATTAACTAAATATTATTCTAAAATAACTATCAATTCGAGTATGGTGTACTAGACATCTCTGCTTACCTTTGCAGACCAAACGGGATATAATTCATGGCTTGAAAGAGCTTTAAAACTTTACTTACGGACAGTTGTGCTGGGGAGTTTTATTTGAATAGAAATATTTTGCTTCGAACCAATTGAAGTAACCTATATTTTGCAAGTAGGAATCATTGAGTGTAGTCCTATGGCTCTTTATCTAAAGATACAAACAACACAATCAATATCAATTTGCATGAGAGCGTCATGTTTGTTTACCTAACTGTGTCGCCATTAAGTGGGGTAAGTGACACATAGATATGTGGGCGCACAATTTGCATATGCATAGGTTGTTGCTACAATTTTAAACTTTTCTTCAGAATTGCTTTTCTTTTATTGTATCCCTTTTTGAGGGTATAATGTTCCCATTGATGGGAGATTGGTGCTCTCTCTTGACATTTCCTTTGCTGCAGTTTTTAAGATTTCATTACTGCTATCGGCAAATAAATCTTTGACTTTGACTTTATCAATATGAGTATTGTATTGTATGTAACGGGCTGGTGTTCGCTACTCCACGTCAAGGCGCGTATTTTGCGTACGGTATCAATATGAGTATTTTGGCTACCCTTACTGGGGTTTTTCTGACCTGACTGGATATCAAAATAATCAGTTTGAGATCCTATTAAGTACTAGCTTTTATTTTTAATAATAAGCATAGTTTTTTTTAGAAGGCAGGTGGAAGGAGCAGGCATGAAAGCAGGTTGCTTCAATGGGTTTGAATCAAAATGCACTTCAATGCAATCACCAATAGGTGATCAACATTTCTTCACATAAAATACTATTCAACTGCATCTGGTTAGACAGCAAAGGTGACTTCAATATAGTTGAGAGAAGATGATGAGATATATGCATGTACAAATTATATTGAGAACTAGTTAATTAAGTTTTTGAACATCAAAATTACTTAATAAACAAATTCTCATTATTGATGCACTTTTTTTTTAAATTGTAATCACCAACTTGCTTAATCACAAAAGTTCTACAAACAAATGTTAGTTTTTTAATCATTAAGCAATTGGGTAGCAATTTAGATATTATAATTAACATAATGAGTGACAAAAATGTGGGCCTACCTTGAGCAGTACCAACTTGTAGCTTATTGACACACTAACCTGTTTGGTCTTTCTTTATCGTGGTTAGTGCCTAACCTGGTGTAAGAGTTTTTATGCTGACCATGAGAATATGACTTCACACACAATGGTACACTGGCGACTAAGTGCGGAAACCAACACCCCATAATAGATAGGGACTCGACTTAGCTTTCATTTCATTTACATTACTGAAGTGATAATTCTACAATACGCATATGAATCCGAAAAATCGGTGCGTGTTTTGGATTCATACCCAGAGACCTATGACTTCGCAACCCGCAGATGACACCACAAAGCTATCTTTGTTTCTAGAATTTGAAGCTAACCGTGCTTACTCCACAGTCCACACCCTATTTTTTATTTAAGTTATTTATTTATGATCTCTTACCAAAGTCGTGACAAATGAATTTAGGACAACAAATAGCATTAAGTAGGCATATATACACAAGCAGTGAAATTCAATACACATTCAGTAAAACTTAAAACAAATTTTCTGCTACAGTATTGATAACGTTTTACGCTTTCACAAACCAACACATTATTTTGGAAGTAACATACTATTCAAAAATAGGTCTTATCTCAAATTATAAAAAATCACTTCTGATTTTTGCTTGTGCCAGCACTCCTTGCGTAATGTACAGAGATCACAGACTACTTATTGCACCATCATGATAAAAAAACACCAACTTAATTAATCACTAAATTTCAATTAGTTATCCAAGCCCTTTGTAATTGAAACTAGCCAATTTGACATAATTGTTAAAAAGATAGTCATTAACATTCCATTAGTCATTTTAAACTAAATTAATATTGTGAAATCTGTGTGAACTTTACATCTCTGCAAACCTCTAACAGTTGTGAATATCATCATCTCAGCCGAAAGACGCCCATTGCTGGACATAGAAGATATAGAAGCTTTTTTTTTTGATTTGGGGGAATAGTAAATTACAAGTTTAAATGTAATTTTAATTATATCACTGATATTTTTATAACACAAGTAGCTTATGCGTGTGTCATCACCCAAGCCTAGTGGAGTTCGGGAATAGGGAATATGCATGTATTTTTTTCTTCACTTAAATCAATTAATTACACTATTATCAACCCAAGAAAAGTATTAAAAGTTAATTTCAACTACTGCTTGTCGCTTAAAAATAATATTAAACTCCTGCAATTTTCTATGACAGTTCAAACGTCCGTGATTGTCGTGACCATACTTTGACGTCATTTATCTAAATCTACCTTGTTTACATCTATTTTTTTGTCCATAATAAAGTAATTTTACTTATTGTATGTGCTTTATTCAAGCAAAAATTGCGATAACGATATTTTAATAAAATCGTAATGCAACTTTACCTACATTTCAAATAAAAGTTATTTTTTGACATATGAATTTTGATGTCACTACCGCCGTTATCGAGGACGACGTGTTTTGAGAGTGCGTTCCGTTTCATCAAAAACATGCTACATAAAACAATAAATTGTGAAATAAGTGATGTATTAGAAACTTAAACAAGCGCACCATAATGTTTATAAGCGCCAATACAAGGCATTTTTAATAAATAAAAAGAGTTTTGTATTTCTTGCATGTTCCCTATTGCCATTGGGATTGTACTTATGTGATAAAAAGCCTAAGTGCTATTTCAGACTTTATTTGTGTGCCAAATTTTATCCAGACCATTTAGCTGTTTGTTAGTCAATCATGTCAGATCAACATCACACCGACATCTAAACTTTTGCATTTATAAGAGTAGTAAGATTATACAAATTTAAGCTTTAAGGAAATTAACACTTCCACAATCAACTGAATATCAGATTCAGTAGAATTTCACTACAAAAACAATTCTTACTCAATTGGTATAAAGGTACAGTGTTTGTCAAATTCATACCTTTTGACTGTACCTTTACTGTGTTTTGCGTTACAAAAAACCCAAACATATTTCTGTTTATATCACCTATAAGCAATGCAACATTAGTGGTAATGCAATGAAAATAAAGAATCAGATAGTTACTATCTTAAAATAATTGGTTGCTTATCAAAAACACAATCTTGTTAATTAATTGTTGTTTTTATTGCAATACAAAGAACTGTTTCGTCACTACTTTTTCAGTGCCACATAGCCGTATCAAATCTTACATATTAAAGCTTAAACTAACTGCAATACACACAAAAAATAGGTTTCAACCTTGAGACTACAAACCTCTTTGCTTAATTTTAACTACAGACTTGTAAAAATATTTGAGTTAAAAGTGCAACAGTACCGTAACGACTATTTCTGTTACCTGCCATATGGGTTATCATTAACAAGAGTTAATTAACATTTTTCAGGAGAATTTCACCCAAATATCTTTAAGTATATTGCTGTAATGAACTTGAAATACTCACTGCACTCAAAAGGACCTTCCATTTTTAATAAACAAAAGAAAACATTGGCACTGAAACTACAGCACGGCCGTTACACTTCACTGAAAATAGTCTGTTGCTATATTCATACTTTTCTAAGTGTATACGTTTTTGAATTTAACTACACACTGAAGTTGGTTCAATCAATAACAAGACTACACACAAAAGCATGCAATTTGGTAGGTAATGTAACATTAACACGATACATTTTCTAATCATGAGCGATATGTGAGTAATTACAGCGTCAAGGTAAACAATACGCAGTTGTGAACATCTGTTATTCGCGAAAAGAATAACGATGTACATGAAGCCATACAAATAGTCGTAAGAAGTCTCACAAGCATTTTTTTTTTAATTAATATGTAATAAATGTATACTAAATATTCTGTTACCAGTGTTTTAACAACAGCTTATATGTTTGATAAACTCAATTGAAATGGTATCATGAGTCAGTGCGACGTTACAAGGGTCAAATTTTCGTCTCACCTGGAAAATGATTGAAAGAAACTTCGAAGTCGCCGCGGCCGCCCAGCAGCGGCTGCGACTCACGGTTCACCCCTGGCGAATCCACGTTGCCTTCGAACCCGACCTCTGGCACTAAACAAATCTCCTCCGAACTACTCGACAAAGATACCACACCGTCATCGGGCGGCGTAATTGATGTGTTCGGTTTGTCGAAATCGAGATTCAACAGAGTCTCTTCCGTACTCATGAGTAATGTTAAACAGTAAATCTCTACCGAGCCACATTTATTTCGTATAAATCTCTTTGTTTCACAACCATTTAACACAAACACTTTACTTCATTCAGCGATGGCGCAGAGACTATAGACCGGAGCGATGACAGCTGAAATTGACAAGCTGTAAGTCATAAACAATACGTCTTTTTGCGATAGAGCTGTCTCTTAATATTTTTTACTAAATTATGAATACCGGTTTTCGTTTTTAATAAAGATGTAAAAAGTAGAAATAATGCCTGGTTCGTTTTTTACGCACAAAACTTCATAAAATGACAATCAGTCAACTTATAAAATAAGTTAGTTTATATTGTGTTCTCCCCTTCAATGTAGCTATACTCTGTGGCAAAACGATATTTTTGGGTAAACCCGCGAAATTCAAAAAACAAAGTTTGATTAATGGTCGCGTGCGTTTTTGTTTTCTAAATAAATAAGACACAACCAGTAAATTACTGTTTCAGCAATTATAAGCAGCTATTCAGCAATTATGCTAAATAAATATAAAATAAAAAGAAGCTCATTCAAGCACCCACGCACCCTTTTACCCGACTCCCAAGTAAGTTTAGGATTTATGAGTTAAAACAAAAATTAAATATGAAATGAACCATTTAGTTCAAACAAAATTACTTAGTACTATAAAATATCCGTGTAGTGCACAGAAATAAAAAAGGGAATACATAAATGCACTTTAAAAAATAATGTTTCACACATGTTTTATCTTTTTACAATAAGTAACTAGTTAACTATAAAATAATGGTCCCCACTAAAATATGCTTAGCTCTAAAAGTAATTGAATAAACTATAAAAATAATTTATAGCCGTATATTACCAGGAGAATAGGATGCAAAAGCGAGCGAAGCGAGCTCTGAACTTGGGGAGTTACGCTTTTTAGGCGACTTAACAGTTTTTTGAAGTTAATTTTTTACCAACTAACTGATTCCAGAGTTGGTTTCGATACAGTTTTATTGCAAACCATTATTTTTGTAGTTCATTAAATTAATTTTAAAGCTAAGCATATTTATAGTGGAAAACATTATTTTTGGAGTTCATTAATTAAAATTTATAAATAGTTCATCAATTTGTGAAACGATATTTTTAAAGTGCTATTACATACATCCCAAATAAATACACCTATAACGAAATTTAGTAAAGTAGGCACGCAAATTCCCATAGACATACACCCTAGAATTAAACATGGTTTTTTGTTGAATCTCTTGGTCTTTGTTTAGTGTGTACCTGTCTCCTTTGAATCTAAAGACCTCTGCTTTCTTGTATTGGATACAGAATTCTTTCTTTAGATTCTTTAAATTCCTTGACAGACGTGCATGTGTTTGAGGTAACGGTTAATGTGTGTCAAGGTCAGTACGTATGATTTCTAGTAGAGACCCTACAAGATTCCAGTGGACCGACACCGCAAATAGCTACAACACATTTTTTGTACAATAACGCAATCAATAGTATTCCGTTGAAACACCCCACATTACAAGTCCATCTCTTAAAATTAATCAGCTACGCGAGCAGTTTTTTCGTCGGATGTAATGCTAAGTTTTTCCTGCCCTTTGTAGACTCACAAAAAAATTAACAAAAAACGCACTTGGAATACAATTATTTGGTATTGAATTTATAGCTGTTGCATATCACTAAGTTCAATGTCAAATTCACTGGCTGGATCTTCGTAACTTGCAAAATAAATTAATTGTTTGTCTGAGAATCCGTTATCTAAATATCCTTGCTTGCCGTGAATGCCTCTTTGCCGATCATGTTTGAAGCTCCCTTTTTTAAAGCCTGCACCAGTATCAACTGTCGTTCCCAAGGCCTTTGCGCCAGCTTTGTTTATGGTTCCTTTCGTTTCATCATTTTCGTAGAACTCTTGATCTTTCTTGTATTCATCTTTGTGATGCACTCGGTGGAAGCCGGTAGTCTTATTCCCTCTTGCGTACGTCCTAGTTTCTTCGCCTTTGGTGACAGCGGCTGCTGCTGCTGTGGCGGCAGCTTTACCAGACTCTTCAGAATCGTCATAAACACCGTGATCATACTTGTCACCAATCTTGAAGAACGAGTTTAGATCACCACTGCTGTGCGTGGTGTGCACGCCTTTCCTCTTCTTTTTTGATCCTGACGCTTTCGTACTCGATTCCGCATTATTCTTGCTTGCCTTGGTAACCTTTGCAGTTGTCCCGGTTATTGCTTCATATAGTTTAAACAAGTTCATGGGGACCCAAGCCTGGTCATCACGCTCGTATTCTAATTCTGGATAGTCGATACTGACATAATCGTTATAGTCAAGCGCGTTGACAGGGGATGACTCAGCGAAATATACGATGGTCAATGTCAAAACGAGAACAAATGTTTTCTTTAGCATTTTGACCTAATTTTTTCTATGCTCTTGCGCAATCGAAGTAGGTTACGACACTGACATACATGCCGTCGGCTAGGCTTATATAGCCTTTTGTTTGCGATTGATAGACAAGGATGTTTTTTTTCTCCGAGATGAGTGTTCAGTGGTTGTTTATAGCTACACTCGATTAGATTCGTAATCGGTGCAACAGCTCGGATCGGTCGAGGTCTCCATGCATTAAACAGTTCACACAAATTACCTACTAGTAGTTATATTATTAGTCCCACTATCTACCGTTAAATGATTTCGTTTTGTTTGAAAATTGTTAATTTGTTACTTACCACACAACACACTTGTATATTTTGTCCATGTTCTATTTAAACTTGCAAGTAACTGTGTAGTTTCTGTTGGAGATCCAATAAATGAATAAACATCACGCCTGATATCCCCGAATGGTTAGATAAGCAGAAATGTACCTTATAGTACCTACACCTAGGGAATAGGGGAAAATTGTTATTTTAGACCCAATTTCCACCATAATAAAGCTAAATACAGTTAACTTCAAATTATAGTAATAAATGTTATTCCGAAAATGAAAAATCTTACTTTGGACTCTAACAATGGCAATTAATTTGTCCTAACTGCCAAACATCCGTAATATCTAATAAGTAATGAATTCATTCTAAGTATTTTTAGTAGCTTAGATTACCTTTATTTCTCTCTCTCTCTCATTAGAAGTAGATACAATAAAAGTCTATCTTACTTCATTTATTTTTTCTACAACCTATTAAAGTAGGTACATACCTTTAAGCTATAGCCTTTCACAATTATTTTGGGGTCGTCTTCCACTATTTTGCATGGGGGGACTGCTACGATACCCCTCGCTAGATTGGTTGTCAGACTTTCTGCCCATTTACCTACTTACTACCTGTAACGACTGTCAAAGATGTAAAATGACGGTGACCAGTCAGATCACCAAACATTAATTCACAAACTTTTACTTGACAAGCAACGATTAGAAAACACATTATTTGTCATTTCATCAGTATACAACAACAAGTTTAACAAATAATTCACTTCGCAAAATAATTATCATAAACTTTTATTTAATAACGTATTATTTGACAAACAATTCATTTTTTTTATCGTTTTATCTCATAAAACAACGTTTGAAATAAAGACGTTACACAAATTGATTGTGCCATTTAAAAAAAAAAAGAAAATAAATGAATTTGGTTTCCTACAAGCACAAATTTTGTGACAGAAATGAATCGCTGCAGAACCGACTCCACGTAGTCTTTTCTGCCCTACCCCTAGAGTGTAATTTAAGCCCGCGTAGGCGCGAAGGGGCGAGGCGGGCCGCGAGCTGAGGAGCAGGTGGCTTTAACACCCGCCGAAGCTGCGGTGGTGAGTGTTAAAACCCTCTGCGACGATAAGCTCGCGTGTGACCGTCGGAGCCCCGCAGCGCCGGAGCCGTGACAGAAACCATGCCTGCTGCATGTTGCATGCTGCATGTTTGCATACTGCATGCTTGCTGCTTGTTGGTTGCATGCTTGCTGCATGCTTGCTGGCCTTGCTGCATACTTGCTGCATGCTTGCTGGCCTTGCTGCTCGTTTGCTGCATGCTTGCTGCTCGCTTGCTGCATGCTTTCTAAATGCCTAATAAATGACCTCCTCTATATATAATGTGAATTTGCTATGGCGGGTCCAGACCCAGACCCAGTCACCCTGTATATACGAGTATCTGTATACAAAAGATTCCGTAGTTTTGTAAACGTCCCTTTGTGCCTATAGGCCTTGTTTTGTTCTGTCTCCTGTTGATATGGAGGGACGTGGAAATTATGGTTTTCTTAGTCCTCCGCTGTTCTTTTCTGATTAGCGCGTATTCTGCGCATCGACGCGGTGGCGCGTTTTTCGCATCGAAGAAGCAGCGCAGAAGTTGCGTTTGCAGAGTGGAAAAAACACCGTGTACGTTTAGGCTGGTTATACCAAAGTTTCACAGAACATGTGCATGTTATACCTACATAGTATCATAGGGCCTTTGTACAAGGTATCGCAGCAAATAATGATAAAAGCAAATCCGCGGTCCTCACTGGCCAGTATTATCTACATCTCCTTTAAGGGGCCGGCGGAGCGTGCGTCTTTCATACAAACGTAATACCAAAATAATTCGTAAACCAAACATATTCTTAAGAAAGTGTGTATTTATTTCGATTGGATTCCATAATATCTAGGTTCCCAAATATATATTTTGAAAGGACAATGATATTTAGACGAGATATGAGGAATTTAAAATTTCTATAGAAAACTTATTTTTCTCATAAGTCTTGTTGAAATCAATGTTCGTTCATAATATATATTTGGGAACCTAGATATTATGTAACCCAATCGAAATAAATACACACTTCCTTAAGAATATGTTTGGTTTGCGAATTATTTTGGTATTACGTTTGTATGAACGACGCACGCTCTGCCGGCCCCTTAAATACAGAAGTGGGTGAATCTTTAGGTGCTTAAATGAATTTGACGCGAGGGCTGTTGGCCGCACTGAGACAGGAAATTTATTGAAAAAAGGTAGTTCCGATTCGAACGTGACGATGCGCCAACAGACCCTTTTTATGCTTTATTGTCCCACTGCTGTGAAAGGTGGCTTCTCCAATTCCTTCCGTGAAGTCTTCTCGAGTTCTCGCGCAAATCTAGGTCGTGTCGCCACGGCTTTCTTGGACGGCTGTCCAACTCCCAGCACATATTCTATGGAGATGAAAAGAACCATACCGCATTTTCATTTATCATCACCTCAAACTCAACTCGATTTCATCATAATGATCTGAATAAAAACATCAGATATTGGATTAACAATCAGACCCTTATTTTTTGCAAAACCACTAAAATTCATTCATTCTACTTACCTAGTTAATTATATCACTGACCTCTGAAATTATGCAAAAGTTGTTGATTTAACTCGAATAGGTACCTATCGCTCGCAGTACTATTGAACTATGAAATTATTGTATTTAGTCAGTTTCGTTGCTGTAGTAACCTTAATTAGCGGTCCGGTTCGTTTATTAGATCGTAAAAAATGCTGTTAGGTTGTTCTATAAATCAAAAATGCTCCGTATTCAATGAGTGAGGCTCTCGGGCAGCTAGATTTGTTCCCGTTACAATAGGCTCATTAGGCTCAAACTTATTGCATTTATGGTACCGATCATACATTACTGCTCACCCTTTTGAACGGTACGCTCTTCACGTCATGTAAAGTTCATTTTAATAATAAGTTAAGAAGTAGAAGAAGTGATTCCGATTTATCGATCCGATTCAAGATCAGTCACAAATCGAGATCGCATAAATGGGAACCATTCGGTAATCAGACATCGAAAAGGGACTTTATTTTTGTACCTATTATAAAAGGCGTAGAAACAATCGTTTTTTAATACATCTATAGTTTCATTATCATAAAAATGAAAGCAGTTACCTTCAGCTGCTGAAAAATAACATGCATAATAAAAGAGCCTGAAAACAAAATAAATTCAAGATGGCCTCGAGAACAATTGAACATTGGCGAAAACACAAAGGAAAATAATAAACGTTTTCTCATTATTTTCAATCCCAATTGTGCCTCAGGACAGTCGGTGTTTACCTATATTCAGAAAAAATGAGAAAGTAGGTCTTTTGAGAAAAACGATCGACGGAGGAGCTATAATAGTCCGGTCAATTTAGACATGCAGGTTACAAAAATTCCGAGTTGGCTGAAAATTGGTTGGATTGTTCAATACACTATTATAAAGGAATTAATGTGAAAAGTCCTTATCGATCCGGCCACGTGCAAAAAAATATTTTATACTAGCTTCTGCCCGCGACTTCGTACGCGGATCCTGTTGCTTATGCCAGCGACAACGGGGTCATCAAAATCGAAGACCTGAAACGTCTGATGTCGAATTCTAAGAGCCCGGGGACGGGAAAATAACGGATCAATTCCCACCTGAGCAACACATACCGTTTGTTTCTTTTTGCCATTTAAATGTCACCGTAAAATTGTCAAATACGTTATATTGTAATATCTCTAGCGATATTGTAAAATCTCGAAATATTGTCAAATGAACATACTGCTTACAACAAAACGCATTATTTTACGTGAAATGCATGCGATGGTAGTCAACTCACGCGGTGTGGAGGGAACGAGGAGTCCCCCTTGCCCAGTGGTACAACTCTCATGAAAAGATATTGTACCATTCCTGAGAAATACCGATTATTATAACCTAACCTTAAAACACTTTATATTCCCCTAAAAAGCGTAGTCGACGGAGCCCCGCTTCGCGGGGCCCCTATTTCCGGGTGCAGGGTTTAAAGGAACCTAACTAACCTAACGGGGAGGTGCCCCAAGTCCCGATTATGGGGGCAGAGATACTTCCGTATGTTCAGTTGACAATAATTCGAGACTTTACAATATCGCTACAGAGATACACGTTATATTGTAATATAACGTATTTGACAATTTTACGGTGACATACGAGTATATGTATAACAGCTTCACAAAAAGTACAATTTTGAACCATACCTCCGATGGCGGAATATGTGGCGTATTCAATCATAGGAGTATACGTAAATGCACTCCGTTCCTTATCAACCCAAGGAAGGTCGCCATGCCCTACGACTCCAACAAGACATGTCCAATTCTTCAGATGATATCGACATTCTGTTCAGAGAATGTCAAAGTCTTCGCGCTCTTCTTCTGTCTCTTCATGCCGTACTCTGGCCATTCTTTCTTCGAACTCAAGCGTGATTCTGCATGGGTAAACGTTTCCGATTCGCGAGACAATGCATGTCGCTCACGATCAGCGGACAGTCGCGCATCACGTTCCGCACTTGTCTCTAGAGACCTAGAAGCAGATGCGTAGATACGCTTGGTACTGAAGCGCAATTCTCTATCCGTGAACGTCTCCGACTCGCGAGACAATGCGTGACGTTCACGATCAGCGACTGCGACTGCTCCCCTGCGTTACCGGGTAGCTCTACTGAGTCACGAAGATAAATGGATAAGGAAATTAAACACTCAAATAACATAAGCCCGAAGACATATTTATTCGATAAAATAAAATAATAAATGGGAGTTTTGGCCAGTAGAGTCAAATTTTCAATGATATCCCATCGTCATCGAAAATCAGTCCTAAACTGTTACCACCTTCACCGCGTGGAGGTACTCCCAGCTTATGTTATTTTATAATTATACACAGCTTTGCAATAATTCTCACATCAGATGTTTCTGATCTTCGATTTTTATAAGTCAACAGGAAATGCCCATCAGACCGAACAACTATTGCTAAGACGTCATTCCTATAATTATGTGTTATGGTGAAGCTGGGCTCTTGGAGTTCCACAACAGGTGTCCCAGATCTTCGATTTTTATAAATCAACAGAGTGTGCTCAACAGATAGTGTTGGTGTTGTGTGGTTTATTTTAGTGGTTTATTTGAATTATTTTGTTTTTGAGTTGTATTTTATTTTTGTTTTGCTATGGACACTTTTAACGTGCACATCTTGCTACATTGTTCTCACATAATATACCATCTCAACATGAATGATGTAACCAAGATTTTGTAACAATATTTTGATTTAAAAGAGTGTCCATGGAGTTTCTTGCCCGTTCTTCTCCATAGAGATCTACGCTAGGGAATGGGCAACTACAGTACTTTCACAGTTTTTATGTCTTGTGACTGGGACTGTAGCTACATTTAATTTTCATCTTTGTTTCGACAATTCAAAAGTGCCTGTTATTGGCCTACTTGAAATAAATGCTTTGATTTGATTTGATTTGATTTGATAGAACAACTTTTGCTAAGACGTCATTCCTACCTATATGTATTATGGTGTAGCTGTGCTCTTGGAGTTCCACAACAGGTGTTCCAGATCTTCGATTTTTATACATCAACAGAGAGTGCTCATCAAATTGAACAACTTTTGCTAAGACGTCATTCCTATATGTGTTATGGTGTAGCTGGGCTCTTGGAGTTCCACATCAGGTGTTCCAGATCTTCAAATTTATTCTCTCAGCAGAAAATGCTCATCACGTGGAACAATTTTTGCTATGGTGTCATTTTTGTATCTCTTAGTTTAGCTGGTCTGTTTCGGTTCTGCATCAGGTGTTTAAGATTCCACGATAAATTATAGCCTATATGTTGCACAGACTTAATATCTATACAACAAAAAAATAATCATTCAAATCCGTCCAGTAGTTCCGAAGATTAGCGTGTACAAACAAAACAGACAAACAGACAGATTTTTTGGATTCGTGCTCTATTACTGTTTCTAAACCCCCCTCAATATTCTTTTTTTTAATACATTCAATGTGCAGACACAGTTTTTTTTTTACTCTTTTATTATATTTATAGATAGATATAGAGATGTGTAAGTTACACTGACCGATAGAACGATATTTTTGCTTGTATTACAGCTTCAGTGATTTAAAAGTCACCGTAAAATTGTCAAACACGTTAGATTGTAATATAACTAGAGAGATTGTAAACTCTCGAAAGATTGTCATACAAACATACTGCTTACAGTATAACGCTTTATTTTTAAGTGAAACCGGTTGACCTCAGTAAGTGGTACTACAATGGTTCCACACAGGTACGCGAATAGGTTAATGTCACATGTCTACCATTTCTTCCAGAACAAGTTGATTTCCTTTCGACGCGACGATGTTTCCTTCACCGTTTTTCAACCAATTAACTTAATTAACTGGACTCAATCAAATTATTTTTAAATTAATCCCAGTGTATTTTTTAGTCATGGATTTTCATAGCAATTACGGAAACTGACTACATCAAGGTGATTGTTAGATTGTTTGTATTTTTATAAATTAGAGTTATTTTGAAATGGCAAGTTATTTTTATTTGAGACTTAAAGCAATGACTACCTCTCAAAGAAACACGGGTTTTTGTTTAAGGAAAAGCGTTAGTCGTGGTATCCAAGAATTACAGCCAGTACGAGTTTCGGTGATTGCCGATTGGCTTTAAATTATAATATAGTCACATACTTTAATTATTGTTCTTATGGTTTCGTAGTCAAATTTCAAAAATAGAACAGAAGATTCGTCGTGTCCGTCTGTTTGTGTGTTTGTCCTTCCGTATGATGTCCGTATTGCAGGCACGGTCGACGCAGTGGCGGAGTGGCTGGCTTCTGCGTTGCGTGTCGCGGGTTCGATTCCCGCGCATCAAAGAGTTGTATGGTCTACAGGTAGTTGTTCCTTCGTCTGGGTCTGGCTTTTTGTAAACGCATCCATGAAACAGGAAAGAACTGGTAACTGGTGGGGTAACTTTTTTTGTTTGAAATAACTGGCGAAATGTGGGTGTTCCATAATATGTACATGTCTGTCTATACCTACCTACTTCAGGGAAATACAGGCGTGTATATACAGAATACAATACGCAACATCATAACCATGAGTTACAAAAGAAAAGATCCCAAAAAAGATAGTTTATGATTATAAAATTACTCTTTTACTATTAGTTCACAGGAGCTTGCATGTTCTGTAAGTTTGCTACCTAACAAATTTTGAATAGAGGTAAAACCTTGTAGGGATTGGTAGATCAACAAAAAAAAAATATTTCTAAGTCATTTATTCGCTTGTGATAAAAAAGTATTTACAGCGTCGTCATCGAGAATATCAAACATAACAAAATTATTGCGAAAATTAAATAGTTAACAGATATTTACAATAGCCGCAGAGCACGGTGACTTATTCCTTATCGTAGTAATGGATGTCATCATCATCGTCGTCATCACCATCGTCATCAGCATAGGCGAACTCCTTGCCATGGGCACTGCCTCCCTTCTTGCCGTAATCAGCTTCGTCATTGTAATGGCTCTCATGTCCTTGCTCAGCAGAATGACCGGCGTCGGCCTCATCAGCATGACCCTTAGCGTGGAAGCCACCCTTTCCGAACCCGCCCTTGTCGAAAGCTGAGTTGTGATGCCCACCTTCTTTGTGTTCGCCCTTTTCGGAGCCGTGGTGTCCCTTCTGGTATCCGTGCTTGTTGAAATGTCCGCTGTTGTCAGCTACGTCGTAGAAGTCATGGTCCTTCTTGAACTCGTCCTTGTTGAACACTTTGTGGTAGCCGGTGACTTCCTCTCCCTTGCTGTGGTGCTTCTTGTGTCCGTGGTCGCCTCCCTTGTAGCTCTCGCCAGACTCATGGTGCTTGCCATGGACAGCGGCTTCGTTGTGGTGTCCTTTCTCGCCACCAGCAGCCTCCTTGTGGTAACCTTCATCATGTTCCTTACCATAGTGTCCAGCTTCGCCTTTAGCGTGATGACCCTTGGAGTGGAAGCCCTTGCTGCCCTTCTCGCCGTGAGCGGAGTGGTGTTTCTCGCCGTAGTCACTGCCCTCACCCTTAGCGAATTCATGTCCGTGATCAAGTCCTCCTACATCTCCTCCGTCGATGTATTCATCAGATTCTTCGCTGTCGTCATCATCGTCATCTTCTTCTGCGTCCTCAACAATGATCGGTTTAGCAGCCACGTATGGCAGAGGAAGAGGGACGAGGTCGTAGGCTTCCAGGGCACCGAGTTTGGGCTGTGCGAGCGGTAGGGGTGCAGCGAACGCGTTGTGTGGTCCATGGTACGGCGCGGGAGCCCCGAGCTGGATGTAGTTCGCTGGCCCGTTGTTGTCGCTCCTGTAGATGTAGCTGGTGGCCGCTGGAGGCGCGAAGCCCACCTGTACCGCTGCCACGGCGGTCGCAGCCAGCAGAACGTATAAAGCTGTGCTTGCCATGTTGAGATGTGTCTCGTACTGCAACTGGTACTGTTATAATTTGATAAGCCCATTGCCCAATATTTATATCTAGTCTAGAGACAAAGGTCCGTGAGTGTACACTTGCTACCTTTCTTGTAGCCATGTAACAAATTGCTTATCAGACGAGGTTATAGGTGACAAAGACGGTGTTAATGAAAAAAATTGGACATTGTGCAATTTGTGGGCAAGCCGACCGCACTGGTAATAGGCGTGAAATGCTTTTTTTAATAGAAGAATCTGCGCGTACCGCTTCATTCGGTAAAAGGTAGCATTGACCTACAATATTACATAACTAATGTAATTTAGATTTGACAATGAATGAAGCTTCTCGTGCAAATTTTTTGTCACTGTTTTGCACTTTACTTGAATCCAAGCAGATAGATTGCTTCTACAATTAATAGCGATGTGCTGCACTCTTAGCGGATAATTAATGGTCTTAGTTGGCGGTAATTGTTCATGTGTGCAATAAGTTTGAACACATAATTTTGCCTTATTTTGCACTTTGACATTAAACCAAAGTTTGCAATTAAGAACACTGACCTGCAAATTACAAAAAACGTAAGAAATTTGAATTTGGCGGACTACCTACCCTGTTGACTCAACCTCAAGTATCTTCTCCTCGGCTCGATGACTCAAATATTGTACGAGGATAACGGAACAGCTCTTTAATTTGGCTCATTTAAGTCCTGGAGGGTGCACCTTCCTACCCGCACCTATTGACTGCAGTTAGTCGTGCACTACGGGCAGGAGAGAAGAGGTGGTATTTCCTGGGATGCCACACAAGCATTGAGTAAGCAGCCAACTTCAGTCGGTTCAAAGATTTTCATATTAGCCACTGCAGTTCGGGCCCAGGGGGTATATTTTCTGCCGACTTGACGAATTGAGGTGGGGGATATTTTTGTTACCACACTATGCACCTTTTAAAATCTGTCGCACTGTCTTCCGAACAGATCATGGTATGTTTGAGAAAGCTTTTTCGACTCTTCCAACGGGTTCGCGAAAGTTGGTGCTCATCTTACAGGGGGTGACGACTATTCCTTTTTTGTGTTGACACTTCTCAGTACTGGTGGATCTATAACCGTCAATGGGCACAGCATCGTTAGAAGGGTGGGTTTTAAGCACCCCGTTACGATGCAGCAGGTCATTAAGCGCTATGTCGACCTCTTTAGCGTGGGTATGCTTATTAGCAGTAATGAAAAATTGAAGTCACTACCGCACGCCAGCCAGCAAACTCATTGCATCATCAAATTTACCGCTTTTAGTCTTGTCTTGTGAAGAGGAGAGTTTTAACTAAAAAGATTACTGTAGGTATCGGAGCAATTTCTCTGATTCAAAAGATTGTAAATTTATCACTGAGCAATGAAATAAGCAATAGATATACAGTATGCTAGTTTAAACGAGGGACTTATTCAAACCCGCAATAGTCCATGCTTACATGATACTAATAAACATAATTATGAACAAAAAGAAAACACTAATACATAACAGATAGATCCATACCAAAAACTTCGCCTAAGTTTCGCAACGTGTGCGCCATGCGCTTATCGCAGAACATGTGTGCGGGTCAATGACCTTTCTAGGTATAATCCATTTTCCCTTCCTACTTTAAATCTGGCTTTAGACAGGCAAATATCTAGGTAACTAGGTACTGACCGAATGTTCGCAGTCGTTGATTGACACCTTGCATATTAATTAACGGTTCCTCGCACAATATCACTAGATAACACTTAAGCACGAACCATAATCGCAATATTCTTCACTGGAATAATGATATTACGTAATTTTTGGTTATTAAAGAACACGTTTACATACGTTTAATATCGCGAAGTAAGCGGGGTTGTTTGTTCGCGGGGGTGTGCCCTGTCGGTGCATCGGGGACACAAAGCAAAAGTGCGGAATTTGCGCACGGAGGTCAGGACCGGCACGTGTTTTGCCGCGTGACACCTACTTGCGCGCTCAGTGTCCATGAGTAATGTATTTAATTAGACAATTATGTCAAAAATTAAGGTTATAGGTTTTTTTACATATTTGGATTGAGAATCGAATACTGAATACCTTCCCTCAATATGTCCCTCGTTTAACCTAACACGCTGTATAGTTATAATTAGCAATACCTATAGATTACAATACTTAAACAAAATTAACACTGGATGGATGAAATGGCAGCAAGTCACGGGCACAATATATATGCAACTCCCGCATGGCCCTTATTCTCATGGGAAAGTTTTATACAACCCTGGATAGATTTGCTGTCTTGTATGGATCAATCAATTCTGGGTCACAAAAAGTATGAATGAAAAGCAATTGCATATGGCTGTAATATATAAGAATAATGCTGGATGTTTTATTGCGAATGGATAAAAAAGAAATGAGTACGTAAGAGGACGTCTTAAATTGGCGTCGGTGACTGAAAATTTGTGTGATAATCGGTTTCCGTGGTATGTTGTGCGGAGGAAAGAGAACAACGACGTGAGGTTGAGATGGACTGCTTATGATGATGGTGAGTGTTGGAGAAGTATGGAAGAAAAATACATGCTGCGCCGACTCCAAATGAATTGTGATAAGGGTAGAAGATAATGAGAGAGTAGAATGCGGGGTGTTCAACTAACAGATTGCGGTAGAAACGCCTCCATACGCCCGTAACTAAAATAGCGGATGTGAAGACGGATAATTTCTTTAGATAGAAAATCAGACATTTTTAATCTTGTTTTTTGCTGTGCCTAATGTAACATTTTTTTAAACTTATGGTACGCAAATTAAAATGAATATGAAGTGGGAGCGGTCTCCTAATAACTGGGTTGTGGGGGTCAGATAGGCAGTGGCTTCATGTTACAATACTGGTGTTTAGCTATATGCGATAACACTGAAGCGGAATGTAACAAAGCAAGGAAAAGGCTAGGGCTAGGTAGATTAAAATAGAAGCGGAACGACTAGGTCCTTTGATTATATACGAGGAGTGATTTGGGCAAACACAGTCACACTATGAGGACATCAGAGGCCGCCAGCGTAGGACACCGCTTATCTGGATAGGTTCTAGTAAAAAATCGCGAAAGATTAGAAAAGTTTTGCTAGGAGAAAGGGACGGCTGTACAAAATTGTAATCAGCTTATAATTTTCCTAATATTCTGCTGGAACCTAGGGCTGGTGAGCTGGATAAGTGGGGGTTTGGTCCATAATCCACCACGCGGTGGCAGCGGTGAATGTCACAACATGTCTTCGAATTGTTTGGGTTGGATATAACAGCGTTCTCACGATATTTTCCTTCACCGTGTAACCGTGTTGAGAGCATTGATAATGAATGGAACAGAATTAAGCGTTGAGGTCACATAACATTATACCTGTATTTTCTCGAAGGATTCGACAGAGGTGTAACCTGTTTGGGTAACTATTGAAAATAACTCTCATTTCGCTTGCCTTTGCCATAACCCTGGCTAAAACCCTAATTTTGGCGGCTGAGAAATTTCTAATGGAAAAATCCAATATCAGTTTGCCAAACCCGAAAATCAAACCCAGGACTCCATTTCCATTAGGGAGGTCAGCGCGCAGCACCCAGTCGTAACCGATGTTCCACAGGGGCGGTCCCAGAACCGATCCCTGTGGGACACCGCACGACATCTCTCGCCGGTTCCAATCTCCGCAGCGACTGGGGTAGATGACGGCCCTAAAAAAAAAAAAGGACTCCATTTCCATACCATTTACCATTTTTTCATTTTTATTTACACCGCGGCCCCGGAGCGTAAAGGGCGAGGAAGGAACATGGATAGTTTTTGATTTGCCATCCGAAAAAAAAAAATAAAAAAGAACTCCATTTCCAGCGCTAGCGCTAGCGATAACTACACAAACGAGAAAAAAATACATGAACGACAAGAATAAAGGGTGCAAAACACCTCTTCACGAAGCCGAAAGGCACTTGTTCTCCCCATCATTGCGATATTTTTTTTGTTCTACACCATACCTGGGAACCTTCTAGTTACGGAGATATGGGGGGTCAAAGTTACAACTTTTTGACAAGTATTTTTTTTAAATAAGTACAAGTTTTTTTGTAAGATTTTGACTTTTAACACCTCCACGACCTCCGTACTATTTAATCCATCCATCAGCACAATGTTTTAAGCGCGTTACATTGAGTTCTACCACAAAACATGATTTATAACCTCAAAAAAAAAAGTTGTTTCCCAGCAATAATGTTTGCGTAAAGTTACTTAGTTTGATGTACAACAATGATGTGCTTGGTTAACGGCTTTGTGATGAGGTGGTTTACACCCTGTATTAACTGTTGTAGTAGGCAGTGACGCAGTTTCAGCCAACCCCCATGGGACCCCAAGTAGAATGGGACAAGGACGGAAAGATAATGATGAGAAGTTCTTTGGTGTTCCATATCTTTCAATGAGACTACATTGAAAAGTACGGTGCAGGAGTTTTGTTGCAATATCTTTTCATCATTGAACAAAAAAACTACAATAATTATGCTTTCTTTTACATAAAATTAAAGCATTATTAATTTAAGTTTTCTGTGGTATGATATGGGCGTTAAAGTTTCAAGGTGTCTATTAAAACCACAATATAAATATTATTTAAAAAATGATTTAATTCATTTATAAATCTTAAATATCTTAGTATCTACATTACGTAACAATAACTTTGGCTTCCTCGATGTTCTAATTTCATAAATTTAAATATTAATAACTAGCTGACCCGCGCAACTTCGTCTGCGAGTGAGGGTTAGTTTTTTTTTTAGTAAAAAGTATCCTATGTTACTTCTAATACGAGTACCTCCAAGAATATGTGTACAAAGTTTCATGATGATCGGTTGAGTAGTTTTCGCGTGAAAGCGTAACAAACAAACTTACATTCACATTTATAACATTAGTAGGGATTAGATGACGTATATAATGTAATTTATTTTTGTATATCAAATAAATTAACGTATGTAAAATAAATTAACTTAGTGAGAATAGTTTCCTAAATCTTAGAATAGCTGATAACATATTTGTGTAGCCAAACATTAGATTCCTATTTCAAAAATGGACGTTAAAAACAATGTATCAGTTCACAAATTAAGTAGGGCAATTCAAACAAAGAAAGTAAAGGTATGGCTTATCTTTATATCTACAAATACTTACACATATTTACAAAAAAAATAATTATTACCAAAAAATCAACAAATAAATAACAAGGATCACCAATGTGCGATCAGTGCTTGACTTTGAAACCGAAGCCTTTGCCCGCGTACTGTTCGCCTTTAGTGCCGAATTTTCCAGATGTGTAGTGATGGGACTCTCCGTTTTGTTCTGAGGAATGGGCTGCGTCATGCTCGTCTCCAGATTCCTTGGCAACAAATTCTCCTTTCCCGAATTCTTTCTCGTGATGCCCTGAATCGTGAGAACCTCCTTTCTCGTGTCCTCCGGATTCTGATCCATGACTTGCATGTCCGTCTGCGTATTTGTGGTTGTTTCCTTTGAGACCTTCTGCATCATAAAAGTCATGGTCTTTCTGGAATTCATTCTTGTCAAAGACTTTGTGATATCCATCGAGCGCTTCTCCTTTGTGGAGAGAAGCTTTGTGTCCGTGGTCATCGCCTTTGTATTTATGTCCGTGAGTGAAATGCTTCCCGTGAGCGTCGGCTTCGTCATAGTGGCTCTTGTCACCTCCCTCTTTAGATACTGCATAACCTTCGTGTTTCTCTGAGTGGTAATTCCCTGCATCTCCTTTTTCATAACGATGTTTTTTCCCATAACCTTCGAGCCCTTTGTCCCCATAACCATGGTATCCTTTCGCGCCGTGGTTCTGCCCACCCCCGTATTCGTGGTAAATCCCGTGATCGAAATGTCCTAACCCATGTAAGTAATCAGAAAAGTCGTCTTTGTAACCCGAGCCGTATTTCTTTGCGTACTCCTCGAACATCTTGTCGTAGTCTTCGGCAACTATCCCATCAATAGGGTCGTCGTGTTCGTTTACCTTCTCTTCAACAGGTTTCACATGTTCTTCAGAGGTATATGAAGCGGCTCTGCCTTCATCTTCCTCTGTGTCATGGAATGGCCCCGCAGCGGCAGGAATAGGCGCCTTGTATGCTTCAGGCTTGCCGTACATTTTAGAGAAATGCTCAATCACTTCACTCTCTCCCATTTTAACGACGCTGGCGGGCCCGTCACTTTCTTTTTTGTAAATGTAGCCGGTGGCAGCGGGCTGAAGGTCAGAGCCGGTGGTCCGAACCATGACCGTCCTTTCAACAGTTTCCCGCATTTCCATGCAGGAACCGTATGCAAAAAGAAACAAGAGCGTGGCGGTCTTTCGCGCCATGCTTACGGCTATCGAGTCCACTATAATAATGACGCCAAAGGTCAAGACTAGCTTTTATATAGTGAACATAATACTGTATCGATCATTGACATTCATAAATGGGCCGACTTGAGAGCGCTCTCTAGATTGGGCAATGATCTTCTGTGTCAATGATAATGAAAAACCCTGTATTAATTTGTACGGTGCATTGCTGCGCGTTCGATCAGACGCAGAGTATAAAAACTATATTGTATCGGCGACTGCGCACTGGTAAAGTGGTGGCGGAACAACGACACTTGACATAGTCTCACTTTAAATTAATAAAACAGCGTCACCATTATTTTCTACTTATTGTTTAAAATTAATACTTCAAAACTAAATGTGTGTTGCCGTTCTAAAATAGGACCTCAAATTGGCACAAGAGCACGTAGTAATCACCCCACGTGCCATCCAAACTAACGTGGTTCTAACATTGCATTATCAAATCAAAACAAACTTCGTATAAGAGTTTATGAAAACGAAAATCATATTTATTTAAACACCTTCTACATTGAATTGAATAGCAGGGCATAAAAAAATAAAACATAGTACTTATAAAACAAATTACGGTTTGCCAGTGAAGCGGTACCTAATTTGACACTGCATTGAATTGATTAGCGTGATAAGTATATCACGCATCGCTAGTATTCATAAAGATATGAACATAGAAATGATAATTATGCAATCAGTAGTTTACGAAACTAGAAAAATTCTTCAGCTTCTTACGCTGAAGGGTGCTACCACCGTTTCTTTTAGAATGTTGTATAGCAGTCATAGCTTCAGTGTCTTCCTGAAAAGCAGTAGGTAACCGTTTCTCCTTACTGCTGAAGTTACTGCTTCCATTGTCATCCATGGACCTCGTTATCACGAAGCCGTCTTGCCGATCTAAAGACTCAGGGTTCATTCTATAGAACACAGCGTAAGGCATGTTATCATCTAGACTTTCTTCATGGCTCCCAATCCTCGCCAAGGCCGTAATACGTTTGTGCTGATTGCGCAGATCTTTTCTTGTTTTCTCTTTTCCAATATACTTTCTCAAGTTCTCCGCAATGGGACTCCGTTTGCTTTTGTCGTATATTGTATACAAATGGTCTTCTATATTTTTATTCACGTATTCACCTTTTGCATGTCTTCTGTTTAAATTTTTTATCGCAATATCGTCTAGAAATCGTGTCATTAGCTCCGTGTTGTGATCGTTTGAGATTCCACTTGCTTTGTGCAGCGTTTTGTCCATCTTAATGGATGTGTGCATCCTCTGACGTTTATCCGGGGAAATGTCTGATAAAGAGGTCAGCTGATGATTGTCGTTTACTATTACTGTCTGAGGCTCGATTGATCTTGATGCCTGCCTCAAATTCGTGTAGCTAGGCTGAGAATCATATCCACCGTCTTGGTTTACTTGACTGCGTCCTGCATCATTCTGTCTGAGGCCTCGTCGTGCAGCATCCTGCCTTCGGCTACGTCCTAAATCTTGATGTCTTGGGCCACGTCCTAAATCCAGGTTTCTTTGGCTACGCAATAAATCTAGATTTCTTTGGCCATGTTCTGTTCCGTGATTTCGTTGGCCACGTCCTGCTCTTTGGTTTTTTTGGCATTTACCAGCATCCTGATTTCGTTGCCTGATTGTGTTGTAGGCTTTAGGCCTTATGGGTTGAATCTGTTGATTGTTGGAAGGTTGTGTGTGTGAAGCTACTTCATTTGGTTTAGTATCGTAATCACCTTGCTTGTTTTGGTTATTTTGTTGTCCTGCAGTGGTTACCGTTTGTTGATGTTGGAGGTTATGCAGCAACTGTTGTGGTGCTTCAGTGTGTCTATATTCTTCAACAGTTCTCTGTGCTTTATTTTTTCTTTCGTTGGTTTCGTAGGTTATGAGCCTCCCGGTGTCAGCCACAGCCGGTATGGCGTATGGACTCGACGGACTCTTCCTAACTTTGAAGTGAGAGTCAACCACATGTTCGTTAGTTAGTATCTTTTGTAACTTGGGGTTGCTGTATGATGCCATGAACTGTTTCTTGCTTGCCTTGCCGACACTGTATCCAATATTCATGTATGTTCCAATACTGTTATCGGCAGAGACGAAGCCTGCACTTGGAGTTTCGCCGTATATGTAGTACATTTGAATGGAGGACACAAAATTAAAGTAGAAAAATGCGCCTATTATCTTGAACAGTATCTTCATCTTGATCGCTCACAAAGTAACTGCGGACGGAAATGCGATGTTCTTATAATTTATTTGCGCTCAGATTACTGTTGTTTATTGATGTGTGCGAGTTGTAAACAAAAAAACAATCTTGTTGTGCTACAAAATATGTGATGACGATTGACTGTAGGGTTATCAGTTGACTTTTTTTATCATCATCATCATGGACTGCTGGGGCACAGGCCTCCTCTCTATGAGAGGGAATGGGCTATAAACCACCATTGCAGATTGCTGATTGGATTGATTTTTTTTCAAAATTTGTAAAATAAAATGTTTAAAAGGGAGACTGGCGAAAAATTCCTTTTTGGGGACTTATTTGAGGTCGCTGCTGGAGGAACTTGAGCCGCTCCATGTAAAATACTGGTATTCAGCTGCATCCAATTAGACTGAAAGCCGACTCCAACATAGTTTGGAAAAGGCTCGGCAGATGATGAATAGCTGGACGGGTCGATCTTCAAAGTTAAGTAGCGCTTGCCAAGATCGGTCGGTGGATGGGTGAGCATGCAGACCATCCAAGACCATCCGAGGTGGTCCTAGCTGTCATTTACAGATCTTTGACAGTCGTTACAGGTAGTCAGTGGTTCGAAAGTCTGATAACCAGTCTTACCAAAGCGTTTAGTATTACCCAGGACTAACTGGTTTGTGGAGCCCAGATGGGCAGTCGGTCCATGTAAAATACTGGTATTGAGCTGCATCCGGTTAGACTGTAAGCCAACCCAATGCGTAAGAGTAAAGTAAGTAGTTAGGAAGTTAGGAGTAATTAGGATAGGATTAGGATTTCTTTGTTTAGTTTTAGAACAAACGGTCAAGATACATAGATGAAACATCCTCTTAACGGTTAAAAGTTTATGATAAGTGGATCTAGAACTAGACCTAGAACGCATAAACTTGTTGTTGTCACATTAATTTAATATTAAAGGGTTCACCTAAAGTGATGAAATTTGAATTAAAAAAATAATTCAAAATCAATAGTCATTCAATAGTAGAATTTCCGATTAAATAAAAAATCGATTGAATTTACATTATGGTTCTTCAGAAGATCGTTGCTAACCCCAAAAGTGATTTATTAGCTACAGATTGCGATTTACTAACGGCCTTTTTCTATAGCTTACTTACTTATAACTGTTGGTTAATGTGCAGTCTTCCGTAGCTGTCGATGTTTCTATAAACAAATAATATGATATCCGTGTCGTATACTCGTATGTCACCCACCTGTCACTTCATTCATAGAAAATGTAGAAAGCTTTTCTGTGACGTTTTGTTTCTAACAGTCCAGTAAGCAAACTGTCAAACTGACAGAGATAGCAACCTACCGAAACCGGCTAGTAAGTTGTTGAAAATGGCCATTAGACGATGCAAAAAGTCATTATGTACAAGACTTACCTTTATCTTTCATACAGCGACGCACACCATCTGCCTAGCCTTTTACCAACTATGTTGGGGTCGGCTTCCAGTCTAACCGGATGAAGCTGAATACCAGTATTTTACATGGAGCGACTGCCTATCTGACCTCCACAACCCAGTTAATACTGGGAAATACGATACCACTTGGTAAGACTGGTGTCAGACTTTTTGGACCACTGACTACCTGTAACGAATGTCAAAGATGGACAAATGACAGCCGGGACCAACAGCTTAACGTGCTTTCCGAGGCACTGAGGAAACTCGGTACCTATGCGATAGCGAGGCAAGCACGGATTAAGGCGATTACACGAGCTAAACGCGAGTTTTATAATTACTAAAAGTATATGATTCACTGCCATAAACAAGACCAGAAAAATATATGATATTCTTCAGGATATATGCTAGCATGATACTGTTTTGAAAACATAATACAGTTAATTTGGCTCGATAAAAAGAAATCACGAACTTACCTCTAAAAATATCTTTGAAACAATAAAAAACATACTAATATGCATGCGATCATTCTGATTTTTTGGCAAATAATTCTACAAGCAATATATTAGCATCATACTGTTTTAGTTTTTTAATCCAATCAATAGTTTTTTTGTAAATCGATCGAAACCACTCATTTCGCGCTATTTGGCCCGCAGTGGCTGACGTAACAACCACTTTGTAGTGCAAGCTGATTAGAACTTTATTCTAACAGCATTTCAAACGAAGTTTGAACCACCACAAATAGAGTTGCTAATTTAGCTCGTATACGCGCCTTAACCTAAAGATCGAGCCGAGCGAAGAAAGACTATAACATCCCACCTGTACACGCTTCACTGTTTCACTTGCACAATGGATAAATCCTAAGATGTGTATAGGTACAAAAAATCTGTCAATGCTGAGCAAATGTTTTGAGAACAGCAGTTAAAACGATTCTCACTGATGATTGTCCGACAATCAGATAAAACGCGTAAATATTGACACAGGAAAAAGAGAAGGACGCTCTCTTAAGGACGCAGATGCGACTGAGAGACTTAGAAAAAAGTTGTAACGATAGCGGAATCAAACGCTTGCGGCCAAACACAGTAGCCGACTAGTCGCTGCTTTCATGCATTTTCCATCGCACAGAAACGATAAAAAGTGTATAAAAAGCTGTTTGAATATTTCGCAGCACCCTAAGCTAAGAAATGTTACAATGTTAAATTAAACAAAGAATCGAACAATTCACCGGCGTTGGAACCCTACCATTAAATTAAACAAGATGGCAATCATCCGAATGTTATCAAAATAAAATCTATTAATCAGATTATTTTCATCTCATCATACATTGTTCATTTCCTTTAAGTCAACATCATTTAAAAACATCGTCATCACACGTTAACATTATGCGTTGATTCACGATCATGTCGCTAGTCGACACTCCGACAGTACGGCGTTAAGCACATTACAATGAAACTGTTATTGCTCCTCCTGTTAAGTTTTAGCTGTAGAACCATTACCTCTCGGCTAATAGAGAAAAACACAGATCGAACATTGACTACAGAAACGAAGACAACAGGTTCGTCTCCACCCGTACGTCTCACAAGAGACGCCTTCGAAGAAGACTCGGAGACTGGAGGATCCTCCAAGGAAGACCACGTGTCCAGCGATGAGCAAGTGCAACTCAGTGACAACAAGAAATCGACGAGAGAATTCTCCAGAATCAAACTGAGGAAGAATGCACCTTCTAAACACCGATTGCCAAGAGAATCTCACGAAAAGGTAGATAAATCCAAGAAGAACACGACCGTAACTCACCAACGAAACGAAGCACAAACGAAGCAAAAACCCACTCTCGTGAAGAAACCCTTACCAAAATACAACGACATGGATTACGATGAGGACTTTCAGATGAAAATAAGCCGAGCGCCGGTGAGAACCGTGGACTCCGGCGAACACGAAGATGAAGACTTCAATCTCGACGACTACGATTTTGACATAAATCACGATGAGTTCATCGGCAGAGGTAAGCCTTTAGAACCGAGGTTAAAGACTAAAGTGAATCAGGCCTCACGGCCAGCTGAAAAACAGGCTCCGCGTCCCGAACCGAAGGTTCAAAGTAAAGCGCCGGCCACGTTACGTCGACATGTCGCGAACAAGAGGGAAGAGCCACGTGCAGTCCAAAAGCCAGCCAAGAAAGCAGGAGATAAAGAAGACTACTATGATGACGCAACTACTAGTCAAAAGACTCCTGAAAAAGGGAAATTGCGTGACTCGGATGACGAATTTAATGATGATAATGAAGAAGCTGATGAGTTCGAAGCTAAAGGACGATCGGTAAGAACGATTCGATCACCTTTTAAGATGAATGGTTACATGGATAAATTTAGCGACAAGAGCTCATCTGTGATGTCTAAAGTACTTAGTATATTACCGATGTTCCCTGAAGTGCCCAAAAAAACCGAGACAAATAAAATCAGTCCTTCAATGAACCCTTGGCATGCCAGCCCTTAGGTCGATCAAATTCAAACTGAATTTCTGATTTTAGATTTTAACGACAGATTTTTGCTTATTATGGTGGTTTTTAATCATATTTTTAATTGAATTACTTAGTACATTCGTTTTGTGGGTTGAATTGACTAGTTATATTATTATGTCTATATTAAATTTTATTAGTGGAATAGAACAATAATATTTTTGTTTCTGTTGTGTGTTTTTCTCTAATAAAAAATAAAGACCAACTAATGTCTTTTTTATGTACCTACCTTAGCCATTTTACTCGGAGACTATTTGCGCTTTATCGATGAGAATTAGAAGTTGTGTTAATAATATTGGAGTAACAAAATTACAAAAATAATAATTGTTGGCTTTCATGGAGCTGAGAGACGACAAAATAATATACACGTTAGTGTGTGTGTGGAATATAATTTTAATTTCGCATGCTGAAGTCAGCGAAAAGCTTTTTATTTATAAAACTATAAAGTAGGTACTATACAGGGTGTAAACTACCTCATCACGAAGCCGTCAGCCAAGCATTCTGTACACCAAATTAAGTAACTTTACGCAGAAATTATTGCTGGGAAACAACTTTTTTTTTGGTGTGAAAATTCATGTTTTGAGGTATTTAAATCTAACACATGTAATAGTACGGGGTTCGTGGAGGTATTTAAAGTAAAAATCTCACAAAGAAAACTTTTATTAAAAAAAAAAAACTTGTAAAAAAGTTGTAACTTTGACCCCCCATATCTCCGTAACTAGAAGGTTCCCGGTGTGGTGTAGAACAAAAAAATGATCGCAATGACGGGGAGAACAAGTGCCTTTCGGCTTCGTGAAGAGGTGTTTTACACCCTTTATTTCATGGAGGAACCTGTAGCTAAATAATATCAGCCGCTCGGGTCAACCTTTAAGTTAAGCCGCACTTGCCTAGGTTGGTCCGTGGATGGGTGACTGATCCATTACACACCCAGTATCCTCCCTGACTCGGAAAGCATGTTAAGCCTTTGCATTGGTCCCGGCTGTCATTTGTAGACCTTTGACAGTCGTTACAGTAGTTAGTGGCCCTAAAGTCTGACAACCAGTCTAACAGGGTTCTGGAGGTTAGATAGGCAGTCGCTCCATGTAAAATACTGGTATTCAGTTGCATCCGGTCAGACTGGAAGCCGACCCCAAGAAAGTTGGGACACGGCTAGGCAGATGATGAATGTATAAATAAATAAAATAAATAAATAAATATCGCTGGACATTAACACACAGCGCCACCTAGTGCCACACTAAGCAAAGCGTGTGTCGTGGACACTAGATAGTTGATATACTACATAAATACTTTTTTGTTTGTAAATACATACTTATTACTACTTAGCTGCTTACTGCTTATTATTTTATTACTTATTATTCATAATATATCATGAAAATATAAAACCCTGGGGTTTTGTTGGATTCAATCATTAAAAACAAAATAATGTTTATGAGATAAATTGTTATTTGTTAATTTAAGTTTTTTTTGCCAGCCCTGGATCAAACGAACCAGAAGTCATGGGAAGAGGCGTTTGCCCATCATTTTGACTATGTCGGCTATCACTAACATTATATTTTAGGGTTCCGTAGCCAAATGGCAAAAAATGGAACCCATATAGATTCGTCATGTCTGTCTGTCTGTCTGTCCGTCCGTATGTCACAGCCACTTTATCCGAAACTATAAGAACTACTTATGCTGTTAAAACTTGGTAAGTAGATGTACTCTGTGAACCGCATTAAGATTTTCATACAAAAATAGAAAAAAAAACAGTAAATTTTGGGGGTTCCCCATACTTAAAATTGAAACTCAAAAAAAAAGATATCAGCAAAACCATACGTGTGGGGAATCTATGGATAGGTCTTCAAAAATGATATTGAGGTCTCTAAAATCATTTTTTTCTAAACTGAATAGTTTGCGCGAGAGACACTTCCAAAGTGGTAGGTAATATGTGTGTCCCCCCCTCGTAACTTCTAAAATAAGAGGCTGATAAAACTAAAAAAAATATATGATGTGTAATTACCATGTAAACTTTCACCGAAAATTGGTTTGAACAATTTTCGGTGGAAGTAGTTAGTTTTTTAGTGGTTAGTAGTTTTTTTTTTAAATATGTCATAAATCATAAACCGCAATTCACATAGTTTTGATACGGAACTCTTCATGGGCGAGTCCGACTCGCACTTGTTAATGTATAAATAAATGTATGATTATTTTGATTTTTTCGCGAAAACTTTTCCTTGCGGCCTCGAAAAATATTATGCATGCTTAATATTCATCCTGAGTACGAAACTCTTTACTGGAACTTTTTACGTGGTTCGAAACGCTCTTGATCTTGGTTTATTTTTAAAACAAATCATAAATGTTTTTGTAAATTTTATTAAACCCAAAAATAATTTTGTGTGTTTCACATAAAGTTAACTTATTATTACCCAAGTTTGCATTGTAGGAACAAAAAAAACTTAAAGATATCCTTTAAATTCTTTCTTTCCAAATTATAATCTAAATAAAAAAGTACCTTAAGTTAGAATGCCTGTGTCTAAACACCGACTATTAACATAAAGTTACGTAGAACTTTGACGGTGACAAACTGACTTGCCCAGTTCGAGAAAGGCAAAAGATTTAAATTCATTTATTTATCTATTATGCAGTCAAAATAGAAATGAATTCCTTCAATTTGATAGATATTTTCATATATTTGTTGAACATACCCTACGAATAGGATGTTTCCCTTTTGTCCTCACTTTTTGGCCAAGTTTCTATAAACTGCATGCCGCGGAAAGAAAACAACAATAATATTCTGGAAAACCAGAGCACACCGCAACAGTTTGCACCATTTCACTGTTCCTAAACATTTCACTTTAGTCCCTCATCAGCACTTTATGGTAAATTGTCTCCAGATTTTTCGTCTTTTATTTATTTACCGTAAATTTCCCTGTAATTATCTACATAGTCATCATTATTCTTCCGAGCCGCCGCCATCGCCACGTCTCTGTATCTATCTAACCTGTTTTCTAACATATTCACCCTGTCATGTCCTTGGTGACTATTTTCATATTTGGCATCGTTTGTTTTCCCGGCATTGCTTGCTGCTTTCGTTTCATTTCCTACGGCTGCGACTGCCTGAGAGCGTAAATATGCTT
Organism: Xestia ashworthii; assembly: GCA_950022955.1. Taxonomy (NCBI): domain Eukaryota; kingdom Metazoa; phylum Arthropoda; class Insecta; order Lepidoptera; family Noctuidae; genus Xestia; species Xestia ashworthii. The sequence continues at coordinate 15,643,105 of OX465569.1, forward strand.
CAGATCCACCAAAATGTCCGTTATAGCCGCCTTTTTCTAATCCTTTTATACTGCTATTTTTATTATCGTAAAAATCATTATCTTCCTGGTACTCATCTTTATGATACACTCTGCGAAAACCTTTCTTATTTTCACCTTTATCCTGATTCAAAGCTTTAACTATATTTAAATTATTCTTGATGTCCTCGGATCCGAATTTGTTTGCAAAACTATCAAGGAAATCTTTAAATCCATTGTATTGTTTTGTGTGATTTTCATAACCAGTACTATGCTCAGAATTTTTATTAGCACCATTTTCTCTTTTGTCAAATGCATGTTCCCGCTTTCTATTTTTATCTCTTAGTGATTCTGATTCCAAGACATTCTGATAGTTATGATCACGATGTACTGTTACAGGACTTACTGTTGTGTAAATTTGTTTCCTTATTTGTCGACTAAGTATGCTTTCATCTGTTACCGGCACGTATGTATCGTGATCAAAGTCGTCGCCAAAATCTAATCCTTTGAATATTACTGGGTCCTCGTCGATATTTTTGTCAAAGTAATCGTTAAGTACAAATGAAAAGAACGGCCCATTTCCTCTGATAGGGTTATCAGTTACGTCACGCGTGAATTTGGCCGTCCTTTCGTAAGCTTGTGGATAATCATTTTCAATAATTTCTTTAACTGGAATTATACCGTCAGGTCGGTCTGCCACATATTTTTTGTCTTTCGCTTTCAGTGTATCATATACATCTTTATTGTGTTCATATTCGTAAGGACTGTGGTAAAAATAGGGCCAATTATCATACAAACTTCTACTGCTCCTTATGTCGTCGTCGTCTAAGTGATAGTCGTTGAAGCCGTCGTACCCCGGCATACTGTTGACGACGTCTGCAGGCGGGTGGTAATGCATCAGTGACTTCAGTTTACCGAGCATAGTGTCAGCTTTAAATTTTGAGGACTCGTAGCCAGCGTCCGAAACAGATTTTGCTATTGCGTAATCTATTTTACTTCCCAATAACGTGGAAGGCGTTGTATAGGGCCTTATTACTTCTGAGTATGGCGTTTGCGATTTGCTTACACCTTGTCCAAAAGATAGTGATCCGAAATTATCGCTCATTACATATGGATCCACAGTTGGCTGTTCAATCGCGGATCGCTCTCCTGGTTTATCGAACTGTCTATAAACATAATTGTCTTGCGTGGGTAAATTTGATCTTGATTGTCTTGAGATGTGTTCCGAATATGTTTCGTGCTGAACTGTGGTGTAAGTTCCGGAGATCACACGCGGTATAAAACATAATATTATTGCAAGGCGACTCATATTAATTACCCACATCTACGTGTTTTCAGATGCTCTCTGCAATATTAACTGGAAGTGCTTGTACCTAATCGCTAGTATAAGAATTGTTTGTTTTCTCCGCGGTCAACAACATTGTTCTGCTCACAATAGATTGATGTCAGGTCATACGGCTATTGAGAAATATTTCCGGTGTCCACAATGATAAATGGGTGACGAATTTACGCTTAGGTACTACCTATAGCTTACGTTCAACCTAGTTTGGTACCTATTTTTTTTACAATCTATTAGGGTTGCTTTGTGTGTGTATGTTAAATTCCTTACGGTATTTTCTAGGCATATAAACAAACATCAACACTAAGACAATCGGGTTATGGCAGTTCCCTATTGGCCAGAAGAACGTCTCGGCTTTAAAAGTCTATAATCCGGCACGGGAATTGGGAGATGTAAGTGACTGTGTATTTCTACTACAGTGTCAACATCATTCAGCAACATCTTCCTTGGGTTCCTTTCTTCTATTGATTACATGGGTTTTGGAAGAGCTTCAGTCGCCTGAAAATCTTGCCAGGACACGCACTGGTGTACAGCAGACGTTGCAACTTGGATTCCCGTTAGCAGGAATACGGTATATAGGTTGAATTCATTTTCCACCTTCCGATATGAGGTGTTTTCCAAATAAATGTAAAAACAAAATATTAGGTTATACAACTTCTATTTCACACGTTATGTAGGTAGCTAGATCTAGACAGACTATGTAATGGTACTTTTCGTTTGTGAAATATTATGCAAATATTATCAGTATAAAATCAATTATAGTTTTTAATGAATCGCCATATTGCCTATTGGTCTACCTTGTAATACCTAAATTGTTTGTAGACCTCGAGGAGTTCCACAATATTACTTTCTCAATAATATATTAGCACAAGTTGAATAAGATCTCTAGTAGAGTCGAACTTTGCTTTGATTTGGTAGATGAATAAGGAATTAGGCTGGAAATACTTCTTTGGCTATTCCATGAGATCTACTCAGAACTGCTCCATGCAGGATGAACTATTTGGAGATCGGACCATTCAACACTCCTTTTAGCGACTTTCTGTCGTCCGGTATGTGTGCTGATCCTTCTTGAATGTTGCATGACCTATGGAAACTGATTTCCTGATACCTTGCATCGTGAGAAGTATCTTAAGATTTTCCAGGATCTACATAAACAATGTTGAAATACTACTATAAAAACCTCAAGAAGGTAACCCAGAGGTTAAAAAATGACACAAAAAATGGAATACTCTCGATAAAATTCGTCACATCTATTCAATTAGTAAACAGAAAAAAATGCAGTAAATGAGCTATCGCAATTGGTTTCACTCCGTTTACTACAAACAACGGTGGAGTGACCTTCGATTTGTCTTGGTCGCAGTCGCATTCGATTAGTCGCAATGTCGCATGGAGCGCGTAGCCTGCGTCTGTCGCAATCCTATTGTTTGTGCCGACAGGTAGGTAAGGAAGTAGGTGCCTAGTTAGCTGTATTGTTATGGTCTAGAATTTCTATGTCAAACCATGGTTTGTGCAGAGAGGTTACTGTCTTCTGGGCTATCGGCATTTCGAAGCCGCGGACATAAGCTAATTTACGGAATCCTGTAGAACAGTTGTGCCTGTAGACTAAGACTTGAATTCCTGCTACACTGATATCAGTCGCGTACAGGGGGTGTAAAATGGCCGCTTTACCAGAATCGTAAATGAATCACGTTAGAAAATTTATATTCTTAAAATGGTCTTTGTAACCATTACCTTAAAGTACATTTTAAGAATTTTAAATTTTATTCAATAAAATTAATCACAAAAATTAATCATTCTTAAAATGGACTTTATGGCAATGGTTACAAAGACCATTTTAAGAATTTAAATTTTTTTAGCGTCATTCATTTTTTGCGGCCGTTTTAGACTCCCTGCCCGGCTAGCATGGGCAGGGGATAAAAATTTTATCCACCGGTTATTTCCACTGACAAGGGACAAAATTCAAACTAAAGTGGAAATAACCGGTGGATAAAATTTTTATCCCCTGCCCATGCTAGCCGGGCTGGTCTCCCAAAGTGATAAATTAATGCCCCGAGCGTCGGAAGACGATATGTATATAGAGTGGTTAAGTGCATTTTCTTCATGCATAATTTAGGCTCTTACGATTCAATGATTCGGGTGTTTCCGGGAATACGACAATAAGCGAAGATCTGCATGCGCATTATTAATTTGGGAATACTGTACCTACGTCGGACGCGCGTAGGAGTATACATTGTGTTCATTAATTAAAGCGTCATACTACGACTAGCTGACGTACGCGACCGACATCAGCGTAGCAGGAATTGAGACCTAAATAAAGTTACGTTTTTAAACTTCTTTAGGTTCGTTTTTGTTTTGTTAGATTACAATTTTGAAAATTGATACTGAAAACAATCAAATGGTGAACAGCAGCTGTTCTGTCTCTAATATCAGTGGCTTTTGTATTTTGGAAGTTTTGTGTATCATGTGTGATGTATTAGGTAATGATATGATACAGAATGAGCTATCGAAATTAATAAAACAACAAAATTAGTCAATTTTATTTATTTGTATATCAATTTTAGAATAACCTTCTTATTACAAAAATAATATTATTCTCTACTTTTATTTTGTACAGATGAAGCCTCATTGACGGTTTTTCGTTCTTTAGAGTAATGTCAAAGTACAAAGTTGGAAGTAGGTTAAAAAAAACGGACCATAAACAATAAGTAAAAATGTCCGTAAAGAATATACACGGTGGAAGGGGACATCGTGAATTTGGACCAAAATTATAATACCTAAAGGGTGGCAGGGAAACGTCACCACGTGTGCAGTAGAACAGTATCAGCATACCCAACAACCCCACAGAGATCTTTACAACGGTTGTTTAAAAAAAATATATATGCGGGCAGCCTGGGGACTGCCAATACAATGAAAACTAAGTAACTTGTGAATCGGTCGTAGCACTGCTACGGTGTAGCATACTACGCCGTATAGGATCTGCTACGAGTGCTACGAAGCGTTAGTCAACGGTCACGCGAGTTCCATGATTTTTGTTCACCCAAAAAGTACTCAACGCGCCTAAAGAAGTTTTCACTTCAAAAAAGCACTTCACTTTTGTGGGAAACAGCATTTTGGACGCAAACGTGAAAAGCGTGAAAGCGTGGGAATTGGCTCGTTTTACCCCCGTTATAATAGGCTTGTGTCCTAAAAGAAACTAATTAGTCCGTCATTATGATTATAAAAAAATATTTGACACGTATTTTTTCTTTTGTAACATAAACTAAAATTGTCGAAGATACGACGCTTTTAAAATTCGCAATACGTCACGCCGTGCTATAGTTTTTAGTGCGTTGTGACGTCACGAGCCCCCACTCCCGAGTTTTGATGCGTTTTATCTTTGTCAGTACTCAGTGATTTACAAAAACAAAAAATACGTGTCCATTATTTTCCAATACTCTAACTGACGGACTAATTAGTTTTGCAATTTATTGATGGTGGAAACTAGCCTATTGCGATGTGGCCCATTTTGGCTTTTTCATCATGAATCATAGCTATCGCTGGTGCTGATAGAATGTCACATTGTCTAGACCCTGTAGAGTTTTTGAAGTGAAATCTTTTGCGCGTTGAGCACTTTTTGGGTGAACAAAAATCATGAAACTAGCGTCATCGTCACCGAACGCTTTCATAGAACATCATGTGCCTAGCCTTTTTCCAACGATGTTGGGTGTCGGCTTCCAGTCTAACCGGATGCAGCTGAATACCACTATTTTACATGGAGCGACTGCCTATCTGACCTCCACAACCCAGTTAATACTGGGAAATACGATACCACTTCTTAAGACTGGTGTCAGACTTTTTTGGCCACTGACTACCTGTAACGACTGTCAAAGATGGACAAATGACAGCCGGGACCAACAGCTTATCGTGCTTTCCGAGGCACGGAGGAAACACGGTATTTAAGGGTGGTCACCCATCCACAGACCAACCTAGGCAAGCATGGCTTAACTTAAAGATCGACCCGAGCGGCTGATATTTTTTAGTTTCATAGAACGGTTAGTCAAAATCAACCTTTTGCAAAGTTAAAGTTTACTTTGGATTACTTAGTTTTCACCTTTATCGACAGTCCCAAAAGATTGCCCCACATGTTTTTTAGGTAGGTTTTAAACCTTAAGAAGCCTGGCTGACTATTAACCTTTTCGACGCCATTGTCACATATACGTGACAAGGTGGTGTCCAAAAGGTTAAGAAACATGTCCGAACGCCATCGAGGTGGCAGAGTCCTGGTCTAGGGAATCATCAACACATCGAAGAAGGGAGAAGAAGGTTGTGAATGGAAGACTGTTGTGTTGCCGACTACGAGTACTGTGGGATAAGGGAAGACGTCGTACTTGAACCATCACAAATAAAGAGTTTCGATAGCTAATTTAACTTGTATAATTAAGTACCTATTTTTCGTAATTTCAATTGTTCATGCGTTGTAATGACAAAATAATGATGTAAGACTAGGTAAAGTCACCAGCGCATCAAATTACTACAAACTGTGAAATTTTCTCATTCGATTTTGGGCTTAGCCCAAGATTATATAGTTTATTTTTGGAAAACATTTACAGTTAGCGGTAACTTGATGTGCTAGCGACTGTACAAAGATTAGCTATAAAAAGAAAGTGATCTTATAAGGGTTCTATTTTACCTTTTGAAGTGTGGAACCCTAAAAAGAAGAAACTAGGTATTTTAGGCTATGGTTATAATGATTAGACAATAGATAATTCTACTGGGTCTTACCAAAGTAACCTTATTTATGGTTTTTACGAGATCCGTAATTGCTTTTACAACTTTTTGACAACACTTATCACTTAATAAACCTTTTAAACGCCAGAGCATAAACTCACGCGCGTGCCCTCCACGCCAAGCCACATTTTATCACATATCACAAATATGTGACAAAATGTGGCTTGGCGTGGAGGGCACGCGCGTCGTTTGGCGTACAGAGGACGCGCTTGCTTGTCACGTATATGTGACATGGCCTTCAAAAGGTTAAAAGTTTACAAGTTGAAGTAAAAGTTTCATTCAACCGTAGAATAGTAAAGTAATTACGAGATCACGTAAAAAGGGAAAAATAAAAGAAAAAAACTTAACAAAATGACGTATGAGAATAATTATTTATTGTAATGATACATTATTGTGTATATGGACGGTTCGATGTGAAACTGACTCGCAGATATGTACACGTTACTGTACAGTTATTATTAAGTAAAAAACATTACATTAGTTATTAACTTTTTGACCGCCAGAGCAGAAACGCACGCGCGTGACTTCTACGCCAAGCCACAATTTCACCCACCAATTTGTCACCAATTTGTGTCGTTGATGTACAGGGCACGCCCGTGCTTGTCACGTATATGTGACAATGACGTTCAAATGGTTAAAGAGGAAGCTTTAACATGATTTTATATAAAATCAAAAGGAAGATTTGTTTAAGCATAGTATTGCTATAATCAGGTAGGTACAACCGTCACATGACGGTTAGCTTTTTCTCGGTTATTTTAGCTTTGACTAAAGCAACATTATTGCTACTCAAATAAAGATCATTGTAACTTGGTACTTTTATTAACCCAAAATCAACCTTATTTTAACAAAGAATAAAAATTACTTTGATATTTTAATGGTGATGTAAAGTCAGAGATGAAATAACTGTAAAAAGACTTCCCGGGACTCATCGTGTTTTTGAAAGAGACAATCACACAGTGAGTGATTGAGACGACGCTCTACAAGCTAAAGGGCTTTAACTTATTTGGCCTGATAACTTACACCATTTTATTTTATTTTCAACATAGCGTCACTCATTAAAGCTTTATTAATCCATAACTGGCATCAATACGAACTAGTTTTGTATTGGGCAAAAATCTACTAAAGTCGTCACCATTTCGAGGTATTCAACGTGACGCATTAGAACATTTTTTTGAACTTTGTGGTTGCCATTTTGAAAATAAAATGGCTGAAGTAAGGCAGGCTACGTTTCATACAAAATAATTGCAACATTTTCGTCTAAAACACGAACTGCCACGTTTAATAAAAAGTGACTGTCATTTCATGAGACATGATAGTCGTGTCTATAATCCATGCTAGTAGTATAAAATCTCATTCTATTGGTAAGTAGTACAGTTTTTAAACAGAGAATAAGGTTCAGTTTCCAGCTAGCAAACCCACACCGTGGCCCGCGGGCCTGCGGTTTAGTTCTCATGTACTAAAGCATGATCATAGCTACCTACGGCAATATAATTCAAAATTAAAATGTCTGCAATGTTATAAAACATTTTTTAAACAATTTTGTAGCATTATCCGTTGAGTTTACAATAATAAATGCTACAAAGAAGGAAGTTTTCTTGTCATGTTGCCTGTTTGAAATGCAAGACATGCTAGAATTATAGCAAAGTCTTGTTCAAAGAAATCGAATCAAGAAACTTTGCATGTTCTTGCATCTCATTTGTTGCTTAACAACCTCAAGTTGCCACATGTAAAAAGTACAATTAATAGGCTTGTTTCCACCATCAATAAATTGCAAATCTATTTAGTCCGTCAATTAGAGTATTGGAAAATAATGGACACGTATTTTTTGTTTTTGTAAATCAACGAATATTGACAAAGATAAAACGCATCAAAACTCGGAGTGGGGGCTCGTGACGTCACTGTTCGGTATCAACTCACTAAGAATGATACCGAACAGTGACGTATTGGGAATTTTAAAAGCGTCGTTTCTTCGTCAATTTTGGTTTATGTGACAAAAGAAAAAATACGGGTCAAATATTTTTTGATAATCTAAGTGACGGACTAATTAGATTTTTTCAGTTAACAAGCCTATTGAGCCAGTCGTTTGATTCCTAATTGATTTATTTTTAAATACCGAATTTAAAATCAGATCTTTGGCTGTATGATACTGGTAACAAAATATTATATTTATTTTTAACGTCATTTTTTAACAACCGTTTTCTTAGAGATCAATAATAAATTATCGATTTTTAGTTTTTAATAGTCAATATATTAACATTTCTTGTTCTAGTAATTGAGTCTATGTTAGTAAATTGACAAAGTGAGCTAAGGGTACAAAAATGGAAACAAAAAAATATCTATCTAGCATTATTTTTGAAATCAAGAAGAAGTTTCGAGAAATAAAGAATTAAAAAAGTACTTTTATACCCTCTTCTCACTTTCGTCACTACCAACGTTAAAACGCTAAAACTAGCTGCCGACTTAATCCGAGGCACTGTTACAATATAATAAAAAAACATTGCTTTACATTTCCAGAGTTAAAAATACCACAAACAATTATGTTCTTTTTCGTCTTCACGCAATGAAGGGCAATGCGCGATTCATAGACACGCTTTCATCGCGTGATACAAGTATGCTTCTACCTTTATTTAACAACAACGACGGGTTCGTCCCGCCGCCATATATTCCATTTTTAAAAACATTTTCTATATTCAAATATTTGCGTTCCATTTCTCTATCCTCACACTAAGGAGTTCTTACTATACTACCTTTCTTCGATCACAACAGAACGCTAAACGATTTAGTACTTTATAACTATAATCATAAGACGCAATATTAATAATAACTATTATTTTGCTAATATTTAACCTACTTTTCGTCCTAATAAAAGTCAACGCAAAGAGGTTTTGAAGTCCAAGTGTTTACATACAACCAGACTAGACAATAAAAGGCACGAACTCGCAACGAATTAAAAATAATGTTGTCATCTTTTGAATACCAAACATCAGTACAAAATTACGTACAATTAGACTATATTACATCAACATACATAGTTCCTTTGCCGCGTTATGTTGTTCTTTTTTCATACCATTTAAATTTCTATGAATGTCAACATCATATCAATTTTAAGCAATAAAGATAATTCTTCTTCATGATTTTGCCCCGTGCTCATCTCTACCATTTGTCTTTCACATGTCATCTGCTTCTTTCATGAAAGGTGTATGTATGGCAGTGGGGCCAGTGGGAATAGAAATTGAAGACTTCCCGTTGACCCCACCAGTAAGGTAGGGTGGTCAACGAAACGAAATTTTTTATTTTTCCCGTTGACCCCGCCAGTGGGGCGAAGCAATGGGGTCAGCGGGAATACATCCAAAGAAGGGTTGCGTGTAAAATAATCTTGATACTTGAATATAAATAACACTCCAATGCAAAGTCATATTTGGCATTCACAAGACAATTTGTTTTCATTCTTATAATATAAACAGAATTTTATTTAAGCAACATGCATTTGTCATGCCTCCACACAAGCATAAATAACGAATATCGTTTTAACAGACTTTTTTATATTATTATATGAAATAAAAACTATATTCAAAATATAAAAGATAGCTAAATAAATACTAATATTTGGTTTCTATGAATACTACGGATGTTTAAATACATATCACTTAAAAAAATATTATGCAGTACATTGCAAAAACAAGTGTAGAATGCTAATGAGTTATTTCATTTGAAAAAAATGCGACGATGACAATTGTTTTATTGGAAATATTTACTTAATAAATCATAGTTTCACATTTCTGACATACAGAGGGTACTGTCCTAGAATATTTTCAAACTTTAACACATTAAAATCTTACCAAATTTGTGACAAGCGGAAAATTAATTTAATTTTTAAGTCTTTAGAAGAGTTATCACTTAAACCGTTTACAGACGTAAACAATAAACATGCAATAATAAAAACAAATTATCCTAAATAGGAAAACGCAAACCAGTCAATTCGAACACAAAATTTAAATAAGCAAACTAAAAAAATAATTTTAAAGCTCTAAGCATAATCCATACAAGACTTAATTAAATGACCAAAACCTCTTAGGCGTCGTAATAATCTAATATTTCGCATAGAAAAATATCTATAGATCTATAACTACATTAACTTTAATAAAACGAACAATATCTTTGAGAGCTCGATCGTGTAGTACTCTTGTCGAATGGAAAACAGCCCGCGTGGATAATCTGAAAGTAAAATATGTATAGGGGTAATAACTTGTACTTTTTTATTAGGCACACCTCTCTGCCCCTTTGATATTAACAGGCGTGATGTACAGGTAATATCCTAAAGTTTGGCCAATTTTCCGCACCTTCAGATAATTTCCGGTCACTCTGTTTACGACTACATTATTTTTTAAATTTAAATATTGTATTCATATTGTGTTGCTATAATGGTAAATTGTTGCAGAAACAGTTCAAATAATCCATTAAAAATACAAAAAGAATCTCTCCGGCGGGGAATCGAACCCCGGTCTCCCGCGTGACAGGCGGGGATACTTACCACTATACTACCGAAGACTTGAGAGCTATGGCGAAATTAACGATCCATTCAAAATCGTGTGGACTTTTGTTTCATTTAAAACACTACTCAGTTTTTAATAGGTTTCACAACAAATTGAATATGATTATTGATTTTTTTCAAGTTTTTCAAAGAACATAAAATGATAATGTGACAACAGCTGATTGAGCCAAATGCTGATTAATAGTGATTTTATTTATTTTAACATTGGCAAAAAAACCAGTTCGACATTGGCTACGCATTTAATTAAAACATTTAAATAAATTGAAAGAAATTAAGACGTATAATATCCGTTTTAGGAATATCCCCAGTTCACACGTAAATTGATTAAAAAAATTGCCATAATCACATTAACCGAATTAAACAAGGTCGAAAAGTGAATTTAATTAAAAGGCACCCAAAATAAACATACAAAAAGATTCTCTCCGGCGGGGAATCGAACCCCGGTCTCCCGCGTGACAGGCGGGGATACTTACCACTATACTACCGAAGACTTAGCTACACTTGCGAAATTGCGGAGCTATTCTTATTTACATTAGTGAATGACGTAAACTACAATATAATGCATATTTTCGGTAGATTATAACCTATCGAAGTGAAACCGTAACATTGTGAAATACATGCGACGGAAGTATCTCTGCCCCCATAATCGGGACTTGAAACACCCCGACGCGCGACGTTAGGTTCCTTCAACCCCTGCAGACAGAAATATGACCCCGCTACTAGACTAAGCTATTTAGGCGAATATAAAGTGTTTTGAGGTTAGGTTACATTAATCGGTTTTTCAATTTTGCCAATCTTTTGAGAGTTTACAATCTCGCTAGGTAGATTACAATCTAACGGGTTTTACGGTAACATGTATAAAGCAATATTATGTTCGTGCACTGTTACCTCACGTGTCGACTGACTGGTTAGCGAGCGAGCCGTCCCACGCCGCCTCCTTGTGTAGAGCCGCTTGGCGTTTCTTCTCTGAAATTGGAGGAAAAAAAACAATGTAGTGAAATGGTGCAGGAGATTTTTGTGTAACATTTTATTATAAAAGTATGTATGGATTTTTAAAATAATTGACACTGCAGATGACTTTTGATAATCATCAATACAAATGCTCGCAAAATGCGAGTAATATAAGTGCAGTATATCGAATGACATTTTTTTTTATTTTTTTTATTAATTTAAATGAAAGTCAGTTGCCGCAATCATGAGGGGATCCAAAGTAACAGCAAGTCAAAGTTGTCATTTTTTTATTAAAATAAAAACAATTTCATACAGCGCCAAAACCTGAAGACGCCTGCGGAGCATGCCTATTTCATACAAACGTAATACCAAAATAATTTGTAAATGAAACATATTCCTAAGGTAGTGTGTATTTATTTCGATTGAATTACAGAATATCTAGGTTCCCAAATATATATTTTGATTAGACACTGATTTTAACAAGAGTTATAAGAAAAATAAGTTTTCTATAGAAATTTTAAATTCCCCATATCTCGTCTTTGTATCATTGTCCTCTCATAAAATACATTTGGGAACATAGATATTCTGTAATCCAATCGAAATAAATACACACTACCTTAAGAATATGTTTGATTTTCATATTATTTTGGTATTACGTTTGTATGAAAAACGCATGCTCCGCCGGCCCCTTAAAAGGCGATTGTTGGGTCACTTTGAACCTTAAAAAGTCTTAGTTTGACGCCGAGCGTGCCCGAGACCAGGTTGCTTGCTAACGCCGTGCATGTGTCTGTGTTACAATGTGAGCTCACCTCGTGCGAGGGTGATGAGTCTCCTCTCCTCGGCTCGCTCCTGTCTCGCCGTGCTCAGTTTGACGCCGAGCGCGCCCGAGACCAGACGTCTTGCTAACGCCGTACATGTTTCTGGTCGTTGTCTGTAATTTTATACAAATAAATTAGAACTGGGTTATAACCACAATGCCACAGAGGTTAAGCCAAGGACAGCAGCAATGCCGGCCAAACCACAGCGCTACGTGATAACTGAGTCCCGTTTTGTATTCATAGTGGACATTTTTTTGAATACTGCTTCGAGTAGAGATTTATGAAAGAAAAGGACACATGGATCTGAGTTGTTACGTAGTATAAGTTAGGTGTCTTAAGACAAGCGTTGTCTTCATGGGCTACAGACAGACCACCTGCAACGACCCATAGATACTCGTTTTGATTCGTCCAGTTCATATACGAGTATCTACATACATTTGCCATACACACCACCGGTTGCGCGGTCATCACTAGTGATCTTTGTGTAGAACATCACCAAAATGGTTAGTATGTTCTTCTGCCCGGCTAGCATGGGCAGGGGATAAAATTTTATCCACCGGTTATTTCCACTGACAAGGGACAAAATTCAAACAAAAGTGGAAATAACCGGTGGATAAAATTTTTATCCCCTGCCCATGCTAGCCGAGCTGGAGCGTCCCTTCTCAGCGCCAATATATTTAGAAATTATGGTGCAAGAAGATGATAATATCTATATTCTATATACCATACCTATAAGGCTGAAGGAACTCTGCACACTTTTTCGCTTTGTTTCTGGACTCGAGAGTGGCGGCGTGGAGGGGTCGACATCGCACCAGGGGACGCTGCGCCGATAGCACTTCTCCAGCTGAAATTAATAAAGAATATTTTTTAATTTTATAGGAGCTTTGAAGGCTATGGGGGTTAGTCCAGCAGTGGAACTAAAGAGACTAAACAAAAAAAAGTCGACTTTTATGATCTAAACTCTAAAACTTATGAAAATATATATAGAACTTAATCTTTAAATATTTAGGTATTTATTTATTTATGTACACACAAAATACTTATATGGACAATATATTAAGATAGAAGAGCACAAAGGTACTGTTATTTCAAAAGAAATTTCTTCCAGCAGACCTGCGAGAGGAAAGTTGGATAAGAAATGTTGACAGTGTCTTCTGTAAATGCTTTTGGTGCCATCAAAGACCCATTAATCTATGTATCATATTCGGCGGTGCATACTTTTTATTTTCGACGACGTTTATGAAAAGGGGTTAAATTATCCAAAACAAAACCTGACAGAAGCTATTTTAGGGAACTTAGTTGGTTTAAACAAAAGTATTGCACAACATGCAACGTAAAAAACATTAATTATGCTAAATATGGTAAGTGTTGAGTATAATTATAAAAATGCTGAACTAAACAAAAGAATTTGACCTCATAAATGTTGTAATTTATAAATATCATTTTATTACGGATATAAAACAGACAATTAATTTGAAGAGTTAAATAATAATATTCATGTAATAGTTAGTCTCATAAATGTATGAGCGAACGCAGTTAGTAGTTAATTCGTTTCGACTAACAACTTAATGACTGTATTGCGTTGATAAGTATGTTCGAATTGCTGAATTTTTACGATTATTCTTATACAATTGCGATTCATTTATAAGCTTAGTTAATAGATCGAAATTTTAGCCTCTTCTATGATGGATGGCTGTTTTTGAAAGGAGATTGCCAAACGCAGATAGCAAGACAGGCTCAGTTAGGGTAGGGTCGGTGAACAAGAATGACACTTTAATCAAATCACTACTAAAAAACTCACAACTAACGATGAATACATTAAAATTAATATTTACCATGGAAATAAAAAGGTAATTAAAAGTAAACAATTACATTAAGAGGGCTATCATAATACAAGTTATTATTGTGATATTTATTTTGAGCACTCCATAGAGAATTGATCAAACTTTCTCGGGCATATATATTTTTTTAATTTTGTGGCCATATCGAAACCATAATCACACATCTAAATTCTCAGTTTTGATGTGTGTTGGAATTCACAATTTTTCTTGTATTCGAGTGTTAGACTCTAAAAACACTCAAAATGTGATGCCCTCTTATGTGGTTACAGGATATTTGATTTGGTACTATATTTTGGTTTTGGTGCAGTGCATTCATAGTTTATTGAGTAACTTATTATTAGTGAAGACACAAGAAATCGGAGTACTTAGTATCACCGCACGTATACATACAAGATGAGCGAATAAATAGATGAGCCGATTTTCGCCAATCTCCTTTAATATTTCGAACGGTTTCTTTAAATTTTCCAGAATTATTTCCTCAATGCACCATTTACTCAGTATGTAAAATAGTCCACATTTTTCACAGTACAGTATCCGTTGGCCGCATTCCAAGCAAAACCACGCAAATGTAATAAATTAATGTTTATAAATGCGAACTAAAATGTATTGATATGAGTAATACGCATCATTACAGGTATAAATGAAAAAGACTAAGGAGAAAAAAGCCTTATTTAAGACTTGTTATGGATATTTTTTGTTATATTATAAGTATTCGCGAATATTATGTTTTACTTCGCAAAATAACATCATCATCTCATCTGCCTAGCATTTTTCAGAGTAACCGGATTCTGCTGAATACCAGTATTTTACATAGAGGGACTGCCTATCTGACCTCCATAACCCAGTAAGTACTGGGCAATCAATACGATACCCCTTGGTAAGACTGGTTGTCAGACTTTCTGGCCACTATCTGTAACGACTGTCAAAGATCTAGAAATGACAGCCAAGACCAATGGCTTAACGTCCTTCCCGAGACACGAAGGAAACTGGGTATCTGGGTGGTCACCCATCCACAGACCAACCTAGGCAAGGGTGGCGTAACCTACAGATATGTGAAGCGAAAAAGGGAAGGTTATTTTCAGTTTGCGCCACGGATTTGATTGTAATTTTATTTAACGTAGTAAACTGCGATTTTTGGCGTGATTTTGCTGAAAGTAGAAGGACCATGGCCATGGTAATCCAGGTAAACGTATGTGATTCTGACTGCGAGAACGAGACTGATATGAATCCGAGATCCCTTTGAATTGGACTTGTCATGGAAAATTTATAATTATAGTGATTTTTGTATGTAGTCATTTACTGATGGTATCTTGCCTAGGGTTGCCAAACGTACTCTAAATTAGAGTATTGTACTCTTAAATCATGTAGGCGTACTCTATAATCTATCTAGCTCGAGAACACATACACAAGAAGTTGGCAGATTCGTCTCAGAACTAAGTTGTTGTAGTTTATTTTTTTTGTTTACCTCTCATTACTTTTATATACTTATATGTATTTATGTTTTGTGTATGTATTTATGTATCTATTCTTATATTTTATTTTAGTTTTAAATATTTTCGTACCTATTTGTTTTCTGTTGTTGCACCTACTGTGTATTGTCTCTGCATCACCCTAAGATAGACAGGTAGAAAATGCCCAAGGCATTAAGTCCGCCTTTGTACAGTTTTTAACCGACTTCCAAAAAGGAGGAGGTTCTCTATTCGACTGTATGTATTTTTTTTTTTTTTTTTTTTTTTATGTATGTTCACCGATTACTCGAAGACGCCTAAACCGATTTGAAAAATTCTTTTTTTGTTTGAAAGGGTATACTTCCAAGTTGGTCCCATAGTCGCCAAGTCGGGATCTGATGATGGAATCTTGGCGAAATCGAGGGAACTCTTCAAATTTTATAGGATAATGTACAGCAATTTTGGTATTTTCTACAACAAGTGAAGCATTTGCGTTTGATAAGAACCATTCTACCATCAGATCTGATGATGAAGCCAAGAGTCACGGAACTCCATAATGAGACAATGTATCCTAGTCGTGTTTGGGCTTGTTGTAATTGTAACGGTATGCACTTTCCATGTGAACCACTAAAAAGTGAAAAATAAAAACTTTTTTGCAAAAAATAAAACCGACTTCAAAAAGAAAAAGTGAAAAATAACTTAAGCTTCTGAAGTCGGTGACAAAAAAATTAAATCAATCATACAAACGTCACCGACTTCAGAAGCTTAAGTTATTTTTCACTTTTTCTTTTTGAAGTCGGTTTTATTTTTTACTTGTGCATAAAGTTTTAATAAATAAATAAATATAACACTAATAGAATACGCTAAAATACTCTTTTTACACAATGTTAGAATTTTATTAATATTGAATTTAATCATTTAGAACAAACTTTAGAAGGAAAACTTAATTTACTAATACTAACTTAACATACATAATTATGAACAGTTTACATTCAGAAGTCATTATTTTAAAAGAACTTCAAGGCGAATTGTTAAATAACACAGATTTTAAAAAAAGGTTCTGACGGTTTTTTTGATTGTTTAAAAAAATAGTACATTGTGATACAAGGGGCTAAAATTACCCATTATAGACGAGGTAGTTTTACTACCGAGCTTTAGCGAGGTAGTAAATAGGAACCGAGTTATAATGGGATTTTAGCGCCGTGTGTTACACCGTACTTTTCACTACGATTGCGAGAAAATAAAATAACCATAATTAATATGATAGTTTTATTTTATTAAAAATGAAATGTACAATTGGTACTGTTGTTCTAATGAGATGTTTTTTCCCGGCAACATAATCTCAGTTCTCTGTGAAGACGAATATAATATTGTGTCGTCTGTGGGGTAAACGTAGGATATAAAAGAAATCCTACTTATAATTAAAATAAATAATACAGAAAATATCTTAAAATTTGGCGCCAATGCCTTTTTTTATTTCTTCTGTTGCTGGAATGCAACGCACACATCCTGCCAAAAAGTTCGGCGTTCGGCGCGTTTGGTTCCATTTTTAAAATAAGATGTTTTTTTTTTATGGAACAGTAATAAGTCAATTCTTTATGAATTATGAGTAAAGACTTTGCGTTTTCGAACACCGACGACGAAATTTAAAAAAAAAAGCTTATTTTCCCTAGGGCTATAATGAGCAATTTTACGGCCCCTCTGGTACGCTATTATGACGGTCTTTTCGAGCAAGAGGAGTGAAAAAAACATTGCTATCTGTTCCCACCACTTCAGCATATAATATACTGAGAGCGTCTTTTCGGTCATGAATACGAAGTGGCGGGAAAATAGAAACTGAAAAGCGAGCTGTTGATCAATATTTTAGAGTTAAGTATATTGTTTGGAGTCGTACAATTTTTTAAAAAACCATGAAAAATTGTAATGTGCTGCAAAAATAACAAAAAAATACCTTTTTGAAAATGTAAAATAAATGATACTCTTTTTGTAGTCCGTACTCTTGTATTTATCTCTTTTGAAAACAGATGTACTCTATTTCTTCTAAAAAAAGTTGGCAACCCTAATCTTGCCTGATGTGCAGTTTTTAACGGTAGCGTTATAATGCGTAATTTGTTGTATGAATATCAGCGGCTTGCGTGTTTTGAAATTCAAGGAATTTTGTATGTGTTTATTGTTTACATTAAATGTTATTGGAGCGATCATTTTTTTTAAGTAGGTAAGTACAACAAATTATGAAATCAAAAATATTCAATAGTATTAATTTTAATTGGATTGGACCTGAATGAACGGCCATTATTTTATTTTCAAACACTAACTTATTAATAATGTATACCTACTTAATTAAAATTTCAAGGCCTCTTATTATTTATCGGTTCAAACTTTCTATAACAAACCAAGGTCATTGTCAACAAAAAACAGCAATAACTTTATATATAACGCAACAATTAAATAATTGTAATAAAAATTGCGCGCCATAATTGTTTGACAGCTGCAGCTCCGAGTCTGACGTACAACCTACATTTTGGCGCGCAACCTCGCAAGGAGGTTCGATGACCCGCGTGACGCAACGGTTTGCCGCGCAAGTGGAACGACGCCCGCGCCACATAGCGCTGTAATAAGCAGCTCTTTGTGTTCCACAAAGAAAATGGATTCGGAATCTTCTGAGAGCTAATTTAGAACCTGATCTTATCGACTGTAGTAGTGACAGGAGTGTTTCTCACATTGCTTTTAAGAAATAATGCTAATTAGAGCTATTTGTCGCTGTGGATATGGCGAAGCCCATTAATCGTACCTATAACAGAGGACCGATGGGAACGAGATGTTCTGGAGGACTAAGAATACTGAAAGGCACAGCGTAAGTAGAAAAGATGGACTGGCTTACTGGAACAGGTCGCTGAAAACTTCTGGATGCGTAATGCGTCAAATGCGTGCAATACAGGGCAGGTCGATCTGGAAATCTTTGAGTGAGGCCAATGTCCAGCCAGTAGTGGGCGTCTTTCGGTTAAGAATAGATGTATCATTATTACAATAGTAAGCTTTTAACATGTTTTAGTAAATTGCTCTGTGGCGATAGGGTTCCATTTCCAAGTTATACTTGGACCCTTCCTTCTAAGACTTGATCAAACTAGACGTTGATTGGGTCTTATGTAAGATAAACAGTAATGTGACTTATTTCAGTCTTATCGAGTGAAGGCAATTGCATAGAAGATAAATAATTAATGCCAAGCCAAATACAGAAATTCCGGTTTGCCCTGCTAAAGGTAAAATCGAGTGCATTACATATGAGTGAAGTATATGAAAGTTGTCGTTACCAATACATGCCTTAGTACATGCAAAACAACTACATATAGTCGTAAGAACTGCTGCATATATGCAATATCATTACCGCTTGTACTAGAAACTCGACTAATTAGTAGATGACGCGAGTATTTAATTACAACGGAAAAATATCGAATTAGTCACTAATCAACGAATCTGGAAATTACAGAATGCTACTGGCGAGGTTGACGACTTTTGTTTAAAACCAGAGTTTGGGCAAGTAAGGTTGGTTCCGAAAAGGTCGGGTCAATTGGCTTGCAATGCAAACGCCCTTACCTCTCTGTTTCTCTGATACCATTTTCGTAGAATGTACTCAATGCCTAAAAACTGAAGGTTGAAAAGAGTCTCACAAAAAAGTTGTAATTTTTTTTAGTAAATTTGCTTCGTCTTTGCCTTGAAAAGGCATGTGATGAGGAGGGACGAATCCAGACAGACAGAAGAATAACATAGACGTAATTACTTTAGAGCGAAGATATGCTGCGCCGACTCCTAATGTATTGGGATAAGGGTAGGAGAATGATAATGTGGTTTCTGATAGTCCATAGTCAGAACGTGAAGTCTGAGCCCGCCTGCATTTTTTTTTTAAGTCAGAAATTGAACAACAACCCAATTTGTTGACCGCTGGCCACACTCATCAAAATAAATAAAAGCAGTCTGATACCCTCATTAACTAACGTATTCAACGAGGCGTATCATAAACATGCAAGAATTTAATTTTATAAATTAAAAACGTCCAATCTAGTTCGCGTCAAAAAAGTACGTAGGAAGTTCGTTCAACCACAAAGTCTGTATTGCGTAAATAAAACATCTATGGTCACTCGCCAAAGACAACTTCAAAGAGGTTTTTATGAAGAAAAAAAGTATGAATGACATATGTGTGCTTCAGACAGACTGGAAACTAGAGTAGATCTATTCTGAAGATAATTTAGACAATTGAACAATGATGTTACTTATAAACGTTTCATTGTGATACTTAGAACTATATCAGCTTGGATTGTAGGGTTTCCGAGGTGTAAAACAAAGAAGTAGGAATTTAGGAATGGACCTCAATATCACAATGTTGCTATTGAGTGTTAAACAAAATAATAATTTAAGTAAAGAAAAAGAAAAAGTAAGATGTTAAGCTTTGTTACGCAAAACCTAAACTGAATAAACAAAAACTATCGACATTTGCAGTATAAACTGTTTAACTGGCGGACACGGATGGCCTAAACTGTCAATTTGGACGACTGCAATCCACCATCCGTAACAACAAATGCTTAAAATAACGCTAAAATTCAGGAAATGTAAAACATTAAAAACACGCAAAGGTATCCGTAAAATAGCTTCCTTTCAAATGTAGCATAAATTATTCGCTTATTTACAGAATACGAGTATAGATAAGAAATATAGCCGAAAGAAAAAGGCTAGGATAAAATTATGAAGATTGTCAACAAACATTACGTAGACCAGTATCTTTTCCATCACTCAGATCTTGAAGACGATCATCATATTGATATAAAAGTCAAGTTGGACCCGTCGATGACACCAGTGAAAAGAATGCCAAAGAAAGAAAAGCAGGAAGAAAGCTAATTGGTGCAGGAAACCCTGCGACCAATGTCGAATGTTGTGATGAAAACAACAAAAGCTCATTATTACATCGTGACTTATAGGAATATTTAAAGCACGTGGCTCAAAGTTAAAGTAGCGGTAGTATATTTGCATTCGTTGAACCGCCAAACGGTAAACGGATACTTACCACAGGACATCGTCCGAGGTAATTCTCTGACAGTATTTTGATATAATGCATACGAATGTTTTGGAAACCTGTTCTGTTGCAGCTATGGCCGCTTGCTAGCTACTTGAGAATTTAATGATACTGTAAATCCTAAGAGGCTTGATCATGTGTAATTGAGTACTACCCAAATAAGCTTTGAAATCTGAATCTAAGTTTTGGAATCGAATGGTATGGTCGTTGTGATTTATCAGTGCGGGGATAGATTTTTGACAATAGATGTTGAACAACTGTTCAAAAACCAGACTTTTCTGATTGGATATTCGATCAAGCTTCCACTCGATGATCGGTAATTGGATAAATGATTTTATTACTTAATTTAACAGCAGGTGCTACGCATCGAGACAGTTACTGTTGCATATGCTTTGAAAAAAAACCGGTATATTTTAACGACACTCAAGGAGATCGGGGAATAGAACAGGTTTGAACTGTTGGTTTTTTTTTTAAACCCAGGGTGGCAGGTGGTGTCGTTAAAGGCTTAGTGGCCTATCTTATGTTAATCCAAATACCGCTTAAAAATCGGGTCTTGGAGCATTCTAAAGGTTCGGACAAACGCTGCCGGGGTTGCGGGACTGTTCGAAAGAGATACCGTGGCCCCGGAAAATAAAGGGCATAGAAGGAACATGGATGGGTTTTAGTCAGTAAAAGTCTGACACTCCCTACCGCTCCGCCCAGAGTGGGAGACGTTATTTGATGATTTCCCATCCGAAAAAAAAAGGTTCGGACAAATTGCGAATGCGGCTTTCAAATGTGACAGAAAATGTACTGAACTATCTGTTACTGTCCGACGATTGGCGCCCGTCTACACCGGTTTGACCGAACCTTGTAATCAGCTTATAGCAGGAAGTGAAGTCGTCTTCAACATTAACAATAGTGCATCATTCACAACACGGAAAATACACCTCTAAACGTAACCGACATTTAACGACAGACACTAATTAAACTCGTGCACACAGTAAAAAGCATCTCAAGTATAATTGTTAGAACAATTATGAAGAAGGAAATACAATGTTTTGTATTGTATCAGATCATCAGTACAAACTCAAGTAAAGCTGACTGCAGACGACCGTTCGCCAATGACGAGTTGGCGAGAATCGATCACCAACAAGAATTTCCGTCGTTAGTGAGGTCGCGGTATCCAGGTGGATATGTCTTTCTTTTTACGTACCAACGCTATTATCGGTCATTGCGTGCTCAGTCGTCATCAGTCGCTCATCGATTGTCATCATCATTCATAGCCCGAATTTTGCCGCCGTTGACCTCTCTGAAATGGTGCCAAACCTACGCTCCTGTAAAGCGTCCTATCCTAGTTTATCCTTCGTTTTGTAGGCCTTAGGCCCGGTTTCCACCAAAGCGGACAGAAGTCAGGAAGTTTTTTTTACGACTTCTCGAGGAGACGATTTCAGACGATGGCGGGACTCCTCGCATGGCTTTCTCGTTAATTGACAAGAGGAGCAACACCCATCCAAGTGGGTAGGAGATAAAATGTAGAAATAATGAACTCTGATTGGTTATTCGAAAAACATCTCATCTCCTCAAAGATGTCTGTCTCATTTTCTGATCTATTTACGCCAACTATCGGACGGATTAGTGTCGGTCGTCTGCAATACCACTAACCGATGAAGCAATAAACGTAACATAATTGTCTAACAACCAACAGTTACCTTTTTAGATTTACACGTAAGTACAGACTTTCACGGTACTGTAATCATTGCGAGGTTACAATTAGTGCATTTCTGGAAACCACTGGGAAGAGAATAGCTGTGTATTAAGGAAGTGAGTTTCATTTAAGTTGAGAACAATCACTAAGAAAGTCATGAAGGAGATTTAAATCGTGAGGAGTTTAAAGCGGTGAACAAAACATCGCGAGAATACCTTGAACCATAAGGTCGAAGACATATGGCATCTATAAACACGCACTGACAGATTATGCTATCATCTGCCTAGCGTTCTCCCAACTATGTTGGGGTCGGCATCCAGTCTAACCGGATGCAGCGAATGCCTATCTGACCTCCACAACCTAGTTAGTACTTGGTAATAGATTCACCTTGTTGGTAACACTGGTTGTCAGGCTTTCGGGTCTGTAACGACTGCCAAAGATCTACAAATGGCAGCCGGGACGACAGCTTAATGTGCTTTCCGAGGTACGGAGGAAACCCGGTAGGTATGCAATCGGTGGTAACCCATCCACAGAGCAACCTAGGCAGCGTGGCCTAACCTGGAGAATAATCCGAGCGGCTGTTATTATTTAGCAGATTATGTTATGCGTAGCGTATGCGGTATGGTTTTGCGATACACTAAAGAAGACTGATCGATTAGAGTGAGATTGATCTTCAGCTACCAGATTAGCGTAAAAATAACTTTTGATGAGCTAGTTCATTAAAGCCCGACTGCTCATTAGTTGGTACGATTGATTAGTAAAAGTGCATTGCGTAATTGAGCAGAAGCATACATACATACCCTTCCACTTCTCACGATTTACAGTATTGATTTCTGTTAATTAATCTCATCAACTGGTTTGCAATTGATATCTAAATTACAATATTAAGTATATTAAAAACAGTAAAACATACGAGTTATTTGCGACGTTGCCAACGTTCAAAATACACCCTTAAAACATTCAAAAATAATGTTCCTTCTTTATAAATCAAAACAAATGATTGTTGTTCTTAAAATAGACAGGAGTATCCCCCACACCGGTATGAATAATTCGCAGCAATTGCTTCCATACATCTATCGATGTGGGAGATATTACAACACTATAAAAAGATCATGCAAGATCTAAACGAAAGTATTATTATTTATATGCATAAAAAACCAAAACCGAGAAGTCAGTGGAATCAATCTACCACAGTCCACAAACATAATTTGGACCACATAGGATTTGAAATCTCTCGATGACACTGAAAGTCACAGGAGTCAGGACTGATTTGAATACCAGGCATAAGATAAACTATTTTCTGACACTGAGATTACGTATATAAAGTTATGATAAACTTATATTGTCATTTTGAGCTCCCCAAAAACAGTGTTTAAAATTATGATAGTTCCAACTTTCAATCACAAAATACTTCTGTCACATAAACCCAAGTAATAAGGAAGAGGAAGCCTTAAAATCTGTGTAATTTTAAGATGCAAATTCAATATCATTAAAACATTCCACGATTGACCTAGAATTGCTGCGTGGCTTGCCCATTAAACACATTTACTTGTACCAAGTGCGATACGCAATCTGCTTTCTTCATATTTCGCAATACATGTGTCGTTTTGTAAGCATATGTTTGTGTGTTCTCAAGTTCAAGGCGGCAATGGAACGCGTTCTGAATAAAAAATCGATGTATCACAAAGTGGGACATGCTAATGAAACCGAAAGTGGTGTGTGGTGTAAAAAGTTAAACAAATGGTTAATAGTTGCAGATACTGAAATAGAGATGCTGTAATAGAGATTAAGAGCAAATCCAATGTGCTAATTTTGTAAAATATTCTAGCACTTTTTTTTTTATACAGCATGTATGTATGGGGCCAAACAGTTCTGGAGGGCCGACCGCGAACCGGAAGACGATGCGTTGGAAGATCTCCCACTAGGTGGACCGATGACCTGGTGAAGGTTGCGGGAATCCGTTGGATGCGAGTCGTACGGGACCGGTCAATGTGGCGATACTTAAGGGAGGCCTAAGTCCTGCAGTGGACGTCTTTCGTCTGAAATGATGATGATGATGATTTCATATGTGGTCATATTAAATGGTGTGCAGTGCAGACCATCATGCTGACCTACTTTCTCACGGCACCATGATAATTATCGCGACATAATTAGCTGTCCAATACATTTGGTTACGAGTATTTATTGAATTTTTATCATCCACTAGTACGACATTTCTTCTGATCTTTTGATTTGGTTAATTTTAGCTGGGCCTTTTCGAAAGACTATGATCTGCGCGTATTCTTCTAAAAAACACAGATAATATTGACTTAATAGGCTTCAAGTTAAATTCCCAATACAAAAATATTTAAGTGACAAGTACTGAACACAAGATATAATAGTAGATCCGCTTTCTCCTACCCCTTGCACCAAAACGCCGTGACTTGCAAGATGCAGTTGCAAAACCATCTGCGCTAGCCGCCATCCGATCTTGATCTGCAACTGGATATTTACGTAATGCTACTAAAAGCAAACTATTCGTGATTCGTTGCAGCCAGTTGCAAATTTGATGCAACCTCTTACTCAACTCTGGGAAGTTGCACGAAGCTCCAAAGAGTATTTACTCAGTGACGATTAGTCTATCAAACCGACTGTGACAGTTTCATTTCGAAATTAGAACGAACAACAAAAATGGTGGACTTGAGGCTGGCTGAAAAAAGTTTTGATGTTCGGCATGAATGGTTTGTTGTTTGCGCAGTGTTTTATTTTGATTTCCTGGTACAAAGTTACGAAGCCTCTTGATTATATTCGGTGGAAAAAATAAGTTCGTCTTTGTAGATTCGACAGGAGATGCTGACAAGAAACAAGAAGGGAGGAGGAACTTCACGAAGAGATTTTTCCCCAGCAATAGGTCAAATGGATATAAGAAAAGGAGGGTCATAACTCGTTTGAATAATTCTTTGTTTTGGATAGCCCAAGTACTATTAATTACTGATATAGGTAGTAGAAGACCATTCCAAATTCGTTTCACGCTCCTTAACACTGATCAACTTCCTGGCTAAACCAGAGAAAATGACATTCGTATACTTTGATTGGATATCACCATAATACTAGTAGATAAATAAGGAATTGCCATCTTCAGAATAACAAATTGACGAATCTAGTGTTATATCACAATAGATTAGACAAACAGCGCCTACAGCATCCATATAACGCCAAATGAGGTTCAATTAACGTCTCCCAAACCAAAATTAGCTAAAATAACCATAATTTTCTTCAGAATACCAAAAGTGAACATTACCTAAGCTGATCTAAATGTCATTGGTCGTAATAGTTTACGTGTGGCCAAGCTGTTTAGCGGCGGAAGGGGCCTGTAAAGGTCATACGAGATCGTTAATGTGGCAGCATTGAGAGACTTTCGTGTTTGATGAATATTTTGCAGTAATAAGAATGGATTTTTTTGCAGATAACAGCAGAATATAAAGACGTACTGTGGTATAATATGCGTTATGAATTTCTAGATTGACTTTTCTCTTTTTTCCTCATAACCATCTTCCTGCTGCCTTTGTCGCATGATATTTGAGGCGGCGGAAAACGTTTTTTTATTCTATTCTGCCGTGTGAACCGCCTTTATTTGGTATTCCTCTCCTCCAATCAGATTCATGCTTTCTACGATCGTAAGTCACAATGTATTTTGTGTAGGTGCCTGCGGCAGCGTAATATCGTCCGCGTCTAAATTAACGAAGGAAATACAAACCCACCAGTGTCCAAAACACTTCAAATTCAAAAAGATACTACGCAAAAACCAATGCTGACATTACAATAGCCAAACTAACAAGCTTACTCAATACAAAACAATGGATGTACGAGTATTTTATACAGTTTCCTTTGATATTGTGCTGCAACAGCTAATTATACTTTGTTATAGGCATTCTAACTTTTGTCTCCTCGACACAGATTTTTATTTCGATATTCAAGAAGTATATTAGAGTAAAAGATATATATTTTTTTATCATTAGATAATTATCTTTGAACGGAAATTAGACTAGTTTATAACAAGATCTTCGTGTTTTCATATTCAACGAGTAAATTAGAAAACGTGATAGTGCTTATTCGTGACTTTTATTTATTAATTATATAATCAGCGCAAGAAGAGCTAAAACTCCTGTAGTGGATGCACGGGGTCGTTTCAATTGACACAACACCCGTTTGGTCGGAAGATCCTCCTGTTTCTTTAGTGGATGAAAGCGATTGAAACTAGCATTCGGCTTGAAACTGATAATTATCAGTCTATTATAATAGATTAGAACACAAGTTGCATCGTTTGGCAAATTAATTATAGTCATTCTCTTGCCCTTCATCATTTCAGCCGCAAGACGTCACTGCTGGACACAGACCTCCCTAAGTGTCGCCACATTGACCGGTCGCGTGCGACTCGCATCCAGCGGATTCACGTAAATTTCACCAGGTCATCGGTCCACCTAGTGGGAGGTCTTCCAACGCAACGTCTTCCTGTTCGGTCGCCACTCCAGAACTTCTCGGCCCCATCGGCCATCCGTTCTGCAAGCAATGTGCACTGCCCACAGTGCCCACTACCACTTAAGTTTGGCTTTTTTTCGGGCTACGCGCGTCGGTAACCTTGGTTATTTTGCGGATGTCTTCCTGATTCGATCACGCAAGGAAACTTCGAGCATAGCCCTCTCCCTCTCACAGGCCAATTGTGAGCGACCACATTTCGGTCTCGTATCACTGGCAACACACAGTCTTGCCCTATACCCAATTAATTTGTTTCTTTCATACCTTACTCGTCATCTCATCAGGCACCTCCTTCTATTCATTCATAATCAAAACTTTAGTCCAACTACTCCACCAACATACTACGCCTGCACTGCTTACGTCACTACTCATAACATGCGTTACGTTCAGTTACGTCACAATGGTGATAACGTCAGGCTGATAAGGAGGTGCATTCGCTGCACAGGTGTACTGGTTGCGTAATGAGCTTGTCAACACACAGAAATTTACTTGCTTTAGTTCAACATATGACTGCATGTTACGACGATCTAAGACTGTCAATGGTTGAACAAAGTGTAGGTAAGCATAGATTGGGTGCTGTTTTGGAGTTTTCTCCTTTGGGGACCTGCTCAATAGCATCTCCTTTTTGGTAGCGTCTGGATTTGGATTCGGTTGATGCCGTTGAGCGTGAACATAATGGCTCAAGGGCTGTGGCCCTGACATACACGTCACAGTTTGTAGTTTCAAACCACAGGCGCTTTACTTTGTGTCATTAATTTTTACCTGTTTTGAGAAACGACTCAAAAAAAAAATATAAATAAAATATTGCTGATGATAACTATAGATAATGGACCACCTAAAGCATTTCGTAATGATGCAATGACAGTCCATTATACCGTAATATGCATTGGCAAAGATATCTTATTTCCATATTAAGGCAATAGGGCCAAGTACATTCATATGGTAGTCATTCCATGCATGCAGTTCCCTTGGACAGGTAATTATAAGTACTATGCTAAGAACTCATTAGTATGAACGGAACTGAAGGTGCATTTGCCAACATCCAAAGTGATAAATCTCTATACCAGCACTTGGTGGATAGTATGCTACGCCGGGGAGCAGCGGTGGACCAGTGGTGGCGGTTGCTCTCAAAACGGTGAAGGAAAACATCGTGAGGAAGCCGGCATGTCCTAAAACCAAAAATTCGAAGACATGTGACATCTACCAACCCACACTGGGCCCGCGTGGTGGATTATACGCCATGCGCAAAATAGGCGCTTTGACAGACACCAGCCACGTACAATACAATGCTACGCCGGGAGCAGCAAAGACTGCGTAACCGTGCTTCGGGTGTTAGATCTCAGTGATAAGGTCGTGGCTCACTTGACAAGCACCGCACCAGCACAGCTCCTGACCGGCGCGGCGTCGCCTCGAATATAGGCTACGGCGCGCGGTGGGTGTAAGCACGCAGTCCCCTCGCTTGCGGCGCGCGGGCCGCGCGCGGACCCCTCGCTTGCGGCGCGCGGGCCACGCGAGGGCCGCGCGCGGTCCACTCGCCGTCCGCAAGGCGCAAGCTCGCAGTCCGCACGCTGGTAGTAATAGTCCGGGAGGTAGCATTGTATTTTAGGTATTATCTCTAGTAATTATATTTTGTTAACGTGGATTCGTGGTTTAATTCACCTACCCCGCGAACACCCTTTCCATTACAGTTCTGAGATTTTTTTAAGTTCAGTTGTATGTAAACTATTTATAAAAAAGTTTCAGCCGGTGTACTGTAACGATTGATTCAGTTATTGTAACATCAGTTGGTTTATTAGGGCTTTTTTATTTGCTTTTTTATTTCTAACCGAACTAAGTTTAGTGTCGTGGGCTCTCTAACTAAATTTGTAACTGGCCATACAGTAAACAAAGAGTATCCACGACGTGGAGAAGCACGACGGCGCAATGACGTTGTTTCGCGGGCCACTCGGCGTCCGCGCGCCGTCCCCTCGCTTGCGGCGCGCGGTCCCCTCGCTTGCGGCGCGCGGACCGCGCGCGGACGCCGAGCCGCCCGCGAGGCGAGTCGTATGGTAGCGGCAAGCGCGTTGACCACCCGCCGTAAGCTTTTTCATATGGACATTAAAAAATATGTTATGCGACACACGATTTAATGCTCTAATTTGAATGGCAAGTAAATTGCTGGGTTGGAGCGGTGCTGGTGCGGTGCTTGTCAAGTGAGCCACGACCTATAAGCATACAACCATCGATGTGTAGCCGACATTGTCATTTGTTTATTATGGGAACTGATGGACGGTACTGTTCGCCAATCTAGTGGCTCAGATCTAGTCCGACACAATTTTGATTGCCATTGACACTCTAACAAGAAGATGATTGTGATTATAATATAATAATAATAATTTATTAGTACATAACAAGAGAAACAAAAATACAGTACATAGCGATGGAAACAGTTTAAAATAATGGTCAGCTTTCCGGGCTCCTAAACTAGGTACGCAGACATGCATGCTCATGCATGCATGTCTGCGTATAATACAACCGTGACTTTTCTGTTTGTTTACAGTATATTTTTTTTTTAACCCTGCAGATTAAGTGAAAGATTGTGATTGTGTATCTAGGGGTGTGTAAATGAGTGTGGTGTGTGTGTGGTGAGGTGTGTATGTGAAATCAAAGTATTTAAAAACTGTCTTTCAATGTAAGTTTGATAAAGTTATGATTCTATAGCCAATATATTTTATTAAAAAGAAACCTCGGTAAGTATCTTAGAAGATTCAAAACCTGAGGGCATAGCCCGGTGGAGGTAAAGAATCCTTTAGGGAAAGGTGGAGTATATAAAAGGGGAATACAATGGCCATGGATTGCCAGTGGTATGAAGGTGAACCTACTGGTGACTGTTGACCAAAAGAGATTTACTTTTGACACAGACTATATACCATGGCAGATCTTTTGTTGGAAGATTTACTCTAACATAAGTCTTAGGCTCTCGCTCTATAAAACAGCAGCAACTCTTCGAGCTTCGCAGAGCTTTTTGGGGTCATACCCAAAGGGCGCTGTCCGTCTGTCTGTTAGCGGGCTGTCTCATGATCAGAGGTAGACAATTGAAATTTTTACGAAATGTGTATGTCTGTTGTCGCATTCGCAACAAATAAAAATAAAAGGGGGCACTCCCTACTACGATGGTGCGGAACCCTCCATGCGCGAGTCCGACTCGCACTTGGCCGGTTTTTTCTTGACATCCTTATCATATCACACTAGCGAGTTGCGAGCGAGTGGAAAGCGGGATGAGTGCGAGGGCGAGTTTGCAACATGTGCGCGGTGAAGAGACAGCGAGTTCACGGTGTGCGATCCGCGTTTTGTATAATCATTCATTTTGTTTTTCTTTGCGGCGTGTTCGCCGCGCTCACGCTGCTAACTCGCGGTGAGCTCGCTGCGCACTCGCCCCGCTTTCCACTCGCTCGCAACTCGCTAGTGTGATGAGGCCCTTAGCTTCGAAGCGAAACCATCCAGTTTGGCAAAACCTACATGGCAACACCTGACACCTCCATCCAGTATATCCACATGAGGTAATAGCAAACAAATAGTTTGCGAAACAAATCAGTATGTTACTCTACGGCGACCAATTCACACTTGTCGAGCACATAATAAATAATGATTAATTCTTACACAAACAAAGTGTTTACATTGCACAGTCACGAACTGAGAGGCTATATGTATAAGTTGTGATTCTATTGTTGTATATAGGTGTAATTTAATAAACTCAACATTTCTTGTGTGATATGATATCTTGGGCCTTAAAACTGTACATTTTTTGTGCTACGAGTTCTTGAAATTCGCAAAAAAAGTTTTGGCCTTCCTATAGGAATTCACGTTACCAGCTAATCAAAAAGTATATCAAAATTAAAAAAAAAAGTACTTATTCCAAAAGTTTTTCAGTTTCATGGCCCGTTTATTATTTTACAACTTGTGGTAGCAATTATATTTCCACAGAATTTATGGCAAAAATGAGGAGCAACAGTGGCGGCTTGGCGGCCCCGAACCCAGGCAGGCGCATTACTATGTATAGGTAATTTCTTTCATCACCACTGCTCTTAAAGCGGTGAAAGATTTCACCATGAGGAAACCGGCATGTCCTAGAACCAAATATTCGCAGACATGTGACAACTGACCAAACCGCACTGGGCGCGCGTGGTGGATTATGGCCCAGTCCCTCACTATGAATTCCAGGTTTCTGCTCTATTCAATAGTTGCAGTAAATCACGTCGGTAATGCCTGGAGGTTTGTTTAAATCTCATGGAAACGAATTTGTCAAAAATATAGCTCTATACCATGCGCCGTATTTTAGTTTAACCTATTAGTACGGCATATTGTCCATTTTGTCACGGTAAAGATAGCCGATATCCAACAATTTTCAATTCAAAAGAGCATAATATTGCAAAGCGTTTTACGAATATGCGAAACCTTTGATGTATGTATTTACAAAAAAAAAGTACATGTGTAGTTTATCAACTATCTGGTGTCCACGACACAAGCCTTGCTTAGTGTGGCACTAGATGGCGCTGTGTGTTAATGTTCAGCGATTTTTTTTTTTTTTATTTGTCAGATTTTGTTAGCCCGAGCAGTATTATGATGCTCTCAACATAACAAGACGCCCTCATCCCCAAAGAGTTCGGCTGGAGCGTGCCTATACAAATAATACTGCACTCAAATTTGCCAGTATTTTTTATCCCAGGTTTGGGGGCAAGCCAATTGCCAAAAATCGGGTACGATACAAGAGGTAGACTCCTGGTTACTGCTTAGAAATTCCTGATAGGAAACCCCAAAAACAGTTACCCCGTCCCGGAAATCAAACCCAGGTTCTCATGCTCAGCATTCGTGCCGTCCGAAGACTAAACCAACATACAAGCAACATAACAAGTTTATGCTATAATAGTCACATAACGAACAGCCAATAGAAACGAACCGATCAGGCGGGTAATCGCATGCACGGCGCGGGCGCAGCACCCATTACCACTTCGGTCAATTAACTGCTGTAATGAGTTCACATACTTGTAACGTACATATTATGTTTTTTATGCAATGGTATGTAAGGGCTGGAAGGTAGATAATAGACGAACGGGTCGATCTTCAAGATTAAGCAACGCGTACCTAGGCCGGTCCGCGGATGGGCACTACATTCATTACATACAGAGTTTCCTCCGTGTCTCGAAAGCAGGTTAAGCCGTAGGTTTCAGCTATCATTTGTAGATCTTTGACGACTGTCACAGATCTACAGGTGACACCCGGGACATACGGCGTACACTGACAGACCTGTTACAGTCTTAACTGGTAGTCAGTGGCCCAAAAGTCTGTCAAGTCTAGGAAGGGGTACCGTAATACGCGATACGCGAGGGGTACTAACTGCGTTGTGGAGCTATGCTAGGCAGTCACTCGCATGTTAAACTAGTATTCAACATAGTTGGGAAAAGGTTAAGTACACGATGATGTTGCAATGGTATGTAAAACACCAGACGATGATTACACGAAAGTGGGATATTACAAAGTTTCGGAAGCATTCGGAAATGTTCGTTTATGGTAAATTATCTAATTTCCATGAGTAAAGTGTCGGTTTGCTGAGATTTTACTGCCCTATTGACATTATTCAGTTTGATATGGAAACGAGAATTTTATATGCATTAAGGGCAAGCCCGTACTCGGTCAATGTTTGTCTACGTAATCAGTATGGTGAATTCTTTACGATACGACCGGAATAGTTTACATCAATGGAGATGGCAACTGCGAAACTAATGGCGTTAGCATAGCAGGTTTCAAGCATCGTCATTGGTTGGTTGGAAATCTAGTAATGTCATTTATATTTCAAAATAGCGTGATCTCATTGGTCAGATTGAGAACTAGCTATAAAAATAAAAAATAAATAAAAAAATATCGCTGGACATTAACACACAGCGCCACCTAGTGCCACACTAAGCCAAGCTTGTGTCGTGGACACTAGATAGTTGATATACTACATATATACTTTTTTGTTTGTAAATACATACTTATTATACATATAAACATCCATGACTCGGAAACAAATGTCCATGCTCATCACACAAACATTTGCTCCTACCGGGATTCGAACCCAGGACCCTAAGATTGTAAGGCAGCGTCACTACCACTACGCCATTCGGGTCGTCGAAGCGTCGAGCTATGGGCGCACCATCTACAATTAGCTTTTAACGGTCTTCATTATGGAACAAATTGTAGATTCATCGTCATCATCATTACAGCTGAAAGATGTCTACTGCTGGACATAGGCCTCCTCCAAGTGTCGCCACATTGACCGGTCCCTTGCGACTCGCATCCAACGGATTCCCGCAACCTTCCTTGTAGATTACCGCAACAAAATGGAGAGTATGATTATGAAAACAAACACCAATCAGTCATATTTATTTCTAACCATAGCTCAAAAAACTAATAGCAGCACTGAAGATATGTCCTAAGTTTTCCAAGATTTATCCTAATTTTATAGAAACAGCGTAATGGGTTTTTTTATGATAAGTTTTACATTTACACCCGGACTCTCCAACCTCACAGCAAAAAAATAGCAAGCAACGTATTTTCCTTATCGGATCATTCGTCGAAATTAGGAGTTGGTATACAGAGAGGTAGGACTCTATTTTAAAAGCAAATGCCTCTTTTCAAATCTGCCAGTAGTCCCTGATCTTCAAACTCAGTAAGTAATAATAAATTAATAACACATGTCCAGATTACAAACGAACTATACGACAAGTCGTCGTATTTTTATCACAAAGTAAACACTTGGTTTCAAAACCAATAGTATTGACAACTGATAAGTACTTACTGATAAAATCTTGCACTTGAAAATAGATTCACACATTCCTGCGGATTTTGTGCTGAATCTTTGCTTCAAGTTGATAGCGAATATGAAGTGCAATGCTCAAGCATACATCCATATGTGCATATCTATATATCATGTCACACATGTTTAAACAAATAAATGCCTCTTTATCTTTATCTTTATCTTTAGGGTGTAAACTTTACCTTTCAGAATTCAGTGCTATGTTTCGTCTGTACTAATATTATAAAGAGGTTAATTTCAGAGAAAACTGCTCTCTCTACTTCCACTTCATCCCGTACTATCATTGCCGGGATCAGCTTTCCTGAATCTAACAAGACGTATGGTGATTAGTTAAAAATCGTAAGACTAGTTCTCAAGGTCTGATTAGAGCTCTGAAGGCATTCAAAAACATCGCTAGATCTACCAATACCTTAACATTAAAAAAAAACCCCTTCCACATAGAGCTGTCTCAAGAGAGCTTAGGGCGAATTACACCAATGAAACGCGATCAAAAAATTAAAACTGCCTTTAAGATCTGTAACTGAAACTTGAACAAGAGCTTGACACTGACAGTTGTCACTGTCACTGTCAAGCTTGAACATGGTTTGTTGTGCTGAGCGCGTCCTTTGTGGAATTCACTCTAAATTAGGTGAATTCAAGAACCCTGACTAAGCCTACATTATCCAACAGCCTCACATTATTATGTAGGAAACAATATCGACACCATCAAAAACAAGGCTTACCGTTACGGTTGTAAATGTTGACCTAGGAAAACGAGTTAGGTATTAGGAGGAAGTCAAGCCAGTTGTCGCGCTACTGGTTTTATTGACAATTTTATACAGAGGTACTAAAACTGGTCGTGTATTACACGAATATACCAAGTACGTGGTATTTATTACTTGTTAAGTACATATAGATCCTAGGACAACTTCCTGTTTAGTAAGCAGAAGAGGGGGCTTAAGATATACCTAATAATAAAGAACGTGACGTTGAAAGATTTCCTTTTTGAAATTGTATGTTTTTCGTTCGTTGCTTGACATCAAATATTTGTTAAAAAAAATAGTTCGTTTTCTCTACTACAATAATGACAGAGCAAATTTTAGATTTTTTTTTTCATTCAATCCAATCCCTATACATGTTTAGGCAAAACTCACGGAGCCGAGACCTGATTTGGGACCTCAAATGTGTATGCTTTTTAAGTTAATTGTAAAATTAGCGTAACGCCAAAATGTAGTAGGGGACTTAAATTTCAGGAGAACGGGTCATTCAACTTTGTGACATTACGAGTTTGTCTGCCAAAGAACCGAAAAGTTACAAAAATACAAAAAGAACGAATAAGATTTTGTATGTCTACAATAAGAAAACTTAAGAAATCTACAAATCAGGCAGACATAGATAAAAATATTGCAAAACTTCGATAAATGATAAATATGATAATTGACAGAAAAACAACATTTTACGATAATTGCCGAATAAGTCTTTTCGCACATTTTCCGTAAAAGATAAACGAAATCAACAAACAAGATCTTTCAAAAGTGACGAAAACATTATTGTTTTGCACATCATTCGTATTACAACGTCATTGAGGTCAAATCGCGATGTTCTAATGTTATTGGTGTCGAGCCGGTCAGACATGATTCGATTATGTTGAGTTGCTTAATTCATCAGCGATTTTATTGCCAACAGTACCATGTTGGGTTTGATTACAAATGCGTGCACTGATTGGACAGGACCACTCAAATCCGTGTGGTTCTTTCCTCAAATGACTATTTGAGACACTAATTAAATCTGTGGTCCTTCTACGATATGATTAATGTCTGGACTTTTAAAGAGACTGTGACCTCTTCTTGGCATGGCCGGATACGAAATACTGACTCATATAAAGTATTTTTTGTTTAATTTTAGTTTGCAAAAATAAGTACTATTTATCAGTAGAAGGCATAAGGAGTCTTGTTAAAATGATTACAATCTATAGTCTTGATCAACTATTGCAGCAATTATTTAAACAACCTAAGTGCCCAAGCAATAAAAACCTTATCCCAACACAAATAAAGAACTAAATTCAACTCACCAATTTTAGCGCTGCTGAACACGATCAACGCATGCGTATCGTCCACCCACTTAATTTCAAAACCCGTGTCTTTATATTCACTGAACAAAGAGAACAAATCGTTCGTTTTGAATTCACTGGGAAAGTCATACACTTCAACCACATGTCCGAAGGTTTCATCGTACGGGCCGTTGAAAAGCTGCTGACCTCTCGTCTGGTATTGGTCGTAGCAGTTCTTAGGCTTGCTTATGTGGACTTTACCGACGGTCGTAGTCAGCTCTTCAAGGAGAGAAGGATCAAGACATTCCCCACTGTCGTCGAAAACCGCATCCCAATCATTCTCCTCCCGTTTCAAAGAAACTTTAGCTTCTAATTTAGGTTTAGTGTTCTTCAACTCAGGTTCTTGCTCTCCCAACACAGGTTCAGGTTCATTCTTCTCCGACTCACTCTCAACAGCATCTGATATAACTAGCACATCAGAATGGAAGCTCTGTTTTATAATTCTTTTGCTACTTCTATTAATTTCTTGGGACGCTCGCTTCAACTCATTCTTTTCAACGTCTTCGTCTTTAGCGTAGAGGTAATCGTTATCGATAATATTATTGCTTTGATTCGATTCGTTCACCGCCATATTTTCGTCGGAATCATTGGATCTACAGTCGCTATTATCGGTCGCGTTCTCGCGACTGTTCTCCGTGTACTCACTATAGTAGGTCGGACTGTAGAACCCTAACTGTCCGTTCGCGAAATAATCTCCTATATAAAAATTCTCGCCTGCTTCTATGTCGTCGTTAATAAAACTATTATCACTAAAAGATATTGCACTATCACTATTTGGCACTTGGAAGCCTGAAGGCACGGATTCCTTTGTATCGCTCGATGTGGGCTCGTCTATGCTTGGGGCCGTGTGAGATCTTTGATTCCTGAGATGCGGTGGTGTGTAAACATTGCAGTAGGTCTTGTCTATGGATTTCCTGGGGGTGGAGTGTTGTGATTTGTCTTTGGGCGCGGGTGACTTGGGGCACTTGGCTCTTTCCGCACTGTGACTAGTTCTGCGGTGGTTGTTGGTTGTAGGTTCTTTGCCGTCCTCAGGTTGGGTACTGTCCGCGGTCCGCAATGCGCGCGGTACGTACACAGCACGATCTGGGCGCCGAGGTTTTGAACCAGTTCTGGGGACAATATATTTAATGATAAAACTTGTTATGCTTACTACATTGAGGGGAAAACCCAAACATTAAACAAGGGAAACCCCAGCTATTATACTCACACAAACCTACATAACAATTGGCCAATATCAACATTCCGTAATCACATCCTCTCAACATCGATCCACATAAAAAACAAGAGACGTCTCATACTCCAAAAGCCATCATCATCATCAAAAATCACAGCCACACTTGTCACGTTCATTGTACGGCAACTATTACCGCAGTCACGTAACTCCAAGTGGGGCAAGGCCAGCGAACGCAGCCGAACACCGTGCCCCTCTCTTCGTGGCACACTTTCGTCCGTTTTCGGCCAGTCGCCGGCGGTTTGTGTAATTGAATGTTGATGTTGTTGACATCACTAGTGCTTTGTCTGGACCTAGTTTGGTAATCGTATTTTGTAATATCGTTAGCGGTATCATTTGCTGTGTTTATATGATTTCTTTTTATTAGAGTTATGATTATGTGGTTGGTACGAAGTTGCATTACATCTAGATAGTGTAAAACTAGCACAGATGTTCATTGTATGAAGACTGTGCCAGCTTCATACATCTTCTTACTTCCTATTAAGCCAAGCCTTCTCTTTAATTGGTATTCTTTTCGGCATACCCTAAAAAGGCTTGGTCCTAAACTACATTTACAGCTTTTGGGTGTATAGTACAGGAGTCTGTAAGGATCGTAGCAGATTGTTTTTTGTAGATTCTGCCAATTACTACGGGGAAAAGACGTGTCTTTGTGTGTGAGTGTACAGCTGTTCTTTAACAACCAAACTGGGTTATTACCAGGTGGTAACAGAGCTTATTAATCATAATATTTACAAGAATGCGAGACGAGTGCAAATTGACCATGAACGAATTGCTAAAACTACAGACAGAGATGATTCAGGTGGTTATGTATAGACTTCAGATAATCGCTAGTGCACACACTATGAAGGCTAATAATGATATGAAAGATATTCGCTATTAGCATCTTATTTTATCAGAGTAAATACAATACACTTTTTAAAATACTGATAAAATTACCTGACCCCAATACCCTTGGAAACAAACAATATAATTTTGAATGCACTCTTTATGCTCGTGGAAGCGTATTAACAATTAAAGCCAATTAACAATTAACCACATTTGCTCTAAGGTTACCAAACACACTACTTCCAGATTCTTCTATCTAGAGATCGAAAAATCTGGAAGTTTGAGGAGTCAGGGGGAAGGTTTGCCCAGCAGTATGAAAATCCAAGATGACAGAAATCAATCAGCTTCACTGATCCATCAGTAAACATTTTTAGATGGCTAAAAGCAACTACAATCAAAGACTAAGAAAGAAGTCTTCGATTGTAGCTGCTGTGTTACAGTAATCTCTTCAAAAAACATAACCGTGTCTTTGCTGACACGGAGTATGGTAAATTATACAAGCGCTAGCACTAAATCCCTGAACATATCTCCTTTAGACATAAGTTAGTTACAACCTGAGCTAGCAACAGTCTCCAATTTAGAAAGGGCTTATCTGCGCCACTAAGATATTGCGCAAGTCTGCCATTCTAGCTTTAAGTTGGCTAACAGTGCTTTCGTAATGGCTAAGTATGAGAAATACTGCCTGGAAACTTAGGGTGTTGCGTTACTATTTACGATACGGCTTTAAGTTATCGTATGAGGATACGGAAGACTATTGTGCAACTTGGAAGACTTACAATAGGAAGGGTTACAAAGGGTGCTTCGAAGAGAGAACTCAATCCTTGGAATATTACTCTACCATTGCTTTGCGATCAAGGAAGAAAGGAGGTGTCTCATGAGATCACGAGTATCGATATAGAATATGCAAGAAGGAGACATGCTGCGCCGACGACAGGCAAATTGGGATAATATGCAGAAGAATGATGATGATGATACTTTGCGATAAAGAAAGATAGTTGGTAAGGTCGATTCGACGAGAGAGATATAGAATCAAGAAGAAGACGTAGATAGAGTGGATGCAGAAAACAGTGTTGTGGAACAACTTGAGAATGGCTCATTAATTGCAGTGAAGATGACTGATTTCCGAGATTCTTTTAAGCTTGAGCAAAAAAGAACATGGTGGATAAAACAAGTTAAAGATATTGTAGACAAGACAAATTCAAGTCAAGAATTAAACGGTAAAACAAAATCTAATTGTGAAATGATTGATAAAAAGCAAAACAATCCGAATAGACAACATCAATTGCAACAACAATACTGTAATTAATAAATAACACAATCGTTAACAGCATTGATTGCCTACTAAATAATGTATCAACAGCTAATTGATCAGTTATTTCTTCATCGAGTCTACAACCATTTGATGCCTCTCATTTCAATACAATGACTAGTGAAGGGGCAAATGTCAATATCGGTAAATGTTAGCCACAAAAAGCGGTCAAGTACATCACTATTGTGTAAGTTACTTGTTAACATTTGGTTTGATTTATTACTAGAACGATTTACTAGATTTACATGCTGATAAAAAGGTTGTTGTTAAATAATTTGAGTTCAAAGAGGTTAGAAATTATAGTATATGGTTGGTTTCGTAATTTGTAAGTTTTGCTGAGGTTTACCTATTGCATAGAGGAAAAACCCTAAATTGGGCTGATGTATGTCAAGATCTAAGCCAACGGTAGAATACAAAGTCATACCAACTAGGCGTATTGTACATATTTATATTTCTGAATCACACTGTTGCGTGCATGGATACCTTATTATTACATTACACAACATTGAATAAGAAACAGATATGCATCTCTCTCATACACCATTATGCAGTTATTCCTGAACTATTTCATACTTCTTACATTATTTAATTCTGAATGGTGTTTCAAATCTGACAATGAATCACGCATGACAAGGTCAATTCTTATCATGCTTGATATTAAAATGGTTATGATTTTACTACAGAATGTCCCAGAATTCGCATTACATTGTAGCAATTACAGTCTTTTTTGCCTTGGTAAAAACCTCAGTATCCGTTTCTTTATAGTCAATTTACCGAACCGAACCTCTTTGCAATGAGTATGCATAATGATGTATGTATACGTTTTTGCGTCATTGTTCTCCGAAATATATATAAATAATCATTGGCCTGTTTAAAGTAAATATGTTTTACATTATAAACGGGTCGTATTACGGCGCAGTTGTTCTGTTTTCCTCAATCGTTGCCAATATAGTACTTCAAGGATTCTCATTGTTTCCCTCACTTTCAATTTCTTTGTCAGTGTCAAAGTTGACAGTGAAGTACTTTTGAGCGATTGGGAGCCTTTGATTGCAAGATTCAAGGTTTTATTTTAAGGCCATATGGTTGAGAATACTATGACATTGCTGAAGATATTGATATCACTGATGAGTCTGATGACCTCATTGGTGACACAGTTGGGTCATATTAGTTCACATTAATGTCGAATGAATACAAACCCTCAAAGTAATGGTAAAAAGTCCAGATTCACTTACAATTCACTTTCAACACATCCAAAGGTCGACATACGACCTTTAAGTCCACTAATTAACACATACACTAAACAGTCCACTTTTATAAAAAAACACAGTGATAAGATAGCGATTGATAAAGGGCTTAGCACACGTCCATCCGTGACGGGTCACAAACAACAAATGATGTAGGAAGTATTGTTGATACCGACCTGATCTTTTCCTGAGGCTGCGCGCGCCTCGGCGCTTGCGCCGG
This sequence comes from Xestia ashworthii, assembly GCA_950022955.1. Classification (NCBI taxonomy): domain Eukaryota; kingdom Metazoa; phylum Arthropoda; class Insecta; order Lepidoptera; family Noctuidae; genus Xestia; species Xestia ashworthii. The sequence goes on from OX465569.1 coordinate 15,683,838, forward strand.
CTTGCAACCTCCCACCGCCGCTGCGAAAGAGTGTTACATAAAGTTACCATGATTTCGTGATGTCAAGGATCGAAAAATTATAAAATTTTATTCGTTTATTGATTGTGTATATTGTGTTTAATAATTTATTCAATATTTATTTATGAAGTGAAGTAATTGTGTTCGTAATAAAAGGGTGTTCGTAATAAAAGGATGTTGATAAAAAACCAAATCAAATTGTGTCAAACAAGGGTGAGAATCAACATTTTTTGAACATCAAAAAATACATAGGTCAGTTCCCTAAACTTTGCTACTGAAAGTAGGCACCACACCAAATGGGCTGACACAATTTAAACTGTCAAAGACACTAAGACGAAGAAGTTCCCTAAAACGCCCCTTCACCAGTGACCCCTTGCTCTTTTGGGGTAAGGAAGTGGAGGAAGAAACTCCCTAGAAACATTAATTTAGACAAACTAATGTTCATTTTCATTCCGTTTCTTAATAATACCAACATTCCGTGTTAAATGAGAGTGATTTGTTAGGTAAACACTCTAAACAGTTCATTCAGCATTGAGAAATGCTATCGCAATATCCATTCACTCATTCGCTATGTAATTACATTTTTTTCGGACACGTTAGGTATTTTAATCTTTAATTGCATAACCGTAATTAGTAGATTTACACTGCGGTTGGAATGTCTCACAATTATTTTGTTTACACTGACATTTTAGTTCTAAAATTTAATGATCATGCCAATAAAAATGTGTAGCACTATATTTATCTGAAGTTGTTTTTATAACAATAATAATTGTAAACTCACCAAAAGCATTTGTTTATAACCAGGACATCATTTCTAGGGTAATATCTATCCAGGGTATGCCACGTTTCGAGTGAGGAACAGATTTTTCAGAGTCAAGATTCTCCTCTATGCCACCTGACCTCATAGAAACCTTTCCTCAAATCAGAAAAAGGTTACAAAAGCTAATGAGGTCCTGTGACCGAGTCTCGAATAACAACTGCTCCTGGTTTATTACAATTCTATTTTCAAATAGTTGATGCCATTTAATTTTGATCAATCAATCACAAAAGCATGAGATTTAATAGGAAGACGCATGCATCAGATACAGACATGGGGTAGTCTGTCAAACTACATTCAAAATTGGAACAAAATGAGAAACCATAAAAAAAAATATACACGAACTCCCCCTCCCCACAAAACTCGTTCGTGTCTCAGACCAGCCTCACGCATGGACCTCTTACTATTACATCAATGCAGTGAACGCGGTTCCCATGCTGGCAACAAGCTCCACAATCACGTTTTTGTGCTTAGGCTATTGCATTGGGTTTACGACACAGAGTTATTTCAGGGAAGATTATCTCGTTACGCGGATACTTATCGGGCGTTCATCATTAGAAAAAGATAAGAACGCTTCCGTGGATTTGTTTGACAGATTTAGGATTTGTAAAATTCAGAAGATATTTAATTTATTTTACAGAATGCATTATCGTAAAATAATAGTCTTGGTCCTAGAAGACGATAGTTTTTCTGGGCCTACTCAACATTTCAAAATATTTCCAGTTTGCATATACGATTTGCATAATAATATGATTTGCGATGCCGCTTCCTGCGGTTTCCTAAGTCATATTTCTCACATAACTAATTATATTCTCACCTAAACCTTCACCATTACTGTAAGGTCGCGTTCCCACTTTGTCGAGACGACAGATAATCGTGTAGTTTTAAGTGTATTTAAATGGTGGTGTTCACATACAGGACGACGCAATTACTGTCGTCCAAGACTTTTGCCAACGATAAATTAATCGCCACGACATTGTGGGAACGTAGCCTAAGGCAGCGACTACCTAAACAAAGCCTGTAGCAGAAAATTGGGACGACAATAAATATTCAATACGATTTGGCATCAACATCATCAGAAATTAAAGCATTTTTGAAGAAACGGTACCTAAACGACCTCTAAAAGACTACCAAACCCGTTGACCGGCGCTTTTACATAACACCATCTTAAATAAGGCTTCCCACACATGAAATCCTTTTATTGCAACTTTGAAAGTGGCGTTTACTTCATACGTATATTGAGACACTTCTGTTGCAATCCCTACCGCATGATTGCAGCATATACGTGTGCAATCAGTCTTACGTCCTATCTCTTTTACGATCTAGGTAATATGATTTATTTCCGAGTTTCATTTGGAAAATAAAATGGACATGATGTTGGCGAACGAGGAAGTCGTATCTGGAAAAAAAAGTCTGTTTCAGGCAAGAACACTGCTCTCAAAAAACCTATGGTAACATCTACAAACCCGAATTAGGCAGTGGATTCAGTTAATCAAGAAGTTGGCGGAGTGATACCCCCACGCCTGGGAGTCGAAGTAAAGGAGCAGAGAGTGCACCCGTGCCTGTTGCGCACACACTTGGTGCACTACAATATTTTCCGCGCCGATGGCTAATCTCCGCTAAGATTGGCTAATGTGATCAAAAAACGGTCAGGAGGACCAAGGAGAGAAGAGAAGACATTACCAATTCGTGGCCCAAGTTTTGGATTTTTTAACTTACAGTAAAGTTTTATATTATAGCTAACGCGATATCTACGATTACGCCTAATTGACCGACTTCCAAAAAGGAGGAGGTTCTCCATTCGACTGTATGTATTTTTTTTTTATGTATGTTCACCGATTACTCGAAGACGCCTGAACCGATTTGAAAAATTATTTTTTTGTTTGAAAGGGTATACTTCCAAGTTGGTCCCATAGAAATATTGTCATGATCTGATCACGAACTTCGGAGATATGGAACGGAACTCCTCAATAAATGATAGGAAACGGACTGGGATTGCTGAAATCTATTGTCTGTGTATTGTTTACACCAGTTCATAACATAACATCACCGCCACCGCACCGGTACGCTGTGAAGGGGTAAGCACAAGTGAACCACTAAAAAATAAAAACGTTTTTTGCAAAAATATAGAACCGACTTCAGAAAAGTGAAAAATAACTTTAGCTTAAGAAGTCGGTGACAAAAAAACTTAATAAATCAATCAAACAATGGTCACCGACTTCTGAAGCTAAAGTTATTTTTCACTTTTCTGAAGTCGGTTCTATTTTTTTGCAAAAAAAGTTTTTATTTGCCTAATACGCACAGTCTAGATTAGCGTTAGGAAATGCCTAACGATTAGAAAAAATATGTTTACAACCTTCTTGAAGCTCTACTAATTCTGCAACATAATTAAACTATGTAACGAATAAGACGAAAGGCTTCCTACATCTAGATTTGACAAGTAGCTGAAACTACAACGTAAGCGAAGATCAGAAGGTCAATAGAGCGGTAAGTCTGCGTTTCAACTAGAGATGTGCAAGGGTTGCGTAGCGAAGGGTGTGCGTGAAAGTAACATGGAGGGTGCGTCTGAGACTTAGACCCCGCCATCCCCTTCGATAGCAAAAGTCCCTTTTGATCATCATCATCATCATCAGCCTATTAATGTTCCTACTGCCGGGACACAGTCTCCTCTCTATGAGAGGGAATGGGCTATAATCGCGGCCCAGTGCGAATTGGTAGATGTGACATGTCTTCAATTTTTTTGTTTCTAGGCCTTGCCGGTTCTCTCAAAATGTTTTCCTTCACCTTTTTGATTGAGAGCAGTGCTGATGAAACAAATTACACTTTGTGATCTAATTTTCTATCAATGTGTAGACCAGACCTTTTACTCACAGTTTCTTCAAACCCAGACGTAGAAAGTGCCCAAGAATTCACAAGTTTTTACCGCAAACAGGAAGACTGATAGTTTATTGCCAAGTCGCGCCATGTCCTAAACTATATGCGTATTGCAAATTCTGCGCCTACAAACACGAATGTGGTTGAAACATGCAAACTCGTTTCCTGGGCTACATTTCCTTTGAAATCGACTACCATGCTACAGTAAAATATCGTAAATTTTAAAGCAATATGTCAGTTTCGAGAATAGTGCTATACTTATGTATTTTTTTGCTGATAGAGGGTAGTTGGAAAACAAAAGTATTGAATAAAAATAAGATTGCAGTATTAGTTCTGAATTCGGCGCCAAAAGATTCTTGGATTTTTTATGGATCTTTTACAACTAAACACAAATTTTCCTCAAGTTTTCTGAAAAAATAAACGATTTTCGAGTTTACATGTCCCGTTATATGTCCGCTATCGTTTCGTATATGTTGAGGCGATCTGACATGGTATAGACGTCTGGTCGCGTCTAGTGTCGTGCCCAACCGTTCATTTTGTTGGTTATCCAACCATATCGCCGGGTCAACTGTATTCTTTTGATTTCCACGTGTATAGTGTACCTACTGATTGTACTTAACTGCAAGGTACTAACTACTACTGCTACTTATAGAAACAATACAGATGGATCAAGGACGTACAGAACAGAAAAGAATGGCGAAGGAAAGAGGAGACCTATGCCAATCAGTGGGTGATTCTGGCATGAATGATGATGGTGATAATTATCTAACCATCCAGTATACTAAACCGATAAATTATTTAAGGCTGTTAAATTCACAGAAAGCCTTATACTAAAGATGGATGCGCAAAACGAGCATTCATCAATCGCAAGGTTCTTCTTTAATTGCATTTTAATTTAATACATCCCTTTAGATATTTAAATTACTGTTTCTGATAAACCAATAAATATCACGCGCCGGCAGCTAGTTAGCATAATTTAAGACTGAATTAACTTCAAATTATTTTAAGTTAGACGGCCTACCTATCTAAATTGGATTAAACTGAGCCACGTGAATATTTAAGTTAGCTCAGGTGGTCAAAATTAACATGAAAGTTTTGTAGAATTTTGCGTGCTCGAAACATTGGGATTGCAACCAAGAAAATACTTGCTTTCAAGCGTATTTTGATGTTTTTTTTGGCTTTGATATAAGTGATTGAATACAACTAAAACTAACAAAGGACCCTAATGAAATAGATAAATTACATGTCTATCTAAAGCTGTATCTCAAACGCGAATGCCATTTTAAAATTACCAGGTTTCAGTAACATAATAAGCGATACTTTTATTATATTATTGCACCGAGACAAGCAACAAAAACCCAACAGTGCACTTTAAACGCATTAACTGAGGTGTCGTACAAACGGGCAATAGGCACCCAGATTTACAACATACATTAGCAAGTTTTTGGTAAGTCAGGAAATCTCATTTGGCGATCTATGTGAATATGTGACAGTCCAATGCTCAATGGATTTCCTATGTCATATATTAAGAAAACGATTGCTGCCGGCAAGCACTAATGTGTGAGAAGCACGCTTTTCCTACTATTTAACATTTGATTTAAGGTTTTTCTTGACATTTCGCGTAGTTGTAATAAAAGATGGATTACTAACATAGCAAGTATATGACATTTCCTTGCTATGCAAGGGTTTACACCGCCTTATAACCAAAAGGGTAACTTTGGGCAATAATATACGAACAATTCAGTAAACAAGGAATTCGAGGTTCCTTAAATCGTCATCAGCCTACGCCAGTCCACTGCTGGACATAGGCCTCCTCAATCGCACGCCACTCAACTCGATTCTCAGCAATTCTCATCCAGTTGCTACCAGCCACCAGCAATACTTAGCAGTTAACCGACAAATCAAAAATGCAGTATTGGACGCCTCCCAGTTAGATGAAAAGATGGCTGGGTCCGAAACACCGAATGGATATAAAACGCAGAGGACAGGGAGTTATGGCGACACTTTAGAGAAGCTTATCTTTAGCAGTAGATTGTAACAAACTGTGTTGATTCAACTATAACCTCAAAGATTTTCCATTTTAAGAACATAAATGCAAGTCATAGATCACAAGTTCAAGAACATAAGCGTTCTTGGGCAGCCGATCCCAGCTAAGAAATCAATGAAAACCAGTGGACAGGACAAAATAATTTTATTTCTGAACCATCTTTTTCTGACCAACACGTCTTCTACATTCTAACAATACCAAATGATTCACAAAACATACACAGAGGTCAATATCACACTCTGTAAACTTTGCAGTGTGGCTGGCTTTAGCGTCATTACACCGAACAGACCCGTATTTGTTTAAAAAAGTCACGGCTTATTTGTTTTACATCTGCAAAGTCCAAGATGAAGTTCAGACAAGTGAAAACTGGCTTGGAAATCTGATAAGGAAGCTGGTTCGTAAGAACAAATTTCTTTCATGTTTGATCTTTAATAATATATCACTTTTCCAGAACGCAAAAAACTAGAGCAAAATTTAACAAAAAGAAAAGAGGTACCGACTGAATACATAACCTACTTCTATCTTAGAAGGTAATTAATTAGAATTTGTTAATGAATTAAAAAATGACTTGCAACGATGTCTTTAAAAATGTTAGGATAAAGTGGACAACAATGTGGATATGAGACAATTTGAGCGGAGAATGCAACACCGCAACTATGGTGTGGAGGTTTGAGTCTCGCAAGTATTATAAACAGTCGTGCCTCGTGAGTTCGATCCTCACCCCTAACACTATTGATACGAACCCAATACTCGCACAAACATTTAGCAACTTAGGGAGGAGTCATCAAAAACTTTTGTAATTCGCCACCCACTTCTTTAGAAGACCAGCACATTTTTGCGCATCTACTGCCGAAAAGACCGCCCTGCTGAAAACACCTATCTCCCAAAATCGGCCCAATTAGCATCCTGCCTATTAAACAGGTACTTCTCCAGAACACCACCGTCTAAACCACCAAGTGCACTTAAAAGCTCCGCAACAAGGCGTGCCACTTTCACTTTCGGTGTTCCACATTCGCGGCCCGGTCATTCCGCTAAGCCGGCGTTGCATCATTGCATCAGCTCTTATGTCATTGGAATTTTGTATGCTGGAGCATTTTTGTTTACTACGGCATTGTGAAGGACGAATGGGCAGTTTGGAAAGGGCTCGCCGTTTATGGATCTTGAAGAATGGTCTTTGAAATCATCATTAACTAAGGCTTTAGAGCCACGGATGGGCCTTAGCCTGGTCGGGTGTATTTCTCTAATTGTGACCTATTTCCCGCTTTCTTTTTAATTTTTCACCCCAAGTTTTGGTCTTTAACCGAAAAACAATTATGCGGTATTTAAAGCGTTGTTTTATGATAATGTAATAGTTTCTTAGATAACTATGTTAATTTATTACCAATAAAATCATATTAAGACTTGGGAGTCGTTTGATTTTTGGATATATGTATCAATTTCTGATCTTTGCAAAATATGTGCAATATAATTTGCCGCAAACCGCACGGTTGCGATTGCCTTCGGTATCTTGTATCTCTACTCTGAAGGTACCTCACAAAGGTCAACTTCAATAACTTAGGTAAAACATAATTTCCTTTGCAAGTTATTGAGATTTGTTCTATCCTTCCCAGAAACGAAGGTAAGGAAAAAACTGCGGTACACAATCTAGCAGATTTGCCAACACCTGTAATAAATTGGAAGGTATTGTAACGAAAATTAAGTAAGAGATACGTTGTGAGCAGTAGACTATGACAATTAGATAGACAGATGTGATTATGTTATTCCAAATATGATATAAATTAATTGTGGGAGCTTCGCCTACGTGTATTAGCAGGCAGTAAAGAGGGCGTGTGGGAGGGATATTTTTGCACATTATTGATGATATCGACGAATCAAAACGACTTAATTCTGATTAATTTTATCAGACAGAATTGTCCGTTTGGATATCAATTTTGCTTTGCCTTTTATAACGAAAGAGTGATTTTTGGAAATAAATTGTTCTTCTTAAACGAGGATGAACTGTGTTATGGAAGTTTGCCATTGTTTGTTGCTGATGGCAAAACTCGTTCATAAATAAGTAGACCAGTCTGTCTGTGAAATTAATTAATCCAATTGACTCGCTCAAAGATATTATATGTATACGAAGTCTCCCTTAAAACTGCTTGGTAAGGCAAGCAGTTTCTAAGTCCTGCTAGTACTAAAACGTTGTCGTAGAACCTGTGTTGGCTGGCTAGAAGTTTAAAAAAAGTGCCGATTGGTTGTAAAAATATTCCATATCAATAACATTGTGTGTGCAATTTTTATTTATTTGATTTTTTTATGCTTATTCGCATATAATTTGCATGTTCACCGCATATCGTTACCTAAAATGTTTGCAATAATATTGTAATACTTATTCAATGGCTGATGTTTAAAACATATGGACTTTATTTGTCAATGGCCATTCAAAAGGACATGCATAATTATTAGGTATATTGGGTCCTGATGAGAGAAACGGTTTTTACTAATTTACACCCCGAAATGTCCCATGTGGACCTTTTAACGCGGTAAACGCGCAATATGTTTAGTAGCACCCACATTCGACAGTAATGGCATGACAGAATTTTTCAAAAGGGTCTAAAACCTTGTTATCAATTAGACTACGGCTCTTTTGAATGTCAAAAAAACAAACAAGAAAAGCAAGCTACAGTCACAGTCAGAAGGCATAACAACTTGAAAAAGTACTGTAGTTGCAATCCAAGGCGTAGAATCTATAATATACTCTTGGCCATGTTATATTGCAAGTTATCTTGAGATGCATTTTGATAATTTATCAGGCCTACAGCAGGATACCAACATAAACGAAAAGGCATGTGTATGGTGGTACACTCTCGACCGACAGCTCTAGCTACATATATATGTCACCGTAAAATTGTCAAATACGTTATATTGTAATATCTCTAGCGATATTGTAAAATCTCGAAATATTGTCAAATGAACATACTGCTTACAACAAAACGCATTATTTTTCGTGATATGCATGCAATGGTAGTCAACTTATGCGGTGTGGAGGGAAGGTGGGGTGCCCCTTGCCCAGTGGTACAACTCTCATGAAAATATATTGTACAATTCCTGAGAAATACCGATTATTATTACATAACCTTAAAACACTTTATATTCCCCTAAAAAGCGTAGTCGACGGAACCCCGCTTCGCGGGGCCCCTATTTCCGAGTGCAGGGTTTAAAGGAACCTAACTAACCTAACGGGGGGGTGCCCCAAGTCCGGATTATGGAGGCAGAGGGCATACCTCCGTATGTTCAGTTGACAATAATTCGATACAATATCGCTAGAGAGAAACACGTTATATTGTAATATAACGTGTTTGACAATTTTACGGTGACATATATCTCTCCCGAGATGTCTCGCAAAAAAACTTTTTTGCAAAAAATAAAACCGACTTCAAAAAAAAACCGATAAATAACTTTAGCTTCTGAAGTCGGTGACCTTTATTTGATTGATTTAATTTTTTTGTCACCGACTTCAGAAGCTAAAGTTATTTTTCGGTTTTTTTTTTTAGGTTGGTTTTATTATTTGCAAAAAAGTTTTTATTTTTCACTTTTAGTGGTTCACATGTGCTTGGTACACACGGAAAGTGCATACGTTTACAATTACAACAACCCCAAACACGACTAGGATACATTGTCTCATTGTGGAGTTCCGTGACTCTTGGCTTCATCATCAGATCTGATGGTAGAATAGTTCTTATCAAACGCAAATGCTTTACTTGTTGTAGAAAATACCAAAATCCCTGTACGTTATCCTACAAAATTTGAAGAGTTCCCTCGATTTCGCCAAGATTCCATCATCAGATCCCGACTTGGTGACTATATGGGACCATTTGGAAAGTATACCCTTTCCAACTACAAAAATTATTTTTCAAATCGGTTGGCAAGCGACGGAGTTATGCGCGAACAAACATAAAAAAAAAAAAAAAAAAAAATAGAAACATCCGAATTGAGAACCTCCTCCTTTTTTAGAAGTCGGTTAAAAAACCGACACGGGACGGACACCAAGCGAGGAACACCAAAGCTAGACGAACGCTACTATAAAGAGTGTAACAGACACATCCTTCCAATTCAGACTTTGCAATGGAAGTCCAACTGAATCATTACCTTACACCGAAAAAGATTTCGCTTAATCTGTTACACCCTATACATACAATGCCCTTTCTCGCAATGTCTCGGCGAGAGTGTACAGCCAGCCGCCTTAACAAACCCAAAATTTAGCTAAAGAGGAGAAATTAGATAGAAATGCAGAAATCGGTCTAGCATCCAAAAGGTGTCTACGTAACATATTAGCCGATCTTTTTTAGGCAGATGCACAATCGATACTATCTACTTTCTTCTTACGATTGTGTGCAATGTTTACGATAACACAGGCTGTTTGAAAATTGGGCAAGACGTTTCTTCGTGAAACTAGAGGAATGCAACAATATTATAGTACGAACATGGCAAACTGAACTTAGTTGTTGGTAATTCCAACAACATTCCATAAATATTTTAGACACAACGGCAGATTTGAATTCATAAGGCTATCAGAAACCGAGGGCAAGCATCTAAGAAAGCAATGATAGTTGTTTATCATAAGCCACCAGAATTACTAGACCACTCCACCGTTGGATTTAAAGTCATGGCAATACCTAACTACTGGGCGAAAAAGCTGTCTGATCATAAGAACGAGACACTGTAGCGAGTAGGTCGTAGTCCGAGTAGTTCAGCGAACTGGCCGGTTACACCACAGACCTCAAGAAAGTGAAATATGTCACATGTCACTCATTATTTTCGCCTAACGATCAAACGCACCCTGTACAACTGGAACGCAAAACATATTCATAGAATACATGAAACCATTACATCAGCATCCATTTAGGCATACACCGCCGAACAATCGTGCATGCAGCAAACGACAACCAGACATGCGAACATTCGGCAACCCGGGGAAAGTTGTGGGAACAGCCGCGTGGTTGATACAAATAATATTTTTATTGTGAAGGGTTTCATAACTCGCGGAAGTTAACGATTTTACCGCTTAATTGGGTGATGTAATTGTCCTACAGTTAAACACTGTTTTAATTCATCTTGAAAGAAATGTCGAGAATTCGATTAATTAATGCCAAGAGGTGTATTAGAAGTGCCTGTTCGAGTATGGACAATATTTAGGTTTGTGGTCCGGCAGACCCAGAGCTACTATAGACCATGTCTACTGGCTGGGAAATTCTTTCACTACAACGACGACATGCGCTATTGTATATGATGTTGCATGCCGTCTTATTAATCTGATAGACTTTGTAGAAGATCGAAGATGCAAAAGAAATGACAGTTTTAACGAGCAATGAAACAACATTTCCAGAGTTCGAGTATTCGACGATAAATCGTCGATAATCGTCGTCTAGAGTGATTACGCTGTTTTTGTAGAGAAGGAAGATTGTTAAGAGCGTTGCTCAACTTTAAATTAGTTTCGTGGATGATGTACTGACCAGATTCAAAACGTGATGACCTTAAAAGTAGACCACCTACAGACTATCACTTATAATGTCGTTAGTTGTGTTCTAACGTGTTCACGTTGTGCTCGGAGTTTTTAGGCCTAAGTTGGATATGCTAGTACTCCAAAGTTCTCGACAACCTCCCTAGAAAGCCATCGAATGCAGTCGATGTGGCCGAAATCCGCCAGATGGCGTTATCATCATCATAATTGGTCATACCAAAAATATCATCAAGCTTACAACTACCACAATCAACAACCACAACCACAATCTCGCCTTGTGTTACCGCAAGGTTACTTAAATACATTAAACTACCTGTATTTTCTGGTAAGATTACTTGCTTAGCATAATGAAACTATATGAAGAGAACCCTGCGGGTGCAAGCTGGTGAATGACACTTAACTTCGATTTTTTTATTTTAGGACAGTTGTCGGTTTCCTCTAAATGTTTTCCTTCATCATTCAGGACCTTACTTGGTTGCTTAGAGTAATCTTGTGGATTGTGCCAAATACGTATTTTCTTTCTTTCTTTTCTATTCACCTGAGAAATATTGAGAATCGCCAAAAAAAGGCTCCCAAGATCTTCCACTCCCTAGCGACACAAAAAATAAACGTTTTCACGATTTTGGCAGCTAGACCAATAAACTTATGGACCTCTCCAAAAAATTACAATATTCATAGCCTAGTCTAGTAAAGATCCTAACATCCTAAGCAAACACTTAAATCAGGCGGTAGGCGGGCAGCGGTGACCTGTTACGTTACAAATGACCTTTCTATGCGGAAACTATGCTGTGGTAAGTTGTTCCTAATGGGTATCAAAGTTGATACACTGTAAGTATATAGAATGGATACTCTTCGTGGGATATTATATTTATGGGATATAAGTTCTTGCCCGCGACTTCGTTTGCGTTCATTTTGTGACTAGCACTTCGCCCGAAGCTTCGTCCGTAAAAATTGTGATATCCGTAAAATTGTCAAACACGTTAAAGTGTAATCTCTCTAGCGAGATTATAAACTCTCGAAATATTGACAACTGAACATACTTCTTACAATATAACGCATTATTTTTTGGTAGATTGTAATCTATCGAAGTAAAACCGTAATATTGTGAAATGCATGCGACGGAAGTATCTCTGCCCCCATAAGGGACTACGCACACTTATTCAGCTCTATAAACAACGATTTTGTTCGCGACGCGTACGCGCGCGTTCAGCGCGTACGCGTCTCATACAAAATCGTTGTTTTCTATGGGCATAAGCTGAATAGAGCTGAATAAGTGTGCGTAGTCCCTAATCGGGACTTGAGGCACCCCCATGTTAGGTTAGTTAGGTTCATTTAAGCCCTGCAGACAGAAATATCCCGCGTAGCGGGGCTCCGTCGACTACGCTTTTTAGGGAAATATAAAGTGTTTTGAGGTTAGGGTATATTAACCCATACCCTGTCCCATGAGCCACATGGTTCAAAGCGATTGTTTAACTATTGTGTCTTTTTTAGGACAGTGAATGTGTTAATCGGTATTTCTCAGGAATGGGCAATTTTCATAGGGCAAGGGGGACCCCTCCTTCCCTCCCCCTCCTCCACACCGCGCGAGTTGACTTCCATCGCATACATTTTACAATATTACGGTCTCACTTCGATAGATTACAATCTACCGAAAAATAATGCGTTATATTGTAAGCAGTATGTCCGTTTGACAATCTTTCGAGAGTTTACAATGTCTCTAGTTATACAATCTAACGTGTTTAACAATTTCACAGTGACATACTCGTATATAGGCAGTAGGCACCCACTTATAAAACAGCGTTCTGCCAGTGAAGTAAGTTTTAGAATTGGAATATTAGTTCCGAAGATTACCCCCCTACATACTCGTAAATATCTACAATCAAATTTTACGTCTTCTTATCATTAGTATACCCAGGTTGAAAGTAAGATGCCAGGTCCTAAGTTGTATTTAACTCATAGTGTTCGGTCCAGTTTAGGCGTGAAAAGGTACAACAGACTTCAGACCGGCAGACAGATCTTGCATTTAACATTAAGTCTGACTGACATATTCATGCCTACTTTTTCTTCAGGCGTTATTGTAACTTTCCTAATAGAACTCAGTAATCAAGAAACCTCTATCTGCAGATACCTATTCACTCTTGGTTTTGGGAGTTTTATGAACATTATACATGCAATCCCATTAAAATGCGATACAATTAACCGAAACTTCGAGCTCGGAACATAACGTTACCGTTTCGTGTGACTAATGTTTTTGGTGCATTTACCTCATAACGGTACATTTTTTGTCCTGCTCACTCCAACAGGAGTGTGAGCGAAAGGGGGAATACATTATACTTTAAAGTTTACTCTTTGCTATTCGACAAAGAATTTTCAAACATTTAGTGTACATTTTGATTCGAAAGCGATTTTATTAGCAGTGGATTGCTACAATTTTATACCGCATCATCAAAGATAGATCTTTAAGGCGCTTAGACGAGCTAAATTAGCAACTCTATTTGTGGTGGTTCAAATTTCGTTTGAAATGCTGTTAGAATAAAGTTCTAATCACCTTGCACTACAGAGTGGTTGTTACGTCAATCACTGCGGGCCAAATAGCGCGAAATGAGTGGTTTCGATCGATTTACAAAAAAACTATTGATTAGATTAAAAAACTAAAACAGTATCATGCTAATATATTGCTTATAGAATTATTTGCCAAAAAATCAGAATGATCGCATGCATATTAGTATGTTTTTTATTGTTTGAAAGATATTTTTAGAGGTAAGTTCGTGATTTATTTTTATCGAGCCAAATTAATTGTATTATGTTTTCAAAACAGTATCATGCTAGCTTAAATCCTGAAGAATTTCATATATTTTTCTGGTTTTGTTTATTGCCGTGAATCATATACTTTTAGGCATTATAAAACACGTGTTTAGCTCATGTAGTCGCCTTAATGATTCATTGTGTTTAGACACAATGAATTAACAATGGGTAGATTATGGAGAAGTTCTTGTTCGACTAAAATCAATGTACCTAGTAGGATTACTACTTAGATTCGATTATTGCTTAGATTCGACTCGCATTGTGAGTGAAAGATCTGATTTTGATTTATTAGTCTAAAATTATTTATCTGTGGTTATGTGTGTGTGAGGTGTGGAAGGTTACGGGGGAAACCTTTGTCCAGCAGTGGGACCAAATAGGTGTGTAGTGTATGTATGAAGTGTGTAAAAAGACTTCGAAGCCGAAAGGTACTTCTTCTCTCCGCCTTTGCGATCATTTTTTTTTCTAATCTAGACCATACCTTGGAACCTACTAGTTACGGAGATATTGGGCGTCAAAGTTCCAACTTTTGAACAACTTTTTTTTTAGTAAGTACGTTTTTATTGTAAGATTTTTACATTACACACCTCCACGACCGGCGACCCCCGTACCTACTACTTATAACAATCCTTCCACCAGCAAAATGTTTTGAGTGTGGTACATTGAGCTTTACAGCAAAACGTGATTTTTCACCCCAAAAAAGAAGTCGTTTCCCTCCCAGCAATTGTTGCGTAAAGTTATTTAGTATGATGTACAGAATGCTTGGTTGACGGCTTCGTGATGAGTCTGTTTACACCCTGTAGTCCCAATAAATAAAATAGATCATGTAGCAACTAACCTGTTTGTGAAATGGTGGCATCATCGCGATCAGTTTGTGTCAGGCCCATGGCTGGTCGCGCGCAAGCTTCATCACTGCAAAGATAATGTTATTTAGCACTCTTTATACTATTGTGACCATAAAAATTTAATAACATTGGGCATCTGGTCACGTCGCACGAATGCACCCGGGGATATGGGCAAAGATCGTCTCTCACTGGACGCTTGATGGGGAACATTGCTGTCGAGGTAGACCGCGGCGAAGGTGGTGGTGATGATCCGATCTTGTTCGTTGACTTCGCGGGGCTTACGTAGCCAGAATTCGCAAAAGATAGAGAGGTTTGGAAGGAGCAAGAGAAGGCCTTTGCCGAGCAGTGCGACACAACGAAATTGTCTAACTATACCTATATGATAAAGCTGAAAAGTATGTTTTGTTTTTTCTTTGAACGCGCAAATATCTAGAACTACCAGTCGCATTTGAAAAAAAACTCGTTGAATTTGGTAGCCCAACTCTTGAGGAAGGTCATAAGCTATTTGACATCACGGTACGACCCTTAGGAGCCGAGCAGCGAGTAAAATCGCAGGGTAGGTAAAAATGTAAGAATTTTAAGATACAAGATAAAATACCGGTGCATGGTCTAACTGTAGTTTATGCGGCATTTCGCGCGATTAATGTGTATCAATCACGTAAGACTATGCAGTAGACATGCTCCATAAAGTTCGTTACATTATTGTGAAGTAAGACTCGAGTTATGATAGCACACTCCAGTGGGTAGGTAGTCAGTCAAAGTATTTTAGTGTAGATAATATATTGTACATTGGTTGGAACATGGTACAATTTTTTTTTCACCTGTCTCTACAAGATTTGTAAAATATTGCTGGCCATTTTCTAGAAAGTTATTGGTCTATACAGAATATATAGGCAGTGTTAAAATAATTAAATATCCTGTTAAAAATAGTGTCTCTAGCCATGTTTAAAATTACAAAAACAGAAAAACAAAAAAAAAAACAGCTCATTTGATAGGCAGTTATTCCATGCATTCTACTAATTCAGCTCTAACTGGCCAGTTAGAGCTGAATCACTGGGACATCAAACCCAATATTCTATGGAAAAAGGCTAGGAAGGTGATAATGGCATTACCTCAGCAATCTCTCCTTGTAGCAGACCACAGTGCGGCGCTCGTCACTGACTCCGATGGAGAAGGTGGCGAGTTCTGGCAGGCCTAGCTGTTCCACTGAGTTGTGGATCAGAAACCTCCGGTAGTTGCTCACAGGAGGAAACACTAGCACGCTGAAACATTATCCTTAGGTTAATCATTGTTTTTTTTGTGCTGTGGAGTAATAAAATGAGATTATATTTTCTGGTTTGTTTTTTTTTTATAAATATCAGTAATATTTTTACTGTAGTTTGCATTTATAACTAAAAATTGAATTGTGTACTTTTTTTAATTTTTGGGACATCTTATTTCATTCTTATTGTGCCCCTTGCCTAGAGAAATCAAGGGAAAATCGAAGAGAAATCAAGGGGCAAACTTTAGGCCATAGTAAGAAAATAATATATAATTTTACTATATTTGTGCATAGATTTAAGGCACAAGACTATCAATAGTGTTGATAAATTGGAAGCAAAAACAGAGCAGAAAGTCAAATAAGACAGAATATTTTTTTTATTTAATCACAGCTATAATGATTTGTTGAAAATAAAAATTATTTCTCAAACTACAACATGGATATTAATTCGCTGTTTAGATACCAGGGTACGGGCCAAGATTTAGGGTTCTAAAAGTAAAATAAATGACAATAAATTCATCATAAATAAATGTAAAAAAAAATGCGAACATTTCAGCACGCTCTAACAAGAATATTAGTAGATACATACATAAAAAATACAGCCGGCATGACTTGTATTGCGATACTGCAATGATTTATGGCAAAGAAACTATTGCAAATTACAGGAGTTCCCGTGCGTGCAATACACCGATAATTAGCGGACACGGAAACAACGTGTTACCGCTTTTTTACCGCTCCATGAATATTTTATCAGCGCTCAAGGTGCCATCTCGCCTCGCTTCATTTGATTTGCGACCTACGATCGTTTGCGCTTGACACACAATAACCTTGAAAATATAAAGGAATAACTGTGTTACACAGCACTTTTTAGCACCCTGTACGACCTTGAATACTCTACAGAAAAGCACTAAACCCTAAATAATCGCGAAAATGCTTCCGAATAACAATATAGATAAAATTGTTTACCTGTCAACTCTTCCTTCGGATAAAAAACATCTTAGGTCTTCGCTGACATCTTCGACAAAGTTGTCGTCTGCTAGGCTGAGGAACCGCTCTACCGTTTTGGCACCCAGTTTGACGGACAAATGATAATTACAAATAATTAAATAAAAATATCTATTCACGTGCCAAACGGGAATCTATCGGCCATCCATTTTCATTTTACCCACACACCGAGCCTATAAATAAATACAGTGGCGTTTACACACACATTGATAATCGAAATGTCAACGCTAGTGATGTTCTCCGTTCCGTGGTTCCAAAGTAGTGTTTTAGTCGATTTTAATATATGCATATAAACCGGTATTATTGAATGAAAGAACGATTCGTGTGAATGACCCGTGATATTGTTTACATTACGTGTGAAGCCGGTTTTATAACTTGAAACCTTTTTTCTGTAACACTGAATTTCAGTGGTTTTCAATAACATCACGACTGCACAATCTGACGGATGAGGCAGAGACCCTATTAGAACACTCACATCTCGCCAATTATGTTGAAGCTTTGATTATAATACATATAATCAAAGTGTTGAAGTTACGTGCAATAGGAGGCGATTCGATACATCAAACAGGCACAAACTCCGTGGCTGCTTCTTTCTGCGAAATTCCTGAAGGAAAATCCCAAACATACTGCCCGACCTAGGAATCTAACCCAAGACCTTGTGCTCTCTGAGTACTTATTATTTTTCTGTACGGTACTTGCGACTACTAGACCAACAAAGCAATCAATAGAATTATAGATTTATATCTATCTATGATTTTATATGATTTATCGCAAGGGAGAATGGAACTAACGTAAATATCTACCGAATGAGAGTTCCTAGTTCTTGATATATTTTTTTATATGATTAGTTGGTATTAAAAACAAATCCAGTTTTATACATATCAATTTATTAAATATTTGTTTCGATAAACCTAAATTACAGTTACTCCATTAACTAATAAGAACTAAGGAAACATAAATCGTAAATACTTTTACCCTTCCATGGAGATTTAAATTATTTATCCTAACTTTAGTTTTACCCAAATAATAACCGAAGCATACTAATTAAAACATAAGTAACAAAAACTATAAATATACATTTGAGGAAACATAAAAAATACATGAATTAATTGAACTAATAAACAATTCAACTAAAGTATCTTGACTTGAGGAAGGTAAATTTAAACTAATTTAGATTTTAACTTCTAGGAATATTGGATACAGATACACACTTCCTTCAACATCATATTTTCGTCAATAAGCTAGACATCCATTGCACGCCTAAATTAACTTAAAAGGAGGATTATTTACATCAAAGTTTACAGAGATTGGCGCGAAAAGCACAAGCTATGGTGGCGCCCTCTGCAATAAAAAAACACTTACCAATCTATCACCTTTGTTTCTTTGAAACTTACAAAAATAAGAGAAGAAGCCTAGCTTATTGTGACTAATACAAGGTGGCAATATAGTCACCTACAATAGTGAAGGCGGTAATTTTGCCCGTCATACTGAAGATTTTTTCTTAGAAGACATAAAAGAGATCAAAGAAAAAGAAATTTTTTTTCACAGCCTCATCATCATCTGCCTAGCCTTTTCTCAACTATGTTGGAGTCGGCTTCCAGTCTAACCGGATGCAGCTGAAAACCAGTATTTTACATGGAGCTACTGCCTATGTGACCTCCACAACCCAGTTAATACTGGGTAATACGATAATACTTGGTAAGACTGGTAGTTAAGACTTTTTGGGCCACGGACTACCTGTAACAACTGTCAAAAATGACAGCTGGGACCTTCCTTGATGAATGCAGGCAGGTGACTAAATGGCCACCCCTATATTAAAAATGGGAAGTGTTGAGTCGTATTTAAGTTACAACATATATAAAAATAGCTATGTATACATAATGTTGTTTACAAGTCGATCTTAGGTCTATACTGCAGTCTCAGCGGGGGGTCGCGGAACCGCCAACGTGTCACGTACACGAACTTTAATGTATGGTCCTTGCCTAGTAATTCGTCGTTGCATAGAATGTCTATCTGGAAAAAGAAAATATAGGTTAATATCACCTGGCATCCAAAATTGTACGTTTTTTGACCTGTTTATGTAAATGACAGATAACAGGTGTTTTTATCATATCACTTATTGGTGAATCTAGCTTTTGCTTAAATTTTTATCATAAGAGCGATCAAATTAGATCACCATAAAGGTATTCTAGTGTTTTTTTTATATCACATTGGCAAAGAGATTGAGCACCAGGCACCATCATCATACACAGCCGACTTCACCCACAGCTGGATACCTCTCTTTGTTTGTTACAAGCTGCACACTCTTGTGCCAATCTCAGCCAGGATATTGCCACAACAGCAACAATATCGCCTGCCCATCTCGCCTGCCATCAACCAACACTTCTATTTCCATTCCTAGGATACCACTAGGTCACAGCTTTAATCCTCCGTATCACCGTGTCTTGCTAGGTGTCCTGCCCAACTCCATTTGAGTTCCATAACTGTTATAAATTATAATGTCATATTATATAAAGAAGTGTAACTTACTTCTCTATACTTCTCCATGCCGCTTAAAACCTTCTTAGCTATAAACTTCTTGAGGTGCGTAATGGTAGCCTGTGCTGAGCACCGGATAAAGCTGCGCTTTAAAGTCCGCAGGGATGTTGATATGCATTCCAGGCATACATTAACCTGGAATATGAGAATATATGGATTTACAATTTGCATTAGGTTATAAAGAAAAAGCATTCTTATTTAATTCATATTTTATTTGGTTGAGCTCTTGACTCTCATAAAAAGCAACAAATGAGGCCTTTTTTTAAACATGTTAACCTTACTTTATGCCTTCATAAAGATACACCTCTATCCATGAGGAGAACAGGCAATGTGTTTTGTTTTGTTGTCTATGAACGGCCATTTACAAAAAAATGGTAAAAAACATTGTCGATCAAATCAAATCTAATAATTTATTTATTTCAATCCATTTAGCATCATATTATTATAAGCATATGTTTGCCAGTCTGCAGTAAGATATCATAAAAACACAAACCTGTTCATCTTTTCTATGGCAGTCAGTATTGTCTGGCTGCTCCGGCTCATCAGCTCCAGGTTTATCGGCAGCCAGTGCCGCATCCTTGGGGCATGGCAGGTTGCGTGCCCGGTAGAAATCACGCTCGCGTTTTATCTCATCTGAAAATAGCAGCAAGTGATTTGAGTTTGGGTACAAAAAAAAAAAAATTGTTTTTGTTTTGAGAGTTCACAAACCCATAGGATTAAATATATGAATATCGCTTGACATTACACACAGCACCATCAAATGCCACACTAAGTTACGAGGCTTGTGTCATGGATACAAGATAGTTGATTGCTTGGATATTCTTTATTTATAAATGATAGATTTATTTATAGATGTTTTAGCTGAATGACAAATTGTACCTTTTTATTTTTAAATTTCTCCTACAAGTTTATTAACCTTTACAACAGATTTAAATAGGAACTTTGAACACATTGAAAGCTTTTCAATTGAGACTTGTGTTAACTTTATCAAACATCTGTTGTGTCTATGTGAATCCTTGATTAATTAAACTTAGTTGGACACCATTATGGTACACTATTATCTATTTGACCCTTAACAGCTTACTATACTCTTATGCTAAAAGTTTCCTTATGCACTGAATAAGTTAACAGTTTCTACATCTATTTAATCATTCTCAATATTGTCTAGTGATACAGTTACTCTCCACTCACGCAACCACTCTCGTAGACCTTGCACTTACACCACAGCCAAGATAATAACTTTCCTTGTCACGATACTACTTAGGTAAAATACTTACTGTCCTGCAAGTCTGGCACTAACTTATACACTATGTCCTGCATTGTCCGGTCGAAGCTGATATACTGTAATGGGTGGGACTGGTGTATCACTATGTCGCATGTTGGACAAGTGTTATTCTCTTCCAAGTGTTTCACTAGGCAACTTTTACAAACTGAAATCACAACAAAAGAGGTTGGATTAGATTTTTGTTTTTTTTTTATAATATTTCTGTGACAGTTGGGCTGTGGTAGAGTTACTTTACCGTTGTTTTTGTTAAGTTTAAATTAAGAATATAGCGGGAAATATTGATTGGTAAGCAATTTTAATTGCCATGACACTTTGGTAAAACACATTTTGAAAAAAGTATTAGAAGTTTATCAATACAGATGCTAGATAAGATTATTGTTGGAATTAAGGTTTAGTTGCTTTATTTACTAGAAAATATAATAATACTAACACGTATGAAGACACTCAGTGACCGTGGTCGCGTCGATGAAGTAACCGCGACATATTTTGCAAGTAATGTGACTGTTTAGTTGTTTTAACTTTATCCTCCTTTCCATTGTCATCCTAAAACTACGGTGGAGTCAAAAACATTAGTGAAACTAACTTAAAACAGGTTGAAAATGAAAAAAATAGAACATAAATGCAAAGTCTACAATCAACAACTCAACACTTCAAATGCGTTTAGTTTGGTCATACGAACGACAGACAAAATGACAGAAAACGCATTTTACGTGGACTTGGTTCAAATTGTACTTAAACGTCCAAAAAAAATAAAATCGTGCTATTGATTAAGTTTATTTGTACAGTGATATTCGATAAATAGGCAATATTTAATTTAATTGTAACGTGTTCCCGTAAATCGATTATTTTATTTCAAGAATAAATAGACGAGCAATATCTAAACGTTTGAAAGCGACCTTCACAATGGCGTCTTGTAACTTGTACACATTTTTGCCATTCGATTCCATCCCTTACCTCCAAATCATAAAGTTTAAAATTGAGTTTTGCTCTTTCAAATTTCAATTACAAACCAGAGCACAGATAATGTAAATGTAATACTAATGTACCCGACCTGCGACCATACCCGACCTCGGACTCAGCCCAATGGACTACCTACAGAGTGTGAAATAATGAATGCTACTTTGTGGCGATTCTATTGTCGAAATTGATCATTCCAATCCAACTATCCATATAATTTGTTTTGGAAGAGCAAGGTTACCCTGCTCTTAAAAAGAACATTCATGTTATCCTGACAGGGTAACATCATGAATGCTATTCTAACTGCGTTAAACCTCTACAGTACGCGCAGTAAATTATTCACCCCTAAAAAGTCGCTTCCCAGCAATAATTTTTGCGTAGGGTTACTCTTATTTGATGTACAGAATGTTTGATTGGCGGCTTCGTGAAGAGTCTGTTTACACCCTGTATTGTTGGAGTTACAAGGTCGTAGCCTGTGGTCGTAGCACACGTTTCAACTCGGAAAGGGATCGTCACCGCCTCGCCTTTCCCTTTAGAGTCAAACAGGCGTCCACGTAACGTAAGCGGATCAGAAGCTCCGGCACGTCGACTCGGCTACAGCTAGGCGACGCGACGCCGCGTGTTTACGGCTCGCCGACCGCTAGTTGACGGCTAGGCGACACTAGTTCAATCATTTTGCGACCTAAATTAGCAACTCTATTTGTGATGGTTCAAACAATTCGTTTGAAATACTTTTAGAATAAAGTTCTATTCAGCTTGCACTACAAAGTGGTTGTTTTACGTCTGTCACTGCGGGCCAAATAGCGCGAAATGAGTGGTTTCGATCGATTTACAAAAAAACTATTGATTGGATTAAAAAACTTAAACACTTCATGCTAATATATTGCTTGTAGAATTACTTGCCAAAAAATCAGAATGATCGCTTGCATATTAGTGTTTTTTTTTTGTTTTAATTAAAAGATATTTTTGGAGATAAGTTCGTGGTTTTTTTTTATCGAGTTAAATTAATTGTATTATGTTTTCAAAACACTAGCTATCATGCTAGCATATATCCTGAAGAATATCTATCATATATTTTTCTGGTCTTGTTTATAGCAGCTCACATAATCGCCTTATCGATAAGTGTAGCTCACGGTTATGTCTTGGTTCACAATACGTGAGTTGGCTATCATTGCCATACTGTCAGGATGGCTGGACCAAACAAGATAATATGTAACTACATGAGACCATGTGCACTGTTTACTACCTATTTGCTACTATGAATTTTGGACTATTAAAAAACATTTGATGGACGATGAAGAGAAATTTTATATTTATTTCCATATATTATGCCAAAATATCTCGTTTATAACATACTAGCGGACGTCCCGCGGTTTCACCCGCATAGTTCCCGTTCCCGTAGAAGTACGGGGATAAAATATATCCTATGTTACTCGTGGATAATGTAGCTTTCGAATGGTGAAAGAATTTTTTAAAACAGTCCAGTAGTTTTTAAGCCTATTCATTACAACCAAACAAACAAACAAACAAACAAAGTTTTCCTCTTTATAATATTAGTGTAGACATAAAATGCAGACCGCGGGAGGGGTGTGGACGAAGAGACGTAAGCTAAGGTACGGAGAGCCGTAAGCTAGGGTACGGAGAACCCTAGATTACGGCTTCGTGAGCTTGTCCCGAGGCGAGGCGATCACGTTACGATTCCGATTAGTGTGCGTTGCAGTAGGGAGTTTCATACAAATAATACTGAACGGCTCGAGTTGATAAGGTGACGATCCCTTTTCGAGTTGATACGTGTGCTACGACCTACATTCTGACTTTCTACAGTCATCTCAGGAAACGATGGATTATTATGGATCAAAACGCGCGATCTAC
Source organism: Xestia ashworthii (assembly GCA_950022955.1). Lineage (NCBI taxonomy): Eukaryota > Metazoa > Arthropoda > Insecta > Lepidoptera > Noctuidae > Xestia > Xestia ashworthii. The sequence goes on from OX465569.1 coordinate 15,707,662, forward strand.
GTACACAACCAGTATCGTAATGTCCATTTCAACCACGCGGACAACTCATAATATTTGATGAAACTTTGCCAGGAATTAGTCGTAATTTGTTACTTTACACACCTCTTTTCTTGAATTTGTCCCAAAAAAAACCAAGACGCTATGACAAAGAATAGTTGGCCGCTAGAACCGCCACTTGCCGTAGTCACCGCCCGTGATTACACAGAAACTATATAATGCAGATAGACGAATGATACATCAAAAGAAAGGTCTTACTTTGTTTAATTTGTCCCAAAAATAAAAAACGTCAAAACGTAAATAAACAAAAAGTTATGCAATGTTTAGTACCGGTATCGTTCTGGAATAGGCCTTTAAAACCGGAAACTGAGCATTTCTTAATAAAACAAAACACAATTTGTATTCAAATTTATATTATTGTACACACTTCTTTATCACAAAACACTATGTATTTTATTTTTCTTTTCATTTACAATAGATTTACAACACAATATTTATTAAAATGGTAACTTATTCTAATTTGATTGACGCACGGAGCACAATGATACAGTCCTTTCATACTTATTTAACCTTTGACAGCACCAAAACCAAGCTGAATAGCAACCATACTCCAATGAGAATAAGGCTCACTTTGATTTTGTCTGGCGAATAACATGTCGAAGACACAGACGAACAGTATGAGAGAGAGAGAGCGAGTGACGAAAAACGGATATCATTTCTTATTTGGGGTCCACCATATTGACCCGGACTGTAATAACGAATCGATTGACACCTCATACATTAAAATCAGCCCAGAAGTTTAGGCGCTACGGTGGTAAAATGATACTAACATACATACATAGTCTACTAAAATCGTAACCCTTCCTTTCGGCCAACTAATCGGGTAATAAATTATTGTGAAAGGAATAGCAAAACTAAAAAAAGGAATTTTTACAATGGGCACACTAAGTTGCCTAGCGTGAAATACAGCAATTAGATAAATTATTAGGTTATTTTACCACTGCGCAGCTACCAAAGTATGAAATAAATAATAAGCATGATTAATAAACACTTAATTAAAATATAATAAATAACACACAGATTTCCTAAATGAATAAATAATTTGCCGAGATCGAAATAGGACGAATTTGTTTGGCTAAACTTCAAACAAATAAGTTACATGTGGACTTCCTCTAATTTAGCAGCTCTATTTTGGAACTATTTTCCGTGATTTTGTAGGAAGTTACTTCACAGCGAGCAATCAAGTAGTTGTTGAGAGTTAAAATGACAAAAGCGGTCATTAACCCTTAATTGTATTTGTTATAGTTTTGAACTTTGAAAACCAAAAATAAGCCTGTCTAAGGCTTGAATCATCGTCTATCGTGATCTTGAATATTATTTCTAATGAAAAACGACCAAAAGAGATATTAGGGAAGGGGCAATGACCGCTTTTGTCATCTTAACTGGCACCAACTATATACAGAACCAGTTTATGCGTATCTCTCATTGTACGGGAAATCTATACAAAGCAAGAGCCATTTTGTACTGAAAGTGTATACCTTGAAGTTTCGCAGTGTTTACCTATTTTCCACATGTTACTACTTCCTTGAAGTTGAGTATTCAGATCTCTAATAATTTATGACAAAAGGTCAAGTATTAAGATTCTACATTCCTAGCGCACTTGGTGATGTCATTGTGTACTCTTTCGACATTTAGCATAGCTAATCTAATCTTAATGGCCGCTCTGTAAGCGCTACCTTGCGGATTTTACATTTTTGTTAGCTCGCAAAATTCAAAACTTTTACGTTTTTTGCAATTTGCACCTTTGGCTTTGAAAAAAATCTGTAATTATATACGTTTATATTTAGATGATTATAATTCTGTAACTATAATATATACTTTTTACAGTCGCGAATGATATTCTTCATACATCCTACCACTGTCCTGTAAATTGCAAAAAAACGTTAGAAAAAATGAATTTCGCGGGCCACCTTGACGCTTTAACCTTCATCATCATCGTCATTTCAGCCGAAAGACGTCCACTGCTGGACATAGGCCTCCCCAAGTGCTTTCACCTTAACCCATACAATTATGAAGTACGAGTACCTCGGTCTTTCATCAAAATTGGAAAAAAAAATCGCTCTTAAATCTTGCTTAGATTATAATGGGTTTAATTGTAAAAGTACCCTAAACGAAGCCATTTGTTTTCCCCGCGATAATTGTTAATTCAAACTAAACCATACCTAAAAACCTTCTGGTTACGTGTCAAAGTTCTAACATTTTCACAAGTTTTTTTTTAATACATGTATTAATACGTGGCAGATTATAGCCCATTCCCTCTCATTGAGAGGAGGCCGTACCCCAGCAGTGGGAACATTATAGGCTGATGATGATGATTATGATGATTAATGTTCCATGTAACTTTTCTTCAAATATCTCCACGAACCCCGTACTATTCAATGCACCCATCAGCACAATGTGTAGAGTGCCTTAGAGTGCCTTCACATTACGTCGCAAGTAGTGCGGCAGCAGCGCGACAGACGCGCTGTTCACAGGCGGCTAATTCCATACTAAAAAGAGCAGCGCGACACGTGATTGTCCATACTGGACGGCACAGTGCGGCAGCCGCGTGCTGTCAGTCGACTTCGAGCCAGTGTTGCAATCATACGTACCACCACCCTTAGTCGCGCGGCTGTATTTGTAATGAGAAGGCATCCGCTGCTATTGCGTGGCTGCCGCGCTGCTGCCGCACTGCTTGCGACGTAATGTGAAGGCGCCCTTAAATTGAGTCGTACCGTAAAACGTGATTTTTCACCCAAAAAATACGCCATATCCCAGTAGTTCCCTAATGGGACTACTGGGATTTTTTTCTCCCAGTAGTTCCACGGAACTAGAAAACTTTTTCACCTAATCCCATTAGTTCCATTACGTACAGTTGAATTGTAAACGGATAATAGTCACGCAGACTACCAGGAGGCCAGAAACATAAAAGAGGTATTGTATATTGTTAATAGGAATCTAACACTTCTTCATGATTCTGGTCTCCTGGTAGTTTGTGAGACTTTACTATGCTTGTTTCTCATCTCCTAAATTGTCTTGGCTTTCTTTTCTTTTATTTTAGTTAGAGTGTTACCTGTCGGGATATTTTCTCCCAATGGGTAACAGTGTGACCAACATGGTGTAACTGAACGGCTACATGGTGTCCTGACTGTACCTATTAACCAAACTCGACGTAACGGTATTCGAAAGCATAAAAATGCAATATTTTGCAAATTCAATAAACTCTCAGACTCGTTGTAAAGGAATTCGTTATATAGGGAACCAATCGTATTTGATTATTACCTCCATCGATTAAACTGTACCGGAACTACTGAGACTAACTTTATCTTGTATAAACAGAATGCCAGTTCCATGGAACTACTGGGAGAAAAAAAAACCCAGTAGTCCCATACTGGAACTAGACACTGGAACTACTGGGATACGGCGAAAAAATAGGCGTTTCCTTGGAATAATATTTCGCGGAGTTAGGTACTTAGTTTGATGTACAGAACGCTTGGTCGACGGCTTCGTGAGGGTCCGTTTACACCCTGTACATAATCGTGCTCGGGACTGTACTCCTAATACTCGCTCTGATTGGTTAACAGGCAAGATATCAGAGGTAGGTATACCACAACTTCAGAGCGGACATTAGGTTTTTCGCGAGTTGTTCATGCACTTACAGTCGCAGTTTCACAAGTGATATAAAAATATTTTTATAAAGGGAAAATATTATCATGCGTGTCGTGCATCTCGTCATTAAAAAAAAAATTGCAACATTCATTGGAACACAGTCGTTAAATATAAATTCTAGCATCATAAAATTAACTAATGAGATTTTATTTTGATTAGAGTCATATTTTCCATGTTTTTTTTTATTTTATTCTTCTATTCAATAAACAGCCAGGCCATGCTAAAAGGCCAGGGTTTTAAAACATGAGATAATTCTACCTGTTGTGTCTTTTTTTTGTCAGTATCATTGGAAGAAACACACTACCGGATACACGTCATTAATTTAGCAGCCTGTAATATTTAAATTCATAAAAAAACCAACCCCGTTTAGGTTTACAATGAGCTTGTTAATAAATAACTAGAGGCCTCCCTTTCATAAGCTTTCTATTGTTTTGAATGCGAGAAAAATGGATCTTAGTTTTTTTTTCTAAAGCTGACACCCACGAAAATTCTTAAAACGAAAACCTGACAAATTGAGGTAGTTTCACGTTAAAATAAACGTTCCAACTCACACACTTCCCTACGAACCTTCACACTTGACATCCGTACTCATATTCTGTCCAATCTTCTGTATCGTATTGTCTAACATACTAAAAACATTTTTAATTTCTGGCAACACTACTTTATAATGATCAGACGAAGGCACAGGTGCGTTAGGTTTAGCGTGATCTCTTTTAAAATGGCGACTCAAATGACTAGTTTGTGTGAATTTTCTATCGCATATTTTGCACTGATATTTTTTTTCCCCTGTATGGACAACCCTGTGTTGTTTTAGGGCTGAAGACGTGTAGAAAGTCTTCCCACACTCGCAGTGGTAGTCACGTTGCCCTTTATGCCTTTTTAGGTGGACGTTGTAGGCACTGCAGGTTACGAAGCCGCGTTGACATTCTTTGCAGTTGTATCTGGAATTAAGACAAATATTTGAATCGCTTATACTTTAATATTATAAAGCTGAAGAGTTTGTTTGAACGCGCTAATCTCAGGAACTACTGGTTTGAATTGAAAAAATATTTTTGTGTTTGATAGTCCATTTATCGAGGAAGGCTTAAGGCTATTTAACATCACGCTATGGTCATTAGGGGCGGAGCATGAATGAAAAATGTTGCAAAAAGGGTTTTTTTTTTCTTTGGTTTTTCTCTTATATTTGACGCAGACGAGGTTGCGTGGGTCAGCTAGTTAACAATAAGAGTAATTTTCGATTTGAATGAATACTTATTTTAATTCAATAAATGTAGAATTTAAGCTCGTTTGGTGAGCAGAGAATGCAATCTCGAGTCGAACTTGTTTTTTTATTTAAGTTTTTAAGGGGCCGGCGGAGCATGCGTTTTTCATACAAACGTACTTAATGCCAAAATAATATGATAATCAAACATATTCATAAGATAGTGTGTATATATTTCGATTGGTTTACAGAATATCTATGTTCCCAAATAAATATTTTGAAATGACAATGGTCTACAGACGAGATAAGAGGAATTTAAAATTTCTATAGAAAATTTATTTTTCTCATAACTCTTGTTTAAATCAGTGTACATTCAAAACATGTGTTTGGGAATCTATATATTCTGTAATCCAATCGAAATAAATACACACTACCTTAAGAATATGTTTGATATACAAATTATTTTGGTATTACGTTTGTATGAACTTCGCATGCTCCGCAGGCCTTTTAATGTATGATTTTTACTCTTTTTTCTCTACGACCCCCATACTATTCAATCCATCCATCAGCACAATGTTTTAAGTGCGTTACATTGAGTTCTACCACAAAACATAATTTTTCACCCTAAAAACAAGTTGTTTCCCAGCAATATTTTTTGCGTAAAGTTACTTAGTTTGATGTACAGAATGCTTGGTTGACGGCTTCGTGATGAGGTGGTTTACACCCTGTATACAATACAACTTACCTAACTTCCTTATTATGTATCCTAACATGTATAGACAAGTTTCCTGAGGTCGCAAAGGTCTTGGTGCAGAGGTGACAAGAGTATGGCTTTTCACCGTTGTGGATCCGCTGGTGAACCTTCAACTCTGCTTTTATTGGGAAACCTAAAACATCCAGAATACACGGTTAAATAAAAAACCGTCCAAGTGCGAATCGTCGACATCTGATCTTTCGGCTGAAATGATCCACTAGGCGATCACTGCTTCTGCTGCTTTACTTATGGTAGTAGTAAAAAATGTGGAGGTATCGGTCGATACTTCGATGCCTATTCTTCTATTCTCCAGGGACACAGAATATCTTAATGATTTCCACACATCAAAAAACGGTAAAATGTAGGCAGTTCTGTGTTAATATCTATTATAAGTAGCTTGCTAGCTTTTTAGCTTTAATTCCCAAGTAGCGTTCAGCGAATTGGACGACATTTTAAAATCAACCAAAATTCCGCTATGTCTAAAGTCCTGCCTCTAAAACCAGTGTGTCCTGCCCACAATGACGTACGGTGCTGAAACATGGACGCTCACGCAGGAGGCTGTGTACAGACTGAGAGTTGCACAGAGAGCCATGGAGCGTTCCACGCTCTACATAAAGCTGATAGATCGAGTTCCTAACGTCGAAATCCGAAAACGAACAAGTTCTCGATATTGGAAATCGCGTTACGGAACTCAAATGAAGTTGGGCAGGACACCTCACGGCGCAGTGATGACAGGTGGCTGTCACCGAATGGTGTCCAAGAACTGGAAAAAGGAACGAGGGTCGTCCGGCAGCTAGATGGGCAGACGACATAGTTGCCGTCGGGGAAATAACCTGGATGAGGCTGGCGCAGGACCGTGGAGATTGGCAGAAGAAAAGAGAGGACTATACCCAGCAGTGGGTGAGTTCGGCCTGTGGATGATGATGATGATGATGAACTTACCTTTCCCACAAACTTGACATAAATACGGCTTGTCTCCTTTATGTCGCTTCATATGTATGGATAGCTGCGCGCTCTGCACAAACGTTTTGAAACAAATCTCACAGCTGTACAGTTTTTCCCCTGGAACAAAACGTTGTCTCATTTCATTATGCTTTTACGAATATAATGGAGCTAAATGCAAAGGTAGGTCGCTGACAATCAGCCGATCGTGGGCCTTGTCAGAAGGCCTTAAGTCACCCAAAGGGCAATGGAGAGGGCTATGCTCGGAGTTTCCTTGCGTGATCGAATCAGAAATGAAGACATCCGCAAGAGAACAAAGGTTACCGACGTAGTCCGAATAATTACCAAACTTGAGAGTCCTATTACAATTTTTTTGCAAATTTTTGATTTTTACGTCCTCGTTCAAATTATTTCGCTCGGCGTACACGAGTGGATTGTTATTGACGAAAATTTTGTGTCCAGGTCCTTCCTCGTCCAGCGCTCGCGTCAGAATGACTTAAACTGAGGAGCGAGCTGAATTGACGCAGAATTTCTCGTATTTGATTAAATTGAGTTTATTTGGAATACGAGTATATTAGCCGCGGAATCAAGACATGTATGGCTTAAATTAGGCTTTCTTTACGATTTCTTTTTTGTGAAAACTCAAGGAATACAACGAAATTCTAGAACTCCAACATTCAAGTAAAACATTCAACTTATCTTTTAGTAATTTTTGCTTTTATAAGAATTGAATGTAACTATGTGAATTTGAGCATCAAACTTGCATCGCCAAACTGAGTTCGTAAAATAATTACACGGAAAGAAATATGAAAGTGTGTAACTCCAACATTCAAGAAAGAGAATGACACTATCGTTATTCATAAGCAAATAATTAATAGTAGGGACTAAACGAAGCCATAATATACCCGGCGAGGGAGTCAAACCACGCGGCTAGCAACAGATCCATTGCACATACTTTTCAAAATCAACGATGCACAAAAACAACAATAATTTTTCTCGCGTTGAAGAGTTCATTTGCTTTTTTTTCTTGTAAGCCAATTCCAAATTTAAATAAAACCTTTGATCAGTTACTCTTTTGTTACCATGTTTCAGAACAAAAGATCGTTCGATTTTTAAATTTACTCCCTAGGGAATAAATGGTCACTTTAATCCCGCTTTGTAGGGCTATATTGGCGTACTTTTAGAGCATGAGAAGTGAAAAATATTTTACTGTTGCTGAAAATTACAGTGTCAAAAATCATGAATTTGCGTAAAAAGTGTAATAGGACTCTTAAGTGGCAGTGGGCAGAGCACATTGCTCGCAGAACGGATGGCCTAGGGCCGAAAAGTTCAAGAGTGGCGACCGAGAACTGGAAGACGTTGGGTTCGACGACCTCGCACTAGGTGGACCTATGACCTAGTGAAGGTTGCGGAAATCCGCTGGATGCGAGTCGAACGCGGGACCAGTCAATATGACGACTAGACATGAGTGCCAGTCTAGATATAGTTAACTTCAAACTATATGGCGGCTAGTCACTCTGTAATTGTTATAGACTCACCTTTGTGCATACGTATATGGTTGACGAGTCCAGTTCTTCTGCCAAACTGTTTGGGACAGTATGTGCAGTGATACGGTGTCTCGCCAGTATGTACCTTCTTATGTTGAAATAATGCACTGTGACCTCTGCAAAAATGGTTACAGGTTGTTCAATAAACAAGGTAAATTAAAGCTGGTGAAACTTTCCGGATGTGATAGCTATCAATATTAAAATAAAAACGATAAAAAAAATATCTTTGTCATCTGCATAGCCTTTTCTCAACTATCTTAGGGTCGGCTGCCAGTCCAATTGGATGCAGCTGAATTCCAGTAAATTACATGAAACAACTGCCTTATATCTGGAAGTCCACAAAGAATACTATCATCTGCCTAGCCTTTTCCCAACAACGTTGGGGTCGCCTTCCAGTCTAACCGGATGCAGCTGAATACCAGTATTTTACATGGAGCAACTGAATATCCTCCACAAGCCAGTTAAACTGGGTTATACAAAACCACTTGGTAAGACTGGTTGTCAGACTTTTTGAACCACGTTCAGTCAGTTTAAAGACTGACAACGATGGACAAATGACAGCCAGGGTCAACACCTTAACGTGCTTTCCGAGGCACGGAGGAAACTTGGTATGTAAGGGTTACCCATCCACAGACCAACCTAGGCAAGCTTAACCTAAAGATCGACCAGAGCGGCTGTTATTATTTAGCCACAAGCTCCTGAATGTTCACAAAAAAATACTTTCAAAAAAATTTAACTCTTATTTTCAATTACGACTATGCGCAGCCGCGAAGAAAATAAAACATTTTTTTTTTTACATTAACACACAGCGCCACCTAGTGCCACACTAAGCAAAGCTTGTGTCGTGGACACTAGATAGTTGATATACTACATATTATATACTTTTTTGTTTGTAAATACATACTTATCATACATATAAACATCCATGAACTTCTATGAAAGTAAAAAAAAGATAACTGAATGGATACAAACCCTTACCTACGATGATACCGAAACACTTCTGAAACCTTGACACATACAGGCATTCACACACTCACTCACTCACTCACTCACCTACTCACTCACTCACTCACTCACTCACTCACACACAAACCAACTCACACACATATTTAATTTATTGTAAGTTAGTCTTAATTTAATCTAATTTAACTTAACTTGTAATTTAAATTGTTTTAGCATGAATATGATACGATTCGCTCTTTATTTAACACGACTTGCTATGGAAGAGCGGACTCTCCTAACACAGGCACTATCTGCCTAAAAGGACTCAAAATTTTTGTTAATACCTACACTTGTTATACCAATAAACTATTTTTATTTATTATTTTTTTATGACTCGGAAACAAGTGTCTATGCTCATCACACAAACATTTGCTCCTACCGGGATTCGAACCCAGGACCCTAAGAACGTAAGGCAGCGTCACTACCACTATGCCATTCGGGTCGTCGTTACTTATAGTAGTTTTTTTCCGATAATTTAACCTTTTGACCGCCACAGCATAAACGCTCGCGCGTGCCCTCCACGCCAAGCCACAATTTCATCTACTATTTTGTCACATATTTGTGTCGTTTGGCGTACAGGCCACGCACTTGCTTGTCACGTATATGTGACAATGGCGTCCAAAAGGTTAATTGCTACTGCTGGGCAAACAGGACAGTTTTGCTAGGTTTCGTTTTCAAAAGCCACTTATTGCATTACAAAGGCATTCTTACCTAAAAGTAGCAGGACATTCAGGACATAGATATGGCCTGAGATCTGTATGACACAGCTTGTGAGCCTTGAGATTACTCTTAGTGCTAAGGAACTTGCCGCAGATGTCGCACTGATGCGGCAGCTTGCTTTCCGGTATATGCGGGACTTCGCCTTCTAGGTAGACTGGAATTAAAGAGATAGAATTAATAATAATAAGATCTTGCATGAATATACCACACAAATTGGTGGATCTCATGAGTTATGGGTATTTAGATATAATTTGTTTAAAAAGCTTTACTAATTTTTATAACATAATATTTTAAAGAAAACATGTCGATTTCGGAGAAAAAACAGCCAGGCTGAAATGGGAGTGGGCTGGCCACGTAGCAAGAATGCACCCGGAGATATGGGCAAAAATCGTCACTCACTGGACGCCTGACGGAGTGAATCGCCGTCGAGGTAGACCGCGACGAAGGTGGTGTGACGATCTGATCTTGTTTGCGGGGCGAACATGGCCAGATATCGCACAAGATAGAGAGGTTCGGAAGAAAAAAGGGGAGGCCTTTGCCCAGCAGTGGGACACATGATAGGCTAAGAAAAAAAAACGAAGCCGCGGGCATAAGCTAGTTGAAATATAAAATGAATGAAGTTCATGTAAATAGATTCTACCTTCTAAATACACCAAATAAAATGAATTATTAAAAAAAAATGACGTAAGTACCTTTTTTCTTTCTACCTCTTTTCTTTTTAGGCTTTTCCTCCGTTTTTTCAATTTCTGCAAATAAATGAAATATTAATTCAAAAACTTTATTGGCTGGATACACTAACTGGTACTATTATGCAAATAACAGCATCACAGAACACATTTGCTCATAGCCTTAGGGCTGATTGCAAATGCATGAAGAGAAAAACAAAAAACAAAAAATGCAAATAACATGAAATAGGGTATAATATCGACGCCTCCCACACATAAGGTCGAAATGCTACAAAATATTTTTTCCAGGATAGCATTTTATGTATATGTTAATGATAATATTTATTTAGGAGCATTTAAATGTTACGACTATTATCTATTAAAAAACTCATTATTTATTTTAAAAATGTTAAAATGTTGGTTTTTCTATTATGTAATAAGTACTATACTTTTTAGGATGGTTGTATTGGCACAATAAACTAATTTAGTTAAAATAGTGTTCCAACCTTCTGCGTGGGAGGCATCAACATGTAGAGAAAAAGTTACCAGATTTTTTTATTTTAATTTCTCCTAACAGCACATTGTCATCATCAGCATCCCAGCAACTGTCATTACCATCATCATTTAGTAATGGTTCTGAAATCCATAAACATAAGTATCTTTGTTTACATTGTCTTTAAAAGATGGTTTCTTTGAGAGAAATTAGTAAACATGCACCTACTTTGAAAAGCTGTAACTACATAAGGCAGTACTTGTGGTTTTTTTGTTTATTACCTGTAGGTATGTCAAACTTTTTTATAGACTGTACTAACATTATGGTTATTAACAGCTGCAGTTTAATTAAACCTTTATACATAGGGGCATTTAATCATACCTTTACCTTAAACCAATGCATCAACTCTAATGTAAACTGAAAATAAAGCACCACTTGCCTAGTTTAATTTCCTTAATATCTTCTTGATTATTTTCATCTTGCGTCGTCAGTAGTTCCTCGTCCGCTTCATGACTATTCTCCAATTTTAAATCATCAAATTTAAGTTCATCTTTGATCAAGTCGTCAGAACAACCATTTTTTCTACAGTCCACCTTTGGCGGGTTTTCTAACCAACATTTTAGCTTTTTATCACTCTCTTCGCATTGTAGATTAAAGGCGTACGTACGTCTAAGCTGTCGGCTACATTCTTTACAAATTAAACGAGGTAGACGATCTCCTATTTGTGGCTGAAAATAGAAATCATAACAACTACATTATTCTCAACTGTCAAGCCTTTTATCGGTTTACGAGTAGGATTTAATATTAGGTACCTTCAACTTAGTGCAGTTTAGCAACATATCACTATATAAAGTATTGTTTTTCACATAATAACTGGTGTAAATATCGTATGTTATTTTATTTTCTACGAGACATATTCGACATATTTTTGTAAAGTCTAATGCCATTGTTGGGATCAGATGTCTGTATTTATTTGAAATAAACTATGAAAATTTAGATTTAAAGGGTATTATACAAATATAATTGCATTTTTAATGAAAAGAATAAACAGTTCCTTCGTCGATTTCTGAAATTCTGATACAAACAAATAAATGTTATGTCAATGTCAAAATGACATAAGCAAAAAGATGACAAAGCGGCACGTTTAGTTTATTTTTCAAAAGACGGCCCAGTTTTATTCGATTCTAATGCCAAGCGGGAAAATTTAAACAGCCTTGTTTAATCAAAATATGCTTTGGTTTACAAGAGATAGGCCAATGAACAGGATCGGGTGACGTGGTGGCACTTGATTAACTTGTGGTAATGAAAATACATTATACTAGGCATACTAGCTGGCCCACGCAACTTCGTCTGCGTCACTTAAGAGAGAAAAGCTCGCAAATTGAATAAACTTCCCCCGTTTCTGCAACATTTTTCTTTTTACTCCAATCCTATTGGTCGTAGCGTGATGTTTAATAATTGTAATTATTGTCAGCAAGTTGCAACAAATTTTATTACTTACTTAGATTTTTTACAACAGGTGTATTAAGTTTTGCAAAAAAGATACTGATACAACAGATACTGATATCGCCAGACTTATGTGTGAAGTATGATCTACTTATTGTACCTTCTTGTTCTTTATTGTACTAAGATTTATTAAAAGCTAATATAAAATGCTTCAGTTTTGTTCCTTCACATTATGCTATGTCATAATATTAAAAAAAATATGATTAATCTATATTTAAAAAAGAAAGTCGTGTTAGTTACACTATTTATAACTCAAGAACGGCTGAACCGATTTGGCTGAAAATTGGTGGAGAGGTAACAGAACCGGGAGACGGACATAGGATACTTATTTTGCTGTTTTTTTTTTTTTAATTTCTGCAGGTAAGATCCTTCTAATTTATGATAGCCTGGTACTTCGAGACAAATCTATATATATAAAAGAAAGTCGTGTTAGTTACACTATTTATAACTCAAGAACGGCTGAACCGATTTGGCTGAAAATTGGTGGAGAGGTAGCTTAGAATCGGGAGACGGACATAGGATACTCATTTTGTTTTGTTTATATTTTTTTGTCGTAGGGTATTGGGTAGGTAGGGGTAGGTGGTAGGTAGGTAGTTGGTAGGTAGGTTGTAGTGGGTAGGTGGTAGGGGTAGGTAATGGGTAGGTGGTAGGTAGGTAGTGGGTAGTTAGTATGTTGGTATTGAGTAGGTGGTAGGTAGGTAGTGGGTAGGTGGTAGATAGTAGGTCAATTCGAATTAAAAAATCATAGTTGACAGGACAACATCTGTCGAGTCGGCTAGTCTACATCTACACTAATATTATAAAGAGGAAAACTTTGTTTGTTTGTTTGTTTGGTTGTAATGAATAGGCTTAAAAACTACTGGACCGTTTTTAAAAATTCTTTCACCATTCGAAAGCTACATTATCCACGAGTAACATAGGATATATTTTATCCCCGTACTCCCACGGGAACGGGAACTATGTGCGGGTGAAACCGCGGGACGTCCGCTAGTTATTAATAAAATACTGAATTATTATTAATTATTTATTATAAATTATGTGAATAAAATATTATATTAATTCCTAATTAATACATGTGAATAAAATAGACATTGTTCAAATTTATTTCTGGCATGCCAAGATAATATACATTATTTATTTGTAGATTTTTATCAGATGGGAATGCGGATCATTTATAGGGGATGAAATTCAATGGGGAAGACCATTAATTGTAAGGTGATCTGACCAATTAGGTCAAGGTATTTTGAAATATGAAATGACTTTCCTTGATTTTCAACCAATGATGATGCTTGGAACCTGGTATGCTAGCGCCATTAGTTCCACAGTTGCCATCCCCATTAGAACCTCATAATACCCCTCAACAATAAGTTTCTATAATGCTTTTATGTCAGACTGTTATGCCTCATGCCAACAGTCCGACATATCTAAGGCCTAGAAAAAGACTCCGACAGAACTCCTAGTTTAGTCTTAGGCTTTGTTCAACTCCACTATATGTACATGTACACTATTATGTCATCATCATCATCTCAGCCGAAAGACGTCCACTGCTGGACATAGGCCTCCCCCAAGTCTCGCCACATTGACCGGTTCCTTGCGACTCGCATCCAACGGATTCCCGCAACCTTCACCAGGTCATCGGTCCACCTAGTGGGAGGTCTTTCTACTAATTTTAACTGTGTACTATTATGTACACAGCTAAAATTACGGATGCAATCTTTTTTTCCCGAACCATTCAGTCATGTCAGGTAGTAACCCCTTCTTCATATTTAACCTAATTGGTTAAATATAAAGAAGATTTTACTACCTGACAAACCAACCACATGAATGTTACAGAATATTTACATACTGCAATTTCAATTCATAATTTCTTTCAAGATCTAACTTTGACTCCAAGAGGAAGAGGGTATATACCACCAATCATACAACTTCAAGTCTATCCTTTCAATACTCAAAATCCATGCTCAGACTTGGAGTTGCAGACACCAACCATATAAATATGAGTATATTTTACAACTTCGGATATAATTTGGCAATTGAGTACATATTGGCATTGCACATTCTAACGAATCATTTTGTGTGCGATTTGAATTATTTGATATGCTTAGTGCTACTATTTTTCTACTAAAAGATTACTTATTACAAAAATGAAAACGCAAGGAATTATATTATGTATTAAAAACATCACCTATTTCAGAGTGCTGGTTAACAACGTAATTTTACAAGAAGTAAAAAAAAACATGTTTCTACAACATCAATGTACAACTGCATTTATATACAATTGAGAATTCACTGTAACAGTGTTCCTGAAGAAATTATTCAACAGTTCAGATTTAATCTTCATAGTTTAACTCTTCGGCCACAAATTATCTGACAGACAACAACCACAGAAAGTTCTTCTCACTCTCTTCGCATTCCAAATGGAACTCGTACATTTCTTCAAGGTGCTTAACACAGTTTCTGCATAGGTAAGGTGGAAGACCATCTTTTGGATGCAGCTGGAAAGAAATTGAGACAGTTATTTCTGGAAAGAATCATGCATACAAAAACAAATCAAGCCTGTTATTCAAGAAGGGTTAGTAAGAGACAAGGGCTATTTGAGGTACGGGCAGGGGAGGGCAGCTGGCCCCCCTTAGAAGATGCAGAAATGCTCACAAACTGTAAAGTAATATCAAGTAGGTAGCCTATTAATAAACAAAAACAAAGTAGATTCTATCGACACGCGAATTTTATAAGATTGTACTAATGAATGATTGAATTTAGATTTGTTTTTCATTTTTAACGAAATCTATCCCATTGCTCATGCTGCATTTATCTTAGAATATTCTTGGTTTGTCTACGCCTGCCCCCCTCCCCCTTAACAAAATCCTAGCCTAAAAGGGTGTACCCTTGGGTTGCAAAGCGCTATTGCTGAGCATGAAGCCTTGGGTTTGATTCCCAGGTTGGACAAAGTATTACACTTCCCCAGTTCTGAAGCCATAGCAATTTAGGGCCACCAACAGGATGAATGAAAGGCAATTGTGGCTAAGATGAGAATAGCCAGCCCTCTAAAGCAGCGGTCGGCAACACGTGGCCCGCGGACGTCTTGCTTGCGGCCCGTGAATGTTTTGTAAATTTATAAATATCAAAATAAATGCATGTATGAACCGTGATCGACCGTATAGTGTGGATTGTGTGAGAAGTCGACATTTTTTCCATAGAATTTTCGGGAGGGAATTACTCCACTGTTTGACACAGTATATCCAAAGTTAAACATGTTATAGAGTTGTCTTATTATTAATTTTGTCTGTGCAGAAACAGAATAGTAAAATACATATAAAGCCAGTTAAAAGTTACTAAAGATTCGTTTTTATTGCCAATTTTAACGCAATTTTGGGCGTAAATTAGTAAGAAAAGAACTGATGAGTGAGTGGCACTGATGACAGAAAAGTTATGTGGTAGCCGGTTGACGTGGTATGGGTATGTGATGCAAAGGAATGAGAAAACTTTTGAGTATGAATTTAGATGGCTATAAGAGTAGAGGGAGACCAAACAAACGATAAATGGACTGTGTGAAGGATGATATGGCTAGAAAGGAGGTGATTGCTAAGATGACGAGTAATAGAGAAATAAGGAAGAAGAAGAAGGGCAGGAGAATGACAATGTGTTTTTAGAAAAAAAATATTTATATGAAAACTATGATGCAAACAGCAGTCGCTATGCACAATATAATCAGAAAATGAAATACCAAATATAGTTCAGAAGACATAGAATATATTTCATTAACTGTCAGCAAGTAGACACAATAGTTAAACATTGGTGTCTGACCGCTACAGTCAGGCTTGACAGATCAAGGGATTTACAGGTTATTCGGAAACAAACATAGTATGTTTGCTCATAATATTTTAAGCCTATAACGTTCTTACTGCTGGGCATAGGCAGGCGGCTATGCTTCCTCCTGCTATGGGTCTAACATACGAATATGAAAATAAAGTAACAGATAAGTTATAGAATAGTCATCATCATCAATCATATTCTACCTGCCCCTGTCCCATGTCACTAAACTAGAGATCGGCGCAATGCGGTTTAAATGATAGATTAACGAATCTATGTGTACAATATTTAGTTATATATTATTTACCTCAACTTTAGTGCAGTATGCCAGCATATCACAATATAAGGTTTGCCTAAACACGTAATAAGTGAGGAAAATATCGCAATATCGCACATTTCTGCGGAGGCAAATGCGACATATTTTTCTATTTGCGGGCCACACAATTGCTGACTCCATAATTGTAAATACTGTTTGTCCGTGGATTAAATAATGTACTATGTAATCTGTATTCGTTAGTTAAGACTGGTGGTACAATTATTTCCGTGAAATAGTACGGAATTACGAGTAATCAAAACAAATAAACTGTACACAAATATTACACAAAACATTACATTAGGTATTGATTAGATCCCGTATATTGTACTCTGTGGTATTGACAAACTGATGCCGCTGTCAGTGTCAGATGGTTCGTGGTTCGTCATAAAAAATAAAAAATGTTGTATTCAATTATTATTATGTTGTAACATTACTTTGTTACCAAATTATGCATTTAGTAGCAGCTGATATTGTGTTTATACGTCTGTGGAAATTACAAAGAGACGCTCTAGTTGTTTATATTTTGTGAAATCATTTTATTACTCAAGTAAACAAGAAAACTAATTAAAATTATAATTTCTTTATTCATTCACATGCATGACGAATGACTGTGCCCACCACTAACCTCTGCTTGTACTTTTTGTTTCCTAAACCCATAAACCTATTATGACTATTTATGACAAAGGTCTCAACATGTTTGGTTTTCCCTAATTGTTGGGGTCGGCTTCTAGTCTAACCGGATACAACTGAATACCAGTATTTTACATGGAGATACTGCCTATGTGACTCCACAACCCAGAAAGTGCTATGATACTTACGTATTCATACACGCTTGTGGTGATGAGAATAATCGCGGTAATATCCATCTCCAGAGTTACTTACTCTATGTTCGACTGGCATGATGAGAGATACAACAAAATAAAATGAGGGCTTAAAACGTTCTTTAGCCAGTCGGAATAAAGTAATGCAAATGGATTGTAGAATGCAAGGCTTATATGAATGCTCCGGGACGCGGACGTCACTATTTCAAAAAAAAAAAAAAATACTCTCTGGTCTGGGGTCATTGGCCAGGGTGAAACGTAAACGTAGTGATTATATACTCTGTGATTATATACTCTGTGGTGAAACGCGGCAACGTTTGATTCTCAATAGAAATATAATATTTTGTTATGTACAGATATTCTATACTAATTTAGAGATACTAACTTATGTACTAATTCCAAGCCCTAACCTGCAACCGTGCAACCCTGCAAACGAATTACGAAGTGTGGTAAGTTGGTGACTCAAGGACTGGGTACTGAACCAATCAGTTGTGCATTTGCGATACGTGGACTGTTGCTTTGTTTATCGGCCTACAACAGCGGAGCAACATTCACTACTTATGAAATGTTTTGATAACTTTCAGCATCGGAGTGAGTGAGGGTAGAGTGGAGCACGTTTTTGCAAAAGAATCTGAAAAAACCTCGTCGATTGGCACGCCAAACCTTATATAGGTAAGGTTAGCTTGCACTAAACCTTAGTAGTAACTAATTCTATTTGTTTCGCGCTCTAAAAACTGAGAAAGTTTGATTATTTCTTTAAGGAGTTCTCAAAACAAATATCACAACTTTTCCTGTATACGTAAAACACTCAAATACAAGAAAAAAATTAAGGATAGCCCTCTCAAATGGGGCCCTCGTAAGACGCAAAAGCTAGCTTGGTTTGATTTGCACTCCGCTCCGCTTAGTTCGTACAGAATATTTTAATAATAAAGTGGGAAGATTTGTAACTCCAACCTCGTTAAGTGGGAGACACTGGAATAATACAGCAGCGGGTGTGGGTGGAGCTTAGCGCTGCCACTCAGGGCGACGATGCGGTGGGCTTGACGAGGTTTTGGGCTCATAAAATATAAAATTGTCGCGTCAGCTACACGAAGACGAATTTAAATAAATGAATACTTAGTTCAGTATTTTATTATTTTTTTTAATTTACTTATTTTTATTTTTTATGTGTGTGTTTATTTGACATGAATATTTACTTGTGACTGTCATGACATTTAATGATTTGACATGAATACTTAGTTCAGTATTTTATTATTTTTTACTTTATTTTTGTTTATTTTATGTGTGTTTGACATTTCGTATTTTTATTGACATTCGAATTTGAATTGTAATATTATTATTTATTTAATTTAATTATTGTGAATGTGAGGACCTTGTGGGTCACTTTTTGTTGTTTTTTTTCCCACGACTGTCTGGCAGTTTGAGTACTATAAGTGACCTACCCAAATGTCCTTTCTTTGGTATTGTTCGTCGTTTCGTTGAGCTCCTTGAGTTAAAAGTCGAGCTACACGATAACTGACAAATGCTTGCACTGATTGGACAGGTCCACTCAAATCTGTATGGTTCTTTCTTCAAAAGACCATCTCAGACACTAATCTGCATAGTTCTCATGTGAGTTGAACAAGATTGTCTGGACTTTAAAAGAGACTATGACCTCTGAGTTTGTTTCGGCTGTTTCTTCTCAGAGTAGTCAGGTACGAAACACCGGCCCCATCTAGTTTAAAAACATGACGTGTAAAAGTGTTTGAGAAAACCTACTTACTGAATAAATATCATTTATCATTTAACTATAGCTGCTGTCAGTTAAGATCGCAATAGCGGTCATTGCCCTTTCCCAAATATTACTTCGTACGAACCAAAATAAATGAATCATACATGTATCATTTTTTACTAAAAAAAAATGGTGAAGATTGATTTGAGATAGATGACGATTCAAGGCTTGGACAGGCTTATTTTTGGATTTCAAAGTTAAGAACTTTAATATATGTACGTGGGTCAGTGACCGCTATTGCGATTTTAACTGGCAGCAACTATAGAGGTACCTATTGAATTATTCTGAAAAACTAGTGAATTGAATAGGATGCAAAAGCGAGTGAAGCGGGTTTGATAATTTAAGTATTCCGCCTTCATTTGACAAACACTAGCTGTAAATCTTCTTAGATCGTGGAGCTCTGGGCACTTGCCCAAAATGCTCACTGGAAAAGATGGCCCTGATGCCGAATGTGGGCAAAAACCTGTGGTTATCTAGTACTAATGAAAACACACAATTTATTGAAGCACATTAATTTAAATTTAAATACAACTTTTGCAGTTTCATAAAACATATAATATCAATAACTTATAGACTATGACTAGAATGTATTGTAATAATTATCAGCAGGTTGCAACAAGCTATACTTACATATATTTTTTTTTTAAGTGGGTAGGTAGGTATACAATTTTATGCAAATAAAAATATCGATAAGCATAATCAGCCTATAATGTTCTAACTGCTGGGACACATGGCCTCCTCATATGAGAGGGAATGGGCTATAACCACCACGCCAGGTCTTCGAAGTTTTGGTATGTTTTAACGATAATTTTTATATCTTGTCTTCTTTTTTTTTTAAATTTTAATTGTAATTACCTAGTTAATCACTCAGAGCGTATTTTTTTTTTCTTTGTATTGTTTCGTTAGTTAAGTAAACTCTTAATAGTAAGGTTTACTATTGTATTTCATGTCTTGAGGCCACTCATCTTATTGTTATTTTTTTTTCGTCTTATGTTATCACTTATTTTTGTGAATGCTGGTTAACCTATAATTGGCGACTGTGTAAGTCCAAGACCTTAAAACATTTTTATATCTAAATGCTGTACACAGAAGCTGTTGGTGAACCTATCTTAATAAATAAATAAATAAATAAACAAGCTATTTGGTTTACATTTAACAATGTAATTTGTGGGTTAAACTGTAAACCAAATAGCTTGTTCGACCGTATTAAAGTAGGTCATGCCGGTTTCCTCACGATGTTTTCCTCAATAAATAATGATACAACCATCGATCACTAATAAAGAACTATTTTTCTATTGGTGATCGATGGATACAACAGATATTTATTGAGTGAGGAGCACATGACTTAACGTGTGTCGCAACAGCGCCAGCGGCGTTCGAAACAACATAGGGGACCCATACCAACAGCCGTTCGGGTCGATCTTACGGTTAAGCCGCGCTTCCCTAGCCTAAATTGGTCACTCATCCGAGTTTACTCCGTCCTTCGGAAAGCAGATGAAATATTTATTGCCAGACTTCGGACTTATAGCAAGTAATTCTTAACTATTTGCTTCAATGCAAACAGCTATCTATCATAATATAAATATTTCTACACTATTACCTGTATAATTCCTACTCAACGACCATACAGCCTCTAGACTCCTAATAACAGGCGACCGATGTCTGTCAACACATAAGGGGTATAAATCTTATAGCCGTCGTCACTCACCGAGTTCGAATTAGTTTCGACCACTCCTGTGAGCCGCAAACACTTCCGTACTACTCCTTTAAAAAATCGAGCAAAAAGACATAATATGGCCCCGTGTATAATACGTTGGTGTGATAAAGAAAGCCGGACTTCAAGTTTCCTGAAAGACGTTATCACATGTCATCGGTAATTTAAAAGTTCCATAATCTAAATTAGATTAAATGTCTGACAATATTTATCGGAGTTCATCTTATACTGGTCATACTTGATGTCTTTTATGATTGCGTCCCTTTCTTTTGAAAGTGTTTTTTTCTCTATCTCTTTTCCTCGGTGTTACGTTAACATAATTAGTGATGTTCCAAATCGTACGACCGCCTCTGTTGTCGATAAAGCGTAAAATAAAACCTATAACTATTTATTTATGCAAAAAATTATATATTTTTAATAATAAAAAATTACAAAATTTATTTATTTATTAATATGTTCACGTCATTTTACCGAAGATTGTTTTATCCCTATGAAAAACCGTCGCCGCCATCTAAGTTCATAAGTTCAGATATTTTACCTACATGATTCAATCGTAATTAGAATAAAGAAGGTAATTTAATGCAAGTAAATTATGCAAAACATATTTTATTATGCCTAACAGTTAAAAAATATCGATACTTTCTTGTTAGATTTAAAACTGTCCCATCCCTAGTGAAATGCAATGACCTTGAATTGACCAATCAGAACGCAGTACCCCGTCCCCCTCGCGTACCTCGTACCTCAGCGAGTTGACAGAATAGTTTTCGTGCGTTAGATCGTGTATTAGGCGTCTATAGGCTGTATGGTCGTTGTTCCTACTTAATACATGTGAATATTGAGAACATTGAGACATTAAGACATTAAGATTGCGTATTAAATAAAAATACCAGATTTTCAACCATGCTAAGATACAACATACAAAGCTGTAAATTTTTATCAGATGCGAATTTGGATCATTTGTTTGGGATGAATTCAATCAGAACCTATGTCATTTTTATGTCGGAACAATAAGGGGGCGTCCAATAATGACGTTGCATTTAGCGACTTTTTAACCTCTCCCCCATGGTGATGACCCCCGTGGTGGTTGCGGATCTGACTGGCATAAAAATAATAAAAAAAGGTTGATAACAACGGCGAGTCAAGGTCACGCATCGCTTTTCGGTTTAGAAATCGCGCATTCAAAGAAAAATAAATACACGTGATAAATTTCACTACACCTCTCTCCCCATTCGAGCCTCACGTGATTAAAGGACGGCCCTTTATGTTTCTATTTTAAGATCTACTTTCATATTGGCATGTTACAAACAATATGGTAACAGTCAAACTGCATATGCCTCTAGGCCCTAGAAAAAGCCCTATCCATGACTTCTAATTCAGTCTTTCCAACTCCATCTCATCCTTATTAAGCCACCAAGTATTAAATCCATGGTTCAAATATGGATATAATAATAAATCTTTTTTAACATAACATCACTGTAATTCCTGGAAGGTTTGGCAGAGGTTTACATAATAAGTCCCATGTAAAGGGGCGAGCCTATTGCCAACAAGCAGGCAAAAATCCAGACTCTGTGGCCGCTACTGAGAAATTCCTGATGGAAAAACCCAATAATAATATTTGCCTGACCCTGGAATTGAACCTAGGACCTCATGCTCAGCAGTTATCTTGGGACCACCAGCCAATCCACATTGGCAAGTGTCAAGTCAAATCAGATAAATCTGTTTTCTGAATCAAAATAGGTAATAAAATACAATATAAAGCTTATAGATAAATAATTTAGGTGTGACAATATTAAATGCCTGTACTAGGATAATCTTTATCAAAGGCGGACAGAGTTCTAACGATATGCTACTTTGACTTAACACTACAATGTTTAATATTGTAAAGATACAAAATAATTATAATGCCTTTTTCCCCACATTTTCCAGAAAACCTTCCTTAGCTGACAAACCAACCACTTGAAAATACTGCAATTTCAATACAAAGCTTCACTTTAGAGTTCTAACTAAGAGTAGTAAGAGTACTATTAATGCAATTTCAAGGCCAGTGATAGGTTTCATCTTGATGAAAATATGATTTGTGACTATAAGACACTGTAGTTCCAGAATTATAATAATCAAAATCATCAATACAACCCTCCAAGTTTATAAAAGTCGAATTAGTGACTTTTTCATGAAATATTCATCACCTTAAGATATTCCACTTCAAATGTATCTGGTCCACACCCAAAACCAGTACAAATTGGCATTGCACATTCAATAAATTATTTTGTAAGTATGGATTTCTAATTTCTTGACACACTTATTGCTACTACATCATAATTATTAGAAATTAGAATTATGGTCAGAACATTGACTATTTCAGGATAATGGTAATTTTACAAGAAGTACAACGTTCATGGTTCTACGACATCAATGTACAACATCCATTTCCAAGTTTTCACTGTAACAGTGTTCCTGAAGAAAATTTTTCACACTTTAGATTTGATCTTCATTGTTTAACTCATCCACTACAACTCATCTATCGACAGACAACAACCGGCGAAAAGTTTTGTCGACCTTTCTGGATTCCATACGGAACTCCATGATATCTTCAAGATGCATAACGCAGTTCCTGCACATGTAAGGTGGAAGACCATCTTTTACATGTATCTGGAATGAAATTGAGACAGTTATTACTGGAAAAAATCATGTACACAACCACAAATCATGCCTATAATTCAAGAAGGGTAAGGTAGAGTTGTACTGTATAGTATACAAACTTGTTCTGCAAGTGATTGAAAAAACGTTTTTTTTTTATATAAACAAATCGCTTGTTGTCAGGGGAAGTCCCTTGACACGTTTTGGTAGATTTGGTCTCGATATAAGGTATTGATTTAGGTATATCATTGATTTTTTTAATCACGATTTAAATCAAGTGATTCAAATCATATCAACCCTGGTTTAAAACCCACCTTGGGCAAAGTATTACAGCTAACATCATCATCTGCCTAGCCTTTTCCCAACTATCTTGGGGTCGGCTTCCAGTCTAACCGAGAGATGCAGCTGAATACCTGTATTTTACATGGAGCACACCTAAAAAAAATGTTTTGAAATTTTACAGCAGGCGCTCTGCGCAACAAAATAAGGAGACTAAATTACTGAATATAGAAGACTCAAACATAGAACATGGTTATTGGGAAAAGGCCAGGCAATAAGATAAAAATATTCAGCCTTTAACATTCCTACTACTGGTTACAGGCCTCTTTTAGTAAATCAGGAACTCTTTAGATAATTTCTCAAAAGTTGCAATTAAATATAGAATATTTAATGTGTAGTTACCTTAGTTTTAGTGCATTGTGCCAGCATATCACTATATAAAATTTGCATATCCTTCTTGAACCATGAAACGTAATAAGTGTTGAAAATATCGCAACATGTCACATTTTGGCGGAGGCAAATACGACATATTACTTCTTCTACGGGCCACTTAGTTTCTGCTGACTCCATAATTGTAAATACTGTGTGTCCGTTTAGATAATGTACTGTGTGATACTGGATTCGAGATACTATATGCTGCCGGTACGGTACAATCAATTCCGTACGGAGTTACGAATATGTAATCAAAACAATTAATTGTTCGCCGAACAGATTATAATATTGACAAACTGAATGCTGTTTTCAAATCAAAACACAGGTGTTGGTTTGTTGAGACAAAAGAGTAGAATAATTTGATTTTATCAAAAGTTTTTGTTTGAGATCATAATCACTGACTGACGTTGGTTTGTTTTAGTTTATTGGTTATCGTTTGATTGATTTTAAATTCCATAGACTCTATAATTGGAATTTACGACCAGTGTCGTCACGTTGATTTAGGTACATTGCTCGATTTGCTGCAGTCGGTTGCATTGCATAGTGCAGTGACAGCGATGAGCGAATGTGGTACAGTCATTGTGCGACATGGATCCAATTTTCCAAATGAATGTGGTGGCAGACACGGAACAGAAAAAATAAAACAGTTTTCCACCCCAAAGGGAAGAAAACAGTTATTTTAGGTCTTGCCGAGGCTTGACCTGAGCTAGGCCTTGCCGTCACCTAAGGGCCTATGCACACCACGTTTTTTAAACGCGCCGTCGACGCGCGTTTGTAGCGATACAGACGCGATACGCACTATATTAGCTCACCATATTGGGAATCTTGCTATTGGTGGCAGCTTACTGTTTTAAACGTTGGTGGCAAAGGCAACGTAAAGGAAATCGTTCCACTTCTACAGCAGAGCGGTCGACAGCCTCTGTGGCAACGGCGTCGCCACACACCGTTCCAGAAAGTGTCGTGATTGAGTGTAGTGAAATTAGGGAAAATGGGCAATCTAGTCGTAAATCAGTGAAAAGTGATCATATGAGACTAGCTCTATCTAGTGAGTGCTTACAAAAAAAGGAATTGTTCTTCACCAATATTTCGTGTGTTTTCTCTTCCTGATTTACACTGTAACGATTCTGTTTAATTTGTAATGTTACCTTCACCTCATATTTTAACATAATTAACTCTACATTACTACATATTTTAATATTATAAGAACATTGTTTTCACCTTGTTAATATTAATTTCGCCAACCATTTAACCTTACATACTACTAACCTCATCTCTTTCTCCCTCGGGAGCATGTTCGGGTCAATCACCGAACAAATGAACATGTCAGCGTAATCGCGACATCGCGCTATATGCCTTGAATATTTTATGTATTACCTAAGTAAAATAGTCAGTACGCTTTCGGACAGCATATCGGGCGCGACTCAATCTCATCCTATTCACCTCATTAGTTTGATTAGTTACCTTTATTACTGAAATATATCATCTTCATAATCTTTAATCTTAGTTTATCTCAATCTCACCCCAACCCCGAACATTGGTCCTTCGAGCCGGATATAGCGCGGTGTCGCGATTACGCTGACATGTTCATTTGTTCGGTGATTGACCCGAACAAAAACTGTTTTATTTTAGCTCTGTGCCTTCGGCTTGACCTTTCGGAGAAATGTTTATGATCTGCCGGCACGAGCAGCGTACTGTGACTAGTTTTAGGTGTAGCACCTATGAATATTGACAATACTTTGGCTCCACTCGGTCTATTACCGACTTAAAACGCCCATTCATCAAAGTAGATATTTTCATTTAAAACAAGACAAATTAATATTCCAATCTATTAATTAATATTCATATTTATTGAATCATTTACTGGAGCCACCGCCTCCAGTTTTAATACATATTTGTAAACTTCGCAAATAATAACAATCAATAACATGAAAAAAAAAAACTAAAGAATAACGAGATCTTGTGCTAACTATTAACAAACAAAACTTAAGAATCAGATTCTCATGAGATCATTCAATTTACATAAGAATAGTATCACAATCACAAAGTGAACATTATCTTATATGGAACTAGGTTTTTTACCTTACATAACCTATTATAATTATTAATAGTTTTAGTCACCGTAAATTGATGTCCATTCAGTGTGCTACGTAATACCAATATTATGACATTCTCGATTGCAATCAAACTTCGATTATCAACCAAAGCTCGTTAGTCACTGGATATCAGAAAGATACGTAATAGCCCTGGGAGGCGATAATAGTCCTCGCGCGCCTGCATAAATTGCGTGCGGAGGCGCTGCGCCTCCGCGTAGCGCGAGGTGACGTTTTGATAGATTGATCCATGGATTGATCAAACAAAAAAATGGCTAACTTGTTGTCGGATAAAAGTTATCTGGTGATTTAAAATTGTTCCTATTCCACACAAAATAGACATTAGTATTAAATAATACTATCATTTTCCCTATTATGAGATATACATGTCACCGTAAAATTGTCAAACACGTTATATTGTAATCTCTCTAGCGTTATTGTAAACAAACTCTCCAAATTATTGTCAAACGAACTTAATGCTTGCAATAAAACGCATTATTTTTCGTGAAATGCATGCGATGGTAGTCAACTCACGCGGTGTGGAAGAAAGGAGGAGTCCCCCTTGCCCAGTGGTACCACTCTCATGAAATATATTAATATACTGTACCATTCTTGAGAAATATCGATTAATATAACTTAACCTTAAAACACTTTATATTCCCTTAAAAAGCGTAGTCGACGGAGCCCCGCTTCGTGGGCACTCTATTTCCGAGTGCAGGGTTTAAAGGAACCTAACTAACCTAAGGGGGGGGGGGGTGTTCCGTTCTGGCCCGGCCACGATGCCAAACAAGGTCATGGTAATGGCAGTAGACTGTGGGGCCGTTCAAGTATTACGTAAGCACTCTTGGGGGGCGGAGGGGTCTTTGTTTTGCTTATTTTGGATGACATGGGGGGTAGGGGAGTCTAGATGATGATTACGTCATCGGTAGTTATTTACTTTTTTACACGAATGGCAACCCTCACATTATCTATGCTTGAAAACGAAACGCATTTTCGAGGATTCCCGCAAGTAATGCATACGTTTAGGCACTCGCTTTAGAACCGATTAGGGGAATTACCGTGCGCTATTCACTTGTCTAAATTTCCTCTGTCAGTGTATTGTTTTGTTCAGTAAAATCTAATCTCTATCCTAAATCTATTCTTATTTTTGAAATTATAAATATAACATTAAAATCATAAATAAAAAAAGATACATTTATAATTGAAAAATGTTTACGTAAGCATAGGGGGAAGGGGTAAGAGCTTTGCTTACTTTTGCTGACAAGGGGGATGGGGGGGTAAATAATTGTAATAAATCTGCTTACTTAATATTTGAACGGCCCCTGTACGGATATGTACCTTTTGGTACCAGAAAGAGAAATAAGAGTACTACATTATTTCATGACTTATACACCATTTTCTGTGGTCGGGCTACACCCTATCCGTCCTAGCACGGCCACGCTTAGATTGGCTGAAATCCACAACTTTAATGGATGATTCGTGTCTTAGACCCATGTACGTCTGATGTACTTTATAATAGACCTACTTATATTTTAAAAAAACCTTCCAAATCTATTTATTAATCACTTCAATGTTTCATTCAGGGCAGGAGGAGTCCTATGGCGTATTAAGCGCCTACGACACTTGAATAGTCATTGTAAGTTGGCAAATTGTAAGAGTACTATTGCTAGTGAACTATTGTCAGGCGTCTACTACCTGAAAAATTGAAGTGACTAATAAATAGATTTGGAAGGTTTTTTTAAATATAAGTAGGTCAGACGTATAAGGATCTAAGACACGAATCATCCATTAAATTTGTGGATTTCAGCCAATCTAAGCGTGGCTGTGCTAGGACGGATACGGTGTAGCCCGGCCACAGAAAATGGTGTATAAGTCATGAAATAATGTAGTACTCTTATTTCTCTTTCTGGTACCAAAAGGTACATATCCGTACAGTCTACTGCTATAACCATGACCTTGTTTGGCATCGTGGCCGGGCCAGAACGGAACACACACGGGGGGGTGCCCCAAGTCCCGATTATGGGGGCAGAGAGTCTTCCGTATGTTCGGTTGACAATAATTCGAGAGTTTACAATATCGCTAGAGAGAAACTTGACAATTTTACGGTGACATACACACTAAATTAAAATCTTGAACTTAGTTGCATTTGTTTAGTCGATTAGTCCCATGGACTTATTAATAATAAGTCCATGATTAGTCCACGGCCCACACTACATTAAAAAGTGTTTTGAACTTTACTCTATGATTTTTTGTTACCTGTGGAATGGAAGAATTCTAATCTGTGGGAAGAAAGAATTTCGTAAAATGTCGGAGAACCGGGTCAATTCGTGAATGATAACAGTATAAAAACAAAAATAATTGTATTTTTCAAGTAAAAAACATCAAGTGTATGAATTAAAAGTGTTCTACTAAGTAAACTTAATAATGTCAGCTCTTCAGAAGACTATAATGAAAAACAAATTGCCGCCAAGATGTCCCAGAACTTCTGGCGTAT
Organism: Xestia ashworthii; assembly: GCA_950022955.1. Taxonomy (NCBI): domain Eukaryota; kingdom Metazoa; phylum Arthropoda; class Insecta; order Lepidoptera; family Noctuidae; genus Xestia; species Xestia ashworthii. The sequence continues at coordinate 15,736,561 of OX465569.1, forward strand.
CAAAGTAACTAGGGGACCTAGATTTTTGGGAAAATAACTGTACTAATATTACAGCGTTAATTATAACATGAATTAAATACATTAAATTATCATATTATTACCAAATTTCAAAGACAATGGCTGCTTCATTGTAAATTGCTTATCATTCATTGTTTTCAAACTTAGCATCATGCGTGCACAATCAACTTTGTTTTTACTTACACGGTTTTCGGATATCCATTTAACTTGTATTTCAAACATAAAGACAAATATTGTGAATTTAAAATATATCCCCGTCTTTGACTTTGATTATATTTGCTGTTCTTTTCAAAATAGAAGATAAACAGTCTGTCTGAGCGCAGCCGCGGGAAAAACTGTATGATGATCACAGGACACCTAATAAATTAATGATGGTCAACCATAGGCGCGTTCACAGTAACAATTTGCATGTGACAACGCTTTCTTTCGTAGTACTTTGGTGGTTTTCCTTATTTGCATGCACTGATGTTTACCTCCTTTTCATTTTCTTTCAGGATGGCACCATTCGGCGCAGGTCGTCGTAACTACACTCCAGTGTCATGGAAGGAGTATTTCCACAGGACTGTGAATGTGGAGACAGATGGTGGAATTTTTAGGGTGTACCTGTCTCCAGAGCCTGATCATATAGACAGGCCTAGGATAGTGACCCTTCATGGAGGCGGGTATTCGGGACTCAGTTGGGCTCTGTTTACAGTAAGTGCATTTTGACTTTAGTCTTTACTACATAAACAACATAACTGAAATTATTAACTTTACTGAGAGTAAACAAGCTAATCCAATATTGTTGCTGTTGATGTATTGACCTTCGGTTGGACATGGATTTACTCTTGACAATAAAACTAAGAGTGGAGGGAATTTCTCTTATACAGGTTTTTTATTGTGTTGAAACCTTGGGGAGAAGTTATACAATCCTTCTGGTTGTTTGCTATCCCCTATTTACTGCCTACTGATGATGTTACCATTGTAACTGATTAGACAAGATCAGAACGCTTCTTTCTTCTTATTTTCCTGTTCTTTATTCCAGGAGGAGATCACAAACATGATTCACTGTCAGGTGGTATCAATTGACATCAGAGGACATGGGGAGACCAAGGCGGACAATCCTGATGACCTCAGCATTGAAACGCTTGTGCAGTGAGTAGTATTACATTTATTTAAGTATAATAGTGATTATCAGCTTTTGAAAATCTGCATAGAGCGTGCCCTAAGCATCTTCAGTCATGTTATTGTATTACGGGCTGCTGTCCACAACTCTATGTCAAAGTGCGTATTTTGTGTAAACTAGGCCAGGTAGAAGGTAAAAGTGCAAGGCAGAGCCCTGTCAAGGTGGTCAGACGTGATAAAGAAAGCTATAGGAGGCAGCAGGGAGGCAGGTCTTCTGTAGTGTAGACAACATGACGTGTAGATGTGTATGTGATTTATCTGCTTCTGTTCCATTTTGTTAAATATCATACTAAATTTCTATAAGTGCAGCAAAATAATTTATCTTCCAAATCAAACACATTACACAGTTGATTACTATGACTAATGAATTTTGCACAGTTGCTATGAACTATTTTATACTTTTTCTTGATTAGATAAATATTTCAATAAAATGGGTATGGTATGGTCTGCTATACCTAAAATATTTTAGTTTAAATATTTGTGTGAAGCATTTTGGCAAGGCACTGAGCTTTCTTTTAAATTATGATAGTTAATATGATAAAATCCCGATTGTGCCACATTTGTAAATAATTGGTCTCATGAGTCAGGATAGACAATGTATATAAATGCATGCCACTGCTACTATTCTTAGTATAAATCATGTTCTTCACAGCCAAACCACGATTGCCCAGAATTTGGAAATGACCTTTGACCACAATCTGTTCTGAATCTGAAACTCCGTCTTCCTGTGGGCAAGATTCAGGCCGGTCGTGCCAACAAGTAGAAGTTGTGGAGTAGGCTGAAAAGGAATGAAGATGTTTGAAGACTTCCTCTTGTTTTTTGCTAGTGCCAGCCACTCTTACCAAATTTTCATTTTCCAGCGACATAGAACAAGTCCTGCACAAGTTGTTCTCAGACAACATCCCGCCACTGATCCTAGTGGGACACTCGATGGGCGGCGCGGTCGCAGTTCGCGTCGCGCTGCAGCCCTCGCTAGAGCACGCCATACATGGCATCGCTGTCATCGACGTGGTTGAAGGTACATATTACAATATTGTTATGAGGACGACATGGACATTCCATTATGAATGTTCTTGGAGCCGACTTTCCGAGTTACCTCCATGCGTTGGAGTGACAGCCGCCGACCCCAGTGGCTTAACGTGAGCACGTGAGCACTGTCTAACAACCAGTCTTACCAAGGGGTATTGTATTACTCAGTACTAACTGGGTTCTGGAGGTCAAATTAGCAGTCACTCCATGTTACTGGTATTCAGCTGCATACAGCTAGACAAGAAGCCAACAACATAGTTGAAAAAAGGCTAAGAAGATGATGATGATTCTCGGAAAGACTTCCAGGAGTACCAATGAAACTTACAAAGTGTGATGAACTGCTTAATTTAGATGCTGTAGGTGTGGTACATCTGTACAATGGATGGATGAGACTGGAACGTTCTGGATTCACGAATTTATACTATCTCTACGTAACACTGAGAAACAAATAACTGTGGTACCCAAATAAATCTATGTTGTGTTTCTTTTACATCAATACCTTGTCCCAACAGTCTAACAAGAGCTTTTTCAGGCGATGAAAACTAATCAGTATTTTGAATAATTACAGGCACAGCTATGGATGCGCTGGCCAGCATGCAGAGCTTCTTGAGGAGTAGACCGACACACTTCAAGAGCATTGAACATGCTATAGAGTGGTGGTAAGAAAACATCACGTCTTTTATAAACTAATAGATTCACCTTAATTGCCAATCACCCTGATTGGCAATTAAGGTGAATTCACATTTATCAGAGCCGAAATAATCGAATTTTAGGATTACTTGTATGGAATCCTATGAAACCTCGCACACTTATCCGCGTCGAATTGGACGTATAGATAACGTTATATGGATGAGAAAATTTTTCTTTCGGCGCGGATAAGTGTGCGTTCACCTTTAGTGTACGATACCTAAACACGTGATTTTAAACATATGGAAACGGGTATTTATCGCGAACTTTACTTTTACTTTTAAGCCCGACGTTTCGACCGGATTGCACCAGCCCTGGTCGCGGGAAGGACCGGTATTGAGACCAAACCTGAAATCGTTTAAGTATCGTACACTAATTGCCAGTCACCCTATATAGAACGAACTTCTTGGATGTAAAAAAGAATCATGTTCTTGGGTTTCAGGGAACATCCAAATGTTCTCTGATCATGTTTTTTCTTTCTTTTCCAGTGTCCGAAGTGGCCAAGTACGTAATGTGGAGTCAGCTAAAGTGTCAATGCCCAGTCAGATTGTCAAGTAAGTTTGGTTAACAAGATTTTTGACATCAATTTTTATCAAATTTTTATCACCTTTTTATTTGTATGCAGCTTCTCAATAAAGGGTGTAAAACACCTCTTAACGAAGCCGAAAGGTACTTGTTCTCCCCATCATTGCGATAATTTTATTGTTCTATACCATACTGGGGAACCTTCTAGTTACGGAGATATTGGGGGTCAAAGTTCCAACTTTTCGACAAGATTTTTTTAAATACAAGTTTTTAATGTAAAATTTTTACTTTAAACATCTCTACGACGCCCGTACTATTCAATCCATCCATCATCACAATGTTTTAAGTGTGTTACATTGAGTTTTATCACAAAACATGATTTTTCACACTAAAAAAAAAAACCGTTTCCCAGCAATAATTATTTTTGCGTAACGTTACTTAGTTTGATGTACAGAATGCTTGGTTGACGGCTTCGTGATGAGGTGGTTTTCACCCCGTATATTGTCTGTACATTAGCCTTTGCCCCTATAGGCTATACCCCTCGGTAAAACTGGTTGTCAGAGTTTCGTGCAACTGACTACCTGTAATGACTGTAATGCAGGGTGTATACAGACTCTTCACAAAGTCGTTAACCAAGCATTCTGTACACCAAACTAAGTAACTATGCAAAAATTATTGCTGGGAAACGACTTTTTTTTTTGGGGTGGTAAATCACGTTTTACGGCAGGACTACATGTAATGCACTTAAAACATTGTGCTGATGGATGGATTGAATAGTACGTACTTAAGTAAAAATCTTACATTAAAGACTTAAAAATGTAAGATTTTGACCATTAAAAAAAACCCTGGTACTTTGTCCCCCAATATCTCCGTTTATAACTAGAAGGTTTCCAGATATAGTATTTTTTTGTTCTAGATTCTAGAACAAAAACATGCTCGCAATGACGGGTTGAACAAGTGCCTTTCGGCATCGTTAAGAGTATATTTTCACGCTTTATACTGTCTGTACACTCATTGTGTATCACAATTAAATAACAAAGGTACGTGTCATAGCAAATAAGAACTTGTTTGTTAATAATATTATTCCGTAATTTTCAGTTGCGATACCGGCCTCCTAGCCACAAACGAGGTGGACAACTACACGAGTGTGGCCGACGAGTCGGCGCCGATGCCGACCCGACACGAGTCTCTCCCCGACCGGATTGCCGAAGAAGACGATGAGGCCGAGGCCGAGGCCGACGACGACCACGGGGCCCACGTCGACCACGGGGCCCACCTCGACCACGGGGCCCACGTCGACCACGGGGCCCACCTCGACCACGGGGCCCACGTCGACCACGGGGCCGAACCGGAGCCTGAAATGTACGCTAAACCAGCTGCTTTAGGCGATGGGAATGCTAGTATGACGTGAGTGATCTGCCTCAATTTTTGTCAACCAAGTTGGTGGTGGCTTCCAGTTTTACCACATGCAGGTGTATCCCAGTTTTTTGCCTATTTACCCAACTACAGCAAAACAAAGAGGGTTATGATTTTTAACCTCCACAATCCAGCCACTTTTAACGACTTGGTAATACAATCTTTTAGTGAGACTGTTAGAAATTCGGGCTCCTGATTAGACTAATATGTAACGACGGTTCTACAGCATGCCTTAAATATGAACGCACACTTATCAGAGCCGAAAGAAGCGAAGGCGCCGAAAATATCGAATTTTAGAATTACTTGTATGAAATCCTATGAAACCTCGCACTCTTATTCCGAGTCGAATCGGACGAATAGATAACGTTATACGGAAGAGACTATACTTTCGACGGGGTCGGTTCTTTCGGCGCGTATAAGTGTGCCTTCACCTTAAACATGCTTTTCGTGGGGCAGATCAGCCCATCCACGGTACGACTGCGGTAAGCATAATTACGGTACAAGTATCTGGGTATTTGATGTTCAGCTTCACCAATTTCGTTTGTATTTACTTAATCAATTTAAGCCGATCATAGCATAGCATAGTTGGGAAAAGGCTAGCCAGATGATGATAATGATTAATACGTTCTACGTTATTTCCAGATACAAATGGCGCATCGATCTTTCGAAGACAGAGCGTCACTGGTCGGGTTGGTTCCGCGGACTATCGGCCGCCTTCCTGGGAGTCCGCGCTCCACGTCTGCTGCTACTGGCCTCTATCGACGGGCTGGACCGAGAGCTTACTGTGGGACAGATGCAGGGTCAGTATCCACATCCAGTATAAATCAGCCTATAGTATGACGTTGCCCCTTTGCTGGAACGCAGGTCAGGCTGTCCTTCTGTGAGGATTGTCCTGTAGTTAATCACGCGTACGCAGCGCAATAGGGTTGATGTCACATCAACCAATTGACATACTTTTTAAGAGCGGTCAAAACGCGGTTCTCTCATAGATTTTGTATTACAGTAACACGCTGTGACGTCACTGTTTAGTCAACTCAATGACTCAACTATTTATTGATTTCAAAGCAACTAAAATCGAATTTGGGAATGAATTGAAAATAAATCGAGTTTTCAGTCCCAAAATAAAGTATTTTTTTAAGAGATTAGTGTCTTGCAACTATTTTTTATTGGTGTCATTTACGGCGGCGGGTAAATCGTCATCATCTCAGCCGAAAGACGTCCACTGCTGGACATAGGCCTCCCCCAAGTGTCGCCACATTGACCGGTCCCTTGCGACTCGCATCCACCGGATTCCCGCAACCTTCACCAGGTCATCGGTCCACCTAGTGGGAGGTCTTCCAACGCATCGTCTTCCGGTTCGCGGTCGCCACTCCAGAACTTTTCGGCCCCATCGGCCATCCGGGTAAATGACACCAATAAAAATAGTTCTCTCTCTCTACCTATTTGGGAGATGTCATAATTATGTTATGTGTTGGAGTTATTGTTGCTAGGACAAACTGGTGTTTGGATGAACACCAGTGCAGTCAGTTTGAAATGAACGCCCCAAGCAGATGCGCACTTTGTGTATTTAGCAAAGATGACAGACGAGACAAGACGAAGAAAAACGTTATCCAATACTCGTTACTACTTAGTAACCAATCGTTCTGTCTAGTGTCATACGCCCGCTTGTCAGCATTCGAGTGTCAAAATCGAAAATGTTCCCAATGGCCGCTCTACAAGTCTTAACTTTGGTAGTTACCTACACTGGGCTATTCAAATCCACCACCACTATAGTAAATGTATGCCAGTAAGTTTAGTTCAACCTGTTCTCAACTAATGCTGATATTGTGTGTTCACAGGTAAATTCCAGATGCAAGTTCTGACGCGATGTGGACATGTTGTACATGAAGATACTCCTGGCGAGGTGAGCTATAAAAATATACACTACCAACCATACTTTCATAATGAGACCAGTTTAAAAAAAAATGGTCTGCTTTTTTTTTTGGTTAGTTTTTCTATACTAACATTATAAAGAGGAAAGAAGAGAAAAGATTTGTATGTAACAAGGAAAGTGAAAAACTACTGGACCGATTTGAAAAATTCTTTCAGCAATGAATAGCTACATTATCAGCAAGTAACTTATGCTATATTTTATCCCCGTACTCCCACCGGAACGGGAACTACGCGGGTGAAACCGCATGACGTCCGCTAGTTTTGTATGTAATATTTCCATTTTATTAATATTTCCATTTTATTAATATTTCTATTTTATTAATATTTTCCAGGTAGCACGGGTGGTAGCGTCGTTCGCGCTCCGACATCGCCTCACCGAAGCCACAGAGAACGGCGAACAGATGCAACTGGTGCACGGCAGCATGCCTGGCTGCTGAACTGTAAACATTCACTACCTAACGCTCATTATAACTTGGCTAAATCGAATGTAACGAACGAATTAGGTTGATAGACTCGGCGCACATAGCAATGCTCTTGGTTAATTAAATTTAGGAATTAACCACCGGTTTCTGAACATTTTTAATTTGGTTTTTAGCACCATTTGCAAACAAACTCAAGCATTAACTATTAACAGGCACTTTTAAATTGTCAGAGTAAGTCACAGTTGAAAACAAAAAGACGATGCTACAGTCCTAGTCACAAGGCAAGGCATAATAACTGAAAGTACTGTAGTTGCCCATTCCAAAGCGTAGATCTCTAAAAAGAACGGGCAAGAAACTCCATGGACAGTATCAACACTCTTTTAAAACCAAAATATATTTCAAATTCGGGTTCGCGACATAAGTGATTTAATTGTTTTTTTTTATTCCACCAAATTCACAAAACCACCATTAAAAACAAATTGTTTTCATTCAGTTTCAGAAGCCGGGGCTTTTATTCTGAAGTTCAATATTCGCAGTAAGTCAAGTTATAATGGGCACTAAAGCTCCCTCTAAAATGACAACTGACCAAATGTAATTATGATTGTTTTATTGAGAATTCTATTGAAATCGCTGATTTAGGTTGTGTAGTAATTTGATGAGGAATAAGTTTTGGTTAACAATGGTTGTTAAAAATAGTGCTTTCATAGCTTAGAAAAGGAAGGTTGTGTATTTAACATTATTTGTACCTTAGTTGCCTTTTAGTTCTTATTGAATCTAACTAATTATCAATAGTTTACAAGCTGTAAGGCAGCGGTGGCCCAGTGGTGGCGGCCCCGACTTACAAACAGTAAGTCGTGGGTTCGAACCCAGACAGGCGCATTACTTTGTGTAATTTATTTCATCACCACTGCTCTCAAAAACAGAGAACGAAAACATCGTGAAGAAACCGGCATGTCCTAGAACCAAAAAATCGAAGACACGTGACATCTACCAACCCGCACTGGGCCCACATGGTGGATTACAGCCCATACGCAAAATACGCGCTTTGACGTGGAGCTGCGGACACCAGCCCGTTGTACAATACAATACAATACGAGGTGTAAGGGATAGCCTTCCGCAGACTGATGGGATGAATTCAGTGTATCATACTAATATAACCGGTAGACGAAATTATTTCAGGAACGTTATGGAAATCCAATAACTTTGATTTAATTTATTTCCTTATACACAACGCACGTAGCGAACGGCAAGCGCGACGACGAGTTCCGTTGGAATATGATTCAAATTAAGGACTTAAATGACCCCTGTCTGTTAGAGATTAGTAGTAGATGATTGATTAACTAAGCCTTTGGCATCGGTAATAATTAAGTTGTAGTTTTTTTTTAAGTAATTAAGTTAGCAATACTACAAAAAAATGGCTTTTGACACATATGGTAAACAAATTACGAAATAAACATGAGGAGACGCACTTGCAGGAATGACGAAAATCAATTGTCAAAGATTAGTAATCATTTCAGCCGAAAGACGTCCACTGCTGTACATATTCCTCCCCTAAGTGTCGCCACATTGCCCGGTCCTGTGCGACTCGCATCCAGCGGATTCCCGCAACCTTCACCAGGTCATCGGTCCACCTACTGGGAGGTCTTCCAACGGATAGTCTTCCGGTTCGCGTTCGCCACTCCAGAACTTTTCAGCCACATCGGCCATCTGTTCTGCGAGCAATGTGCTCTGCCCACTGCTATACGTTTGACTAATCTACGGGCTACGTCGGTGACCTTGGTTCTCTTGCAGATAAATAGTAATGATTAGAGATTAGTAATGAAATGAAATTAATCATTTCAATGTAATTATGACGTGGTAAGCAATAAGCATTTAAACTGCAATTGATAGAAAGCAGCTAAAGTTAGTATTAGCCCGACTACGGCGAAGAAAAAGGACGTTATTGTAATTAGAATGGTTGTTGTTTAATAGCAATAGACATGGAACTGGATAGTTCTAGGTGCATTATTCATATTTCCGATGTACCAAGCGTGATATTATATAGATGGTTTTAGTGATTTCAAAAGAATTCTCTTTAAAATAAACAAAGAAGACAACAAATATTTTAAATAAGTCTGAACATTTGAAGTACTTACCGTTTTGTTTCGGGTAAGATTTCAAGAATGATATCAATATTACTCTGTAACTCTTACATATTGACTGGATTATTGCTAAATTAAAACCACTTGGCTATGAATTCAGCAGTCGCTGTTCGTGGATGCAATTTAATGATGTATTTACATTGGTCGATTAATTAGTAGGAGCACTACAGTATTCAAACTAAAATTACTGGTATCATGTAAACACATTTGGCTATAGAACCTAGAGCAGGTTTCACCATACTCCGTTAGTTACCAAATGTCCCCGTTAAGCATTTTGGTGAAATTCGGCCATTACTTAGGTAGTGAAAAGATGAATTACTAATATTCGATTTCTCTGTTACCTCCCGTTATTTGCTCAACTGATGTAATGCATCCTTAAAAAATATGTTTACCAATGAATGGAAATATTTTTCGAAATTAGTTACAAAAATAAAAATTATTCTTATAGTCTTAAGCTTCGCTCACAGTGAGACTTAACTTAAGTTTTTATTCTCTTTAATTTTAATTTGCGAAATTACGTATTTTTAAGAAAAATGCTCCTATTTCGTTTATTTACCTTTTATATCGCTACGATTGGCTCAAAATGTTCCCAACGCTAAGACATAAGGACAACATTTAAATTAATTATGCATAGTACAGATTTTCGATTCGTTTTTATTTAATTCGGCTCCGTTCGTTTTGGATTCGAAATCAAACCTACGGGAAGGTCTTATATAAAACCTGGTTATATAAAATCAATCCGTGTACTAAACTCCATCAAAAGACGTTCAGCCGTAAGGGGCGTAAAGCCGTGATAAACAAACTCATTTTCACATATCATCAGTGCGCGAGGTGAGTTCCGTCGCATACTTTTACGGTTTCACTTTGACAGATTACAATCTACCGAAAAAGAATGCGTCATATTGTAAGCAGTAGGTATGTTCAGTTGACAATATTTCGATAGTTTACAATGTAACGGTTTTTACAATGTGACACTTACATAAAAATATTATTGGTTAAGATTATGGTTATTGCTTGCTATTAATGCTTGTTCAATTGGTGAATGTGTCTCAGTATGCTCTGGATCTGTAAGATTGAAGACTTGATGGGCAAGACATTCTCCTTGAGGCATCGAATCAGTATTTAATTTAGTTTTGATTGAAGACTACATAAAAAAAATGGTTGCTTTGTCAAGTAGTGTGTCGAAATGTCCTACGTACGCAACGTAACGATGTAAAAGTTCCTTTATTCATTTCATTGTTTTCACTTCGTAACATCGATCTCAAAATCAGAATAATTAGCTTATGTTTGGACTAAAGGTAACAAAAGTAGTGGAAAGTTGCGTAAAATTACTGAAATACGTAATGAAAATAGTATTAAAAAGATCATTTTTCAGCTACTCAACATCAGAATCACCTTTAGTGCCTTAGTAATCATTTTGTGTCGTTGCTCGAAATATTTATTTTATTATTTAGCTCTTATGTGCCTATCACACGGGCTATTTTGATCGGGGTTTTTTTTAACGCTTACATCCAGTAGTTTTATTTTGCGATCCAAACTGACCGTGTAATAGGCTTTACAAATGTCTCAATTTGTATAGATTGTACAGATGCTATTTGATGTTTAAAACGAAATAAAGATATATTTAATTCAACTTTGTGTTTTTTGTTGTCTGTTGCCCTACCGCACTGACTTTGATCCCAACTCACAAATTTTAAATAAAAAATTAATACAAAACATACCAATCGATCCTGTTACTATACTGATCAAACATTTCTAAGGGGCCAAACTAGGTTGGAGTACTTCAAAAAATCTCGAAACTTGAGAAATAGAGGGGCTATTTTTCATTGTGGATCAAAATTTCACGATATTTTGGATAGTCTTCCAAGGCCGTTTTCGTGTAGCTGAAAGTTTCTACCCTGTATATGTAGAATTAAGATTGGTCTGGAAAGGACAATGCAAAAAAATGGAAAGGGCGCTGTCCCCAGTCCCCACTCACCAATACTCAAATCTTTATTGCATTCCATATGTATTACATAGATGGTGTTATCAAAATAATATAAAACCAATATGGCCCCTGTCGGGCACAGCAACATTAGGAGAGAGGAAGAGGGCTAAGTATCAATTCAATAATATTACTATAAGTTATTAAATGTATTTAAATTATGAATAATTATGTATATATATTTAAATTATTATGTCTGTGTATTAGGTATAATAAATTATATAATTTCAATTTTGTATAACGATTAGAATAATCTATATAATTATTATGCAATTATTAGAAGTATATTTCATTATTATTAAATTATATCATTGTTTATGTAAGTATTTATATTTGGTTTCCTCCTACATTTAACGCTACCAACAGACATGGTACAAGTTTCAATAGTAGTATAAAGTCTCACGAAAATACTTATAACAATTTCCAATCCAAAAATTGATGGGTTTTTTTGTTGTTGTAATAAAAAAAATCTTTGTACATAAATCTGTTTATTTTAATAAAATAACTATAAAATAGCACTTTCAAACAAATTTAAAAAGGTGGTTTATTTACTGGGGTACAAAACTACGGTTTTGATTTTTCCCGTTGAACCCACCAGTGGGGCAAAGCATTGTTACTTTATGTACTAATTAACAAAAAAAATCAAGTCACGACTTTCCGCGAAAAAGTATTTTAAATCCGTTAAAAATTGACTAAATCCGATTTCTGGATGAGCGTAAGCTAGGCCTGAAAGCTATTTTATATTTAAAAGCAATTGAACTGTTTTATTTAAGAAGTATGTAAGTACTATAGCCACGATTGAAGTGAACGCGCGCGTATGTATTCAGGCCACCAAAGTCAAAAACTCATTTTATCGAGAATAACTGTCAAATTTATCTTATCGAGTCCTATTGATTTCTACGTACTTGTACTGCTGGTATCAAAGGCGTGGTGTTTTATGCTGCCCATGGGACTCTGACTTGGCGTGTATGTACTTAACTGTACCTATATAAAAATGAAAACACTGAAAAAGTCCAAAAAAATAAAATACTCAAATACGACTTTTTGCATGAAAACCCCATTCCTACGGCGGATGTCGTCATATTAGAAAATGATCAGGCAATCAAGATGTATCAACTGAGACACGTTTGAAATCTGTTGGTGGTTGGGGGTTTTTTGCCCTTTATTTTTTGTCCTTTTTATCTACATACTAGCTGTTGCCCGCGACTTCGTCCGCGTAAACCACCCTTGTCACATAGGGGTAATAAAAGTAGCCTTCGACTTGTTCTCTGACCCGATATATACACAAAAAAAAAAAAGATGAAGTCGTTTCGGAGGACTTCGATAACAAACAATGTGACACGAGGTATTTTTATGTATTAGATATTTTTGTCTGCGGCTTTGCTCGCGTTGAAATTGGGGTAATTTTAATTAAAAAATGAGAGAATTTCATTGCGCAAAACAAAGAGTAAGTAAAATTCAAGATCCAGCAGACTTTTAAAGGTATACATATCTGGGTTGTTCATAAATTAGTTGGTTTCAAAGCAGAACAGAGGAACTTTGCAGAAATATTGTGTAAAATCTTAAATTATTGTCTAGGATGGAATTACTATGGCCGGTAAATTACATAACGATACGTAAATACAAAGACAAACAAAAAAAAAATAGATTTGTGTTCAGTGAAAACCATGAAAACGACACCCATGAAGGAAAAACGAAAAAAAAAATATTGGTGCCTTCTTGGATTTTCATTTTGACCTCATTTTTGTTATCAACGACTCCGAAAACCACGCAAACGAACCCATGACGGAAATATTAAAAAAAACCCTAAACGGCATCTTGGATTTTCATTTTGACCTCATTTTCGATATCAGCGACCCCAAAAAACATGAAAACGACACACATGACGAAAAATTTACTTCAACGCCATTTCGATTTTCATTTCGATCTCATTTTTGTAATTAGCGACCTCGAAAACCATGTAAACGATACCCGAGATGGAAAAACAAATACTTTTCCTCGGCGCTATCTTGTATTTATCAATAGGAGTACTCTTGCAACTACAGTACTTTCTCAAGTTATTATGCCTTGTGACTGTGACTGTAGCTTTGATTTAGTTTTGTATTTTTGACATTCAAAAGTGCCGTAATGGTCTAATTGAAATAAATGATTTGAGTTTGAGTTTTGAGTCTTGTGAGGTTTCGAATGAAATAGTCTTACCAATCTTGTTTCCCCTTACAAACTTTTGAGGCCCGTTTCACCCCTTGGAGGGTGAATTTTGAAAAATTATTTCTTAGTGCAACCCTAGACTACATAAGGAACGTACTTGCCAAATTTGGAATCTGTAGACCCAGCGGTTTGGGCTGTGCGTTGATTTTTAGACTTTGTCACCCCATTTACCACTCTTAGGGGTTGAATTTTGAAAAACCTGAAACCCGTTTCTACTCATTTATCAATAAGAGTACTCTTGTGAAGTTTCGAATGAAATAGTCTAACTTATCTTGTTTCCCCATACAAACTTTGGAGGCCCGTTTCACCCCCTTAGAGGGTGAATTTTGAAAAATCCTTTCTTACTGCACCCCTAGACCACATAAGGAACCTACTTGCCGAATTTGAAATCTGTAGATCCAGCGGTTTGGACTGTGCGTTGATTTCTAGTCTTTGTCACCCCATTTACCCCTCTTAGGGGTTGAATTTTGAAAAAACCTGAAACCCGTTTCTACTCATTTATCAATAGCAGTACTCTTGTGAAGTTTCGAATGAAATAGTCTAACCAATCTTGTTTCCCCTTACAAACTTTGGAGGCCTGTTTCAACCCTTTAGAGGGTGAATTTTGAAAAATTCTTTCTTAGTGCACCCCTAGACTATATAAGGAACCTACTTGCCAAATTTGGAATCTATAGACCCAGCGGTTTGGGCTGTGCGTTGATTTTTAGACTTTGTCACCCTATTTACCCCTCTTAGGGATTGAATTTTGAAAAAAACTGAAACCCAGTTCTTCTTATTTATCAATAGGAGTACTCTTGTGAAGTTTCGAATAAAATAGTCTAACTAATCTTGTTTCCCCATACGAACTTTGGGGGCCCGTTTCACCCCCTTAGAGGGTGAATTTTGAAAAATCCTTTCTTAGTGCACCCCTAGACCACATAAGGAACCTTCATGCCAAATTTGGAATCTGTAGACCCAGCGGTTTGGGCTGTGCGTTGATATATCACCCAGTCAGTCAGTCAGTCAGTCAGTCAGTCAGTCAGTCAGTCAGTTTACCATTTTATATATATAGATTTTTGGAATTAGGATGCAACTAACGAAAAAGAAGTTTTATTTCGTTTTTTTTATATTCCATCGAAAAACACTTAAGTAACATAATCTGCCATTTTATCGGTTCGGTGAACAATAAATAAAAAACTATGTTTTTAATATTTTTATAATCAGATCAAAGGGCTGAATACATTCAAGCTAAAATAATACATAATTATGCTCTTAAAACATTAGTTATACCTACAATAAATTGTAAAAGGTAATGGTAACTTTAAGTTGTAACAAACTTGGTTTGTATTTAAAGTGCAATGACTAGCAACTTACTTTAAGTAACGGTTATACTGTTTGTTACAAGTTTTGAACTTTATACAGTTCTCACTAACCAAAAACCAAAAAATCGTTTAATAGCAAAAACACAGTAATGACACAAAATTCGCGCTTAAGGGGCCGGCGGAGCATGCGTATTTCATACAAACGTAATACCAAAATAATTTGTAAATCAAACATATTCTTAAGGTAGTGTGTATTTATTTTGATTGGATTACAGAATATCTATGTTCCCAAATATATATTTTTGAGAGGACAATGGTACAAAGACGAGATATGAGGAATTTAAAATTTCCATAGAAAACTTATTTTTCTTATAACTCTTGTTATAATCAGTGTCCAATCAAAATATATATTTGGGAACCTAGATATTCTGTAATTCAATCGAAATAAATACACACTACCTTAAGAATATGTTTAATTTACAAATTATTTTGGTATTACGTTTGTATGAAATACGCATGCTCCGCAGGCGTCTTAAAAATATCACACAATTTAGTAGGATGAAGAATCATTATTTCAAACAACTTTTTAACTTTTTGCCCGCCATTGTCACATATACGTGACAAGAAACGTTAAATAAAAACATAGTCATTAAAATCGAGACCAAACTATAGCTGTACTACAAGGATATTTTGGCGCGTGGTCAAAATACGATTTTACGCTATCTTACTTTGTTTTTGTCAACCCCATTCGAGCGTCAAAACATTCTTGTAGCGCTATACGATCGAGACAACTTCAAATCCATGATTTCTAAATAAAACAGGCACGTTTTTAGACAATAAATTATTAAAAATTAATTAACTTGTACAATAAATAATTAATCTCACTGTTTTCAACCACTGAAATGCTTAAAGTTAGTAAAGATTAAACAATTATTAGAAAAAATGTGCGCAAATACAAAACAACAATGTTTTGTGCGAAATAAATTATATTGTTGTATTTAATTATATATAATTTAATTATAATTTAATTTAATTTAATTAATTATATATATAAATTGATCTATAATAAATATGATTAATATTAAGTTGAGTTTTCAAACTACCCGTTGAAAAACTTTCGAGTAACAATATTCCAGATTGTAAAAAGGAAGTCTATTATAATTATTTAAATATTTTAAGCCAAAACAGTAGGCAAGAATACTAGGCCAAATTAATTATGAAATTAATAAGTCTCAATTTTAATGTGACTGCTAATTATCTTTGTTTTTAGCAATTTGTAGATAAAACTTGTTGCATTTTACGATAACGCATAAGTTATGTAAATATGAACCTTAAATCTCACTTTCATAAAGGTAAAAATCATATGACGCGGTATACCGCGTGATTTTATTAAATGATTGATGATTTTTTTATTGAATGTTACACAACAGTTGCCTATTTCATTTGGATATATCCAAATGCAATAGGCAACTGTTGTGTAACATTCAATACTGTGTGTTGAGTACCTACATCTTTTTCAAACGGCAATAAGGTAACTAAAAACATAACCTTGTAATAAGGTAACTAAATAAATAGGCGTACTTTTGTCACGACTGTCAAAGATCTACAATAAAGGTAACTATAGTAGGACCAATTTATTAGATGACATTTGACATGTCAGTTCTAAGTAAAGGTTACCTTTTTTTGACATTATTACAATAAATATGTAATTGTAATTGAAAAATTTTAAGCAATGAGAGGTTTGCTTTTTAGAATTAAAAAAAAATAGTTTCCATGAACTCGATAGATGGCGTTAATCCGACTACGTTACTAGGTACTAAAGCCCAAACGCTTGAAAAAACACACGTCACATATGCTCGTTGACTGACACTTTCGTTTGCCTATGCTTCCAAATACAACCATTAGGTCCAAGTGAAATTATGTGATGTTCTGTTCCTTGTAGTAACGTAGTCAGACCAACGCCATCTATCCAGCGAATAGGGAAGAGTTGAATAAGAAAATCCCTCATTGTGCAGTTCTACTTCTATAAAATAAATAATATTTAATGCCAGCCGTTACAAGCTTACGTTGTTGTATTTTGATGAAGTGTCAAATGTGATCTAATAACTTGGCCCTACTGTAAATATAAATGCAATGAATTCCCGTTTGCATATAGCAGCTATTTCTCAGAAAGCAGTGCCTCCGCTTTAGACTAAAAAGACAAACTTAACACACTGTATTTCGACAAAGAATGATGAAAAAACAAACATTTTTTACTTGGAACCTCTTCCTTTTTGAAGTCGGGTAAAACAGCACTAAGAACACAGTCTGTTACTGAGGCTAACCTAACCTACCCCTTTTGGGAGTTTAGGCGTGATGTTATGTTAATTCATGATTTTTAAAGTAGGTATCAACTATCAACCTGCTAAACTTAAAATGTCACTCATGTGATATCTTTCGTCGTTTGCAACAGCGCCGAAATATCGGTAGCTCAATATAAATAAAAATCACGGTAGATGTCCCGTTAAGTTTAGTTGTGAAGTGTGATAGCTTAAAACAGTTTTATCAACCTGCTTTTTCGTTTAAACTAAGATTTCGTCGCCAAAATTCTATAAACAAAGAAAACTGCAGTTTTAAGGTAATATTTTCCTAATAATCCTAGTTTTGTAAGATAACATTGTGTATAACGCAGAGATTTGAAATCGTTAGTGATTATGGGAGTATTGTGACGCTGATGTTACACGGAGCTCTTCATCTCTTGCTTGACGCAGGACTTGAACGCCTCCCACCCTTCGTTCTTGGCATAGGACTGTGAAGAGAAAAATAAATAAATCGGTTGTGGGTTCGATTCCCGGATCGAGCAGTGTTATTGGGTTTTTCCAAAGATATAATAAAGAAGCAGATATACCCGTTAGACGAAAATGTATCGGAACCCTGTGTCTCCACTTTATCCCTACCACACGGCAACTACTACACATGCAGTTCAATAAAAGCAATAGATACGCAGTCGCGCACACACCCGCATTTCTTAAATCAGAACATAGTACACAATCAATTATAAACCTTATGCCATCGAACACATCGTGTATTTACCATGCACCGTACAACTTACCCACACAAAAACATCGGTACACAAGCACATCACTAACTCGTAAGAATAAGCGGCCGCACCACGCGACGCATGTGCTTTTTGAACTATCGTTTGGTGATTTTTACATTGCTAGTCCAGTCACTTTTTTAGAAGCAGCCACGGAGTTTGTGTCTGGTTGATGGCATTAGGCGCGCCCCCTATTACACGCGACTTAACTCCTACCACGCCCCTATAACTGGCGAAATGCGGGTGTGCAATAAGATACAACCCTGCCTAACTCTTCTAGGGTTTACAAGCGTGATGTTATGAAATTAGAATGCGGGAATCGATGACGAGATTTTTGGAATTATATGGTAGGTAGTATAAAGGGATTTTTGGAATTATATGGTAGGTAGTATAAAGGGTGTAAAAACACCTAATGAAGCCGAAAGTCACTTGTTCTCCCCATCATTGCGATCATTTTTTTGTTCTACACCATACCTGGGAACAGTGGGAACCTTCTAGTAACGGGTCATGGTTCCAACTTTTTTATTAAATACAAGTTTATAATGCAAGATTTTTACCCACCTCTACGACCCCCGTACTATTCCATCCATCCACCAGCACAATGTTTTAAGTGCGTTACATTGAGTTCTACCACAAAACATGATTTTTCAGCCCAACAAAAAAGTCGTTTCCCAGCAATATTTTTTACGTAAAGGGTCAGTGGGTCGTCTTAGGGGCGGACGTCGGTTGGAGTGTAGCCTTAGGGGCGCTATGGCGCGAGGACTTAGAAAAATTTCCATTTTTTTTTTTTTTTTTTTTTTCGAAATTTTACCAATTTTATTGCAGTTTCAGATTGACCTTAACCATAGAAACTATTTAACCTCTGAGAAGCATGTTCTTACGACGCACCGTCTCCGAGTTAGAAGCTTTTTATTTTTTTCTAGTTTTTTGAAAAACCCTCTATATTTCCAAAATGGTAGCTCGGATGAAAAACTTTTCGGGAAACAATTTGTTGCTCTAGTCGTAAACCATGAGAAGATGTAAAAAAACCCGCGGAAAATCGTATTTTTTTTTTGCACTCGTTTTTTTCTGTCCCTGCCCCTAAGAATACTCAAGGTAGAAGTCCGTCCGACACTTAGAAAATTTTCGTTTGCTTTTTTTTTTTTTTTCGAAATTTATATTTCTTATTGCAGTATCAGGTTGACCTTGACCATAGAAACTATTTAGCCTCTGAGAAGCATGTTCCTACGACGCACCGTCTCCGAGTTAGGAGCTTTTTATTTTTTTCTAGTTTTTTGAAAAACCCTCTATATTTCCAAAACGGTGCGTCGTAGGAACATGCTTCTCAGAGGCTAAATAGTTTCTATGGTCAAGGTCAACCTGATACTGCAATAAGAAATATAAATTTCGAAAAAAAAAAAAAGCAAACGAAAATTTTCTAAGTGTCGGACGGACTTCTACCTTGAGTATTCTTAGGGGCAGGGACTTAGAAAAAAACGAGTGCAAAAAAAAAAATACGATTTTCCGCGGGTTTTTTTACATCTTCTCATGGTTTACGACTAGAGCAACAAATTGTTTCCCGAAAAGTTTTTCATCCGAGCTACCATTTTGGAAATATAGAGGGTTTTTCAAAAAACTAGAAAAAAATAAAAAGCTCGTAACTCGGAGACGGTGCGTCGTAGGAACATGCTTCTCAGAGGCTAAACAGTTTCTATGGTCAAGGTCAACCTGAAACTGCAATCAAATTGTTAAAATTTGGAAAAAAAAAAAAACGAAAAATTTTTCTAAGTCCCTAAAATTTTCTAAGTCCCAAAAAAAATTTTAAACCAAAAAATTTTAAACCAAAAAATTTTTTTTTGGTTTTCTTTGCAGCTCATAGTGCCCCTAAGCGTATACTCCAACTCCTAACGTCGATAGTGACAATCCAGTGCCTCTAAGAAAGTAAGGACCGTTTCGAGCACATTGCTAACATTTTCATGTATAACGCGAGTGCAAGTTACAATTTCGATAGTTTTGACAGCTTGAATACGAAACACAGTCACTTGCAAGCGCGAAAGTTGTCACTTAAGATTTTGTGGTGAGAGCATCGTGAGAGTGGTCATAATAACAAAGTAATTTATTGAATTTCATATTGTGAATAAAACTTACAGTGGAATCTCGTATTATTTCGTTTGGAGAATGTTTGAGACCGCAAAAGCACAAGATAAGCGTAATATAACGCCACTAAACAAAACACGTAAACACATTCACGTAAACACGGTCACGTAAACAATGATAGAGTGCTTCACTACAAGCCACTCGGGCATTATTAGATCATTTGCTTAGATCTCCGTGCCTAAAAAGTAAAAAACTTAGTTTTACAAACTTCACAGATGGATC
Source organism: Xestia ashworthii (assembly GCA_950022955.1). Lineage (NCBI taxonomy): Eukaryota > Metazoa > Arthropoda > Insecta > Lepidoptera > Noctuidae > Xestia > Xestia ashworthii. The sequence continues at coordinate 15,756,822 of OX465569.1, forward strand.
AAGGTCACTCACTACACACCAAAAGATATAAATTACACTAACTGCTCCGTTTATGTTACCAACATTTCAAATTGAGACGGGCTAGTCTTTATTTTTAACAATAATATTCAAAACTGTATGCAAATCACAACACAAACTTTCGTAAACACAAACAAAACTAATGACCATTGACCACAGATAAATAATATCGTCTAACTTCATTGTATAACCACAACTAGTTGAATAGGCAGTCGCTTCTGTTATGAACACAAAATACGACTGTCAATTTATTTTGGCCAGTTACTAATGTACGCGCCGCTTCTCGCAGTGAATTAACAAGAAACGAACGAACGCATTCTAGACACTCACACTCGCAAGTTAACAATTGTCGAGGCGTTTAGAATTAGCATTTACAATATGTAGTTCTCCCGTATTACGCTAGATGGCGCTTACTCAGCGCCATACAAATTTGCGTGAACGCTGACACGGTCGATACGTACAAAAAACTCGCACTATGCATACTGTATTATTTAGTTATCTATTTCGCCACGTCGACCAACTGGCCCTGTGGCGCAACGGATAACGCGTCTGACTACGGATCAGAAGATTCCAGGTTCGAATCCTGGCAGGGTCGCGACATCTCTTTTTAGTTTCTGCCGAAAATTTTATTTGAGGAGATATTTCTGAATGTTGCTGCTTATTCAGTACTTTTTTCTAAATACTTAACATATCAGTATTATTTTCCTAATAATGCTCCCAGTGAGTGACAACCTTAGTTGCGGGTTGTTTCGAAAGAGATACCGTGGCCCCGGAACATGGATGGGTTTTAGTCAGTAAAAGTCTGACACTCCCTCCCGCTCCGTCCAGAGTGGGAGAAGTCATTTGATGACTTCACACTCGAAAAAAAAAGTGCGATCGTTGTTCTGACAATTCTTCGAGTCTGACGTAAATAAAAACAAAAATCTAAGTGATTTCTTAAGTAAAATGAATTATACATCATTTTTATTCTGTACAAAAAGCATTCTGTACATCAAACTAAGTAACTTTACGCAAAAAATATTGCTGGGAAACGACTTTTTTTTTGGGTGAAAAATCATTCTTGTGATAGAAAACAATGTAACGCACTCAAAACATTGTGCTGACGGATGAATTGTATAGTACATTGGGGCGGTCGTGTAGTTGTTTAAAAAAATCTTACAATAAAAAATTAAGTATTAAAAAAAACTGTCAAAATGTTGGAACTTTGAAGCCGTCAACCAAGTCTGTACTCACATGAAAGTAAGTAACTTTAGGCAAAAATTATTGCTGGGAAACGGCTTTTTACTGGGGTGGAAAATCATGTTTTGTTATTGAACTCGTTACGTATCATAAAACATAATGTGCTGATGTGTGGATTGAGTAGTACAGGGATTATAGAGGTATTTATAGTGAAAATCTTATATTTAAAAAAAAATGGCAAAAAGTTTGAAGTTTGACCCCCAATACCTCCGTAACTAAAAGGTTCCCAGGAATGGCGTAGAACAAAAAAAATATCGGAATGACGAGGAGAACAAGTGCCTTTTGGCTTCGTTAAGAGGTGTTTTACACCCTTTAGATAGTCTATGATATCGCTTTCTCATAATCAAAGCCCTTACCTTGAACCCCCGATGCAGTCGATCCTTCATGATAGCAATGAACTCCTTGTAGCTCAGCAGACCATCACCGTCTGCATCAAAGATGGCGAACACAGTGGACACCAGGTGTTCCGACTGAGATATGCCCGTGCAGATCTTCACGGCGCGGTGGAACTCATCTGGTAAGAATGGAGAAGGGCATTTGTGTAAATGATGGGAAAAGAAGTTGGAAGTATGCACATTCTTTTAGGTCATGCTATTTATCACATCAAATAAGTAAAAAAAAAGTTAAAACTTTGACCCTCAATATCTCGGTAACTCAAAGGTTCCCAGGTATGGTGTAGAACAGAAAAACGATCACAATGACGAGGAGAAAAAGTGCCTTTCAGCTTAGTTAAGAGCTTTTTACACCCTTTATTAAGGTCCAAAATCGACTTACCTTTAGAAATGGGATGATCAGCAAGCGTATACATCCTCATAGCGATGGTGAAGTCCTCCAGGTTGTTGAGGAACTGGCAGAAGGTCTTGAACTCTTCGAAGGTGATGCCGTGCTCGTACTTGACGCGGTCCAGCAACCTGTCGAGGTACATGTCGTACTCATCCGTGTCCAGGTACGTGTAGCGGAGAAGAATCTTCGCGAAGTCTACTTCGGATATTGTCTCGTGACCTGGAATGGTTAAGTTGTATGTATAAACAGTGTTGCATGGTTTGGCGTGTGCAGTACCGGCGCGGCGGCGTCAGGGTCACTGACGCCCCGGGCAACAATATTGTAGTTTGTAGCGCCCAAATAAGGAATCATTATCAAGTGTTCAAAATTGACGCCCCGGGCCGGATTATCAGACGAGGTTTAATGTTACTAAATCACACCAACACATCAAAATATCACTATAGAAGCTCATACTAAACTGCATTTTAATGATGAACATAATCGTGTAAATAATTGTTTTTGTTTCATCGAAATTGGACCAGGATTTCCAAAGTTACAGCATTGTAAAGTTTCACCGTTTTCTTACGTTTGCGTTCCTTCGCGAGCTACTGCGATGACGTCATGCGGCAATTTTCATGTTCGATTGCGGGTGATGCGGAAGGAGTGTACGTTCATAAATTTGATTTGTAAATTAGTTTGCACTTATTACTTGAAGTGTTTGTGTTTAAATATTGTTGAAACAATTTTTTATTCAGTTGCTTTGAATGGGCAAAATCCTCCCCCATATCCTTCTGTGTATATTCTTCTCCTGCGCCACCTCGAACCAGTAATTAAATTAATTAATTAAAATTATTCACAGCTCACCACATGACGTCACACGTTAGCGCGGTCTTTGCACCGTCAGATTTTGCCGCGGACGCTGGTACTTTAACGATTAATATATCAGTAACTAGCTTCTGCCAGCGGCTTCGCCCGCGTGAAGTTTCAAAATTGTCCCATGGGATCTTACTACCGGGATAAAAAGTATTCTATGTGTTAATCCAGGTTAAAAACCACCTGTGTGCAAAATTTCATCCAAATCTGTTCAGTAGTTTTGCGTGAAAGAGTAGGTAACAAACATCCATCCATACATCCATACTCACAAACTTTCGCATATTAGTAAGAAGTAGGATTTTTAAAGATAGCAAAAAATAGATTCTTTTTCTCTAGCTATTTTTTAGAAAAGCATAAAAAGTTGGTGTGACGCATTTGATTGTGGTCACAACCCAGATGATACTCCAGTTCTATCAGACAAAACAACGGATAACGTAATAAACTATAGCTAGATTGTAGATAGCGACTATACCACCACATACCTTTAGCGAACTCATGGAACTCGAGCTCCAGCACCTCGGTCTGCAAGTTCTCCATGAACTGTCGGAAGCCCTCGAACTTCAGGTCGTTCGTACCTTTCTTGCCGAAGAAGTGCACCTGAAATGAAAGCATTAATTGTCGCACAAAAAAAAGAAAATGGATAAGAATATGATCAAATATTGTAAAGGCTTGTGCACGACTGGTTTTTATCCGTGCCGGAGGTGCCTGCCCGGTCGACAGTTTTACAGGGTGTAAACGGACCCTCCACGAAGCCGTCAGCCAAGCATTCTGTACATAGTATCTCTATGCAAACATTATTGCTGTTAAACGACTTTAATTTATTTTTTGGGGTGTATTGTATAAACAGGTTTTACGCTAAAACGCACTCAAAACACTGTGCTATGCTGATGTGGGTACATTGAATAGTAAACGCGTCATTAAGGTATTTAGAGTTATAACCTTAAAAACCTGAATTAAAAAAAAGGAATTAAAAACATTTTGGAACTTTTACCAATGGGGAGAACAAGTGCCTTTCGGCTTCTTTAAGGGTTTGTTTAAACCTATTATTATTTATATTAAATCTTTATTGGCCAAGTATGCTCAAAACGAAGAACAAATAATAATAACTGTTACCTGCAAGAAAGTATCAACATTGTGCCTCCGCTGCAGCCCCTGGTCATCATTGACAAAGTTCTCATGAGCCTTGACTTCCGCCTTCTCATTCCCTTTGACGTCCTCCTTGTTCTCTTCATCCGTTATCCCCCGCTTGCCTCGCCATGCGAAGCTAAAGATCTTCTCCATCTGTAATATTGGGTTACAAGTTAAAACTCAGAACTTACGTTTTGCCCGAAACTGCGTTTAAAATGTGCGTTTTACAAGTAGTGGTGAAGTGTCAAAGAGTTCAAATTGTGCATTTACAGAAATGATTAATGTTTTGTACGAAAAAAAGTGATTGTTATTTATACGGTAACAAAGTGTAAAAAAAAATAGAAATGTTCATAACTTTAAAATGACGAGTAAATTGTGCGCGAATTTACTTACAGGTACTTACATTAGAAACGCATCGGACCGCAATGTATTTCAATACAAAAAATGCGTTACGGCCCGTCTGTAGTGTGTGATGTTCCATACAAAATGTACAAACGTGATTTAGGAAGATATTTGCGATATCTTTATTAAAGCCGGGTCCGCAGCGCCATGTTATTTTGTTTACTCACATAAAGGGGGCGTGCCCTAACATAAAATGTTCGTCGCAACGAACGGACAATTTAACAAGTTATGCTAACATGTTTTGTTAGAAAATGTTTACGGAATGTGCATGTTTTTTAAATTAATTAATGTTGTGATACTTGTGAAGTAAAAAAGAGTCGTATACGCAGTCGGACTGTTGATATATTGATTATGTTGATGTGTTACACAAACAAACGTTAAATAGACACTCAAATTAATGACAATATAAATAAAATATCATGTTATGGGTTAAAATTATTCATATTTTCGTGCAATCTTAATTTATATTATTTATCAAATTATTGTGTAAAAAAATTAGTGACATAACGTTAGATTAATAACAATTATTAATTGCACAGAGTATTATTTAAACGTAATATTTATTTAATATAAAGCTTAATAAATGACATAATGCAGAAGCGGACAATTAAATTAAACTCAGACCAATAAAAAAAATTGAGCAGAAGCTATTTTTACGGATTATCTTACTGTTTATATTAGGTACAATTTCTCATTCAAGCTATCGTAGTCCACTATAAGGCATGATCTTTCGCCCATTATCCATAAAATATAAATACAACATAAATAATCACAAGAAGAAATCCGTAAAACCTACAATAAAGATAGGTGACAGAAATAAAAAGATAGATGAGAGAAAGAGAGAGAGAGAGAGAGATTTAAATAATAAAAAAACACCTAAAACAAAAAAAAAACAACATGGAAGACTGACAACACGAAAAACGGACGGACGTAAGCGATGTCCACTTTGGACTTACTCGGGACGGACTCTGGACTTCGACAGGACTCGCCCTGTTCCTCATGGCACTTGTTGACACTAAGGTAAGCAGCTAAAGCCGCGGCGAGCACATAATACACACATAAATATTAAATTATTATTTACATATTATACTTGTATATTGTATATTTGAACATATAACAAAAACATAAAAGACAAACGGAAGAACATATTATCCCGCTCTCAGTAAAAAATAAGTCAGTATCGTAAAATCAAAATTAACAAAAGCGTTTTTGTTTTAAAAGACAGTTTAGTTTTGTAACATTTTATGTTTAATTGAGGGGATTTAGAATACCAGTTAAACAAAATAGAAATTAAGTTATTTGGGACTAATATTAAATTATCATAAAATGGGATTTTTCTTGAATTAATTGTTTATTCCAAAGACAAAAAAAAAACAAGTTATTTAACGGATATGAATCACACATTAAAACGGCATTATTCTCAGTTTGGTTATGGTTGAAATTTTGATTCGATTTTCAAAAATAAAACGTTACCTATGCAATAGAAACTATGAAAAAAAAAAAACAAAAATACCCAATTTAATTTTAAAACAGTTTCCATGGCGTTTCCTACCCGTTTTTCTCCATTGAAATTTTAATTTTGGAACAAGCAAATCAGCTTCAACATTCTAATTAACTAACCTACTCCTTGAAAATTCAAGTGCCAGTAAATGGTTTCATTTAAATAAATGCATGTTTTGAAAAAGAAAAAAAAACTGTCACTGCCAAATCGAATCAAAATTTAAAACCACATTTCTGAATAGCGAGGCATCAATGGATGCCTCAAGCAATGTGAAACTCACTGCCTCCTGGCTCTTGGCGTCCAAATCTTTACGCTCCTTAAAAGTACCACCCAGCAGGCGTTGGATCTAAATAAATACATCAGAAGCAGAAAAAAACATTCAGAAAAGAAAATAAAAAAAAGAATAAATAATAAAAACGAAATATAAATTTAATCGTAGTTTGTTTTTGGTTCCTTGTCTCATGAAGACTTCGTGTTTAGCATGCTGTGCTTTTCAGCTTTTTCTAGCAAGTTCCGTGTTTTTTGTGCACTAATCACCGTATTAGTAGTATTTACATTATTGTGCCGATAATTACTAATTTAAAAATGTCGAAAGAAGCCATTTTTTACATTATTTACTAGATATATTAATGGGAGCTTCAAAGTAACAATATCGTGACACAATCATGTAAATCCGTTTTCAAATAATTATTGTTTTTCAAGATTTGCTTTGGCGAAAAAATAATTTCCTATTTTCTAAAATAACATTATTTTCAACGACAGCTTTGTGGAGCGTCCTTTTACACCCTGGTGGCCTACCATGACGTTTTAAAGCAGGATCACTTTCCCACACTGAAATGACATTAAAACAATCCTGCTTTAAGACGTCATGGTAACCCCCCTGTATAACCACGTTACTCCATGTTAAGGTGTTAACCCACCACCGGACAGAGGTTAGTTGTTAAACATAAGTTTTAACAATATCTACATAATAATTTCGCCGCCGCAAATCTTCTACATTGTTATATAATCTAGCGCTATGTGCTTTAGCAGCTAATATAGCTTGTGCTAATTTTTACACAGTACGCCTACCGTATAGTGCAAGTGCAAGCGGAGAGCGATTTTAAAATTATCTACGATTTCTCCAATGATGAGTTTCTTTTTTGCCCACGGTTAGTTGTAATTTTTTCACGACTTTTTCCTTCGTTGTTAGATCAAATCAAGTCTATACAAATATTATGAATGCGAAAATAAGTCTGCCTATTACTATGCGCTCGTGGGACAATTTCATACCTAAACGCGAGAAAAGCCGCGATTAAAAACATTTTATAAAAACTGCTCTTTACAACTTTATTAATGTAATTTGTTCTCCAAAGCTAACTAGGTTTAACAAGTAATATAAAAATCAATTTATTCAAATTAGGCTGAAATCAGCACTTTTTTAACGTCAAAATAACATAAGATGCATGCAAAACGACCCCACCTCGCCACGGTGGGACACTTTTAATAATTATCGTATACTGTGTTGAGTCCTATTGGCTGCGTGTGGAATTATCGGACGCTTTTTAAGATCGTAAACGGAGACTACTCAATTTAGATTGTCATCGACAAGTTTGGAAGAAATAGCACCTTAAGTAACCTTAAAACCGCTGACCGCTCATGACTCACACCGTTCCCCACGTATGTACTATACTCACGACTAGAAATTCGTTCTTATCGACGCGTTGGTTGCCGTCCGTATCGAACATGTTGAAGGCGATGCGGAAACCTGAAGCCGGCTCTGAAATACGAAATTATGTGCTACAGATACCTGGCAGATGTGCTTTCAAAGTTTAGAATAAATGGCGGTTTTGTAAACAAATTGTGTTTTTTTTTAATGGCAAGTTTGAATTTCTTTGAGGAAATAATAATATGTGTTAGTTGAAGGTTTGATTAGAATGAGGTCACACGATATCCAATGCGAGTATGAAATAAGAGTAGAGGATGAAATAAAAACGATGGATGGACTGTGTGAAGTATGATATGGCAAAAAAGGAGGTGTCTGATGAGATGACGAGTAATATAGAAGTATGATGCCGTCATAACAAAGAAGGCCGTAACTGAAAATTTTGTCAAAAATGAGTTAGCTTTAACTACGACATAAATTATGGTTTTTGAATCTGAAAAGCCTTAATTACACAATAACGGCTTTTTTTGTTAGCATTTTCGTAAATCTAGTCTGGAAGGCCGCAATTATCAATTAAATATTATTAGGCTTTAAATATTAAATAAATTGACTACTAGAAAAAGCCCTAACTACGCAATATGGGCTTTTTACATAAGTATTTTGAAGGAACGGTTCCTCATTCGGAAGCCATTCCAAGCCAAGCTAAGCCGTAATTATATTCTAGGCAATTACGCCCTTTCAGCAGATAAGTACTTCACAAATTATAATTATTTTTTTGCTAAGACAAAAGGGCAAAAATAAAATTAAATGAATACGCATGTATGATTTTAAATAAATTATGGTTCAACATAAAGCCTATATTTTTTGACGTTTTATAAAAATAAGCATCACTAACTAAAACCATTGTAAACCGCGGGCCTCCGTTTTAGATAAAACTTCAATTATCTCGGAATCAACGTTGACGTAGTTACGGCCTTCTTTCTTATGACGGCAGTATGGAAGAAGATGACATGCTGCGCCGACCCTAAGTGAATTGGGATACGGGCAACAGAATGATGATGATTGATATCCTATGAGTACGTGTAAAAGATAATACTTACTCGTTAAAATCGAGAGCAGAAACAGGTACTCCGTGTAGGATATGATGCCTGAAAAAAAATAAGAATTAGTTAATAGACTAAAACAAAATAATTGGTGCTGCCTAGTTTTCCGATATTTTCAAAGAATTTGCCTGAAAGTGATAGAGAAACTCAACGGCAGAAAAATTATGATGACAATGGTGATTGATGTCGTATTATGAATATAGGGACACTTCTCAATTGTACCGACAGCCACTAGTTGGCTACAAGTACTGATACTGTTAACCTGCGTCATCCCACAGTTGGGAAAGGCCTCTCTCCATGACTTCCAGTTGTTCCGATGCAGGGCTAATGTGGACAACCTGTTGTTGGTTTTGTCCAGGTGGTCCAACCATCATCTGGTCTGCCGCGACGCCTCCGGAGTCAAGGCTCCAGATAGTGGTTATTTTGGCCCACAGCTCATAGGGTATGCGGCAGACGTGGCCAGTTCAGTCCCACTTCAGTTTAGCGGCTTTAAGAGCAATGTCAGTAATTTGTGTTTTGGAGCTCAGTGTGCAGTGTTGCGTACCTACATGGTCGCATGATGATCTTGTTCGGTGGCTACAAGTAGATAAAGATTTTGTTCGCGGTTTCATGTGTTCGGTGTATACCTTTGTCCCTCATACTGCGGAACATCTGGGAGGAGCCCTTCTTGAGCTGCGGCGTGTGATCGCGCAGGTGTTCGATCTCCTTCGTGGTGAGCAGGCGCCGCTTCAGACGGGCTGTAACGAACGAAACACACTTTGTAACACTGATTTAAGCTTTTACGGTTAACAAAACCTAGTGAAACTATAAGTGAGTTTTGCCGTGACTTTGTGTCGAGTTCCATAAGTGCGCATAGCGAAAGATTTTGTCACAGCAAAAACTTGTTTGTATTGATGCCAGCTATCGATTGATACACGTTTTATGCGTGTCTGATCAAATCAAAGTTGTGCTGAAGATGAATGGTCTCATAACTTGGTAACGTGACACTTTAGAACATTTTGTCTCAAACAAAACTTGTTTATACCAGCTATGGAATAATATAGGTCTTATGCGTGGTCGCTACTTTGAAAAAAAAAAAAACAAAACAAAATGGCGGAAAAAAATCTGGCCAAAAAATTCAAACCCCTTTCATGTTGTTACGAGTGAAGTATTCTGGAACTCATATTGTTATGAAAAATATCCTATTGCCAAGTTGCAAATTTCTCGCGAAAATTGCTTTTAAATTTAGGAAAGTTTAAACATATTTGTGGTCGTGACGGAGGAGCAAGTGGCTAAACATAACATTAAGCACGTTAAGCAGTTGGTCCCGTCTGTTATTTGTAGATTAAAGATCGTCAGTAATACGCCAAAAAGTCTGACAGCCAGTCTTACCAAGGGGTACAGCTTAACCCAGTACTAACTGTGTGGGGTTAGATAGGCAGTCGCTCCATGTAAAATACTGATATTCAGCTGCATCCGGTTAGACTGGAAGCCGACCCCAATGTAGTTAGGAAAAGGCTATGGGCAGACGATGATGATGACTGTTCCTACTTGTGGTACACTTCTTCCACCTAACACCTCATGGGAATGTAGTAAAGTACTCACGCCTAGGTTCCTGCTCTACCACAGACTCGAGGAAGTCCTGCGGCGTCATGTATAGCTGTCCGCCATACTCCACGCTCGCGAACTTGATGAACCGCCTCTCTCGGGATGTCAGCTTCACCGATTTGGCAAGCTCGTCCGGCTGGAAAAGGAGAAAATAGTTTTGGTAAGTGGACCATTAGCAGAGGCCGAGGAAAGCTGCTGACGGTCTATAACTATGGGTACGGGTCTGAGTACACCACTCTGATCAATTAACATAACGAGCTGATTTAAGGAGAGAATCGATCATAAAGACCTTTATGTCCTGAACAGAAAAAGTGGGGCAGTCTTTGGGCACTGTAGATAGAAGTGAAAACTCGTAGAGCTACGAGTGCTACAAAGCATTAGGTGACGGTCACTCGAGTTCCATGATTTTTGTTCACTCAAAAAGTGCTCAACGCGACTAAAGAAGTTTTCAGTTCAAAAACATCATTCGAAAATTCATTTCTATTGCACGAGTTAAACATATTTCTAAACAACTCAAGCCGATTCTGCATTGATAAGTGCGCTGAAGTCAATTTAGTTAGCAACCCTTGTCATAAACAAATAGAAAAAGTCTCATCGTTTGTAAGGTGCTATGTTCAGACAATGGAATATAACAATCGTTTTGGAAGAACAATCTAGCAAATTATGTGAAAACTGTAAAGAAACCTAACTACATGTAGATTCCGTATAAGAGTTGTGAAATAAATCACGCAGGAATGTCAAAACGATATCTGACACCTCATTCATTGTAGCAGCCACCTCTAACATATCAAGAGTTCGAGACTCCATCATACCTCAATGAGCAAGAAAATCTGACATCATAGGGTAGATGTAGATGACAAAATAAAACTGATTAGTCCGTCAGATAGATTTCTAAAAATTAGACACATGTTTTTTCTTTTTTTACGAAAACAAAAACTGAAGACGATACAATGCGATGAAAACTCGTGTGACGTCACATTTGAGTACATTTTTACTGGAAAGTGACGTTAAAAGCGTGCGCCCACTCATGATCTTTGACGCGTTTTATCTTCGTCAATTTTTATAAATTTGATAAAACAAAAAACATGTGTCCTATATTTTTCGATAGTCTAACTGACGGACTAAACAGAATCATTTTTTTTTTAAATTAGGAATCATCTTTATTGTTATCACCAATCCAATACATTGTTGGCCAAAAAGCCTATAACAACTGAACTAATAACTGGTATGAAAACACATCTGTTTTGTGTTTTGGCGCATCGATGAGTGAGTTATGTGCTCGGTTTATATCATAGGGCGGGTTCAATGTACTCCCTGTTCATATCAATCGATAAATCGATCAATACGTTAGTTTCATCAATGAACTTGAGATGTAGACTTGCGACTAATAGTTAAGAGGCCTGCGAAGCATGCGAGTTTCATACAAACGTAATACCAAAATAATTTGTAAATTAAACATATTCTCAAGGTAGTGTGTATTTATTTTGATAGGATTACATAATATCTAGGTTCCCAAATAAATATTTTGAATGGAAATTGATTTAAACAAGAGTTTTGAGAGAAATAAGTTTTCTATAGAAATTTTAAATTCCTCATATCTCGTCTAAATAGCATTGTCCTTTCAAAATATTTATTTGGGAACCTAGATATTATGTAATCCAATCGAAATAAATACACACTTCCTTAAGAAAATGTTTGGTTTACGAATAATTTTGGTATTACGTTTGTATGAACGACGCACGCTCCGCCGGCCCCTTAAGGTTTCTTGAATCATCTTTCTTGCCGTTATCCCCAATCCCATTACATGTTCATAACCTTAGCTATAACATTTCTTGAATGCTGTAAAAACTGTCGTGATTGGTTAAAATTCTACTAATATTATAAATCTGAAGAGTTTGTGTGTTTGGTTGAACGCGCTTATCTCAGGAACTACTGGTTGGAATTATTGAAAAAATAAAAAATATTTGTTTTGGATAGTCCATTTATCGAGGAAGGTTAAAGGCTATACAATATCACGCTACGGCCAATAGGAGCGGAGCATTAAGGAATATTGTTGCAGAAACGGGGAAAATGTACACGTTGCGTGAGTCTGCTAGTGAAATAATATCAGCCAGCCAGCAACTACCTGACACAATCATGGCGATCAGAAAAACTTAAGAAAGGTCTATGTCTAGCAGTGTACTACGAAAGGCCAGTTTATTGACTGAATACAAAGTCCAGCAACAATATAGCAACTCTCTCTTGCACTATTACTGGTAATTAAGCATTTGCACGTCCACCAGTTTATAAGTCATAAAACGAGGCAGTTAATCAGCAAAGATCTATATCCTAACATGTCTAACCTCAGTGATTGGCCAGTCTGAAACTTATGTAACTTCCACAAATCAAAGCTGGCTTTATCATCCAGAAATCTTACATGAAGCGGATTCCTATCAATAAATACTGACAGGGATTTATCTCTAAAGTGACACTACAAATTTTAGTTTAGATTAGGTAATTTCTAATTTTCTAGATCCCGGCGTCAGGTGTTGGATAACCTAGCTGCTTATAAAGGTGCTATAAAATTGATCTTTTAAATTAAATCGGTCTTGCTATCAAGAGATAAAATGACAAGCCATTAAATATTTATAATTTCTGTGTCTGACTGTAATCTATACTCACGTTGATGTATATATAGCAGGGGCGGGATTGTCCCAATATATATATATTGGGACAAGCCCGCCACACACGCCCAAACCACTGTAACTCCTGAAAGCCAGAATCAACAGTGGCGACCACCAGAAAAGCGCCGAGACAATGAAGGTCGACGAAGTCCCAGAGAATGAATTTAACTGTCTTGGATCCCGCAACGAAATTAATCAGAAAGTATAGCGGAGGAGTAGGAAAAAAAAACATAATTTCCACTTCCTGTCCTTAATGAGAATAAACCATCAATACTCGTACAATTTCAAATACAGTTCTTCTTTTCTTTAGAACCATGTAGCTCTGCTAGCTGGACTGATGACCTGATGAAGGTGGCGGGGATTCGCTGGAAGCGAGACGCACGGGACCGGTCAATGTACACTTGGGGTAGGCCAACAATGGACGTCTTTCGGCTGAAATGATGACCATATTTTCACAAAAAAATATACCGCCAAAACTTGCGACAAAAAAGTCGCACGCCTACACAACCCAACTAACAACACAATTAACGCCAAAAGTAAGAGGAAATCCAAAAATAAATGAAGTGGGAACTAGTAACAAGATACGCGGAACAAAAGTATTTTCCCTCGTTCCTTTGGGCTTAAAATAATATTTTCGGTAATGCGTTGTTGTAAGGAAAACGACTGCGAAGGCGACATTCGCTAAATTCGGCATCACTATTTTTGTTCGGTCAACTCGAAATGTGACCAGTGTTTCTTGAACTAAGATAGCGATGTAGCTGGCAGAGAAATATGTAGCCATCAAAAACATAACTTCTAAAAAAACCCAGTCTCGCAATTCAGTTCTTCTGCCGTAAAAAGTTCTGAGATCCATGTATTACCAAGTAGGTAATGAATGGATTGACTTGGCCATCGCATGAAAACATAATGTATCTCAAAAGTAATACATTTACATAATTGTATTAAATGTATTAAACTAGATTGTTTAGTGCGATTGCCAAGTCAATCTATTTATCAGGCTTCTAGTTTTATCCACAACGAAGTTATACAGGGGTCGAAAATGGTTTGACCTGCTTCTAGAAAAGAATGGTACCTACGGCCGTGCCGCTTTTAAATTGGAATTCAAAATTGAGGCTGCGTTACCTCCAGAGATGTATCAGGGTGAGTAGCAAGGGAAGTGCGTGAAACTAACCAATCACACAGCTATCATAGCTCATCATTTTTCTCTTGTCCTTATACCAATTCATTTCTGACGACCCGAATGGTTTAGTGGTAGTGAGGGTCCTGGGATTGAATCCCGGTAGGAGCAAATGTTTGTGTGATGAGCGTGGACATTTGTTTCCGAGCCATGAATGTTTATACGTATAATAAGTATGTATTTACAAACAAAAAAGTATATACGTAGTATATCAACTATCTGGTGTCCACGACACAAGCCTTGCTTAGTGTGGCACTAGATGGCGCTGTGTGTTAATGTCCAGCGACATTTATTTATTCATTTCGATAATGACTTTTTCTTTCATACTTCTCTATTTTTCGTCATCTCTTGAGACACTTCTTTTCTTGCCTTTCTTCTTTGGTGTTCCTCTACTCACTACCCATTCACATTCATACTCAAAGCTTTCCTCACGATGTTTTCCTCATGCCTCCGCATCAGCTATCATAGCTAAAGCTGCCAAAAAGAAGCCATATTATTGGTTAGTTACAATGACTGCTCCTGAGCGCGGTGTCCTGGGTTTGATTCCCTGTGTTAGGGTTTTTGGATTAAAAGAGTGAGTATGCACATTTCTTCCAGTATAACCGCATGCAGATGAATGTATTTTACATGAATCTAATTTCAGGTTCAATTCAATTCGGGTTGGAACGTAAGTGTTTTCAATGACATGCTGAATTCCTTTACAAAGTGTTTTATTTACACCAAGTTGTAACACAGCTCATAAAATAGTTAATTTTAAGGGTACAATGGCGATCTTATCGTAGTTAGCGATGTTTACCCGACAACACGTAATATAGAAGCTTTGTTCAGGCAGACACGACTGATAAAATAGTTCAGCATTTTACTGCAGTTTCGAAAAGTCACCAGCAGAGATAGCAAGCCATTATAAACATTGTGTGTATCTTATTCCGGAATTAATTTACATATAACGGAAGGAAAAGTTGCGATAAGACTTGAAATCACTAAAATAGAGGAATCTATGAGATTTCCAGGCCTGGTTGTGGTGTTTACTTCCAATTGGGAAGCTAAAACTATCATGTTACGGCTACTGATTCAGAAAGCGAACATATAATTAACACTTAACAGTGGACACTAGAAATAAGACCGTTTTCTCCTATGTCCAAGATACGTTGCAGGTTTTCCAGCAGGCATTCTGTACATCAAACTAAGTAACTTTACGCAAAAATTATTGCTGGGACTCGACTATTTTTTTGGGAGTAAATATCTTGATAAACGGTAGGACTCAATTATTGCTGATAGACTTATTGAATAGTACCGTTGTTTAAAAAAAAATACAGTAAAACCTGTATTTAGAACAAACTTGTGAAAAGTTGGAACTACATATCTCCGTTCCCAGATACGGTCTATATGGTCTGGTCTTTCGGCTTCGATGAGGGTAATTTTATATCCTTTATTTTGTCAACTTTGATAATGAGATGGTACAAATATTGATATCGAAACTGGTATTCTATGTCTTTCTATAAAAACGATGTCAACATTCCCTGGTTCAAATTATTCCAGTCCCAGAAATCCAGCAAGTTAATCCAGCTGAACTTGATCATAAATCATTTACATTATTCTAGTCATTGTTACCAATTAAGGAATTACAACGTGTTCACTGTTTGGCGATTAATCCAGTGCTGGATTGGCCGTCTACACGATTCCAGTTTCGCGGGAATGGGCGCGGGTAGACCATCAATCCAGTCACTGGACTGGATTTTTCACTGGATCCAGTGCCAGTACAGATTATTCCAGTTGCAATATCAGCGCTGAATTGAATCACTGAGTAGCTGCAGTTGCTGCTAGAATAATGAACTAATAAACCGTGCTTGACGCCTGTTGCGTTTGTCATATAAACCAGTCGCTTTGCCATTGCGATTTGCATGCAGATGCGGAATTGTATCTTTTTAAATACGGATCGGTGTGCTATTATTGTTTTCATAGAGCAAAAGCTTCTTTTAGTTAGACAGTCTTGACGCAGCTCGTAAGTACTGTCATACAGCCTAAAGAAGTACTTAACGTTGATCCAACAGACCTTTTCGGATTTAGCGGTCCAAAAACAAAGTCCACCCTTAAAAAGAACAGGACCACTAAATCTTAAAACAAATAATTCTCTTATCACCCAAATAAATCAGGGTTGTTACAAACCCTCTAGTTAATAGTCGTTTTGTCACAAATATAGCAATAAATTTTACAAAACCACCCCTGAAAGGAGTTATAAATCGTAACGACTGAGTTGAATGTGTGTTTAAACAATTTATGCTTCCAAAGGGGTATTTTTTTCACGTTTGTCGGTATAAGGGACAATCGGAGAGTTCGTGGAAATAGGTGACATTACTGAATGTCAATGGATGAAGCCGCTTTTGGTCTTTGAGACAGTGAACAAGTGGCCTAATGAAAGATGCAGGCCAGACTGAATACTCGTAAATGTATGAGTTATTAGCGTGTTTTCTGTCTGAAAATATAGAGCGAGTTCTGTTACTGTATGTCGTGTAATTGGACATTGAAAGTGTGCTCCTTTTCTACTACTAGGTCGTACTTTTTATACCTACAGTAAATCAAGGCATCATCAAGCATAAACTTTCTAAAATGGAAATAAAATTTGGTATTATCTACATTATGGGACTGTGGTCGTTTGGTAGATGTATAATATTTCTTCGGTTTTTTGTTTAGTTATTCTAGAACATGTCTCACGATGTTTGATTTTTGTTGTGAATCAAGAATACGGGATAAATTACAAGGAAATGTGTTTGGCTTATCACAACGCACCAAGAGACTACTTTTTGTTACAAATTACATGAGAACCAAAGTAACGACCTACTTAGGACCACTTAGAAGACGAAAAGGACCATTATATAAGAACTTACTATTATTCAACTAACCCATACTCCACAACTTTGGACTACTTACCGAAACTTGTCCCCCTAACACAAAAAATGCGAGACTAACAATACCAGCACACAAACTCCCGTGAACAACTTTCTGTATTAATGCTAAATGTTTCCTCCGATGGTGATATTAAATCACAAGTCCCATGTATCAGATAGTACACAGTATTAATTCTATTAAACTGGTAGCCATTAGGAACAATTTAAAGGCGTATTATACGTCGCGGACATTAATAAATACTGTTTGTTTTGAACTAGCTGCGTGCCCCAGCTCCTGTCGTGTAGTTGTTGGCTCTGTGATGTAAGGTGAAGTTGTAGGGATTTAATGTGGAGTTAATATAGTTAGTATCCAAGCTAGATAGTTAGATGCTTCAGCTATAAGTGCTGGTACCGTTCGCTGGTGTATTTGCAATTGAAATGTTAGTTGAAGACTTAATACCTCTAGTATTAGTAAGACATGGTATGTTGAACACAATGACATGAAGTGTTCTTGGTTTTGCATTTGCTCTATTAGCCTGATTCTTCTCTAATGGTTTGGTGAGAAAAGATGTTATAGATATCGTGTGGTTTTTTAATGAATGACATGCAAATAAGAGGAATAGGAGCCTATACTAATATGTATCAAGGTATGGAATCATAATTTTAAACCTAAATAATATTATAGAAAAAGCGAAATTAAGTTTGTTTGTTACTTTTTCATGCCTTAACCACAGAACCAAACATCCTGAAATTTTGCATAAATAATACAGATGTACAGAAACGGACATAAAAAAACCTTTCATCCCGAAAAAAAGTACTGTTCCAGAGGAAAACAACAATAAATAGGTGGCGCCACGTGTATTGAAACTTTTGTCAAATCCGAATTAATCCGAGCGAAGCCGCGTGCAAAAGTTAGTTTAACCTATATTAAGGTAGACTGGTAGAAAATCCGCCTTTGTACAGTTTTTAATTGTGCATAAAGTTTTAATAAATATATTTGATAAAATATATATATTTATATATATATATATTTTTTTTTCTACTTTTACTAGAATTTCCATCGCCATAATTTCTGCCAACACATTTCTCCCCATAATCACAAAATGACATACAAACTGAAAACACCAATTAGCATCCTATTGAATATGTAGTTAATTTGACATAAAGTCACATACATACATACGAGCTTGTGCCTCAGGCGTAACTGGTTGAAAGACGATAATTGTGGTAACCTAAGCTAATGAGATGTTTATGAGGGGAGGCCATCACGATAGCCTGCAACCTCTAATTGTTCTAGGAACATGTGTTGGTAGAAAACATCAATGATGGACGATGGGAACTTCCTAATGATACGGATCACGGGATCCGGTGTGTGGATGAGGGAATCTTTCTTCAGATTTCTCTCTAGGTCTACAATATGTGCGCTCCTGACCTAGAGACCTGTAGTCAGGTATCTTGTAATCTGACGACGCTTTGTTGATAATGGTTTCAGCCTCTCTCGCGTATGGGTGGAAAGCATAATACCATTATATGTGATTTGTCTTTGCATGCAGATTTAGGTGCGAGAGGTAGTACAGTAAGTCGTGGGTTCGCGAACTTATAGTCTTTGGTTCGAACGAAGGCACGCACATTACTTTGTGTAATTTATTTCATCTCCATTGCTGTCAAAACAGTGAAGGAAAACATCGCGAGGAAACCGGTATGTCCTAGAACCAAAAATTAGTCGTCATGTGACATCTACCAACCCGCACTGAGCCCGCGTGGCCCATTTCCTCTCACAGAGAGGAGGCCGTGTGTCCACATCACCACGGCCAGTGGGAACATTATTGGGTGATTATGCTAACCAAAGTAATCATTATTTCTCATGCCGGCAGAACGCTCAAATTTATTTAAAGGTTTTAAAAAAGTGTCTCCAAAGACCAATTCTGAAGAATTTTTGGTTTGAAAATGATGGTGATCAAACGCAATCAATTTTAATCACAATGGACATATTTAGCATTTTACTGCAGTGTAATTAACATTCAGAATAATTTGCTTGCTGGAGATCTTCTCACTTACAATCTCGGAATCTTGCAAATTGCTCAAGTGTACGTGTGGTATTTTATTGAAATGCTGCAATGAATGCAGTAGTAACATCATTAGTTTCTTTAGTACCTTTTCACGTCTCATGTATGTGGTCATTTATGAGTTTGGCTATGCCTAGTAAAATTGATTTACATTGATATTTTGAAGAGGATAAGTTCGTTGGTTTTGTGTTGAAATTAGGTCCCAGAAGTTATTAAAGATGGACAATTGGATATCATTATTAATAGGTACATAACATAAAATCACGCCTGTT
Source organism: Xestia ashworthii (assembly GCA_950022955.1). Lineage (NCBI taxonomy): Eukaryota > Metazoa > Arthropoda > Insecta > Lepidoptera > Noctuidae > Xestia > Xestia ashworthii. The sequence goes on from OX465569.1 coordinate 15,776,143, forward strand.
ACCACGAAGAGTTATGCAGAGTTGTACCTAATAGTAACATTAACATTTCGCTAGTTATGTTTCAGTTCAGGCGACCCTATTGCCATCAACTCGGCTCAAATCCAGACTCCGTGGCTGTTACTGAGAAATTCCTGATGGAAAACCCAATAACACTTTGGCCGGCCTGGGAATCGAACCCAGGACCTCATGCTCAGCAGTCACGCTTGCGACCACAAGACCAACGAGGCATTATTCCCTCATTAATATGACCTCTGCTTTTAATTGATGGTTGTGTATTCCCATTATAAAATAAATAGCGGGTATCTCAACCGGAAGCCGTCAACCAAGCATTCTGTATATCAAACTAAGTAACCCTACGCAAAAATGATTGCTAAGCCGATTTTTTTTGGGGTGAAAAATCCCGTTTTTCGGTAGAACTCAATGTAACGCACTCAAAACATTGTGCCGGATTGAATAGTACGAGGGTTGTGAAGGTGTACAAACGTAAAGGGCGAGGAAGGAACATGGATGGGTTTTAGTCAGTAAGAGTCTGACACTCCCTCCTGCTCCGCCCAGAGTGGGAGAAGTCATTTGATGATTTCCCATCCTAAAAAAAAAAAAAAGGGAGAACAAGTGCCTGCCTTAAGATTCTATTTACACCCTTTATTGTCTTTACCTAAAGTATTCAGTCTCCGAATTCTTTCCATCCTTCGCCAATACCGTTTACAAAATCAATTGCTTAAATCACGAGCAATATACAGGAATTTCTCACGCTCACTGCCCCAGCACCAGCTATGAGGTCTAGTATCCTATGTACTAATGTTACAAGCTACAGAACTGATTAATCGGCCCGCAGCTTCGATAGAAATCGTCATTACGCTGTATATATTTTACTAAGGACGGGTTAGTGCTGGTTTCACCGTTAGCTAGCATAATTTTGAGTTTTGTTTACAGATAGTTATTAAGGGCGTTTTAATGAATGGCGGTTGGTTGGAATGTTTGTTTTAGTGAGGCTGTGGAAGGCTACATTTTACGTGATTGTGGTTTTGAGATTGTTTAGTGATCTCTCGTTTCGTATTATGTGGTGTTTCATTGTTTGCATCATCATCATTTTTCTGTCCTTATCCCAATTTAAGCAGCTTTCAGACTACGCTACAATATAATAGCATATAGTATACAGCTGATGATGATGATAAAATGGTGCGATCCGCTGAATTCATGCTATGCTATATCCCACGCCGCCCTCTTCCTCCACCCTCACCCCCGGCCGTCCCGCAAGCGAATGTTTTCCCCACTTATTTGAACTCTTTCTGAGCTTGCTATATACTGTAAATGCTTCCGATAACATCGCGTAATGTGAACACCATGCTATATAGTATAGCATTAGGTCCTGCTTTGCTATACTACATATATCGCAGAATAGTATAGCGTAGTCAGAAACCAGCTTTATTTGGATTTTATTTATATATTTTATTTATTTCGTCATCTCAGTCACCTCTTTTTTAGCCATATCATTCTTCACATAGTCCATACATCGTTTCTTTGATCTTTCTCTACTCTTATAGCCATTTACATTCATACTCATCATTTTCCTCACTACATTTTCTCCATTCCTCCGCTTCACATGTTCATATCACGATTGTTTGCATTCTTATTTCATTTTATTTTTGTGTTATTGAAATGGTTAATTTACAAAATGCATCTTGTGATTTGTTCAAGAGGGTACTCCTGTCGAAATGTTGTCTAACTTTTCAGGGTTTATGGGTGTAATGTTATCTTTAACCCGGTAAGGCTTACGATGAATTTAAGATTTTGGAAGTACACTGTTGAAGTCTACAAGGATGATTTGGCAAGAAAGGAGGGGTCTTTTGGGCCCTATCAGAATACCAGCGCTGCAGTGACGTTTTTTAATGTTACAGCTACATGCTGAGATAGGAGCCTTTGGCCTCGTTCAGGACCTTTCATTTCTTTTTATTTTTTTATCTATGTTTAGTTTTCAATATTCGTAAATAATGTTATTTTTATGTGTTTTGTCCTGTACGGGCTAATAAATGCTTTTTCTTTCTTTCTTTCTTAATGAGATGACGAGTAATAGAGAAGTATGAAAAGAAAGCATGCTGCGCCGACCCCAAATGAATTGGGATGTGGGCAAGAGAATGACAATGACTGTTAAAGACTACAAAGTACACGATGTTAGTATATTATATTTGATTGATTGATTGATCGAAATGTGGCAAATTAACACGATACAAATACTGTTTCATTCGGTTCGCTACGTCAATTCCCTGTACGTCGACTTTTTTTTTTCTTGGTTTTGATGTATAGTCTGTTGTTTCGCCTGGACATGGCTGTCACAGAGTACAGTCACATTAAGAACGAAATGCGGCTGTGCTTTTAAATAATAAAGTAATTTTGCTCATTCAGTGATACCATTTATTAATAAAACATTGATAACCCACCAAAAAGTACTTGGCTAGCATAAGCTCAAGAGGGAGATGGTGTTTGTATTAGCATAAGCTACTATTAAATCTTCAGCTTCATTCATAAAAGTCGCACCACAGGTTCATGTCATCAACTCCTCAATGGAGAAAAAGCGTGAATGTTCCAGCTACGCTCCAATTAAAACTGACAACGTTATCTATCAATACTTGCTTTGTAAGGCTGTACCTACGCCTTAACGGGCCGATATCTGTGTGCTGTAGCATTTCATTTACCTGTCGACAGTAGGGCTGTTCGTCCGGTATATGACTTGGTTATTGATTTGTTTATTATTTAAATCAGAACGTCAGTTTGTGTATTAGACGTTTCTTCTTGATTTACTTTGAGAATTTCAAAACTATCATCTTGTGCTCGTCACTTAACAGATTTAGTTAATGGTAGGATTTTGATTTTTGGAATTTTACGTTATGTTTTGTTGTTTCCGTTTTTTTTTAAAGTCTGTATTTTGTGATTATCACTTATTCGAGGTAGTATTCAGTAGCCGTATACTTCTCCTGTAAACATTGGTTTAGGTCATTCCTAATGTGCTTTTTATTTCCAAGTTCAAGTCAGATGGATATAACTTCAATACATAGCTTTGCTTCACCTATGCATTTTATCATTAAATACTTTTTTATCATGTCCTGCCTAGCCTTTTCGCAACTATGTTGGGGTCGGCTTACACATTCTAGATAAGTTTATTTTATAAAATCACGCCTCTTATCCCCGCAGTGTTTAGGCAGAGGTGTACCTACCTAATAGAGCACTTATTAGTACATTACACCTGCGTTAACACGCAGGCGGGGGCGAGCTTGTTAAGTTTCTTTCCTTCTCATTAATTTGTTTTATCCAACGTACTCCACTTCTGATCACAGTGTGATCTACCGTTTCTTCTATCTCATTCACCAGCCCTAGTTAGCCCATAGGACTACCGGCTCAGCTTTCAATTTTACCCGACTCGGTAAATATTGTTTCTATCACTTCATCTGTGTGAATGAAAGTATGAACGATCGACTTTGGAGCGCGGAAGTGTTGGGACACTGCGGTTTTAGATGTGGGTAGTAGTTGTTTTGTAATAGGAGCTTACAAGTGTTAATGGTTAACTAAGAACGGGGAATGGGGAAATATTTTGTCATGCTAACAAATGAGACTCAAATGGTGGGCATTGTGGAATTTCCTGCAACCCCAAATTGTCTTCGCTTTATTCTGTCTTTTCATTTAACTATGCTTTTGTTGGTTGAGGACATACGAGTACATTGGGTGTGGTGTTCTTCTGAAAGGTGAGGTGAGGTATTCGCGTCTCACGTGAAAGTATGACGAGGTGATTCTGATGCTGTCAGAGGCGGTATTACCATACAATCCCAGAAGCCCGGTTTGCCTTACAATCATCCTATCAATAAAAGAAAAAAAATTGGAAGTGTCAGCTAAACTTTTATAGATGATGAAATATGTAAGGTCAATGAAACTGCACGATCTTTGACGAAGCAAAAGCAGTATGTAAAGATCGAAGCAGATGGTGATTACTGTTTAGTTACTTCTTGCTTCTTATGGAATAAGGCGTGAGTTGTCTATGGCGTTATTTTATGCATTCTCATCTAACTACCACACATTCGCATCATCCTCAACCTTATGACTTAACCCCAAGAGGGAAGCGCAAGGGTAGTTGGCGTGGGCTTTGGGACTGTTCGAAAGAGATACCGCGGCCCCGGAACATAAAGGGCGAGGAAGGAACATGGATGGTTTTAGTCAGTAAAAGTCTGACACTCCCTTCCGCACCGCCCAGAGTGGGAGGAATCATTTGATGATTTCCCATACGAAAAAAAATAAAGGGTAGTTGGCGTATCATATTTTTTTTAACATATAGTACGTCGTACGTCGTCGTAGTATCGAGTACTACGACGACGCCATCACTTACGCACGTCGAAATTAGCTGTGTATCTGCTGCGTGCTGTGTTTACATCTCTAATACGTGCGCTATATTCCTGGTTATCGGCTCGCATTGATTATGGATTCAACAATGAACAAATCCATCTCGGATACGGATGTAAACCTGGCAGGAAGCTGCAAAACACCGCCCAGCTTCGTATTTCAACGAGCCAAGCGTAGCAGAGAAGATGTTTCGATTGGTCTGCAGTTAGACGATTTTAAGGAGGAGATGAGGAAAATGATGAAACTCTTTACGGAAAAACGAGAAAGTGAGATTCATGAAATGAATTTAACTCTTAAACAAATTCAGCAGTCGAATATAAACATTGAAAACTCAATAACATCACTGACTGAGCAAAATGAAGAATTAAAAATTAAAATCTCAAAACTAGAGAATCAGACTAAGGAAAGTAATCAGTATATAATATTTCTGGAACAGAAGCTGGAGGAAATGCAAATAGGATGCCGCAAGGCTAATTTCGTTCTGAAAAATGTGCCAAAAAAACCCAGTGAGTCCAAAGAAGACCTTATAGACATGGTTGTTTGTTTGTCTAGCAATATAGGTTGTAAGGTGGACAAACACAATATCAAGGATATTTTTCGAGTTCGGGGAAAGAAAAGTGATAACCCTAACACACCGATTGTTGTGGAAACTAGCTCCACTATTTTGAAGGCTGAACTACTGAAGATGGGAAAGACTTTTAATCTTAAAAACAAGACAAAACTCACTGGTAAGCACCTGGGACTTAAAACTCATGAAGACACCCCTATCTTCCTGGCTGAGCATCTCACCGCCAAGGCATCCCGATTATTTTTCCTTGCTCGTGATTTATCAAGGTCTGGCGCTTACAAGTTTTGTTGGACAGCATATGGTAAGGTTTACATAAAAAAAGACGAAAAGTCACCGACCGTTACTATTACGTCAGAGGACCAGGTCCATCAGTTAATACTGAAATCGTGACTACCTATAAATAAGCTTTATTACTTCTACCTTAAAATAGATACTTCATTGCGACCTCGCAAGTTATTACCAATGTTTAATGCGCTCACTAAATGCTTCACGCAAATTATTGTTTTCTTTACTTTTAAAGTTATATGTATTACACTAAATTGCTCTGTTAAACACACTTCTACACTACACCAGACACTCTATATCCACATTCAATGTATTAAACAGAACCTCGCAACAAATAGATTCCATGCATTATGTTACACACATTTTTTTAAATACATTATGGTACACTCATTATATCGGCACACTTTTTTATTCATTAATCAGACGGTTATGCTACGTTTGAGCTTTTCATTATGTTATTGTTGTAACCACTTCCACTCATGTATTACTAAACTATTAAATACAACTGATAATATTCTTCATACTCACCTAGTAACGACGTATTGTTCCATTTACTATATCATCAATGGGTGATAGACTAAATACGCTAAATGAAATAGACAATATTGAAATTACCCGCATTATTGAATGTGACTCATCCGATCTTGCTAAACAAATTCAAGTAAAACGAAATGACCTGACGATTATATCCCAAAATATTAGGAGCATATACTGTAATTTTGACAGTTTTTTGGCAACATTGTCCTCTCTTGCCTTTGAAACTGATGTCATTATACTGACGGAATGTAGATTAAGTGACTATAAACAGATACCTCAACTAAACAATTATCACTCCTACACTTCTACCCACCACTTAAATCAAAACGATGGCGTAGTTGTTTACATAAAAAATACACTCAAATGTAAAGTTAGGGAAGTAAATTTAACTCATGCATCGTGCCTTCAACTAGACGTTTTTAATTTCATTATTTTGTGCATCTACCGGTCGCCGTCAAATAATAATACTGATAACTTCCTCGACTCGCTTGGCAAACAACTTGACTCTTTACCCATGCAGAAAAACATAATTATAGCGGGTGATATCAATATTAATATTAGACCTAAAGATTCTGAACCGAGTCAAGAGCGTAAAAACAGATTAAATTACCTTAATATGCTGTCTGCGTATGGTATACTACCTGGACATACTCAGCCTACCAGGGAAAATAACTGTTTGGATCATTTTATGCTGAAATTTAATAAAAGTAAATTGACTGCTGTTGTTGGTATCTTACACACTACAGTCACGGATCATTACACCACTTTCCTATCTATATCAAAAATAAAGAATAAACAATTTGCTCCTAAAATGAGAAAAACTGTCAATTTCGAAAATGCTTTAAAATATCTTCAAGAACACAAAATTGCAGAATTGCTCTTCTGTGACGACCCTCTAGCATTAACCAATCTTTTCCTGCATAAATTATCTGAGTCCATACAAATAAGCACTGATATTGTAAAAATCCCTTGTCATCAGCGGATAATTAAACCGTGGATCACCCCTGGTGTCCTACGTTGTATACGTAACCGAAATAATATGCAAAAATGTCTTAAAAATGAACCACACAATGATGTTCTAAAAATCACTTATACCCGATATAGGAATTACTGCAATAATCTCATCAAAAAACTTAAACGAAAATATGAAAAGGAGCTTCTTGCTAAAACAGTAAATAACAATAAACTACTTTGGAAAAATATAAAAACTATAACTAATTCTAGTAAACCTAAAAATGAAAATAGTGAACTGTTGAACTTAAAGTCATCCCCTATTGATTCAGTTAACTTTGTGAACGACTTTTTTGTGAATATTGGTAAACAGCTAGCGCAGAATATACAATTAAATACAACCCTCCCTAGTTCGACAGGTAAGCTGCCTATTACTCAGCCCAATTCATTTGCACTCTATGAGACGGACTTAGGTGAAGTTAATGCAATCTTAGCTGGTCTAAAAACTTCAAGCTCCCCTGGCTGGGACAACTTAACGACTGGTTTTCTAAAATATATTAGTAGGGAAGCAGTTCCGATTATAACACATCTCGCTAATTTATGTTTTAAAACAGGCTTTTTCCCTGAACCGCTTAAACAATCCATTATTACACCTGTACACAAGGGCGGAGACAGAGACGATGTTAATAATTATAGACCCATATCAGTTTTACCCATAATTTCAAAAATAATAGAGAAGCTTATAAATAACAGACTACTTAAATATTTAAACAAATTTGGCCTACTGTCAAACTCTCAATATGGATTCCGACAAGGTTTATCAACTGAGGATGCAGTAACTGATCTAACAACTCTAGTAGTTGATAGTCTCGACAGTGGTAATAAATGTATAACTGTATTCTTAGATTTGAGAAAAGCATTTGACACCGTCTCTGTTCCGATCCTTGTGAACAAATTGGAACAAGAATTTGGAATAAGAGGTATCCCACTAGACCTACTTCGTAACTATCTTTCAAATAGAAAACAGAGAGTAAGAGTTGGGGAATATGTCAGTGAGGATGCACAAGTATCATACGGCGTGCCTCAAGGAAGCGTACTAGGTCCAACATTATTTTTGACCTATATTAATGACCTATGCAACTTGAGCATCAAAAATGCCAAAATTTTCGCTTATGCCGATGATACAGCTGTTGTTTTTTCAGGGAAGACCTGGAAAGAGGTCAAAGAATATGCTGAGTTGGGCATGACTGTAGTAGCCAAATGGTTAACAAGTAACTTGCTCACATTGAATACCTCTAAAACAAATTTTATATGTTTTAGTATTAATAATCGTACCCAGCCAGATGAAAACTTTCATTTAAAAATTCATCAATGTGACAATGTACATAATCTAAATTGCAACTGTCCAACAATAAATAAAGTTACTCACACTAAATATCTAGGAGTGGTTGTAGATCAAAGGTTATCTTGGTACCAACATCTCGAACAAGTCACTAGCAGAATCAGAAAGCTAAGCTGGTTATTTAACTCATTACGACATGTCGTCCCAAAAAATTTGTGTACTCGCCAAAATTCACCAAGAAATCTTCTAAATGAAATATATATTTCTCTTGTCCAATCAGTTTTGACGTACTGCATCCGTGTTTGGGGAGGGGCTAGTAAATCAAAATTCATAGATGTTGAGCGTGCACAACGCGCTTTAATAAAAATTATGTATTTTAAGAAATTGAGATTTCACACAGACGAACTATTTCGGATCAGTGACCTGCTCTCTGTGAGAAAATTATACATTGTACAGACCATCTTGAAAATGCACAAAACTTTACCGTTTGACTCCTCCAAATTAACAAAAAGACGAAAGGACAATGTTGCACCAATTCCCCAATCACGAACTCGGTTTGCTAGAATACAATTACATAAACGCTCGGCCCTTTTATATAATAGGATAAATAGGAAAATTTACATTTATACAAAACCTTACTATGACTGCAAAAAATCTTTGATTAATTGGATAAAACCGTTAAGCTATGATGAAACAGAAGCACTGTTAACACTTGTGTCATGATGCTTGTTTCTATCATCATAAATGGATGCATGCAATGGAGTGCAATAGTTTAAGTACACACTTATTAAACACACACACAAACCTGCTCACACATTCGTAAACACTCACAACTACACACGCACACACACACACACACACACATATATATATATACACACACATATATATACACACACACTAACACTAATACTGTATGTTTTAGGATAATAATAGTAAATTTGGTTTTGGTTTGAAAGAGCGGAGTCTCTCAATACAGGCATTTCTTGCTTAAAGGGAGGCTCCAATCACTATTTTTGTTGACTTATGTTTAAGAAATAAATGATTTTTGATTTTTTGTTTTTTTTTTTGATTTTTTTGATATAGCCTAACACTATGGATGATATGCATCCATAGTAAAATTAAATTTCACAGGTCGCCTTGGCGCTTCCGTCTTAAAGGTTCTGTATGTTTTGATAGCTTAGTACTGTCAAATTATTTCCTTGCTAAGCCGAAGACGTTCCTGCAGTCGTCTGCATGAGATGCACGGGCCATATCCACTGTAGTTCAGCTTAGTCGTAGTCGATATGAGCCTTGAACGTAGACTGTAGGGCAATCATTTCTCTAAATTATTCATAAGCTTTAAAGCACGCTTTTATCGATGTTAATATCATCGATTGCCTCATGCCCTTGTGTTATCGCCTAATAGATCAAGGTCACAGTCTTGGCCATATCTACTTGTATGAGTTCGGAAATTCGATCCTAGTTTGCGTCACATATGCTTTTTATCCTACTTTCTACTAATTTTATAAATGCGAATGTTTGTGTGTGTATGTTATGGATGTTTCATTGTCGCTATCACGCAAACACTTCTTAAAGGGTTTGGATGAAGCATTTGGATGCACACAGATAGTTTATAACCTGTACTAACACATAGAATGCTTTTTATCCCAGTAGTAAGTTCCCGTGGGACAATTATGGATCTCCACGCGGGCGAATCCGCGGGCATAGGCAAGTTATTAACAACTAATTTTATCCTTTCTGATTAATTTCGTTGCGGGATCCAAAACAGTTAAATTCATTCTCTGGGACTTCGACGACCTTCATTGTCTCGGCGCTTTTCTGGTGGTCGCCACTGTTATTCCTGGCTTTCAGGAGTTACAGTGGTTTGGGAATAGAGTGGCGGGCTTGTCCCAAAAAAATACTAATTTTATCCTTCCTCACACAACTCTTGAAATAGATAATTTTAGTTCCGCGACCACAATCATTTCTCAATACCAATCATACAATTATCTTCAAGCTTACCTACAGTGGTTTGGGAATAGAGTGGCGGGCTTGTCCCAAAAAAATACTTATTTTATCCTTCCTCACACAACTCTTGAAATAGATAATTTTAGTTCCGCGACCACAATCATTTCTCAATACCAATCATACAATTATCTTCAAGCTTACCTACCACTAATTCAATATATCAAACGTTACATTATCGACTTAACGAATTACAACACGGAACCGGCCAAAGTAGATCACATTCTAAAACCGGACATATCCCACAAAAAAACAACAACATAAAACTAGTGTACCACCCATTTATTCTAGTAAATGTCAGTGCAACTAGTGCAATATAAAATTGGTCGTATTAACAGAGCGACCAGTATGATTTGGAACCTCAAAATAGCGCTGTTTGTGAAAACTGTTATTAAACATAACATCAAAACTCAAGCATTTATTTCAATTAGACCATTACATCAACAACAGCCACTCGGGTCGATCTTTAGGTTAAGCCGTTTTTGCCTAGATTGGTCTGTGGATGGATGACCACTTACATACCGAGTTTCCTACGGGTCTCGGAGAGCACGTTAAGCTGTTCTGTGCTTACAAATTCTTGATGAAATACCCAATAACACTTTGTCCGGCTTGAGAATCCACCCTAAGACCTTATGCTCACCACTCGCGTTTGCAACCTCTAGACCAACAAGCCCATATCAATCTCCCAAAGCAATCAAATATCCATCAAATGAAGAGCATCTTGCTTCAGTGCCATATTTTATCGTAGCTCAACTTATGCTAAACACTGCAGCTATGGCTGCGGGGATTCATAAAGTTATAGTAGTCTATTGATAGTTGGACATCTTAAATCTGGGTTTAGGTGACATTCAATGATATTTCCGTCCATATTTGTGATGGTTTCGCTATAAGCAAGGAAAACCTCTTCTTTAAGTGGAATGAGTTGGTAGTAGTGTATTTCTACGAATTCAAACAAAGGAGATAAATGAATCGTAAACTTCTTACCCACGGACTGAATTTACTTTTGATCAAGTTCTACAATCCTAAGACTTGTTAAACAAGGCCGTTCCAAAGATTTGTTAAAACCAGAAAATTTAAAACAGATTTCTTCGTCGTGTCGATGATTTATTCAGGTTAAATGACCTGCGACAAAAACTCCATCACTGCGACAGCATTTGGACAAGCCCCTCAAGGTATAAGTGGAGTTCCGGGGCTACGGGCCTGTTCGAAAACCGTGGCCCCGGAAGCCGGAACACAAGGGCTAAGAAGGAACATGGATGGGTCAGTAAAAGACTGACAGTCTCTTCCACTCTGCCCAGAGCGGGAGGGGTAATTTGATGATTTCCCATCCATCAAAAAAAAGTCTAGGTGGAGTTGCACAGGGAGCAAAACGCGAGGTGGGACATCCTCTGCGACGTGGCTGCGCAGTCACTTTTTGTTTCATTTGAACAAAAGAAAGAAAACGAATTATCAATAGCTTTACCTTCCAAAAGAGATTCTGGTATTCAACCTTTTCTGTAAACAAACAACACAACACCTTGCCATCCTAAAGCTATTAAACCAGCATCAAATGCAAACCACGAGGTAAACCAGTAAAAACAGACAGACAGACAGTAAAACACAAATAAATCATTCTGGCAATAATTGAATGGGAGTTAATCTTTCCTGGCGAACATTTAACGTGTGGAATGAAACTTTTCCGGGTTGACTCATCTTGAGGAGGCGACAAGGAATATATAAAGAAGTGTGTATATTGGAAAGGCGCAATAAAGAAGAACAGGAAAGCAGGGCACTACAAGGAGCCTACAAATGGCGATGGTAAAGAGTTAGAATTGCTTGTGCTAGCCTAGTATTTTTGCTGGGTGCCAAAAGCGCGAGTTGTTTGAAACAGTCGTTTTATGGGCACTATGGCGTGGGTGCCGCCGTTTGGGAACAAATTCGTGTTATTATCCCTTACTGGCAAAAAACGGGAACTGTTTTTCCATTTGTCACTAGTCGTGTCAAAAGGTTTTTTTTCCGCTTGTCGCCATTGTGGCAACAATAAGGAATTTGTCGTGTGTGGTGACAAAGCCGGTGGTCAAAACTAAGAGTAGACTGTTGGTTGTGAGAGCGACTGCCTAGATTACCAGCCATTTCTTTTTGTAAATTATTTCATCATCACTGCTCCCAAGAAAGAAAACTTCGTGAGCAAACCAGCATGACCTAGAAGCAACCATTCGAAGACATGTGATGTGACATATTATTATACCAACCCGCACTGGGCCCGTGTAGTGGCTCAGAGCTCACCCCCTCTCATAGAGAGAAGTCTTGTGTCCCAACAGTGGGAACATAATACGCTGATTAAACTTATTATGCAAAGTCATATCCAGAGATAATTTCTGAAACAAATAAAACCCTGTATCTTGAAATAATAAAATCAGATCTTATATTTTAATACAGTCTGATATAATAATTAATTCCCACTACACGTCTACTAAAGTTGTTCTCGACGTAAACCAACCGAGGAAATTATATGAAATTGTATACATTAACATAAACAGCGCGTCGCGTCGTAGGTGCGCAGGCGCCGCCGCTGACGCGCAAGACGAGATGGATTTGTGAGAACTGGCCACACCACAGGGACTAATTTAATAGTTTATTTTGATATCATTTAATGTGAGTGTCTATGGAGTTTCTTGGTCGTTCTTCTCCATTGATATCTACGCCTTGGAATGGGCAAGTTATGTCCTTTATATAGTTAATGCTTTGTGGTTGATACTGTGGTTTTATCTTTTTGTTTCTAACAACTCAAAATGTTCTGTATCTGGTGTTTTTGATAATAGCTTTGAGCTGGAGATTTAATTCCTTTTCAATGAAGCAATGGTTAGAAAAATAGGATAAAAAATTACAGAAAAATTTCTGCCTCATGCATTTAAAGTTGTAGAATATTTTGAGGCTTCATCTGTATCTTCAGTATAATCTTTGTCAGTTTCTAGATGACTAAAAATCATTCGCTCTACGTCCATTCCTTTATCATCTACTTTAGAATTTTAGCGGTTTCTACAGCGGCCCTTTTCCCAAATCCACCCCTGTCCCTCGTTCCTGGACGTCCCCCATAAATCGTGAAGCGACAGTTTTAAACACTCTATTGTACAAACATTTGTATCGTATTAGCCGAACATGTCCGGACTTAATGGCTCGGCTCGCGTGATTTACTGCCCGTGTGTCACCTACCTCTGACATGCATTGTGCGCGGGGTTAAGCGTCCGTGTGTATCTTGTGCAATCGTTTTTTGTTAGGCAAATGTTATTGATATAATTTTATTGGAAATTGTAAATTAACTTTCTCGGGTTGCCTGTTGGTGAAAATTCGTGGCGTGTGGTCTCTTTAAGGGTCTTTTACGAGCGTGAGGTAAACGCAAGGAGAAATGCATTGTGTAAAAGAGACATATTGAGCCGACACTAATTACGTATAAAGAAGTAAAGCATACGTACGTAAATAAATTGAATGTGTAGCAGCATCAATAAATACTGCCAAACATAACTCTAGGTGATCTGACATAGAACCAGATCAACCAGAGTACTCTACATAGCGCACAGAAGAAGACACATTAAGAAGTAAGCTGAAATGGCAATGGGCCGGCTATACTAGCTGTAGAACCGATGACCGTTGGGTTAGACATCTTTTTGAGACTGTTCTCAAAAAGATGTCTAACCCAACGGTCATCGGTTCGCACCCAGATCGCAAATCGGCAAGTGCGACGAGCGACGATCTTCGCAGGGTCGCTAGCAATGGGATGAGAATTGCTGAGAATTGAGTTGAGTGGAGTGCGATTGAGGAGGCCAATATCCAGTAGAGGACTGATGGAGGCTGTTGAACTTTAGAAACAATCAACAAAATGAAAGTAAAGAGTGATTTTCGCCGACTACAAAAAAACAAGAGAAAAGAAAATTCTCTATTATTTAATTATACTATAGACACTACTTATTGACTACTATACGTGTTAATCAATTAGGTAAATAACGTTCATTTTACTAAACAGTAATGTTTAGGAAACACATTCTCAACGCGTACAAGAATAATGTTATTTCTTTGTCCATCACTAGTGATAATTTTATCACCTAACTTTACGATTTGTGCCTAGACGGAATCAAGCTGGAATTTGTTTGAAACAGGAAAACCTTTTGGTTTAAAATAAACTTATTTTAAATGTTTACATTGAAATCGTTAAATGTTTTAAACAAGAATGCGTGATGTTGGTTTACATAACATTTATGAAACATTTATTTCAACTATCAGTGGTCAGATCTCAGATTTTTTATGTTTGGTGAGAAATGTGTCAAATTCTTGGTATCGCATCCAAAACAGAGGAAATACCAAAGATGTTTTTAGAGAGACACTTTCCTCATATTTAAACATCGATTTATATCGATACAGTAATGAACCAATATCCAATATCATAACGATTATTTGTAGCCCACAAAGATTTGATTCGTATCATGGGCCCTCATCATACTTAAATCACGCGAAAAACAATGCTTTCGCTGATTCGCTGATGTCGCATATCCTACTTGGAATGCTAGATACGGTTTCAGTATGTGTGAGCGAACATAATATAACATCACGCTTGTAATACTCGCAGGGTTATTTTTTGATACTGTCGTCATGCTTATTTTCCCATTCATTTCGACAACTAAACAAAATAGCATCACAAAAGTCCCATTTCGTAACTATTTCGATCTTCATACATCGCTAACAATGTCAATCTTTATCACACCGTACAAAATTAAATGTAAACCTGTCACCACCATTTACTGCAATTAACGTAAAATAGTACCACAAAAACGAAATCTGAACACTTCAATACTTGTTCACATCAATCAAACTTTCCACACGGCTATAAAGTTAGCTATAAAACCTAATCGATTATAGATAACGACTCACAAAGACACTAGAACCAACTTAACTTAACCTTCGGCGAAACACGGAACTAAAGTATAAAGGGTGTAAACAAACTCTTCTCGAAGCCGTCAACCAAGCATTCTGTACATCAAACTAAGTACCTGCGAAATAAAAACTCCAAAAAAATATTGCTGGGAAATTACTTTTTTTGGGGTGAAAAATCAAAAGGCAGGACTCAATGGAACGCACTTAAAACATTGTGCTGATGGATGGATTGAATAAAACGGGGGTCGTAAAGGTGATTAAAGTAAAAATCATAAATTAAAAATTAAAAAAAAATTGTGAAAAATTTGGAACTTCGATCCTCAATATCTCCGTAACCAGAAGGTTCCCAGGTATGGTGTAAAACAAAAAAATATCGCAATGAAAGGGAGAAAAAGTGCCTTTCGTTAAAGAGTCTTTTTACACCCTTTGTACTACCACTCGTTTGCCTTCTTAAACAGTGCCGCGATGAAATGCCATCGTAAAGTGGTCGCAGTTGCCACGGTTTCATACAAATTCGATACAGAGCATGTTTGTATTTAATTTTATTCGATAATTTCATTTCACAATCGGTCGGTTTGGTATTCGAATATTTTATTTAGACTAGTTATGTTAGGAATGCGACCGGTATGACTTTATTACTTTACTTATTTATTGTATTTTTTTATTGGTAACTTTGCATAACATGTGACGCTTGTTGGGGTTAAGTCGCTTGCACCGCTTCTTTGTTGCATTCTTTAGTTATTTTTTAAGATTGAAGAAAAAAACCAATTTAAAGAGCTTTTCTCTTTTGAAGCACAGGTTCCAAAAGAGGAAAGGGAACAGTCCCTTTTTGCAGTCTATGCCATTTATAAATAAGAACATCAGCGTTTGTAAGCGCGTTACCCTCATATACATATATTTTTATCTAAGTAATACTAGCTGATCCGCACAACTTCGTCTGCGTGAAGAACCGCTCGACCGATTTTGTGCAAACTTCATATAAACCATCTGCTAAATAGTCCGAACAAAGCCTAAACATTTGGTTTGGATAGTGAGCCCGTTCTGGGTTATAAAATTACAACGAAAAGTGGCATTGATTTTATATATAAGGTGTTAAAAAATTAACTGCAAGAATTTCGTGTACGTAGGTACTCGGTATCAAAAAACAAATATATTCCAAAAAAAAAAAACTTTTTTCAAGCATTTTTAGTTTTTACATTTAAAAAAAATTACCAGTCCAAAGTCTGCAAAATGTGATGGGAAAAGTTAGAATCAGCTGTCTACGTTTGCGCTGTCGCAGGGGTGAACAACCACGCGCGCGGCGTCTGCACGGTGCAGTCACAGTACAGTCAAGTGAGCATATTCAAT
Source organism: Xestia ashworthii (assembly GCA_950022955.1). Classification (NCBI taxonomy): domain Eukaryota; kingdom Metazoa; phylum Arthropoda; class Insecta; order Lepidoptera; family Noctuidae; genus Xestia; species Xestia ashworthii. The sequence continues at coordinate 15,792,471 of OX465569.1, forward strand.
AATTTTGTGGGCAATTAAAATATTGCAACGGATCGTTACTTATACAAAATTTTTTCGTGATTATTTTTTATTTGTACCAAATAACTCCTCAGGTTTCTTGCAGTTAATTTTTTAACACCTTATATATTGATGATTATGTTACAAGATCACACATTATGATCCCCACTGGTAGGGATTTGTCGGTGGGGATTTCTGGAATAATCCGTTTTTTTGGCTTAGACAGCATCTTTTTTTTTGACAAGCGCGCTTCGCTTTTTCCCTCCCACGTGTCTCCCATACATCTTTTTCCATCCCGTCTCTCGCTCTGTGTCTGTCTCCTCTTGACTGGTCGGCACCACAGTGAAGATGGATACCCAAAGAAGCATCGAGGCCATAGGTCAGCTAGTATGACATAATTGTCATCATCATTTCTTTCTTTCTTCTTTCATTCTTTCTATCATCATCATTCTCTTGCCCTTATCCCAATTCATTTGGGGTCGGTGCAGCATGTCTTCTTCTGCCATACTTGTCTATTACACCTCCTTCCGCACCATATTATCCTTCACACAGTCCATCCATCGTTTCTTTGGTCTTCCTCTACTCTTATGATGCAACCATACCGCGTGTTGAAGTAACATTACTTAACATGTTATACTAACACGGCAACATATACTAACAATAAGTAACACTATTTTGGAAACGTTGCTCAACAAAAAATATCTGCAGTGTGGGTGCACCACTATACCCAATTGACAATTAAAAAAAAATTGTTGGTGTCCAGTTTTCCAAAACGTTGAGCATAATTCATTTCATACATACAAGTACCATAATCTCGTAATCTACAAATACATCTAACATCGACTAGTGTACGTCTGTTGGTCTTATTCAGAACCCGAATGTTTCCGGATGCTTTTGTAGCGTATCTGTTTGTTTGCGGCTTCACAGCGAGGCGTCAGATTATCCGAATACTTGCTAAATAGACGCCGATTAGACGGAGATAGCAATACATATTACTCGGAGATTAGTATAGGACTGACTGATGTGTGAGTGACTCCGACTACCTATATTGAAACATCTCTTTCACACATCTCCAGAAAATAGGATACTTGGCGCCACGTACAGTTAACAAGTAAGAGTAACTAATCTAGAATATCTTGGCCTCTTGTTCTATTCAAACTTCGAACTAGGCCAGCTCTAGTTTAAAGTGCTACCACATCGGCTGTACAGAGAACAATGCATAAGACATATTGATTGTAAATAAGGTGATAGTAAACTTGTGAAACAGCACTTTTTGATTCCAATTATACCTCTTTTAAGCCATAAGATGAATTGTGTGAAGGCACGAAGCAAAATAGACTAAAAATTAGATAGGCGGCTGCCATGTGAGAAAAAAAATCATAGAATAAGGATCGGGAAACGATGTTCCCATAGTTATTTCATTAAATTTGTTTCAACCAAGAACTACACTTAAACGACGTTGGTGGTGGCTTCGGCCAGGTCCCTTCAGGAGCAGGTGGAGTTGCACAAAGAGCAGGTCAGGAGGTGGGTCATGATTTGGGATGAAGTCACAGTCAGGTTTATCAGTATACCGTCACTGGATCATAAAACTATGGATCCATGGAAACAGTAATACTATTCTAGTTGCAATATCATCTATGTCAAATAGCGGGCATTCATAGAACGTCAAACAAGAAGACCTACAGCAAAGCTACTAAACAAACAAGCAACAGATTTGCATGTGATCATTACTTTTAGTAGATACCGTTACTTCACTTAACTCTTACAATACAAATAATATCGGTAACTATCGGTAACAATTGTTACCGGTACTTTATCGCCCATAAATGTTACTAAATACAAAGTTAAACAGTTAGACCTGACTAGTTAAACGTGATATTTTCGTCAGCACAGTTACTGGGAAACTGGACTCAATTTATGATCCTATCAAGCAGCCAGTGGGGGATATTCCCTTAAAATAGTATGAAGACTCTCATGCCAAAGATCTAAGAAATACGGCGGATATGGTGGCTATGAAAACTGAAGATGGGTTTCGGACACTACACCATTTCGTAGTAAAAGAGATTAGATCTAAATTGTTAATTTTCAAAAGAAGTAAACAAAACGGAAAGGCAGTGCTGCCTTCTGCATCCAAGGAAATATGTTTTTTAAACTTAAAGAAAAGGAGAAAAGGTCCATATTGTCCATTATTACCATTTTTTGGGATTTAATAGGTGGGGAGTTTCTTCAGTTTGATTTATTTGGAATAAGCCTTTTTGTCTGTGTTCCGTCACGTACGTCGTACCAAGGTTTTCCAACTGATAAACTGGATGTAGATGACCTTTTGGTTATAGAGGATAGGATTTCATTAACTAGTCCTGAACAAACTAATACGACACACGACTGGAATGGGCAACCACAGTCCTTTCACAGTTATTATGCTTTGTTACTGGACTGTAGCTTCATATTTTTCTTATTGACAATTCAAGTGGCCAGAACTGGTCTATATGAAATTAATTGATGCTTTGAGTCTGACTTCATTGGAATAAACACCATTCTCCTGCTCTTATTAAAGTTAGTCGAGGTCGGCGCAGCATTTCATCTTGTTCCATCATTGTCCATTTCTCGTCATCTCATCAGTCTGTCACTCCCTTTCTAGAAATATCATCCTTCACACAGTTTGTTCATCGTTTCTTTGGCTTCCTTTGACTCTATTGGAATATCCTTCTCTATTCTCAACTCCTTGCTGGCGCCCTTCGCGTACATAGTTTTATTCGACATATTTCCGCATTCAAGGTTGTGACATCAAGTTGAATGCAACGCGTTCTACATTCTCAGTCGACAGGCTCTGCACATTTGTGTCGGACATTTGGACATTTGTTTACTAGGGAATGTTTGAAGACAGTGCTTTGTTTGGTTCTCAGTAAGTGGGCTAAAGGTCGGAGATACATCGTTTTGTTTGGATTGACGTGTCCCAGTAGCTGGAACTTTGTAAATATACCTGACATAGAGAAACGGTTCTAACTGTCCAAACGTACTTATTGTTATTTCATTAGAAATGTCTACGTCTGTCTAGTTAGAAATAATATCACTTTCGTGGGACTTATGGATGAGAAGGTTTTTGTCTAGCTAAGTAAAATATAGTTTTCATGTAAATATTTTTTTGTTTTGCCTCAAGTAATTTTTTATCATATTTCTGCCCTTTCGTGTCGTTTTGTTTTCTAGTTTTCCTTTCGATAAGCAAAAAAAAAGATAAGTGCTATGTTATGAAAGGGCTTTGGCGCAAGCCTGCCACACTATTCCAACCAGTGCAACTTCTGAAATCCGGAATAGAAGTGGTGACCGCTAGAAACCGCTAGGAATGAACCTGGACAAGTACTCAAAGTGCTTTGGAGCTCGAAAATAATTAATCAGAAGAAGAAGTAACCTTCACTTTGCTGTGGCGGTACCTCCACACTTCAGTCTCCCCGCGACCACGGCTGGTGCAATCCGGTCGAAACGTCGGGCTTAAATTAAAGGTAAATTCCCGATAAATACCCGTTTTCATATGTTTTATAAGAAGTAAGAAGTAGGTACTTACCTGCTAAGAAATAATAAAATACATTTTTCCAACTTGAAACAGGTGTATTCTTAAGGTGAAAGCGTCCGGGTAGCCCGTGAAATTCAAATCGTCTTACGTTTTTTTGCAATTTGCAGGCCAGTGCTTGGTTGTATGTTGATTAAAATGTGATTCGCGGCTGTAAGACGTTAAAGACGTATGTAGTTACAGAATAGGCATGACGACAGTATCAAAAAATTACAAATCTATTTAGTCCGTCAGTTACATAATTGAAAAGTAAAGGACACGTATTTTTTCTTTTTGTAAATCAATGAATATTGACAAAGATAAAACGCATCAAAACTCGTGAGCGGGGGCTCGTGACGTCAGAACTAGCTACAAATGATGCCTAGGCGTGACGTATTGGGAATTTTAAAAGCGTCGTATCTTCGTCAATTTTGATTTACGTAACAAAAGAAAAAATACGGGTCAAATATTTTTTAATAATCTACCTGACGGACTAATTAGTTTTTTTATGTCGTCTACCCTATTATAAACATCAAGATCATCAATACAACCCTCCAAGTTCATAAAGGTAGCACTGGACTGCGAATTGCAAAACACGTAAGAAAATTTGAATTTCGCGGGCTACCATGGAGCCACCTTAACAACCGCAAATTCTATAATTTAATACTTTATTTTTCCTCCGCTCCATTATAGTAATAACAACACCTCTCAATAGCTTACTTATCTAGATAGGTATTACCTGAACAGCAACTTCATCATATCGTTCGCTACAAACTGGTAGATTCACGATAAATTCCCATCGCGATTGCAGGCGATGCCGGCCCTAATGGCAGATTATCGGCGCCCGCCGCACCTTACATTTTGCTATAAATATCAGAGATGAAAGGGGAAGTGCTGAATTTCTTTGAGAATTTGAAATTCCTCGTGGAATGAGGTTCAGAAGTTTATGGTGATTGTACTGTGAATGGGAGAAATTTGTATTTCGGTGGATTAATAAATTCAAATTCATTTATTGTTTGTCACAGGTAAAGTATCAGTTCTTATGATTATTATAAATAAAGGATTGCTGTAACATATCTGTATGGTGTACAATATTTAGTATTATTTTAATATTTATATAACATCATTATCATTTTTCGTCCCAAGCAACGTCCATCATTAGTCATGCATCAATAAAGTTGTTCATTCACAAGGCATCAGTTATTAAGTAAATAAGACATCGATTTCACAATAATTAGATTCAATGAGTAATTTAATTTTAATGAAATCTATTGATAATCAAATAATAATATATACAATATGTGATAATCAATAATGTTATACAAATTAAATAAACATTACATAACATCACGGCTGTAATACCCTTCGGGGTTAGGCAGAGGTGTACCTCCACCATCCGTAATAGTACACCCATATTTCGTCAGCTATTTTAACTCCAATGTAATTAGGGTCGAGCCTATTGCCATCAACCTATCGCAAATCCATCCGTGGCTGCTATAGAAAAATTCCTGACGGAAAAACCCAATGACACTTTGCATGAACCGGGAATCAAACCCGGGACCTCATGCTCCAGTCGTGCTTGCCACCACTAGACCAACGATGAACTGTGGATGGGATTAAGAGATTTTACGTATTGGAATACTTACAATTTTAATTGAGCAGCACATAATTTTAGGCTGTTCCCAAATTACTTTTATTCTGTCACTAGCGAACGTCACGTGGTTTCACCTGCGTAGTTCTCGCTCCCGTGGGGGTAAAATATAGCCTATGTTACTCAGTAAAGACGTGGCTTTGTAATGGTGAAAGAATTTTTAAAATAGGTCGAGTAGTTTTAGAGTTAACTCGTAAGAAACACACAAACAAATAAAAAAAAAAATCCTCTTTATAATATTAGTATACAAGATAAAAGTATAGAAGATACAAGTATAGAAGATTCAAGTATAGAACATACAAGTATAGATAAAGCCTTTAAAGTCCAAGAAAATATTTCCAAAGAAACCAAAGAGTTTTACAGTTACACTTCATTGCAAAAATACCATCCCACCTTCAGATAATGCAAATCCATCGTAAACGATCAGTTATCTCCCCATTACCCTACATAAGCCGGCGCTAACCATACCTTGTTAATAAGACAAATAGGTAACAACTGCGGTTACCTACCATTAGCATTACCAGCCATTCAAGTGTAGGCCACACGGGGGCACATGGTGGGCGAAGCGAGGCGTGGCGATGGAAACTGTTTAAACTGTGCAAAGATATGGCGAGCTAAACTATTGTGGGTTCACAGTGAAAACCATGGCGAGCGAGGGGACGGGCGGAAGAACGACGGGAGCTTTCCGTGGCATTCCGTCTCGCACAGAGCGAGGCGGGCGAGGTGAATGAATGGCATCGTTGGCATTGTCGGGTATTTGAAGAAGTAGCTTAACTCGGTAGTTCGCGGTGTGACTGTGAACCAAACTACAAAAAGAGGTGATACGATCACTCGCTCGCTAGCTAGCTGGCAGTGTGGCCTGCGCTTGAGAAGTGATCTGGACGTATTAGTACGTGACACTTGCTATAGTTATGAAGTGGGTGATTTATCTTGCTCGACAGTGTACAAGAATCATTAGAGGCCTGAAGAGCAAATATGGGTAGTTTAAAAACAAATTGCTTGCAACTAGATAAGGAAATGTGGATTATTACTTTGTTGAGCTTTTATGATCCTTATTTCTTTTTAATAATACATGACTTTTATTAGTCTGTATTGTATTAGTTGAAATTGCCAATATTCACTTGAAGAAAAACCGCTTAAGGAATACCTTGTCATAATTTAAAAAGTTAGTGTTATTAAGGAATAGTTTGTAATTTTCTATGTAAACTAGCTGACGCGCGCAACTCATCTATGAAAATTTTAATCAGCTTGTAGTCAGTTTTACAAAATGAAAAAATTTACGATATTTTCATTTATTCATCGTGCACATGTAACTAGGACCTGCATCGGTCAGTAGGTACTTAAGGCGATTACATGAGCTAAACGCGAGTTTTATAATTACTAAAAGTATATGATTCACTGCTATAAACAAGACCAGAAAAATATATGATATTCTTCAGGATATATGCTAGCATGATAGTGTTTTGAAAACATAATACAATTAATTTGTCTCGATAAAAAAAAGTCACGAATTTATCTCTAAAAATATCTTTCAAACAAAAAATATATACCTACTAATATGCATGCGATTATTCTGATGTTTTGGCAAATAATTCCACAAGCAATATATTATAGTCATAGTCATAGTCATTTATTCATTAACAAATAATTGTATCTGAATTTAAACACAAAAATAACACAAGTACAGTAAGACAATGCACAATTAAACACATTAAAATAAATAAAATAAAAATTGATTTTCCTAGATTCAAACAACAAATCAGCAATTTAAAAATAATCAGTTTATAATTCATCCATATTAGCATAATAGTGTTTTAGTTTTTTAATCCAATCAATAGTTTTTTTGTAAATTGATCGAAACCACTCATTTCGCGCTATTCGGCCCGCAGTGACTGACGTAACAACCACTTTGTAGTGCAAGCTGATTAGAACTTTATTCTAACAGCATTTCAAACGAAGTTAAAGTTAAACGAGCTAAATTAGCAACTCTATTTGTGGTGGTTCACCACCACAAATAGAGTTGCTAATTTAGCTCGTCTAATCGCCTTAAATGAAATGTATAAAAAAAATGGAACGTACTTGTTAAAAAGAAAATACGTTTAGCACTTTATGGATCTATAGATAATATGATGAAACGGACGATTAATCTCAGCCGGCAGTGAAGTCAGCGGAACTGTACGCGAATATTTGAAGTGCAATATGAATGGGTTTAGGAATAGACGGCGTCTACGGTAATAGATGGTTATGCTTTAAGGAGTACAGGAATGTTTCACACTGCTTCTGCGAAAGATATTGTGAAGGATATTGAATATGAAGGAAGGAATACTGTTGTTAGGGAACAAGCATTTGATTAATGTGGGACAACATTTTGCAAATCTTTTCTTTTTTCCGAGTCTTTGCACATGGGCATTGCTTTAAGAAAAACAGTCATTCACTCTTGTACAAAAAGGACCACCATACTATAATCATTTGAAAAGGAACAGTTTTGATTACTGATCCAGATCAAGCACATAAAAAGTGCCTACCTTGCAGTCTACAACCGAAAAGATACTTCTTTATAATAGTCTTACTGATATTCAATCGTGTACTAAGTATTAAGACAAACTTCAGAATAGGCTAGTTTCCACCATCAATAAATTGCAAAACTAATTAGTCCGGCAGTTAGAGTATTGGAAAATAATGGACACGTATTTTTTGTTTTTGTAAATTACCGAGTACTGACAAAGATAAAACGGATCAAAACTCGGGAGTGGGGGCTCGTGACGTCACAACGCACTAAAAACTATAGCACGGCGTGACGTATTGCGAATTTTAAAAGCGTCGTATCTTCGTCAATTTTGGTTTATGTAACAAAAGAAAAAATACGGGTCAAAATTTTTTTTATAATCTAACTGACGGACTAATTAGATTTTTTTAGGACACAAGCCTATTGTAAGTACTTGACGTAAAAAGGACCAACAATTAAGTTTGACTATTGCTACAGAGGTTTGTTTCAAGTCCACAAAAACCGTCTACCTTACAGACACTAAGTGATATTTTTCTATAAATAAATTTAATTCCAACATTATTGCACTAGAAGAATAATCCTAATTCCACGAAAGACAAGAAAAAACTTTGTACTGATAACAGAGCACAGTTCACTAAACAGTTGCAAGTAAGTGTTGATGATCAATCAATCGGTGGAGAGAGAAAAACTTTAAACGGAAAAACCCCGTCTACGAATCAATTAGATTAAGTTTTTTTTGCTACGATGATGAATCTTTGCCTAGCAACGACAGATGGTACATTTTTTATGTGGTTGCTATGGTAAGAAGATGTTACTTGCGGTAGTCATGGCAGATTTGATATTAACTCGAACGGCTGTGGTAGTGTAGAGGTTCAATGGTAATTCATCATCCTGGCCACTTACTAATACTAAAACCACCACCACTAATTTTATTATTGTATTTTGTGTGTACATAAATTACTAAATAATACTGGCAGCTTGATAATTTTAAAATACAAAAAAATAGAATAAAGAAAACAGAGGAGACAATTACAAAAGATGGATTGTCTGGGAGACAGACTTCAGATACGTTACGAAATGTATTAAGTATTGAAAAGTATAAAAAATATATACATATACTAAAAGAGTTGTTATTTAGTAGAATTACACGTCCCCCACACTACAGTACCTTTGTGTCTGTAGGAAGCGTGGTTTGGATTTGAATTTTCGATATAAGAAAAAGTTGATGCTATGATTAGACTTATCATTTCATGATTATTTACAGTGATGTCAGATGTATTTTTAACTAGGAAGGCAAATATACAACTTTGGAGATATGAGGAACAGGATAGTAATTTTTACATCCTGCATAGAAAATGGAGAAGCCTCCAACCAGATCAGTGTTGATGTATGGATAGTTGGCTACTGCCTCAACATAGGTGTTGTCGGGTTTCTGTACACAAATTTAATCACGCGAATAAGTCAGAAGGCGTTGAAGGATACGTCTGTGAATTTTGTGTGTGATGTAAATGTCGCCACATAACTTTTAGACGACACTTGTAGAAGAAATGACAAATCTTGAATACATATTCCGAAAGATAGATTAAATGGATACATTGGACACAATGAAGCCTTCGGTAATCTAAACCATTGTACCCATAATTGATATGTGCATGAGGCAATAAATAAAGGGTGTAAAAGACTTCAAACGAAGCCGAAAGGCACTGGTTTGCCCCGTTATTGCGATTAGTTTTTTGTTTTAGACCATACCTGAGAACCTTCTAGTTACCGAGATATTGGGTTAAAGTTTTGACAAGTTTTTTTAATACGAGTTTTTAATGTAAGATCTTTACTTTAAGCACCTTCACAACCCCCGCACTATTCAGTCCAACCATCAGCACAATGTTTTATTTAAGTGCGTTACCTTGAGTTCTACCACAAAACATGATTTTTCACCCAAAAAAAAACTAAAATTTTTGCGTAAAGTTACTTAGTTTGATGTAGAAGAGAATGCTTGGTTGAAGACTTCTTGAAAGTCTGTTTACACCCTGTATATCGTTCATGATTTCCTCTCTTAATAAATAGATGGAATGAGTACTGCCATTACAAAATGTGTCGCAAATAGAGGCTTCGCAGCAATAAAATTTACATAATTATGGAATATTAAGATTGCAAAATACGATGCAATTTATGATATGTGGTAATTTCATCTCTGGATACTACAATGTTAGTTGCTTTTCTATATGTCTTTTGCTTTATTTTGTTAGCTTCTTGACACGAATTATGGTTTGCCAATTATGTACCGTTTGACAATAATATTGTTCTTCTACTTAAACAATCTTGTTCTACTACTTCAACGGTAACTTTGGTTTAGGTTTCCTCATACATTATTCGTAAATTAACACAATTTTAAAACATAAATATTGAAACGAGTCTTCGATATGCATAGTGTCGCAATAACTACATGATATTTGACACGCCATCTCTCCGTTAATTTTAAAGTGAATGGTATTAACAGGCTGTTATACACGCTATGCCGGTTAAAATTTGTCTAATCTAAACCGTTTATCACCTGTAATCGGTCTCCAGCCTCCAATCCAGCCTCATTGATGTCAAGTCCATAGATCTTCAATCATGCAGTAACCAGCCATTACAATCAATCTCTGTTTCAACTGCGCCACGTTTGGCGCGAACCACCATTATCTCTAGTTGTACCATTTATGTTCACTCGCTTCTCGCTTTAGGATGGCTATCAGGTAAGTCTGGATTATAGATTACTTTCGTTGTATTAGAAAATATTGTCTTTAATTAATGAAGGTTAGCTATCTAGTATTTTAGCTTTTTCTTCGTTTTGTTTCACACAGCTATTAGTGATAAGGGAAACCTTGGGTTGGATAGAAACCTGTTGTAGCCACAGTGCTTGGCAAATGAGCTGCTGATTTCTGTATTTCTAGCTCAGGCCTATCTGAGTCCATCATCTTCTTGCTCTTGTACCATTTTATCAGGGGTCGGCGCAACACATTTTCTCTCCTGTCAGACATCACGGCATCATTTACTCCTTTCTCTTTCATATCGTTCCTCACACGATTCCCTCCCCATTCATCAACATTCATGACCATCACACTTTTAGTCACACGCGGTGCATCCCTCCTCATTGCAAGTCAAATTTCATGATCACAGGACACTAAAGAAAAATATTCGTTACAAAAATTGACATTTTATGCTCCCAAAAATGAAACAATCTTCCGAGTTTCCATAGTAAGATGGTGTCGATGCAAACGAGACAGGTTTAGCCAATCATCATTTAGATAGCCGCTGTCATTAAGATATGTTGGTCACCAGCCCAACAGTTTACTAGCTCCTAATCTATGGTAAATGCTTGTCCATGTGTGAATGTTAATACTTCCTCGACAAAGAAATAGTGTGGCAGAAATAGGTGGTAGGATTATTTGGAACAATTTGTATTTATTGTATGTCGTGGACATGGTTATTAGTCTACAATTTTTGAGTGGAGAGAGAGGGATAGGTCCTTTTTTCCGTCTTCTAGATCTTCTGTCATTTTTTTGGCATTATTGTCATTTTTTAAAATGTCTGATACAAGGAATGTACTTTTCCATAAGTAGATATTTGACGTTCTACTTGTAATGTGTTTCTTTTTACTTCAATTCAGTTCTTCTTTGTAAGTACTAGCATTTAATAGTACCAACCATGGGTATCCAGTATGTGTATCACAGGTTGCGTTTCGACACGTGCGTTCTTTGTGTGTCGCTCTAGGAGGAAATGGAACGTGCACTTACTAGCTGTATCGACGTCTTCGTTCATTGAGTGCATGACGCATTCAGTCGATTTCGCATTTATTAGAGAACTGCGTGCGAATGCGTTTTTGAGACCGGTCAAAGTCCATGCTCATCTGGAAACTATCTACTCAGAGTACATCTACTTACCAAAAACTGGCCCTAATGTAACTACAGAATTTGCCATCATTCAGTAAACAATCATTGTGATTTATGTTAATTAAATGGAACAAATTGGGGTCCTTAGCCCTGTGATAAGACACTAAGACACTGACATGCAGATATTATTATGACTAATTCAAGTCTTACTCTGGTCGTGTCGCTGGCAAAATTTAGGAAAACATTACCGAAGCCGCAAGATGCATTGTTATGAGAGCCAAATAATAGCGGCTCCTAAGATCAACTCACAAAGTTCACAAGAAAGATAAATCTCCGATTATCCTTTCGTAACTTATGAAGTATCCAAAACAGGTTAACGGTTCTCACGTAAGGAGCTCTCCGTTTACATATTAAATAATAAGATAACAGTAGAAAGTGTTTATAAAACCCTTATTTGTAATCTGTTTATTTCCTTACCTTTGAAGTTACAAGTTGCTAATGCTGATACTACAGAACACTTTGCCTTATCTAAACAGTTGCACAGCATTAGACTTTCGCACGGAAACTTGCAAGTTCGGAATGTTTTGATTATTCGGTCTTTATAGAAAGGTTTGTAAGTTGTGGGGGTATAAAATGGGGAATCCTTTGAGTTCAATTGTTTTGATTTGAAATCAAGGCGTATTATAATATACGGAACTGGGCTGTGATTTGTCTCAAATAAATGACTAAGAAGTCAGTAGGATCAAATGATATTTTAAGCAATACTACAGTTTGAAAGCTTCCTGAGAATTCCATATTAAAAGGATGACTAGTAGAAAATGTCTATGGTATAGTATAGTATTCGTCATCATCATCGTTTTATTGTCCCTCTCTCAATTTATTTGGGGTCAGGGCAGCATGTCTACTTCTTCCATACTCCTCGATTATACTCTTCATTTCAGAAGTTACATCCTTCCTTCTATCATTTATCAAATAAATAAATACCTTTGCTTTAGGAAAAAAAAGCAGAGCATCGTCAAAACCGCGAACCGATTTCGAAACAAATGACAGTCGCGAGAACAACAAAAAGTAATCCGACATTCGGTTACCACATTCCACCCCATTGGGTCCAAGTTGGTAGCACTTACAGTCAACTTTATTGGGCCAACGTTTGTGACATCTGACAGCGCGCAATTAGGCAAGTCCCTTGGGAGTCCAAGTGGGGAGCGAAACCACCAATATATAAATAAATGACGTCCTGACAGCCAACTGTAAGGGCTTTTACCGTAATTGTCACGTACGTTAATCTTGACGATTCACCCTTTCGTTAAAGGTCGACTTGTGGGATTATTTCTGTAATTAGATCCGTCTTTGAGGGGTTAGCGCTCATTTGGAGTATGCTTGATGTGAAGAGCACTTGAGGGGGCGCTTATTTGGATGATATGTATGTCATGAGGGATTTGGATCATGTTTTCTTTATTGAATTGTATACCTATAAGGTGTCATGCTGTTATGATATTCTTAATCGTTTTATGTCTTTTATGACGTGGCGGAGCAAATTAAAAATTTGAAAAATCTTGCAAGATTTTTCAATTTTTTATTTTAAGCTAGTTATTTAATAACCTCAAAATCTCTTACATACTTATAATTTTAACCATAATGACGGCCCGAATGGCGTAGTGGTAGTGACTGGGTTCGAATCCCGGTAGGAGCAAATGTTTGTGTGATGAGCATGGACATTTGTTTCCGAGTCATGGATGTTTATATGTTTAATAAGTATGTATTTACAAACAAAAAAGGTATATATGTAGTTTATCAACTATCTGGTGTTCACGACACAAGCCTTGCTTAGTGTGGCACTAGATGGCGCTGTGTGTTAATGTCCAGCGATATTTATTTATTTATTATTTATAACTTAAACACTGTTTTTAAGCTTTCATGATTTATAACTAAACCTATAGGTGCTGTCACTTACGGGATAATTTTTCCGGGATTATCCATTATTCTGAGCTCCCGATATTTTCACGCTGTGTTTGCAGTCATCCCCTGATCATGGCGCTTGCAACAGTGTCGAAATATCGGAAGCTAAGAATAATGGAATCACGAAAGATATCCAGTAAGTGACAGTTTACGTCAAACATCTATTTTCTTACCCAAACCTCTCTCTTGTTGCAAAAACGTTAAAGCAAGTTCAATAAAACATTCCACGGATCCAACCATTCCTTTCTCGTCCAAATCAGTCACCCGAAACGTTTAAATTCCCAAAATTCTCATAAATATCGCACGAAGTAAGAACAGTAACTTACACAAAAGGAATTCTTCGGAACAAATTACGAATCGTGACAAAAGGAATGTGGAAAATGCGTCGGAATTAAAGAGATTGAAGCAATTTGCTTCAATACAGCACCGAACGAACAATTATTATTCGCAACTATGTGCCAATTTGTGATCCTTTTAAGTTCAATTAGCATTTGACTAGCGGAATGGACAAACAGGATCCTTAGAATTCCGTAGGCATGCTGTGGATCCTTTGAATTGCCTTCATAACAATGTGTCATTCTAACCATCATCATCTTCTTGTCCTATGTTACTTGGGGTCGGCGGAATACGTTCTTTTTTTCCGTTCTCCTCTGTCAATGGTCATCCTTTTACACAATGCATCCATCATCGTCTATCCGAAGTCTTCCTCTCCCTTTACATCCATCAACATTTATAATCATCACTCTTTTATACACATGCGATTCGTCCCTCCTCATTCCATGTCCTTATCAAGACAGTCGATTACCTTTCAACTCTCCTGTAACTGATCCTAACCGTTACTTTATAAATTTAAAGTAAATCATAAAGCAACTCAGTACGAATGAAGATTTCACAAGTACCTATTAGATTTTTCAAAACGTTGGTATAAGCATAAGCAATATGCAAGTAAGATAATTATTTATGCAATTATTTATGCAAGTAAGATAATTATTTATTTAGAAACTTATTTTAGGAATCTCAAAGTCGCCAACCGTGGTCATTGGTGGTGCATTTTAATTTCTGAAATTATTTACGTTTTTTTTTTGAGATTTTGATTGTATTATAGAAATTGATACGTTTAGAACTGTAGCAAGCTGTTTATGACATTAAACATTCAATTTCATCTTCTAATACTGTAAGCCTGCATCATCTCACTGCTAAGCGAAGGCCTCTCCCCAACTTCTTCATTCTTCTGCTTCTTTCTTCTTAATAATATTTTATAACTACGGAACCTCATCTATCCGTCTGCTACACAAGTCGAGTTCTTTAGCAGTGGCGTCAAACAATGAGATATTGTACCAAAGTGGGACGAGGCTAGTGGATAAGCAGACATTGTTCTGATGTTTACACAAACACAGGGATGCCTGCTTTATGGATCAGCTAATTTCCACGATTTGCCTTTAATGGAGGATGCTGAGTTCCGGTTGGGATTGCCAAAGATAAGTCGATACTTCATTGCGCGTATATTTGGGTAATGAGGAAACGGATATGGGTATGGATGAGTTGATATTATGTTTATGACTTTTAGAGTACTCCGTGACTTGTAATATTGTGATGGATTTACCTATTTTAAGTAGATTATGCCAATCTTTTGTATAGCGAAGTTATTGGCAGTGTTTTTATTGGTCGTATTTGCCCTGAAACAAAACAAGTGGAAGTCGTGAAGAAAGCCCTTTTCCCAGCAGATCACAATGGCTAACAGTATTTATTAGCAGGATAAAATGTACGTTTATGTATGTATAAATTTTTTAGGTACTTTGTAGGTATTTTGTGGTTTATTCAAACTATGCCTTGCTAAGGCGAAATATGTGGCAAATCATGTTTTACAATACGAATACTTGTAAAAGCCCCGATATCGGGTTCAATGGTTTTATCAGATGTGACATAGAATACATACTTAATTCTTTGAGGGTCATAAGCGTGACCGTATAAACAACAAATGCAAATATTAGCAAAGTACGTGTAAAATAACAAGCACTTGACGACTTATATTTGAATATCTCTTCAATGAAGTATCACACCGTGAGAGAATTCAATCAAACAACTAAAAAGTTCTCGGCAGACAGTTAAAGACAAATATCAATTGACTAAATCATTGATGACATCAACCTCTAGAGCATTTACCTGAAGAACGTTATAGCAGAGAACATCGCAAGGAAGAATTCAACCACCAAGTTTTTGTCAGCAAGTCTTTTGTCAGTGACGCTAAGCTCACAAACAATTAATTGATGGACCGCATCTATTGCACCTCTACGTAATTAAAAAATTACGTACATAACATACAAATATATAACTTTGAAAGCACTTAAATCCCTAAATCTTGCTCCAAAGTTCTAATGTTAAATCCAGTACGGCATGAGCTGGTATAAATAACGCGACAAAGCGGTGACAGACGTGTCAACATAGCAACGTACGCGCGACGTAGTGTAAACAACTAGTTATTAGTGGAGCTCCGGGTTTCTTGTATGTTTTGTTACGGGTCTATCATAGTATGAAATTGAAAAGTTTCCAATCCAATGTGTTGACGGGTAAACGAACATCGAGCAAATCGGAACAGTCGAGTTAGGAGAGTAAGGTCCATGTTCACCGAAAAGATAACGGTCTGATTATCTAAAAACACTGTCACTGTGACATGTTCCCATACAAAAAAATATTTTAAACAGCTGTTTTTACATAATCAGAACGTCATCTTTTTGGTGAACATGGACCGGAGGCATGCTTTTGTCTAAACTCCAGGATATACAGTAACTTTACGCAAAAAATATTGCTTGGAAACGACATTTTTTGGACACATTTTAAACATTTTACCATGAAAAACTTGTATTAAAAAAAAAAACTCGTCAAAATGTTGGAACTTTGAACCTCAATATCTCTGTAACTAGAAGGTGGGTGTAGAACAAAAAAACTGATCGCAATGACGATGAGAAAAAGTGTTTTTTGGCTTCGTTAAGAGGTTTTGTATACCCTTTATGCCATGGTGGACGATTATTATGGAGCCAGTACTTTAACAGTTCTTTGAATAAGAACTCTACTACTTCAATTTCTACTGACTGGCCGCAATGACCGACTGTTAAGCATGAGGTCCTGGGTTCGATTCCCGGATTGTTTTTGGGATTTTCCATCAAGAATTTTACAGAAAACTTAACGCTCCGACTCGAATCCAATCCTCCTGGGATTGGATTCGAGTCGGAGCGGTAGTTATCGTTAACGTAACTGCAGATCTCTTTATGACTATTCTGGATCCAAAGGATTACTTTTTTTCTAAAGAGAAAGAGTAGGTAGCCTTAGTGCCAATTAGACGCTTAGCTAATTAGTCAGATCGTAATCATAATAACAAGAATTCAAGTACAAGACGCTATTACGAAAGCTTTGATCCCTTTCAACTAAATATCCTGTAAGTACTTTGATTCTCATTACGATTATGTCATTTTGATAACGAAGAACATTTCCAGAATAGATAGAGGTATCCAGTAGTATTGCGAAAATGATGTTTTCCATCTATCTGATGTAATTCCTGGATTGGCTGTTACGAAACTTATGCAAATAGCTAGAATTGTATAAGGTTGATTACATAATTTTAATTTTTAAGCTTATTGTAAAGCATTTGATGAGGCAAATTGTCAGGAAGTAAATTCGAGGAATTAATAAATTCGTGCAGCCTATAATGTTCCCACTGCTGGGATCCTGTAAAATACACGGACCTAGTCAGACTCTCTTTTTATTTATTTTTATACATGGCATACGTAAATTAACTTCACGCTGTTTCCCATGGGAGAAGGTAGAAACTACGGAACGCCAAGCCAATCCCTAAATATCCCTATATATCATCATACCCACTCATCCGACATCCGTTTTTCTTCAAAGCAAAGCAAAGGAACTTCACCCCAAGACCAATTACGAATACACCTAATTCAGTTTCACACACAAACAATCACATACTTCATTTAACTTCGTATGATTATATTAATTACTAGACTTGTATAAATTAATGTTTGTGTGTTCGCGGTAAATCACTCAAAGTCGAGACATCTGTGCGTGCGCACGAGTCGGGGAGCACGCGACAGTTTCACGCATTTCTCCATTATTATCATTTTCTTTTATGCATTTTTTAGGGTTTAGTCAGAGTTTATGAATTTTTGGTATTTATTGTATTCAAGACCACAGCCATTTTCGATTGTTACAAAACCCCTCTTGTAACCAACCAATCCATATTTGTTATGAAGACAAGTAACACCAATAAATCTTGCACCACATAAAAATATTTAAACTACCCACGTTTTTATTAAATTTCAAACAAGGAGGTTACAACACGATCGTTGTCGATAAACGATCTATTAGTCGTTACGTCACTGGATCGCCGATAAATCGTGGATGGTGTTGAATGCGTCTGCGCCTGAGCACCTGGGTAGGGTTGCCAAACGTCCGGAATTTTAGCTGTGCCAGGAATGCGCCGGGAATTCTTAAAGCTCCGCAATTTCCAAAAATGGAAAGTCAAACATGGTATACTAAAATGAACATAGGAATCAACAGCATCAGTGTTGTACACGTATATGTAAATAGTTTTTTATGATTGACACCCGGCAATGTTTTCAATGGATGGATTTGGTGAAGGATGATTTTGATTTGGCAGGTTTCTCTTTAACTCTTTAACTTACGTCAAATAAACATTTTATTTTATTTTTCTTTTTCAGGAAGTTAGTGGAGAAGTGAGGACCAAGAAAACATGCTGCGCCGATTCCAAATACACTTGGATAAGGGCAGGAGAATGAAGCCACCCGGCAAACATTAGCCTTTCTCCCAACTATGTTGGGGTCGGCTTCCAGTTAAACCGGATGCAGCTGAATACTAGTATTTTACATGGAGCGACTGCGTATCTGACCCCCACAACCCAGTTAGTACCGGGTAATACGATACCCCTTGGTAAGACTGGTTGTCAAACTTTTTGCTGACTACCTGTAACGAACGACTGTCAAAGATCTTCAAATGACAGCCGGGACCAACAGCTTAACGTGATTTCCGAGGCACAGAGGAAACTCGGTAAGTAAGGGTCCCATCCACAGACCAACCTAAAATAGTCAAGCGCGGCTTAACCTAAAGATCGACCCGAGCGGCTGTTATTATTTAGCCACGAGCTCGTGAAGACACCCAGCAATTTAAAAAAATAAATACTTTATTTCAGACCTTGATCCATATGATGTTAGTAATACACACTACTTATAAACTATGTTAGTGACTAACGAAAAACAAGATTTAATTCATTTATCTGCTGCACTCACCAGACGCACCGGGTATATGTACATGTATGTACACGTACCCAATGCGCCATAATGGTGCAGCACGGCTTATCACTAATGACCTTCAGAATGTCATTACCGCTCCCCCGCACTCTGCGCATCATAGAAGCAGTCTTCTTACGTAAAATGGTACTGAAACCATCAGTACGCGCTTCCGCAAACATTCCTGACACGCTACAGTAACGTGGGAGCCCCAACAACATCCTGAACGTATTATTATACTGAACTCTGAGGGCGTTGTATGCCCTCTGCGTATATCGAACCCACAGAGTGCACGTGTACAATGATTGACAGAAAGCCTTGAAAAGAGTTATTTTGACTTCTGGTGTACAACGTGCGAACCTGCGGGCCAACATATTGCATGGAACAGCCAACGCCCTCCGTTCCCTTTCCATATCCGCATCATCCTTTAGGTCCTCCGTAACTATGTGCCCCAAGTACTTAAAATCTAGCACTCTTTCAAGGGCCACACCCCTTAATATAACCGGCGGCATATTAAGGGCAACACATCTTTCTCTAGAAGATATCTTTCCAAAACAACAACGTACTCGTAGTATCAAATCAATGAACAATTCTGAAGAAAAAGTGACCGGCATTTTAAACATTTTCAAATTAGGTTGATGAAATCAGCACTTTTTGAGCTTTTCGTCCGCGAAAGGCGTCGGATGTCCGGAATTTCCTCCGGAAAACTTTTGTATGGATTTGAGAACCCTATACACCCGGGTAGCCACTCGTCAGAGCCACCGGCGCGGCTAACTCAATCAAAATTCCTGTCTACCGCCCACTGCTGGTAGTTTGCTGGGTATTCTAATCACTTCCTCGCTACTGTATCGTTGATTACTAGTTTTAAAAGAAAATCTACCATTTTGTTCGAGAAGGGAAGCTGATTTTAGTTCAAGATAATTATATAAGTTTACGGCAATTCGCTTATTGTTCAGTTTTTGTAAAAAATAAACTAGTTTCTATGATCTCGTCGATAGCTATGTAAATTCAAAATATGAAATCAGGATCCAATGAGAAAATTAATTCTCACTAGATCCATCATGGACCTGGCCAATGTATCTTCTGAGAGTGATCCAACATCTGCCTTCCCAAATAAGTTGGTGTCGGCTTCTGGTCTAACCGGATGCCGCGAATTACCAGTATTTAACATGGAGCGGCTGCCTATCTGGCCTCCATAACCCAGTTTGTGCAGGATAATACGATACCCCTTGGTAAGACTGGTTTATATGAGAGTAATTCAGCAACTCGTCCCACATGTACACGGCCCATTTGGGACGAGTTGATGAAAATCAAAATAAATAATATTTTCATTCTGCACTCGTCCCACGTTACTGCCTAAATGAAAAAAACATCCGAATTGAGAACCTCCTCCTTTTTTAGAAGTCGGTTAAAAAGAACATTCAGTGGTAAAAGTGTTAGGTTAGGTTAGTGTGGAAAAATAATTGCTTATAAAATATTTAATCATCACAACATTGTCTAGTGTTAGTACAGTTATGCTTACGAAAAGTACTAGGCGGGCATGAATCCAAGAAGGTATTTATTGCCTTCCACCTTGAGCTCGGTATCAGGACAAAGTAATTTTAGCTCATCCGTGATTCGTATTTTAAATAAAACATTGATAACCCATAAAAATGTACTAGGTTAGAAGAAGTTCATGAGGCTTTCAGGACACCTACCAGTGACGGCTGTCAAAGATCTACAAATCACAGCCGGGACCAACAGCTTAACGTGCTTTCCGAGGTACGGAGGAAACTCGGTATATAAGGGTAGTCACCGATCCACAGACCAACCTAGGCAAGCGTGGCGTAACATAAAGATTGATCCGAGCGGCTGTAATTAATTATCTAGCCACGACCTCCTCTTTAAACTTTAACAGTTGTATGTATGAGATGGCTACCTATAATGCGGCAATTTGACGTATTGGGGCAATTCGATAAACCCAAGCGCGGCTTAACCTGAAGATCGACCCGAGTGGCTGTTATTATTTAGCTCTAATAACGTAATTAAGCTGACTGAAATAATCTAATTGATTTTATTTAGAAATACTTACTAGTGCTTACTTCTAATTCTTAAGCAATGAATTCGTGAATGAAGACACGTACCTGAAAAGAAAAATATATTTTTATTAGTTGGTAAAAATAACATATTTTTAACCCCCGACGCAAAAACGACGGAGGTTATTTAAAGTTATTTATAGTGTCCGACCGAAACAGGATTTTCAGCCGAAACCGAAACCGAAACCGAACCTTCGGTCTTGGTCCCAGTTTCGGCCGAAACCGAAACCGAAACCGAAACTTATTTAAATTTTTATAGCATGTTAAATCTTTTGTATTTTTACGCGTATATATTTAGACAGTAAACACGTCTAAAAAATAAAATGCAACAATTAAAGTACCTATGTTTCAAAAATATTTCTTTATTCATAAAATACTGCTTTTAAAAAAAATGGCAAATAGGATTCTTTTCTTTTTGTGTCATTTTTTACCTGAAAGAAATCAGTCATTATAAATAAATAATATCTCACAGATTAAAATACAAAAACCACTAAGGTAAACATACCTATGGCAGTCATTATTAAAAGGAAAATTAATTCAAGTAAATAATGAAGTATATCTAGAAAACTTTCACGTACAGTACTACTGTACTACGGGTCCGAATTGACTAAGCACCTGGCGTACTAAAGGGAAAAAATGCGACATGACTGAAGGTCATTCACGGTAACAGTTAAATCACCAGAGGTAGTTGTGTATCGGATTTACGGGGCTGTTCGAATACAGGTACAAACTTGAATCCAACAACAATTACAAACAAATAGAGTAATGTTTGAATCAAACATCACAGGTCAACAAACATCACAAACAACAAATACACATCTTTTAGGGCGCCTTCAAATTTACGCGCCTTCAAACTACAGCCGCGCTGCCACCGCGCAGCGAGGCAGCCAGCGCTACAGCGCTGCTTGGTTAATCCATATAATTAAAAAACGCACGACTGCAGCGCTGCAGCCGCGCGTCAGTTCACGGATCGACTTTATCTAATGAATTCTATTCTATTACAACTTACAACCTATTTATTTTCCGCTGTAGGACAAGACTTTAATGAATGCCATAAAATACATCATCATTAATCAAAAGTAAAAACAAATATTTACCTCATAATTTTTGCGCGAGAAAAACCACAACCTCAAATCATCACGATCATGCTGGCTAGCAAACACAATTGGCAATCACGTTCACTCACTCAAAGTAAGCCGAATGATGCGTGACAATTCACGAACACCTAGTTTCGGCGGGGCCGATGGTTCGGCCAATTATTGGCCGAAACCGAAACTGTGGCCGAAACTAGATTTTTTGGCCGAAACTAGCCGAAACCGAAACCGAACCTTCGGTCGGTCCTTAGTTATTTACAACTGAATAACAGTTACCAAAACAAAGTTTAATTCTCTAAGTTTCACTTACAACATTAAACTTCATAGACACAGTAATCCTCATAATAACCCGCAATATAGTCTAGGAGCCAGTAGCCCTAACTTTCCCATTCATCTGGCAGGACTATCGGCGGCACCTGTAGAGTGAAAGTCTGGCACTGACAGTGACGGCTGTCAGGAACCGGCCGCGGTGCAGTATCGGACATCACCCGTTAAACTTATCCGGACACAGTATGATCGTTGCAGAGGTACAAATCTGTATGACTATTTCAAGTTATGGAAAGACTATTGAAGAGTATCCAGCTTGGTAATGATCAAAACTATAGGTCGTTAGGTAGAGGATAGGTATTGAACAGACATTCTTGAGCAAAAACTAATTTAATGGATTTTCACTCATTTTTAACTGTACTTTAGTCAACTGTGACTACGTTTCTAGCAAAGATTTATTTAGTTGGACGAAAAATTTAAATCGATGCGCTTTTTTATTTTCTTTATTATGTGTGGCACAAGGTGGATAATCATGTAGAACAATAAAACTCAGTTTAAAGGACGAGTGTAAAGTGTTGTGGTAAATTGTTGCGTGTAGTCGAGTTAGCGACTACTGCTTTTTCTATTTTTTGTTTAAAAGTAAAGCCCCGAAGAACCCTAAAGAATAAGACAAAACACGGGGAAACTCGATTTAAATAATTTTAGAAGGGGTCAAAGATTTTTCACATTTATATGATAACATATTTGTTATTCTCCGTTGCATAGTCCATAATGCATGCTAGCAATGATTTCATGATATGTCATCGCGTATTTTAATGTATATTACGTGTGTTTTAAAAACCAGGGGTATGTTTATAAGTACCTCATCTTTTCAGCCGAAAGACGTCCACTGCTAGAAATAGGACTCCCCCAAGTGTCGCTACATCGACCGGTCTGGTGCGATTCGCATCCGGATTCCCACAACCTTCACCAGGTCATCGGTGCACCCAGTGGGAGGCCTTCAAAGCAACGTTTTTCGGTTCGCGGTCGCCACTCCAGAACTTTTCGGCCCCATCAGTTATCCGTTCTGCGAGCAATGTGCCCTGCTCAATGTTCATCGAATTTACCCAATACGTCAATTTGCCGTATTATAGCTATTTTATAAAAACAACTGTTAAAGTTTTAACTGACATTCAGTATGATTTGAAGATTCTGTTGGTAGTGACATATGACTTCTCTGCCTTAACAGAAATGCAAAAAAATCCCTTGAAGATATAAATTGGCCTACTGCAAACCCCTTAACTACACACCACTTATCTAAGAATCGGTAATGAAACGATTTTCTTTCTCTTTACTAACTGCTAGAGACGTCGTTGACAAACTGCGCGCCGCTCGATTATTCTCAAGATTAAACTTAAATTAATTCGTTTCGTTTACACAGCCGCAGTTTAGGTATCTTGTTGACTGTTAACGATTGGGTGTCGATCGGAGATTAGCTGCGCTTGACGACGTGCAATTAATGGGTCTAGTGTGAGGGAAAAGTGATTTTGTGTTTAATGTTTTTGATTGGAATAAAGGTGGTTTTTGGTTGATAAGCTAAGTGTATGACGGCTCGATGGTCGAGTGTTCGCAAGTGCCACGAGAGCAAAAGGTCCTGGTTTCGATTCTCGGGTTGGGCAGTGTTATTGGGTTTTACCATTAGGAATTTCTCAGTAGCAGCCTCGGAATCTGGATTTGTGCCTAGCTGATGGCAATAGGCTCGCCCACTGTTACATGGGACTTAAACATAATTGGCGTAATGTGGGTGTTGAAAGGTGCCGCGCTAGGCACGAAACTTTGTGTCTGTAAGCACCAGCAGAAGTGCTTAAAGAAATATTCCATTGAATTTAGGAATAAAACGGCGGAAAAAAAAAGTGTGTTGTCATGCTTTGTTACGTTGTGATGTAACTTGGAAAATTCCTGCCAATATTAAGTGTGTGGGATGGAAGTAGATGAACAGAATTGATTAATGGAAAATGGTGCTGTACATATAAAACGAACTCTTAGTATTCACCAATTACAATCAAATAACGAGGAAATGAAACCCGTCAATTACTCAATTACTCCCAAAGACTGTATCTTTCATTTATACAGAAAGTAAAGATACAAAGATTCAGGATGATCGCGATTACGTCGAGCCGGCAAGTGGAGACCCGGCGCCCTGTATAATACAGATCTAGATTACAAGCTGAGGCTTCAACACGCCCCGCTCGCACTTGACCGAATTGCATCGAACTGCCAAGGAAAATATTTGTTGGTGAAAGTATTGAAATGTATTGGGATACTAAGGATGATGGTTAGTGCATGGTCGCTAGCTCTTTGACTATACGCTACGACCAGTCGAATGTATCGCTGAAATTAATTTTACATTAGGACAGGGTGATTAGATAAACTCTGGTCAGCTCCGTGGGTGTCAAAGATTTCCATCATGTCTATAGATCTATGATATGATCACGTTTAGCAGTTGCATGTTTGCTGATATTCAACATACCCTTGATTGAAATTATCCTACAGTTATCTGAGAAGAATTTGCATTCAGAGATAAGGCGATCAAGCTAAAACTACTTGCTTTGCTAGATCTATGACATATCAAAATCAACCCAACACGTGCTCACTGGTAGATCACAGCTCTTCGCTCAGGTCCTTGTCTTTGTCGGCAGGCTGTAATCAACTACGATGAGGCCTGTGTCAGATTTACAGTACACCGATGTAAATTTTGATGGCACGATTGGCGCATAGGCTGTGCGACTGGTTGCTGCGCTGCGATTCCCGGTTTCGATCCCCGCTCGGAACAAATATTTGTAAGGCTTACAGGTAGTTGATCCGGGTTTGGCTATTTGTGTGCATAAGCAGCCTATAATGTTTCCAATGCTGGAACACAGGACTCCCATTCCCCATGTCCTCTTAATGAAAGGAAATGGGCTATAATCCACCACACGGGCCCAGTGTGGTTTTGGTAGATGTCACATGTCTTCGAATTTTTTGGTTCTAGGACGCATGTCCTCACGATGTTTTCCTTCAACGTTTTTGAGAGCAGTGGTGATGAAATAAATTACACAAAGTAATACACCTATCTGGGTTCGAACCCACGACTCACTGTTTGTAAGTCGGGGCCGCTACCACTGGGCCACCGCTGCTCTCCTCGATGACCCATATGAACCTCCTGATACTTCACAGTACTTTTCGATAGCCAATTTAATATCATCATTAAGCACCAAACCACTCGTCAATTAGCTCTTATTATACTAAAACACATTACGAATAGGCGCCGTTCATCACTGCGTCGGCGCCACAGATAGCTGATCGAGATTAGATGTCGAGGCTAGTTCGCTCTTGACCGTATTACAAGCCGGTTCACGGGTTTAAGGATTCGTTTGATGGCTTTTTGGAGGCTGTGGTACTTATGATAGTCACTGTCGGTCGAAATTTTAAGTGCTCAGTGTGAATTGGGAGTAATATTGATATGATGACATTAGGTTGTCCCCATCAAGCTACATGAAATGCATCATAAAGGGTGCAAGGATTATTAACGCACAAACGAACACCACGTAATTTAAAAAGACCCATTTCCCATCTTCCCTTTTGACAACCTACTTAGGTCCATGTTCACCAATAAGATGACGGTCTGATTATCTAAAAGAAGCTGTTTAAAACACTTTGTTGTATGGGAAAATATCACAGTGACAGCTCTTTTTAGATAATCAGACTGTTATATCTTTTCGGTGAACACGGACTTTAGACGGTCAAAATTTATGAAACAGCCTTTTTTTTAAACAGCTAACGAAACAGGCCTTTGGAGGTTAGCCGTTTTAGCGTCGGTGTAAATTTCCACCCTGTGTACTTAAACAGTATATTACTTCCACAGCTACCAGTGTCGACATTTCAGATGCAGTCAATGATGATGACGCTTATAGCTAATATATAAACGTGTTTTAGATTTTCAGATCGCATTACTTTGGTGCAATTCATCCTTACACTTCTGAAGCCATTCCCATGACTGCAGGACAATTCTCTGTGCCATCTGAGTGGGGAGATATTTCTTCGATTTGATTCTTGTAACAAGACTTGGTTCTTCGACAAATGCTAAGAGGTACATTAAAACAACAATAGTATAATAATACCAGTCTATTAATGTCCCACTGCTTGGCAAAAGCCTCTTTTCACACTGAGACGGCACGAGCATTGATCACCACGCTTGCTCAAGACGGGTTGGCGGTGTCAGACTTATATTAATTATAAGTCCAGGTTTCGTCACGCTGGCTTTCCTTCACCGATGTCTGTGAAGTCCAAGATAAACTTAGAAAAGTACATATGAATTGAAAAACTCACATTGATACTTGTCCGGATTTGAACCCACAACCTCATACATGGGAGGCGAGGCCTTAACCTCTGGGCCATCAAAACAACAATACATCGAAATAGGATTCTAGGTTTTACTGGATTTCAATTATAAAACACAATAGAGGTGAAAGTTCGCGCGAATACGTGCCGTCGAAGCCTAGATGGAAAGATTTTCATGTAAATAGTAAATATTAAAATTTTATGGCAGTAGCCGACTCGATGAAGACATAACTATTTCATCAAAGATAAGGTTTTAATTTGATGCTTGTACGAAGGCCGTCTATAAAATACTTTAACTGTTAAATGCCTCAATAAAGTAATGAAATACCCTTGCCATTTGCAAAAGGCGTACTTAAAATACATTAACTATTGTACAGGAAAATTCCAAGGGGAAGCTGTAATATAATTCATCACTCCATCAAAGTTTAAAGTCTAAATGACATATTTATCAATTCGCAGATAACTCAGGTTATGAATGACGATAATGATTATAAAAGAACACAATCTCAAATAAGTATTCACATAGACACTGCTGTTACTGCAACAGGAGATGCAAGGTTCCTTTTGGTGCACGCTGCAGCTCACATGGCACTTAAACATAACTTACTGGCGAAATGTGGGCGTTCTATCGGTACTTCTTTACCTAACCCTCCGGGAATTACAAGCGCAATGGTACGTTATTACATATGCAAAATCTAATGATCGCAATATGACCTAGAAAGGAATTAGAGTTACATTCTAGGTCACACTGCAGCTCAAACAAGACACTTAACTTCGGGTAAAATTACACCAAAACATCAACACGGTTACCTTGTATAACATGGACGACATTGGCATACCGTAACTGCACAATAATGCAATAATACATAAACAAACAGAGCACAATTACTGTTCACAATATTATGAGTTGGAACCCGTTACAATTGTAACAGTACAGAAATGTAACGCGTTGGATTTATCCTGGACCACAGAGCAAGGAAGTTGTGGGGCGGTGGATACGACCGCGGCTTAAACAGTTGTAGGTCAAAGTCGAACACACACAGACAGGCGCTTGACATTGACAGCAAGGGGCCTAAAATCGCACCTTTTGCAGAATCATAATAAAAATTACGTTAAAATTCCTAAAATGGTCCCAGACGCAATTAATTTATGAATTATAACTTTGTGACCATTTTATGAATTGTTAATTACTATTACAAATAATTTACACGCAGTGAATTGCTTCATCACTACTGTTGTCAAAACGGCAAAGGAAAAGGTCGTGAGGATACCGGCATGTAAGCAAAAACTCCAAGACATGTGATATTCATCGACACGCAGGCCGAGGAGGCCGGTATAGTGGGAACATTATTGGGGTGGTTGTGGTACAGATCACTGAGACGCTACTACTGCTTCTATTAGAGACGAAAATGTACTAACTCTTTGCATGCAAACCATGCATGTTGTCATTGATAGTCGCTGTTTTAATCATAGAAACTGACGAGAACAACATGTATTATTTTCGACTATACCTGTGACAACCCACACAAGAGGAATTAGCTTTGACCCGCGGAAATTTCGGAAATTCGTGTGTAAAATTTCCTCAAAATTTGTCAAGACGCAGTATGAATGGCGTCTCTAATCGCTGCCGTTGTCTGTGTCCTGAACTAACGGCGAAGGAGCGTCACAGCAGGAGGTGATTAACAAGAGCATCTATCAGATCTACACACGTGAGGGCGCTTGTTACGGATAAAGCGATGATCAACAAGAAATAGTTCTGTGTTAACACATTCGTTTAAAATAATCATTTAAAGTTCTAGGGCTGGCTATTTGCGACGCTAGAAATCCTTAGAACAATTTGGACGTATCCGAATTTTGCCAAACACGAATGCAAATTTAGAAATCTAACATGTATAAGAAACACAATCGTTTTCAAATATTTTCGCGTGAAGGTGTTAGCTAAGCAGTAGATTACAGACTAACATTGATGACCCCCCATTGATGGAACTTGAAACATAACTAGCAAAATGTGTTTCCCTAGAAGTACACCTCTCCAGAAACCTTCGGGGATAACAGGCGTGTGACATTGAATCTGACTCTATTCAGACCAATGGTCCCCACAGTACCAAAGACCACACATCTAACTTTAAATTCTATCTAACCGAAGAAAAAATCAGAGCAAAATATTCGAACCCCGACGAACATACGCATGAATTCCATCTAAACACTGCAACTCCGAGGGATTCTCTCGGATACGTCCGTTTAACAAAATACACTCGAGATACAGTCGATATTAGAACTATTCCCGCACCATTAGACTTGTAGTTACCTTGAAGAAGGAAAGTGAGGATAAGACATCTGTATTTGATACTGAAATATTTGCAAGACATAGTGAAGTAGATCTTAAGGACATCATCATAATTGCTCACCACAAGAAAAACATAGAATAAGCACAATTTATTTTAGGAGCTCCGATCTAATAATTAACAGGATTATGAAACTTGAAAACATGACACATCACTTACAGGAATCTTCAGTAATAAGTGAAAGCGAGGCTGGGATTGTAAAAATTTCAGCTTAATCAGAAAGTACGGACAGTTTTGGGCCTTATGAATTGTAACATTTTTTTTATTGCGAACTTAATTAATGCACTGGTCGTAGAATTAGAATCTTCCAACACTTTACCTAAAATGATCGTGTGAAGCATCAATACCGAAGCTCACACAGAGATTGATTTACAAGTATAAAACTTATTTTCCCACCCACGTCCTAATGTATGGGATTCGATCATTCTAAGTACCACAATCCCACAAATACCGCATCCAACGTCCAACAAAATCCACATACACACACACGATCGTTAACACAACCAACATCTTCTTCGAGCTCATAACTCGCTAGATACCATCAAGCAAGCCCGTGGGCGGGAACCAGAGGAAAGTGCACAAGGATTGAGCCGCAAACTTGCTCAAGAACCTGACAGAAACATGAGCACGGAATCGGGGACTTATGACACCATGTATGGCATGTAGCACCTATAAATTTTGGTATTAAGATAAGGAAATTTCGAGGTTTCGAGGTTTGGTAGTCTCTGGCCATTGGTGTAGTCTTTGATATACGAACGACAATGGTAACCTATTTCCGGGTTGGAGGATAGTGTCTCTGTTGAAGGGAATTTTGGTTTTTGTTATCGAAGGTTTTTTTTTTAGTATAATGTAAATAATTACTGCATCTGGGCGTAAATATAACACGATACATCAAGCTTAGTAAGAGACAATAAAAGGGTGTCAGAAACGATACCCTGGAAAGTTGCATGTTGTTGAAAACTGCGTCAATTTTACAGATGTCAAATCATAACATTATAATAATTATTAGACAGGTCATACAAACGTATATTTTTTACGTTCATTAACTTGACAAATATACTACATAATTTGTGGTCTCATAATTTCTTCCTCCTTTTCTTTTTCAAAGAATAATAGCATATTGAATTCATTTCCAAATTGCATAATATATCCATTACTTTACCATGATCAGAGCATTATGCACATTGCAGCTCGCTTCGCTGATAATTTCAATAAGAGAAACTAAATGGACATTAAGAGTGGGCGCAAAATTGCGAATATTTTGTCGCGTGGCAGCTTTATCTTGAAATATGAATCGAAAACAATTATTGTCGCAATATACAATGATTGTGATAATAATAATTGTGATTGTTATAAAGGTTTGCTCAAACCAGTACGGACAAGTTGCGGACTTACTATATGAAAAGCCCGGTCCGCAAATTCTCCGTTGTAGTGAGACCGCATCTTTAGTTTATTAGGTAAATGCATAAATGAGACGATGAAAATGCTTTACGTTACAACAGATTGAAAAAAAGGGCATTTGCAACTGATATGGCTAGTTTATAATAATGGAACAGCGTGCTGGAAATTAAACGCATTCATTTGTTTCTTGGTCATATTTAAGAGCATCCTTTATTTTTTTGGATGAGTGTTTGTTACCTAAAGTGCTGCAATACTGTTTTGTTCAATGTACGATTAATTTTTGACTGTGTCTCTGTAAAGTCGTTATTTATCAACGCCACATTGTTGCCGTCGCCATTTTCATCATGTAAAATGGGCTTAGCAAGTATGGGTCAGAACCCATTCGTCCCCTAAGATTCGCACCTTGTGCCCACTCGACTCGTAACCGTACTTGCCTGTAAATTCCCTGTCATCGTCACTCTCCTGCCGTTTCCCAATTTATTTGAGATCGGCGCAACATGTCCTGTTCTTCGATGCTTTTCTATTACTCGTCATCTCACCAGGTCGCCTCCTTTCTAGGCATGTCATACTTCACTTTACACAGTCCATCCGTCGTTTTTTTGGTCTTCCTCTACTCTTATAAGTACTCGTAAGTTTTACATCGCAACCAAAGTCCAATCCAACGAACTTCGGCCTCTCCAAAGCCAAAACACCTTGTCCTCCGCCTTCAGTATCCATTCTGACGAAATTACAAGCTACCCAACAAGTATGAACATCACACCAAAGTGCGTGCACACGAACAATCTCAGCCACATCGCGTGAGTCCATCCTTAATCTTCAAACAAGGTGTTAACTCGGGTTAGAGTCATGACCGGCCCTAAAACACCTCATTACCTCTGAAATACTAGTTCCAACTTCAACGGTAATCTACATTAAGGGTCGCGAGACTAGCCGAGCGTAATTTACATTCATGAGTATGCGTATCATGGGTAAGGTTATCTGGTGGCCCCTCTAGGTATGGCGGTGTTGCAACGGTGCCTAAGTCAGGAGATACGTCCTTTGTTGAGTTAGGTCGCTTTGAGAGCGGGTGGGGGGTTTTCGAAACTCAAGGTACAACTTCTTTACTGTACACTAGGAGGAAGAAAATTGGTGCATATATTAAATTTCAGCATGCGATCCGATAAAAAAACATTTTGTTCAGTTCAGTTGTGTGTAACAATTAGATTGTGTTGAGTGTACGGTTATATTGAAAGCGGGCAGCGGATTTCTAAAAATGAAATACTGAAAATGATTTTGTAGTGCAGTTCATTTCATACGTAGTGCAGCAATTTTGGTTTAGATATTGAGGAATTTACAAAAACTGTAAGAAGAATATTTTCAAGGATATAAGTACGTTTCCTAGAGTATTTAAGTAGTTAGAGTAGATCAAAGCTTAGTCAGAAGCAAGACCTTGGCAAAAACCGAGATAACGTACGAATGAAACATCATGAACAATAGTTGTTTTAACTAGAATATTTAATAAACTAACCATATTAAAACAGTATTAAAACTACGACTATAAAGTTAGAGCTAATTTCATTAAAGTAGCAGATTTGCAAGAGGGTATTCTAAATTTCTGCACCTGTTATTCACTCCAAAATGTTGGGACACAGGTCGGCTGTTTTTGAGACGGAGTGGGTCATAATGCACCATGCAGGCCCAGTGTAGGTCGGTGATCTCTGGTTTGAGAGGCGCCACGGCGTCCTCACCTTCCGCCTGACGCAGTTCCTCACCGGACACGGCTGTTTCGGGAGGTTCCTGCATCGAATCGGGCGGGAGGAAACGCCCGGGTGTTTCCATTGCGAGGATCGATTGGAGGACACGGTGGAGCACACGGTGGAGGTTTGCGGTGGTGGCCCCTGGCCACCGTAGGTACGGGCCAGTGGACGTCCGTCCGTCTTATGACGACAGGCCGTGTCGACGGAGCGTTCGTGTTCCACGCTCGCCTCAAAGAGATGTCAGCAAAAAGGAAGGGCCGATGCCTGCCGAGGCTGCGGGACTGTTCGAAATAGATACCGTGGCTCCGGAACATAATTGGCGAGGAAGGAACATGGATGGGTTTTAGTCAGTAAAAGTCTGACACTCCTCCCGCTCCAGAGCGGGAGGAGTGTCAGAGGTGCGAACTTAGCCTTGAGGCCGAGTAGTTGAGAAAACTAGCTAAACAGAGTATTCTATTGAGAAGGGGTCCATTTTGACGCTTTTAATTGAACTATCAGCCCGGCTAGCATGGGCAGGGGATAAAAATTTTATCCACCGGTTATTTCCACTTTTGTTTGAATTTTGTCCCTTGTCAGTGGAAATAACCGGTGGATAAAATTTTATCCCCTGCCCATGCTAGCCGGGCTGGTCAGGCAAAGCCAAGTCGCCCATGGGCGGCATAAAAATCTAACACCAAGCTAGGCACTAACAATACGCAAAAGAAAAATTAGGTCAGGTTTTTATTATTTTTATCTTTACAAGTCAGTTGAACTTGGGTGCGTAGTACTCGCTACCGTTCGTGTATGATGAGATGCATGAAGTGGACTAGGCAAAAGGAGTATGTAAGTATCGTAGCAGATATTGTTCGGTAGTTTCTACCTACCCCATTGGAAAACTATTGTCAAAGTTCGAATAAGTTACTACAGATACGTTACTACACTGCATATCCGTAACCGCGGATAAGCGAACTTCCCGTAATACCAGAATGAGAATCTTAAATGGAAATTAATTGGGTCAGGTCAAGTTACAAGTTCAAACACCCTGAAGTACTATAAACCAGCAGGCGGTGTTTTGAATATTCATTTAGGTTTAATTTATGCAGCCGTAGGTCTAGAACAAAGGCTTAGGGTTGTGACCACAATTAATTCTAATGTTTTCAATAGGTAAATTACGATTATTTACTACGACATCGTTCTGCTGCTCTTATTATGAATATATTTGGGATCGCACTAGCATTGTATCCTCTTCCATGCTTCTCTTTTAATCGTCAATCCCTTTTCTAGCCATTTCATTTGTCACACAGTACATAGTTTGTTAGGTCTCCCCTTACTCGCTCTTATTTTATGGCATTACTTGGGCCCTATGTGAATACCAGTGTTGTGGTATTTTTTTTAATGTTACAGCACCATGCTGAGATACGGGGCTTTTTGATCTCGTACAGGCCCGAATTACCTTTCTGGTTATTTTGTTTTATTGTTTTGTCCTGTGCGAGTCCAATAAATACTTTTTCTTACTTTCTTTCATTCGAATTCATACTCTAAACTGTCGTCACGACATTTGACTCATTCCTCCCATACCATAACAAGTGATTATTACACTATCTAGTATCTATCTATTTAAGTACCTATGCCTTACAATATTAAATTATATGATGTTTAAGTTACGGTATCTAAAAATCCCTGATTCTACAAAGAAAGCAATTGCATTCTAGTTGATTTTAAAACTAGTGCACCCCCAATTTTAAAACTAGTGCACCACCAATTTTAAAACTAGTGCACCACCAATTTTAAAACTAGTGCACCATCAATTTTAAAACTAGTGCACCCCCAATTTTAAAACTAGTGCACCACCAATTTTAAAACTAGTGCACCATCAATTTTAAAACTAGTGCACCACCAATTTTAAAACTAGTGCACCACCAATTTTAAAACTAGTGCACCCCCAATTTTAAAACTAGTGCACCATCAATTTTAAAACTAGTGCACCACCAATTCTAAAACTAGTGCACCACCAATTTTAAAACTAGTGTACCACCAATTTCCAGATCGAGCCTAATCGATTAAGCTCTCGATACAAACATAATCGTTAAACCATACATCAACAACGGTATCAACGTAACTACACGGTTAAACACGGTCATGATAGTGCAAGTGATGAGTTCATTCGACACGAGCGTAACGATTGCGATTCGATTCATTGAGAAGTAACCATTGTGTGCGATGGTGTATTGTTCGGTCGGTAACGTCACGTAACGAAATGGAAGTTAGTGTGTCATTATGTCAACATGGTGATGTAGCTTACCGTCATGCTGACGGGCGAATTCTGCCCTTGTGTCTGAAAATATAATAACTTTATGTAACACTAGCTTCTGCCAGCGGCTTCGCCCGCGTGAATTTTGATATTTGTCCCATGGGATCTTACTACCGGGATAAAAAGTATCCTATGTGTTAATCCAGGTTATAAACTATCTGTATGCAAAATTTCATCGAAATCCGTTCAGTAGTTTTGTCGTGAAAGAGTAACAAACATTCATTCATCCATCCATCCATCCATCCATACATTCATACTCACAAACTCTCGCAATTATAATATTAGTAGGATAATATTACGCCTGTAGTCCCCGAAGGGTTAGGCAGATAAACCTTATATTACTTATGTCAACAGCTAGTTTAAAAAAAAACGTCTAAAGTTGAACTTTTACCTCCAACATCTCCGTAACTAGAAGGCGCAAAGATGCCGCGATGGGGAAAACAACTGCCTTAGAAAATCAAAATCAAAGCATTTATTCAAGTAGGCCACACAGGCACTTTTGAATTGTCGAAACAAAGATGAAAATTAAATGAAGCTACAGTCCCAGTCACAAGACATAAAAACTGTGAAAGTACTGTAGTTGCCCATTCCCTAGCGTAGATCTCTATGGAGAAGAACGGGCACGAAACTCCATGAACACTCCTATAAATCAAAATTTTGATACAAAATCTTGGTTACATCATTCATGTTGAGATGGTATATTATGTGAGAACAATGTAGCATGATTACTGAGATTACAGAATGACTGCTTCGTTAAGGCTGATTCTCCAGGGTAGCCCAAGAAATTCAAATTTTCTGACGTTTTTTTGCAATTTGCAGGCCAGTACTAGCCAGTACTAGGTTGTATGATGATGAAAATATCGTTCGCGACTGTAAGACGTGTCTAGTGATAGAATTATAATCATCAAAATCATCAATACAACCCTCCAAGTTCACGGGTCGAGGTCGAGGAATGACCTTAAAAAATTGGTTCCTCGACTTTTATGAACTTGATGATTTTGATGATAATTATTTTTCAACTATAAATAGTCTTACAGTCGTGAACGATATTTTCATCAACAAAAAACCTAGCGCTGGCCTACAAATTACAAAAAACGTAAGAAAAGTTTGAATTTCGCGGGCTACCCTAAATCTTTCACGTTAAGGGTTCATTTATACTTATTGCAAGAAACCGAAAATCACTTGTCTTACTATGTCCATCTCGTTCAAACAGAAGTTCTTAAGAGGCCTGCGGAGCATGCGAATTTCATACAAACGTAATACTAACCGAAATAATTTTTAAATGAAACATATTCTTAAGGTAGTGTGTATTTATTTTGATTGGATTACTTATAGAATTTATAGGTTCCCAAACATACATTTTAAATTTACACTGATTTAAACAAGAGTTATGAGAAAAATAAATTTTCCATAGAAATTTTAAATTCCTCGTATCTCGTCTTTATATCATTGTCCTTTCAAAATATTTATATTTATTTGGGAACATAGATATTCTATAATACAATCGAAATATATACACACTACCTTAAGAATATGTCTGATTTTCATATTATTTTGGTATTACGTTTGTATGAAAAACGCATGCTCCGAACTTTGCAGAACGAAGAGTAAGCCCCCTTACTCTTAATCCGTAAGTAAAACAATACATTATGAAAGTAATAGGGGGAGCGTGTTGCAATGTCAGCAAAGTGGCAGTCAGCGAAATAGTAACACATAATGTATTAAAGTAAAAGTTTATTTTATTGGTCTGACGTTGCGAAACTTGCGAACAAAGCGATTTTTTGTTATTCTGCGAAAGGGTTGGTGGAAAAGATAATAAAAAACTATAAGGGTTGCTTGTCAAGACTACGGAACCTTAAAAAGGTCTTATGTTTCTTCTTAAAGGAAATCAGTCTGTTTCGTTCTAACTACATTTAAAATTTTTCCTCAAATTATCAACTTTAAGATCAAGGCGTGTATAAAAGTCTCGGCACATTACCCGACTCAAATCCAAGTTCCTACTCGCCTCACATTAAAGCATTGAAATTCGAGCCTTTTAATGGTATAATTTTCAAGTACATAGTGAGCGAAAAATCACCAGCATCGCCTAGATCTATCAGCATGGTCCCAGATTTGTAACCGTCCCAGTATTCTCTCTAGAGCAGATTCTAAGTATATACTCGTATACAGGTGTAAACAAACCCATCACGAAACAATCAACCAATCATTCAACAAACTAAGTAACTTTACACAAAAAATATTGCTGGGAAACGACTTTTTTTTGGGGTGAAAAATCATGTTTTGTGGTAGAACTCAATATAACGCACTTAAAACATTGTGATGATCGATGGATTGTCTAGTCATAGAGGTGACTGAAACAAAAATTTTATGATAAAAACTTGTACTTATTTAAAAAAAAAAACTTAAAAAGTAGGAACTTTGTTGACCCCCAAAAGATCCGTAACTAGAAGGTTCCCAGGTATGGTGTGGAACAAAAAAAATATCGCAAAGACGGGAAAAACAAGTGCCTTTCGGCTTCGTTAGGAGGTGTTTTACACCCTATAGTATATCTAGTCGCAGCTAGGTCCTGGTATCATTTATGATTTCCGTTTGACCGGCAAGGATATAACAAAGTATGAGTGTAATTATCTACCGCATAATTGGTCTCATAAAGCAAAGATTTCTCTGCTTAGAAATACTAGGTTTAGTAAGGGAAAATTGTTTAGGAGAAATAAATGCATGGGCCGACTCATTGAATACTTATGTTTAATTAAGAATGTAGACTGAAAACTGGCAATAAGGTAGACGACAAATAATATATAATTAGTCTGTCAGTTCAATTATCTATTCTTATCTTATAAAGCAGAAAAGTTTGTTGGTTTGGTTGAACGCGCTAATCTCAGGAACTATCGGCTCGAATTGATTCTTTTTTTTTGCGTTGGATAGTCCATTTATCGAGGAAGGCTATGGGCTATATAACATCACGCTGTGACCAATAGGAGCGGAGCAGCAATAAGAAATGTTGCAAGCGGTAAATTCACGCGAACGAAGTCGCGGGCAGAAGCTAGTTAAAAATATTTCATCAAACTGCTAAAAAATATTGAAAATATTGTAAACAAATGATTGTCATCTTCTTCGCGGAAGCTTCAATCAAAACTATAAGCATACCCAAAGGTGACACGGACACAGAACCACACAAGAAACGAAGACAACACCGACATAAAAGGAACACAATTAATCATATGAAAACTAGAACAACATCAACAAAAAAATGTACGTAATTGAGTGTGGAATTACACGCTTGGGGCGGCGATTAAGACTCAACTCTATGGCATGGTCAATTAGACGACGTTTATCGTGAAAACGTCTCAATTAAACCACTGTGTGGTAGTGTGACTTATATGGTACGGTGGTGGGATGCTGCAGGGTTGCCCCGACGGATTTGGAGAGTGATACAGGGAGTATAACGCCGATTGGTGTAATGAAGATGTTTGGAAAATCTAGATAACAATGAACAGTAGGATCTCTTCATTACCATTTCAGACTTAAGACGTCCAGTGCTGGACATAGGCCTCTTCTAAGAGTCGCCACATTGACCGGTACCGTGCATCTCGCATCCAACAGATCCTCGCAACCTTCACCAGGTCATCGGCCGATGGGTCGACTAGAGTCTACTATACCTGATATTAAGAGTCAGCTAAACCAACGTAGAGTCGTAGTTGTAGAGCAGTGCAGTTCATTACCATTATTCACAAAATGGTGAACAAACCATTGTAAACAAACCGGCCATAGACAAGAAACAGATAAACAAAGACGCGTGGTGGATTACGTCACACTTCTCAAAGAGACCTGAGTCCTAGCAATGGTATATACTATATCAACAATATACTTCTCATAATTATGCTATGATTGGGAAGAAATGGTGACATTAGATTCTGAACTGGTTTAGTCTCAAGCAACATTGCAAAGATCAAACTGGGTTCTCTGGGTTGCGATGAGAAGATATTAAACTACCAAATTGAACCAGGGTTTAGTATGCCTAAATGCTAGAAATAATTTTCTAAGCAAATCTTTATGATACCAAACATCCAGGCTTTCACCAGTTTGATCTAGTTTATGCTCAAAATGATCATGCTCAATCAAAATCTCTGGAACAAATTATTTTCATGGGGCAACCCTACATGTCCCATATAAGGCACGGTGGTGCAAATAACACGCTTGCACCACTTTGATATATGGCCGTGAATTCAGTTTTTCGTTTCGTTTTCCTGTGATTAAATGTGCCTTGTCGTACACCACAGATAATAAGTTAGTACTATATAGGAAGTGCTTTTTGCTAGCGGCCTACTCTTTGATTAAGTCTCGTTATTATTTATATGGTGCAATAGTATGTTGATAATGAGTACGTATGAACAGTTATCATTAGAATTTATCATACTAACTTATGCCCGCGACTTCGCTCGCGTGAAGTTCGATTATTGTTCCACGGGGTTATACTACAGGGATAAAAAGTAACCCATGTGCTAATCCAGGTTATGAACTATGTGTGTGCTAAATTTCATCCAAATCCGTTCAGTAGTTTTTGCGTGAAAAAGTGACAAAAATCCATTCATCCTCACAAATTTTCCCATTTATAATATTGGAGGATGGCGATCCTGCTGTCCTTCCTTACCCTATGGTATCTCACCAGCTAGAGACCATAAGAGAAGATTTCGTGAAAGGCAGGGAGCTCAGTCAGGACATCTATCAGGGTTCAATTCAATCCGGTACCTCTATCCTGACCGCAAAACTGTTTTAAATTTTTTCAAAGTAATTTTGGGGTCTGCCAAAAAGAA
The DNA here is from genome assembly GCA_950022955.1 of Xestia ashworthii. Taxonomy (NCBI): domain Eukaryota; kingdom Metazoa; phylum Arthropoda; class Insecta; order Lepidoptera; family Noctuidae; genus Xestia; species Xestia ashworthii. Next base: position 15,831,696 of record OX465569.1, read on the forward strand.
ATAGAGACCTGTATCATCATTATCTGCTAGCCTTTTCCCAACTATGTTGGGGTCGGCTTCCAGTCTAACCGGATGCAGCTGAATACCAGTATTTTACATGGAGCGACTGTCTATATGACCTCCACAACCCAGTTAATAATGGGTAATACGATACCACTTGGTAAGACTGGTTGTCAGACTTTTTGGGCCACTGACTGCCTCTGTAAAGACTGCCAAAGATGGACAAATGACAGCCGGGACCAACAGCTTGACTGGCTTTCCGAGGCACGGAGGAAACTCGGTATGTATTGGGTGGTCACCCATCCACAGACCAACCTAGGCAAGCACGGCTTAACCTAAAGATCGGCCCGAGCGGCTGTTATTATTTAGCCACGAGCTGCTTAATGAAATGGAGAGCTGTATTGTGGCCTTGTGGGTGTTAAGTGAGCAGAGAAAATAACCACTTCGATGCGCTCAAAAACAGGAATCACAGCTGTAGGCATAAAGGCTGCCAAATGGGATTGGGCGGGTCACTTTGGGAAAAGGTCTCAACACGATGGGTGCCTAAGGATGGACGGCGCCGCCAAGGCCGGCCTAGAATGAGGTGTCGAGAATAGATGATCTAGACAAGCATCACGAAGGCCGGTGGCTGGTTGGAGAAAAGTACCTGGAAGGATATGGGGAAGGCTTTTGTCCACCAGTGGGACATACAAAGCTATAGAAGAAAAACAATAGGGACCCTTAATCACCCTGCAGTGGCCAAAAACATAAAACTAACGTGTGAATCCCTGTAATGAATCCGCGGTACGTTCACACAAATTAGCAGGCTATAAAAATTAGACCGTTCACAATTAACGTTTTGCCAGTAATTAATCACCTTTGAGGGTTTGCCGACCAAGCCTTAACCGACACACCAGGCTTTTTAGATACCGATATCGATTAAGTTTTTCGAGTTCCAAAATCGATTTGAGCATTCGACCCAATTATTGTTGTTTTGTTTGGCTGAATCGAAATGGGTTTCACAATCGTACGGGTTGAAAAGGAAAGTGGGGTTTAGTAATGCTTTCGGCTTTGTTTAGGTTATGGTTGTAATCTATACATAAAGGGTGTAAAACACCTCTTCACGAAGCCGAAAGGAACTTGTTCTCCCCATCATTGCGATCATTTTTTTGTTCTACACCATACCTGGGAACCTTCTAGTTACTGAGATATGGGGGGTCAAAGTTACAACTTTTTGACAAGTTTTTTTTGAAATACAAGTTTTTTTTGTATGATTTTGACTTTTAACACCTCCACGACCCCCGTACTATTCAATCCATTCATCAGCACAATGATTTAAGTGCGTTACATTGAGTTCTACCACAAAACACGATTTATAACCTCAAAAAAAAAAGTTGTTTCCCAGCAATAATTTTTGCGTAAAGTTACTTAGTTTGATGTACAGAATGCTTGGTTAACGGCTTTGTGATGAGGTGGTTTACACCCTGTATATGTAAAAATGAATACCTATTTCCCTTGGTCACGCCAGCACGCATGAACGGCTGGACCGATTTCCCTAATTCTTTTTTTGTTGTGTTTGTTATTGTCAGGAGAAGGTTCTTTAAAAAAAAATGTAGTAGAAAGGTAGTAGTAGGTAGGTAGTACGAGTACTACCTACCTACTACTACCTTTCTACTACATTTTTTTTCATACTACGAGTAGTATGTAGGTAGTGTAGGTAGGTAGAAGTAGGTAGGTAGTGTAGGTAGATAGAAGTAGGTAGGTAGTGTAGGTAGGTAGAAGTAGGTAGGTAGTGTAGGTAGGTAGAAGTAGGCAGGTAGTGTAGGTAGGTAGAAGTAGGCAGGTAGTGTAGGTAGGTAGAAGTAGGTAGGTAGAAGTAGGTAGGTAGTGTAGGTAGGTAGAAGTAGGCAGGTAGTGTAGGTAGGTAGTAGTAGGTAGGTAGTGTAGGTAGGTAGAAGAGGTAGGTAGTAGTGTAGGTAGGTAGAAGTAGGTAGGTAGTGTAGGTAGATAGAAGTAGGTAGGTAGTGTAGGTAGGTAGAAGTAGGTAGGTAGTGTAGGTAGGTAGAAGTAGGCAGGTAGTGTAGGTAGGTAGAAGTAGGCAGGTAGTGTAGGTAGGTAGAAGTAGGTAGGTAGTAGTAGGTAGGTAGTGTAGGTAGGTAGAAGTAGGCAGGTAGTGTAGGTAGGTAGTAGTAGGTAGGTAGTGTAGGTAGGTAGAAGAGGTAGGTAGTAGGTGACAGGACAACGTCTGTCGGGTCGGCTAGTTTTTAATGAAAGTAGGTACTGCGTAGCTTTTGTGAGGTTTCTGTTGCAATCACAAATGTCATGTTTATTTATTTGTTGAGGCAGCATCAATATGGGTGTGACCAATACCCATAACGAAGCCGAAAGGTACTTTTTCTCCCCGTCTTTCGCCAGTTATGTTCCAGTCCCAATTAATAGGGGGCGAGCCTATTGCCATCAACCGGTCACAATTCTAGACTCCGTGGCTGATACTGCGAAAGGAGCTATAATTTTTTTTTGTTCGAGATTAGGCCACCCACATAAATTGTAGCACTTATTAATGAAACGTACATTGATTGCTTCCATATAACCTCTACATAACAGTGGTTAATTAATTAGCTAGGCCTTGTCTAACCGGAATAAATGCGAAAAATCTGCAAAATCACTTACGAAAATCAAAATAAACAGAAAAAGTAAATGTCAAAATAATGAAGATGTCTGTCAACCACTAAAAAAGTGTAACGAGTGTATAAGTGTTTTAAATTTATAACGTTCCGTACCACGTTGATTGTTTAAACCATCTATGCGATTTTAGTGTAAACCTTTGAAATACTCGTAGTATTAAAAATGCTCACAGTTTAATAATTATTATTTTTATATTCTATTCTGATTCTATTATATTTATAGCAGATATGATTACCAATGGGTAGGTACCGTACTTTTAGTAAACGGATAAAAACGCCCCTATTCACGTAAGTATTTTCTGTCAAATGACATTGACTACAACATGAATGATTTGACTCGCAAAACAATATCAAAACATAGTTTATTTATTATGATTTTAAAATTCCGGTTTCATTTCTGTGTAATATTTCGTTAAATACTATAGTAACATGGTTACTTTTTTTTGGTGTAATATGAATAATAAATGCAACGACCAGGTGGGCCCAGAAAAAATTGTCGCCTTTCTGATGGAAAAACTAAATAACACTTTGGCCAACCTGGGAATCGAACCCAGGATCTCATGCTCAGTAGTCGCACTTGCGACCACTACACCAACAGAGACAGTCTTTATTCAATACAACTTCAAACTCAATACATCAGAAATGTCACCAACTTTAAATATCTGTTACGTAACTACGTAGTAAGTTCGACGCTGCGCCTACGCATCGACAGACAGTCGATAAAATAATTTATATCGAAAGCTCGCCTATCGATGTTCAGTATTACCATAATTAAAAATTGTTTGAACGTAAATTAAAATGTTACTAACATTTATTGGGAAGCGCTTCAATAAATTAATTAGGTGTTGAAAGTTTTCACTGTTGTAATTAATTCAATTAACATTGAAGACTGTAAAAGGCGGAGGATCGATCGCTATGACGTGTTTCTTGGAAAAAGTCTGTACAAGGTGTAAACGTTCCCTTCACAAAGCCATATCCTTAGGAAATTGTTGGAACTTTGTCCTCCAATATCTCCGTAACTAGAAGTTTCCCAGGCATGGTCTAGACTCTAGAATATAACAAGTAAGTAATAAAAACCTTAATTAAAAAACTCCCGACACATAATGTAATAATAGTAAAATGGAAAATAATTCGTTAATAGTTAGGTCCTAGGTACTAGTCATCACTCCTTGTACTAGTCAAGCCCTTTCATTTGATACCCATATTGAAAAAAATGTAATTCGCCATTTTGTGGTGGCGGCCATTTTGGATTTTAAATTTATCATAGTTTATAGTATTCACTAGTCAAGCCGTTTTATTTGATACCCATATTGAAAAAATGTGATTCGCCATTTTGTGGTGGCGGCCATTTTGGATTTACAATTTATTATAGTTTATAGTATTCTACTAGTCAAGACGTTTTATTTGATACCCATATTGAGGCAATTGTGAAAAAATATATAATCCGCCTTTTTGGGGCGGCGGCCATCTTGGACCGATTTTCATCAAACAGCTAAGAACTCTCCCGACCAATTCACCTTTCAAACAAAAAAAAAAACAAAATCAAAATCTGTTTATCCATTCGGGAGCTACGATGCCACCCACAGACAGACAGTTAGTCTGGAAACTGCAACCAAAAACTAGTTCAAGACAGCTCCACATTCGGTTGAAACAATCACTACGAGTAAATTGACTAAATTGGATAGAACCGTTTCAGAAGAGTGAAATATCTCTGGCATTTATTCAGTCGAATATAGTTACGCTGGTCAGCTGCATCAGGTTAGACTGGAAGCCGACATACAGCCCAACATAGTTGAAGAAAGGCTAAGTATATGATGATGACGACAAACTCAGTTTGGTGAAAAAAATCGCAAAAATACCAAAACTTAACATTCTATTTCCTAGGCTCAAAATAACATTGTAGTTACAACACGAGTAAAAGTGATAGACTTTAGCAAGGTGGCATCAAGACATAACACAAGCTCACGAGATAATGATCCGGTGCCTCGGACGCATATGAACGTGACAATAATGGCACTTGACGATATTAACGTAATAGAAATAATAATAGTGAAAGTCATATACAAAGTGGACGGGGAGATGAATAGAGACGACTTAGTTTAACATTATAAACGGACACGTCAAGTTATGACCATGGATAAAGTGGCATAAGCGAGGAACTGGTAATGTAATGGAATAAAGAAGAAAAATACTTATAATTGTGACAGTAAAATACTATGTTTATGAATAGAAACAGCTAGTGTTTAATAAAATATAGAACCAAAAATGTTAGTAGATGAACTACATATATCAGAGAGAAGCGTAGACAACAGCCCGGCTAGCTTGGGCAGGGGATAAAAAATTTATCCACCGCTTATTTCCACTTTTATTTGAATTTTGTCCCTTGTCAGTGGAAATAACCGGTGGATAAAATTTTTATCCCCTGCCCATGCTAGCCGGGCAGAGAAGGGTGAAAACTGGCAAAGGTAGAAGAGAAAATATACAGATATTAAAAGTAAAATGAATGGGAGAACCTTACTTACGATTGTAACGAACAGGAGACGAGGAGAAGCCCGTCAGTTAAATGTTTTATAGCAACTAACATCGAAGCTCGAAGTCAATAATTAAATCACATCGATGTGAACGAGAAGCTCTGCAGAAACAGTTGTCTTATAAACACAAACTAAAACACTTATTTAAACTTAACTTTATATGTAAATATATCATACACTTACACAACGAAAAGCTACAACATACAGCATAAAAATAGTTCATGGATTCAGTGGTAAGAGGAGAGAAAATCAAACAGAAATAACAACCTGCGGCTACTCAACACATTCCCCTGTTCTTTTTGGATCCCACAGCGTGGAAAACGATTCGATTAGGCGAGGAGACATGGTCAGTCGCTTTATTATCTGCTGCTCGTATGATGAATGAGAGGCGACCACAGGCGCGGGGACAGGTATGTTGTGACGGCGCCGCGGCGCTCAGCAGAATATCAGGTGTCCGGGTTAGGTTCATTAGATTTTAGTATTTTTAGACTGTAGTGTAACATCGGCATTAGAGAGTTCTTTTGAATTTGGCATCACCATGTTTGTGTTACTTTCTTCTATTCTTTAATTGGTGATAGATAAATAAAGTAAGTAAATAGGTTGGAGAAAAAACAGCCAGCCTAAAATGGGAGTGGGCAGGCCTCGTGGCACGGTTGCACCCGGAGAGATGAGCAAAGATCGTCACAGTGGTCGCCTGAGGAAGGACAGTGCCGTCAAGGTCGAAAGCAGTGAAGGTGGCGTGACGATCTGATCACGTTTGCAGGACTAGCATGGCGGGAGATTGCACAATATAGAGAGGTATGGAAGGAGAAAGGGGAGGCATTTGTCCAGCAGTGGGACACTATGTAGGCTATCAAAAAATAATTGATGTAAAAACAGTGTTTGGATAATGTTGTAAATGTAATGTCATAAATCGGGGTTTTCCTGGTAAGCTGATGTTTATGCAACAGAATGATGCTGCTTCATCTTGCCATAGTCAAGTCGCCTTTTAGGAAGTTCAAAGCAAGATTTAAGTTGCAAATAAAGATACAATGACAGCCGTACAGTTAGATGGAAGCCAAAATGACAACTGAACTCTTAGCTAAGTGTATAGCAAAGTCGTTGGACTTGGACTGCAGAGGTCAGATGAGTCATAGTATTTATTATAAATATTGATTGGTATTGATTTAACCACATTTTCTAGTAACACTGGTAGCCGACCCCAACATAATTGTGGTCAGGCAGATGATTATAATGAACTAAGGTAGGTTGTGTTAAGTTTGATTACCAATCTAGTGTATCATTGAATTTAATATCATCATCGGCTTTGAGTCTAATCGGGTTCAAGTGAATGCTAGTACTTTACATGTAGCCTTTTTTACTCTTGGAAATCCTCAATGGATGATGTCCTTCGCCATGGGGCCAGCGGAGTGGTCTGTCAGACTATACTAAAGACTAAAATCACACGGTGTTCCTACTATCGACTAAAACTTCCTCGTCACTTCTGGCTGGTAATATTTTCCTCCTTAACTTCACAATTTAGGTTAGGGTGCGATACTTCTTGGTAAGACTGGTTGTCAGACTTTATATATTCTGATCACCCATAACGGCTGTCGACCCATAGCGGCTGATGACATGTAAAGCCGTTTTACATGGCATCAGCGGCACAGAGGCGCATTATGCATTAGGTTACTCACCTAATAGCCACGGGCTCCTCTATCCATCCTCTGACCAGATGGCCTCGAGAAATTGCTTTCAATGCTCTTCGCATTTCTACAATGCTTTTCAGAAGGATTGGCAAAGCTTTCTTACTTTCAGATTTTTATTACATTTGTAACTTTTCTAGAAAGCCACTTTGTCTAGGCCTTCAGCTATGTTCTCACTAATGTTATGACCACGAGAATATGTCTATGCGTCTCGTCTCGCTTTGCCAATCAAATCTCTTACAGCTGAATACATTTATCACTTTGATATCGCCCATAAAATCTCAAGTGAGACATTGTCGGCACTTTGTCAGTTAAACGACGAGTTGAGACCGACACAGTTAAGATAACTTTAGATATGCCACTGTTTCCTTATTGCATACGGTTATTTTAAGTTGCGGTGTTCTTATCCTAATAATGTAACATAGTGTCGTGGTGAAAGACTTATGTAAGTTTCACTTCATCCATGGTGTCTTTTGGTAGCTATTCGATAAACATTGGAATCGATAATCATCACAGTACACACAACATTACAAAGTCAATTGCTTAAAAATTATGTCGACTAGAGCGTCGTCATGTGGGAATATAAAATGTTGATTGATGGAGAGAGAGAGGAAGACCAAAGAAAAGAGAGAGAGATTGGGAGAGGAATCATATGAAGAAGAAAGAAGTAAATGATGGCGTGACGATTGACGGGAGAATTAAAGAAAAACACGTGATGCACCGACTCCAAATAACATGGGAAAAGGGCAAGAAGATGATGAGAGTGTCGTCATGCGGAATCTGATCCCAAAATAAATGGAAAAAGTTTAGGATAATGTTGATAAAGCGTCGTCATGTCCTGAACGAAAAAATACCGATTTCTTTGAAATATAAATGAACTAGTATATTGGGCACTTTACGATACGCATGATCATCAAAATTCGCTGTCATAATAAAAGTATTCATATTCAAGTGACGCAATTCGATTTCATTGATAGAACCGTTTATCGAAATCCGAAGTTTCTTAACCGACTTATGGAGAAGAAAACTGACCATCTTAATAAATACTTTCGCCTTAAATAACAATTTATCAACCGCTAACTCAACAATAACCTAGCCATCCAATATTAGGTAAGCACATCAAATCTGAATAATCCAGCCATATCCGAGATTTGAATAAAATCACATCTAAATTCAAATGTTTCAATCTGTTAGAACAAAAAAAGGAAGAACCATCACGCTATGGATACACTATGCAAAGGTAATCAGAAGGGTCACTCACCACAACCCACGATAATAATAACCACCTACATTATAACTCAACTCCAAGGACTACAAAAGCATAAGCATAAATTCAGCTATATTTTTGTTTTTTTGGTATGTAACATGGAAACATTTCAACGTGTGCATTAGTACCAAAGTATAAGAAAATTATGTAGTTCCCTGAGTAGAACGGATTGGAGACGCTGATCCCGATCCCAACGAGTTTCAGCAAACCATCGATGTGTATGAAGTGATACAACTTGTAATAGATAATTTTCACAGGCCAGCACAGCACATGCATAAATATGCGACTTCCAATAATGTATGCGCTTTAGTGACTGGGCCTAAAGAGTAGAACTTCTGACCATATCTTCTCAATGGCAATAGTTAGGGGGTGTACAGACAGCCATAACGGAACATAAAGCGTTTTTATATGATAGCTTTATTATTTTATTAAAATGTAAATGGTTGACAAGTGATGTTTGTGTGACAGCTCGCCCCGGGCGTAAGAGAGTTATGGACTCTCCATTTGAATATAACACGAACAAATTGTATGTGAAGGTACTTTTGTGGGTAGTCGGAAATGAGGTCGAGTGTTGTGAATTAGTTTTTTAATGCCACGTAATATGAGGCAGATGTGAGTGGCAACGCCGGGACCCTAGAAGGACATACACTGTTCTCATTAGTGAGGTTTTTCTGAAATGTCAAGTGCGTAGGACTCGTAACCGGCGTGCGTGTATGATCAGAGGCCCTACTCCCTAACGTTCCGTCCATACGGACGGATCTATCCGCGTCTCTCGCGCACGTCTGCAGACGAGTGCGTGTGAGAGACGCGGATAGATCCGTCCGTATAGACGAAACGTTAGGGAGTAGGGCCTCAGAGGCGGATCTATACGTCCTTCTCACTCGCACTCATTTGCAGACGTGCGCGAGAGAGGCGGATAGATCCGAATATACAGACGAAGCGTTAGAGAGTAGGGCCCCTGATGTATGAACGTGAATGAGGCGAAAGGAGTATGGAAGGTTCGTTTCTACCTACCAAGGGAAAAAGGCGTCATGTACATAAAATGTAATTGCAAGCTACATTCTTGAGAGAGGCCTTTGTTTAAATTGGAAACAGATGAGATAAGAAAAAAAAATAGAATTTGTAGTACGAGTATGACATTGCTTTCTTACTAAGCTAGCTTGTCATTTCGTATACCTAGTGGTTATGTTATGTTATAGTCTATAGTCTCCGCCACGAGGAGCTATACATTTTGTAAAACACACATTCGGGTTCGCAACCTTTGGATCAAATTAAAAAATGACAGCGTCAGTGTGAACTTGCTTCAAAATGGCGGCCCAAATGTTTCCGTTCCATGATGTAAAATGCGTTCCAGACCAACATTAGACGACAGCGCTTTATATCGCCAAAATATAACCCGACCAAGTGAAATTGCTCGTTAGTTTCGTATTACACGTATGATAGTACTATGAGTTGATTGAATTTGGGAGTATTTCTTGTTGAATGAATTGTCGCGTCGTATCTTGGTAGAAATTCTTTGTTTACAATAATTATGGCTTCTCGTGGCGCGAACTATATGGTAGAACATTCACTGAAACATAATAACTATGAAATCCTTTTGATTTCCGACGTGACGAAAATACGCCTGGCGTTTCTATATCAACGCCTTTCTTTGATTTAATTTACGATAAGTTTGATTGAAAGCACTTTCACAAATGCGACAACTGAGAAGGCGAGAAGATACTTAACGATAATAAAGAAGCTTTTCAAAGCAAGCATTAAAGTTTTACTTATAAATGCCACACTGGTTGATAAGAATTTTACTAAATGAGAATATCATTAATAGATCTGGGGGTCTAAAATGGCCGCTTTAGCAGAATCATAATATATAGGATAATAATATGAATAGCGTTACATTTTTTTAAATGGTCACGGACACAGTTAACATTATGAATTGACTTTTAAGACCATTTTAAAAATTATATTCTGTTTCTGCTAAAGTGGACATTTAAGACCCCCTGAACGCAGATGAAAATCAAGTTAGAATGTTCATCATCAGTGACGATCAATGTCTAGTTTTTCAAAAATGTATCTCAATTAGATATTTTTTGACACATTATGCCGGAGATCAAAATGTAAAAAAGATTCTTAAAAAAACTTGATCAGAATATTAGCTCTGAAAAGTACGATATTTTTCGAGGTAAATGGTGGAAGGAACATTAAATCTATACTTCTATACTAATTAATATTTTATAGAGGTAAAGTAAAGGTTGTATAATAAGCATTCTGTACGCCAAACTAAGTAATTTTACGCAAAAATTATTGCTCGGAAGCGACTTGTTATTTTGGGGTGAAAAGTATTATGGTAGAATTGGTAAAGAACTCAATGTAACGCACTCAAAACATTGTGCATCCCGCCTAGCATGCTCACCGGAGAAACGAGAGAGACTCGACAAATATTTTGTCCATCTGTCATTGAATCAACAAAATTACCGATGAACAAAATATTTCTCGACTCGTGGGCTGATCGATGAATACGGGGGTCGTGAAGGTGTTCTATCATGGGGTTTAGGTTTCCGCACTTAGTCCTTAAGGTGGACCATTTTGGGTGTCGTGAAGGTGTTTAAGGTCTATGTTCACCGAAAAGATAACAGTCTGATTATCTAAAAACAGCTGTCACTGTGACATGTTCCCATACAAAAATGTGTCTTAAACAGCTGTTGTTAGATAATCAGACCGTCATCTTTTTGGTGAACATGGACCTAAGTCATGTATAAAAACAAAATCTTGTCAAAAGGTTGGAAATTCGATCCCCAATATCTCTGTAAGAACAAGTGCCTTTCGGCTTCGTTATGAGTGTTGTTACACCCTTTATTAGTAAAAATTTCACCCCTGCTGAGTCACTAAAAAATAAAAGAAAGAAAAAACATTAACGTCATCACATTGGTCACATTATATTTGAATTATTCCATGGCCCTTGATCATTCGGTATGGGCCATTCAATGTGGAACAATTGTGTTGTTTGTTATCATAGCGTTGTCTATGTCTTTATGGGGCATGAGGGCGAGCCATAACCATCGATTTATTGCTATGTTCTACGTTTGTCTATGATCGGTGACGTAGTTCAACCAAACTAGAACTAGTTGAAACTGGTCACGTTTTGAGGCCTTTTAAAAAAAAGTGAGTCATAGATGGAGTTTTTTTTTTTAATATTAAATGGGTCCTCTTGTCCTGAAGTCAAAGATGAGGTCGAAGATAGAACGAGCTAACCCAAAAGAATTTAATGAGTGACGATCAAAAACATTTTTAGTTGATTGGATTGAAGAGTGTGACCCGATAAAAACCTGAGCGAGCGAATTTGTGTCTAAAAAAAAAAAAAAAAAACTCATCTTTTCAATACTAAAAAATACAGTGATACTGGGAGGGGGGAGGAGGGGTATTATTACAACAAGACGACGTATCACCAAGGGGAGGGAGGGGTACAAAAGTGACATAAAAAATGTGTCCATGTCACCGTAAAATTGTCAAATACGTTAGATTGTAATCTCTCTAGCGAGATTGTAAACTCTCGAAATATTGTCAACTGAACATACTGCTTACAATATAACGCATTATTTTTCGGTAGATTGTAATCTATCGAAGTGAAACCGTAATATTGCGAAATGCATGCGACGACGTACACGTGCATGTAATGTACACTCGAGAGCAATGAATCCGGGTCACTTAAAGAATCCTAAAAATCTCGGAAACTAAAAATGCTAGGTTAATGCAATAAATTGTATTTAATAGACAATGTAATACTCCTTAAATGAAGGTATTAAAACTTCTTAGTTATTGTAAAGTTATATCATAAAAAAATAAAAATTTGAAAAAGGGCCACTTTCGAAGATGGAACTACGAAATTACAGCATTTGGTTTTGCTTTTGTTTGTAATCTGTCATTTATGTGGGTACATAAACCATGTTGATAGTGCTCTATATTCATTATTCAAGCTGAAATTATGTCGCTTACGCCTGAAGAATGCACCAGAATACTTACAATGCTGGAAACCGGCCGGAGTCAGCGCGATACAGCCAGGACTGTCGGTGTGTCGCTGTCAACAGTACAAAGAGTTCTCCGACGTTACGAAGAAACTGGTTCTAACCTACGCAGACCAGGAACGGGCAGAACCAGGTGTACCACAGCACGAGAAGACCGATACTTGGTGAACACCATGCTTCGAAATCGCTTTCTCACAGGAACTGAACTCACAAATCAGTTTCGACGCCTCGGAGGAAGTAACCCAAGTGCATGGACAGTAAGACGTCGGCTTGCTGAATCTAACTTAAAACCCCTTGGACCTGCAAACGGCCCTAAACTGGAGCGTGGGCATCGTATTTCAAGACTAAGATATGCCCAGAGCCACGTAAATTGGAGTATTGAAGATTGGTCAAAAGTTATGTTCTCCGACGAATCAAAATTTATGCTCTACCAAGCACGATGGAAGAAACAGAGTGTATCGAAGACCAGGGGAAAGATTCAAGCAAGCATGCATCGAAGAAAAAGTAGCCTACGGTGGTGGGTCTGTACTTGTGTGGGCCGGAATTTCTTCTGAAAGTCGCACAGAGCTGGTGATCATAGAAAACGGCTCTTTAACTAGCGTAAGATATGTGGAAGAAATCCTCAATGATCACGTTGGTCCATTTATGGTCAATTTAGGTGAGGATGCTATATTTATGCATGACAATGCCCGACCTCATACAGGTAGGATTGTGAATGACTACCTTCAAGAGATGAACATTACTCGTTTGGAGTGGCCAGCGCGCAGCCCGGATATCAACCCGATCGAGCATGCTTGGGACGAGCTAGGCAGATGCGTAAAACAACGAAACCCTCCCCCAATCACGCTTCGTGAGCTCAAAATTGCTCTCACAGAGGAATGGGAGAATATTCCCCAAAATCGTATAAGGAACTTGGTGTACAGCATGCCAAACCGCGTAAACGCAGTAATGGAAGTACGAGGAGGCAATACGAAGTATTAAAATTCAAGAAAATTGTAATAAAGTTCAAAAATTTCATGTTTCCTATTTTTGTTTTAAGGAGAGATCAGCAGTTTTTTTCTTTATGTAATTTTGTGTTAATAAAATGTATGGTGACTCATATTTTTTTTACTTTCATTTAAGGAGTATTACATTGTCTATTAAATACAATTTATTGCATTAACCTATCATTTTTAGTTTCCGAGATTTTTAACATTCTTTAAGTGACCCGGATTCATTGCTCTCGAGTGTATTTGAAAATTTTACGGTGACATCTATACTCTGTAAGATTATTTGAATTGTATTTTTTATTTTCAAAATAACTTTTCTTTCTTCTGTGCCTGCCAGTATCAATAACTGCAATAAAATCTACTTCCTTAATTGACCACATACAATACACTAAATATACCTTCAATTCCCATTCAATATCTCCGATACAAGCCCGGCTCAAACTTGGCGGTACATATCTAACCCAAGAGTAATGTCTCGCCAATGAGCTGCCTTTGATATATCGCTCACGTTTATCCCTTATGGGGTAAACAGAGCTCCAGGCGATATTAATATTGTGAAGGCGTTTAGCAGGTTGATCAAAGGTTGAAATAGTGCGCTTTGATAGGTGGTTAAGCGCCCGCCTATGATGCAATGTTATTATTAAACTAGCTGAAGACCGCGGCCTTCGAACGCGTGAAATTAAAAAAAAAAGTATTACTTGTCTATTCGAATCGGATTTTGTTTACAATTTAAAGTTTTTTTTTTTTTGCACGGAACCCTATTTCTGAAATAAAAGTAACTTACTTTTTATAACATCAGCTATCTGCCCGCAAAAGTTCCGTCACAATCGGTCTCGCGGTTTCGGACATTAGCCGGGACAAACAGACAGACAGAAATCAATTAAAAAATGTTTTTTTTTTTATAAGTATCGTATATACTTTCATTTATGCATTCAGTACAAAAATGTTATTTTAAAATAACAAACAGACTCTTCATTTTTATTTATTTTTATAGATTGTTAACTTTAGGTGACTGTGTATCAAAATCAAAATCAAAGCATTTATTTCAAGTAGGCCAATAACAGGCACTTTTGAATTGTCGAAACAAAGATGAAAATTAAATGTAGCTACAGTCCCAGTCACAAGACATAAAAACTGTGAAAGTACTGTAGTTGCCCATTCCCTAGCGTAGATCTCTATGGAGAAGAACGGGCAAGAAACTCCATGGACACTCTTTTAAATCAAAATATTGTTACAAAATCTTGGTTACATCATTCATGTTGAGATGTTATATTATGTGAGAACAATGTAGCAAGATGTGCACGTTAAAAGTGTCCATAGCCAAACAAAAACAAAATACAACTCAAAAACAAAATAATTAATTCAAATAAACCATGGCGACTAAGAGATGACCAGTCACAACTGACAGCGCCCATTCACGCACATGACGCATGGATCAGCACCATTCAGCTCAACCATTTTGAAGGGAACTAAATGGTCCGACACACGCGCCATGATCAGCGAGACATTTGAGTGAGCATGACATACTCTCAACCGCCAGGGCACATTCAAGTCAAAAACTAAAGTAGGTTTCCAGTGAATGATAGCTTTCTAGTACATAGTACTCACACAATATGGGCTATGCGTTTATATAATATTAAATAGATTGAATCTATACAATGCAAAGATAGTTGTACAATCTTCAGCAGCTCCAACAATACCATTTAATGCTATCAATTTTTGAGCCCCTGTCCTTGTGGAGCAGGACCAGCATTGAGCCAAGCATTTTTATCAGCGATATAATCGCTCAACTTGTAATATGCTTGCTTACATAGTGTGCGTTTAATGCATGTTTTAAATTTAGTCTCATTCAGTTCAAGAATACTTTGTGGAATTTTATTATAGCATCTCAAACAGTACCCCATGAAAGATGAGTCTACTTTAGCGAGTCTAAAGCCAGGCTGAACTAGTTGGTCCCTATTTCTAGTACTGTAATTGTGTCTGTCGCCTCTTTTACCGAAAAGATGCAGATTTTTTCTAACGTACATTATGTTTTCGTAGATGTATTGGCAATGAACCGTCATGATGCCAATATCCTTAAAAAGTTCCCTTAGAGAATCGCGCCTACGAAGATTGTATATGGCTCGGATGGCTCTTTTCTGCAGAATAAATATAGACTCAATATCAGCAGCCCGTCCCCATAGCAAAATACCGTAAGACATTATACTATGGAAGTAACTAAAATAGACCAGTCTAGCGGTATCTACATCAGTGAATTGACGGATTTTTCTAATGGCATATGCTGCTGAACTTAAGCGCCCCGCAAGAGATGTTAAATGAGAACCCCATTGTAGCCTTGAATCAAGCGTAAGCCCCAGGAAAACCGTTTTATCTACGAATTCGAGTTTCTCTTTATTCAATATTATCTCACAATCACTACTTTTAACATTCGGTAATGAAAATCTTATGCATTTAGTTTTTTTTTCATTCAATACCAAATTGTTTGCTGTGAACCAATTTTGGACCTGAAGTAGGGCATCATTCACGTCATCTAGATTTTGGGCCCGTCTATTTATCTTAAAAATTAGAGAAGTGTCATCAGCAAACAACACCATATTTTGAGGTTGGTGTTTCAACAAATAGGGTAGATCATTTATATATACTAAAAAAAGGAAAGGACCCAATATTGAGCCTTGCGGAACCCCCATTTTTACATTCAAACCCTGTGAATTAACACCATTTATTTGAACATGTTGTTTTCTATCGCTCAAATAAGATTTTAGCAGGCTAAGTGCAAGTTTACCCAGTCCGTAATGCTCCAGTTTCAAAAGTAATGTGTCATGATTTACGCAATCAAAAGCTTTCGAGAGATCACAGAAAATTCCTATTGCGTCTTGGGACTCTTCCCACGCAGCAAATATGTGCTTTAATAGGGTTACACCGGCGTCAGTTGTACAACGTCCCTTGGTGAAACCATACTGTTGATCATGTAAGATTCTGTTGGTGTTAAAATGATAAAGCATTTGATTAAGCATTACTTTTTCAAAAACCTTGCTAAAAACTGGTAACACGGATACAGGTCTATAATTATTGGAATCTTTACTGTCCCCGGATTTGAAAAGAGGTATGACTTTACTGTATTTCATTAAATCCGGGAAAACTCCTTGGTCTACACATAAATTAAAAATTAAAGCTAAATACGGGGCTATGGTCTCAAGTATAGATGTACAAACTTTGATAGACATTCCCCATAAATCTTCGGTCAGTTTGATTTTAATTTGCCGGAAAGCTTTAATAACTGTCATAGGGTTAATGTGTTTAAATTTAAATTCAGCCAGGCAGCCAGACACATTCGCCTTTAATAAGCCAATTGAGGCTTCAGGTGAGGAATTCAGAGCCTCCGTAGTTTTTATTGGTATTTCGGTAAAAAAATTAACAAATTCTTGAGCTACTTCCTGATCAGAGCTTTTAGGACCACATGCTGTATCTAATGTAAAGCTATTATTACGTATTTTCTTTCTGTTAGTCTCGTTATTTATGACTTTCCAAACGGTCTTTATTTTATTTTCTGCTGTTTTGATCTTGTTGCTTATGTGCAGGGCTTTAGCAACCTTGCAAGTATTTCTAAAAATCTTTGAATACGTAGCAACATACTTGCTAAAAGTTTCAGTGTTTATAAAAGGCTTAAGGCTATAAAGCTCAAATAGCCTTTCCCTACTTTTTCTGATACCTCTAGTTGCCCAATCACTAAATATAAATTTAGGGCAAATACTCTTTGTCTTCTTTTCAAAAGTTTTGTTGAATTCCGTGTGAACTAATGAAAAGAAACGATCATACAATTGATTTATATTAATATCCTCTTGGCTCATTACACTTAACTTGTTCTGTAGGGAAATATTATACCTATTTAATTTGCAAGAAGTTATATGTCTAAATTTAATCTGAACTTTTTGTATTGGAGTTTTACAACTAAAACTTACAGTTTGTCCGCTATGGTCAGACGGCAAACAATTTATTATGGCTTTATCTAAGTAATCACAATCGCAGAAAACATTATCTATACAAGTAGCAGAAGAAGTTGTGATTCTAGTGGGTTCAATAAAAACGTTAGTCAAGTCAAATGACTTAAAAAGATTTAATAACCGACTGCTATTTGAATTTTCTTCTAAAATATTGATATTAAAATCACCACAAATTATTGTAGCTTTATTACTGGCTGCAAGTTTTGCCAGGACATCTTCCATTATTGATTCAAATATGGAAAAGTTTTGATAGTTTGGGGGTCTGTACACACACACAATAACATGCTTATCTAGCTCAACACAGGACAGTTCGACGCAATGTTCAACCGAGAGACCTACTATGTCATTACGTTGCTTATATTTAAAACTATTTTTTATTAATATTAGGGAACCTCCACGAAGCATAGTTTTACGATTAAAGCAGCTACCCACCATATAGTTCTCATAATTAATAAGCATTTGGTAATCCTTTAGCCAATGTTCAGTAAAACAAATAATGTCAAACTTACTACTTTCTAAAAACAATTCAATTTCTAATAATTTCGAAGAAATGCCTTGGATATTTTGGTGGAATAATTTTAAGGTGTTCTGCTGAGGCCCTTTTTTACTAACTAATTGAGTGCAAGAAGGTACCTTGCTGTTGGTAGGATTAACAAAAATATTGTTAATGGTACCTTCTGTTGTCTCACTTTCTAGTTTAAATTTATATTTGAAGTGAGGCCGGAGACTCCTGTGCCATCCTCAGACGATAAGACCCTATCACTAATAAACCCTAATTGAGAATTTTCCACGGTGACAGATGGATCCTCCTCAGTACAATGTTTGTAAATATTTATAGCACTAGTGCTATATTCATTTGTGCCAGTCACCTGTACATTAGTAGAATTACTAATCGTCGCAGTGTTAATAATATAACTAAACTTAGACATACTATTTATGTCTGTGTGAATACTATAAGCTAATAGCCGAGCTATTTTGTGTCTACATACAATAGGTAGATACACCTTACCCCGTGTCGACTTAAGATTACCAACTATAGTGTTGATATCCAGATACATAAGCCTGTCACTATAGTGACCTACTAAAAAATGTACATGTTTATTCAACATATGTATATAATCGTTTTTCCCACTACTTAAATTTTCAAAATATGGAAAAGCACACAATATGATTTTATTACATCTTAACTTTAGCAACTCAGAAACACAGTCGGTGATATCTTCCTTTTTTACATTAGAACTATTACCAACACATAGAGTAATGGTAGTGTTAAGATAACAATCATTTTTTATACTGATGCCATTACTTGTTTGTAGCTTGACCCTGGCATGCAATAATTTTGGGTACAGTAACTCAGGTTATTACTGATCAATTTACCTAGCCCTCTACCCATACTATCAGAAAACATAACTGAATGATGACAATCATTACAATCAGGTGAAACAAAATGACTAATCTCAGGCTGTACTACTTGTGAATCATGGTTTTGATGGATGATAAAGTTCTGAGCACTCACAGCTTGAGACGGGTCCTCCGTTGCCTCAGGCTGGAGGGCATCAAGACTGGGTTCACTCCGACAAGTACAATGAGTGTTGCTGAGAGTCAGCAAGTCCACTTTGTCAACCAACTCATTTGTGACAAGAATATGCTCCTTAATTTGTTTTTTAGAGCTTTCATATTTATTATATAAAGATTTTAGTGACTCATTCAGTGCCTCAATTTCAGATTGTAAGCGCTGAGTGTCTATTTCATAAATACTTGTACTGTCTTCTAACTTAATTTGATAGTTATTTAATCTATTAACAAGAGAAACACGTTCTTTCCTTAATTGAATATTTTTGGAACAGTGCTTTTGTTGTTTCTTGTGTTTATGACATTTTTTAATGATTTTATTCAATCTTGCATATTTCTTAATTTTATTTTTACTTACTTTATGGTATGAATTATGTTTCAGTAAGGAGTCCTCTGTAAGGTCTATTGTTATGAGGGAATGAGGGTTACAATTTGTATTTACTAGTTCGTTGTACAAATGATCAGTTTCCATAACCTGAGTACGATCCTGTTCCTTTTTTAAATTTAAAAGTTTAACATTAGCATGGACTAATTCCTCCTCTAGGTCCCTAATTTTACACAAAGCCTCCTCATATAAGTTGCTGCAGCTATGGAACCCATCCGTGACCACCCTTAGGTGATCCCGCTCATTGACAACATTCAAGTAATCCTGATGAAGGTCTACTAGCTCCCTTTTTAAGCTGGAGTTTTTGCTGTTAATATTAATGACCTCCTCCTCACTGTCTTCTCTCTCCTGCAATAGCTGTTGGCATTGGAGTTTTGAGTCCTTTAGTTCTTGGAGGGCCGTTCTCAATTTTAGCTCCATATCCTGAGCAGTAGCCTTACGGGTCATCACAGGCATGGTTTCCGGATTGGTTTCTGAAAATTGGAAATAAGGAAACGGTGAGAACTAATAGGATAGACCAATTAAGAAAATTTAGAGATGAAAGGGAGAAAAACAGGAAAAAAAAAAAAAAAAAAAAAAAAAAAAAAAAAAGTTTACTTTACTAAAAGAAATGAGGTAGGCTGCTGTATTACATTAACAAGATTGATATTAGCCGACTGAATTATCAATTTAATTACATAAATAAGAAGTTTACTATCTTATGATTTTACTTTTTCCTAACGTGGGTAGATTGTTTAGACTAAACTCTTATGATTTTTTAAATATTATTAAAAGTAGTTAAGTACCTATTAATTTAATTATAACGAACATATTATGCTTATAAGGACTTATTAGGGACATATATTATGTGTGAAGTAAGGTTTGAAGTGGATGTTTTTGTCTGGGCAAGTGTTTTCGTCCTCGATTTTGCTTCCACAATTGTCAAGCAAAATGAGACATAAACGTAGCCGGTGTGTGTACGGGAAGTTGCTCAGAGCTCTGAGCAGTGTTAAAGTGATGTTTAGTATGTAAATAATACACCAATAATAGGTAAATTAAAACGGAATACTCCCCCGGTTCGAAGAATTCAAATCCACAGTCCAATAGTTGACAGCCGGTACTTGATTTATCGAATTATCGATTGTTGCGAGTTATCACAATATAAACAGGTCACGAACACTACGTGTGTCACTTTATACATTGATTCTACTATATAGAATAGATTTAAAACAAACTAAACACAATAAATCAATTATTTTAAAATAAATTAACTACGAGGCCGTTTTTTCACGACCTGTCGCCAGTGTTGCCGTGTTATCCGTCCGTATTTAGTGGTGATTACTTCAAATTGTTATTGAATTTCTTAGTAGCAGCCACGGAGTCTGGATTTGTGTCCGGTTGATGGCAATAGGCTTGACCCCTCTACTTTAATAACTGGCCAAAATGTGGGTGTACTATTAGACATTACACATACATTTCACAATATAACGGTTTCACTTCGATAGATTACAATCTACCGAAAAATAATGCGTTATATTATAAGCATTATGTTCGTTAGACAATCTTTCGAGAGTTTACAATCTCTCTAGTTACATTACAATCTAACGTGTTTGATAATTTTACGGTGACAGATACACCTCTGCCTTATCCTCCGAGGATTACACGCGTGATGTTATGTTATATAACTGGCGAAATGTGGGTGCGAAATGGGGGTACTTTTTACACCTGTCTGGTCGGGATCACAAAAATGTGTCGGTTTTTGACATTGATTTTCCACTACAACATTTCATTTTAGATCTGTAGGATCCCCATACTGCACCAGGTCAATAATTACGTGCTCCACTTTTTATGCTACAGACACGTAAACTAATAATATGGATTCGCAAAAGATTTCTTAATAACATTTATTCGTCCGCCACAAATTACAGACTAAACACGTCAACCTCATAGATATAATACTAATTAAGATACTGGCACCGTAAGATTGGTCTATTAAGGCTACGATCACACTGTTTATCTCGGAATTGGCTTGAGTTATAAAGAGCAACAAAAACTGGCCAAAAAATCACGTTTACCCCTCTTGAATATTTATTTTATTTTAATTTAATTATACGGCTTACTCTCTAGCAATAAATAATGTCAACTGAACATACGGAAGTATCTCTGCCCCCATAATCGGGACTTGGGGCACCCCCCCCGTTAGGTTAGGTTAGGCGTCGACTACGCTTTCTAGGGGAATATAAAGTGTTTTAAGGTTAGGTTATATTAAACGGTATTTTTCAGGAATGGTACATTATCTTTTCATGAGTGGTACCACTGGGCAAGGGGGACTCCTTCCCTCCACACCGCGTGAGTTGACTACCATCGCATGCATTTCACGAAAAATCATGCGTTTTATTGTAAGCAGTATGTTCGTTTGACAATATTTCGAGAGTTTACAATATCGCTAGAGAGATTACAATATAACGTGTTTGACAATTTTACGGTGGCAGGTACATTAAACAGACTGATTATGCCAAATGTGGACAAAGCCTTAGCGAGTATTTCAAAAGCTGTGTGGTCCCCCGCCCACAATCCAGCCGTCAGAACTTGATGATTTAGAGGGTACCGCGAAAGCCTTGATTATAAGTTCGCGTGGCTAGCTAATTAGCTAACGAATTGATTGGATACAACAAAGACGGAGCAAGTTTCTCTACAATTTCTAAAGAAATAAATTTTATTTCAAGGAAGCTGGTGACTTGAAGGAGAATTTGTGTAGTTCTGTTTTAGTGGAGTCGGAGGTGAAATATTGCTGATGGCGTAAGCGGAATGAGCTAGTATTTGACAGATGTAATTTAAGAGTAAGGCTGTGTTTCCACCAGCCCGAGGATACGTAGCGAGGAATGTGTTATCTCTCCAATAAATAGATACATCTCGCTGGACACTACACACAGCGCCATCTAGTACCACACTAAGCAACGAGGCTTGTGTCGTGGACACCAGATATTTAGGCTTCGGCCCATCTCGTAACTTTCCCATTTCGACAACTAAATAAAACGGTTCTGATATACTACATAGATACTTTTGTTTGTAAATACATAATAAAACATACGACGACTCGGAAACAAATGTCCATGCTCATCACACAAACATTTGTTCCTAAAAGGATTCGAACCCGGGACCCTGAGAATGTAAGGCAGCCTCACTACCGTTGCGCCATTCGGATCGTCAAAATTGCTGAGAGAACGCTTTTGATTGGATGAAATCAAATGTAACTTTAGTGGTACACAATGTCACTGAACCATACATTCAATCAGACAAAACCATCTATAACCTATCACATGATTTTTCAAACGTCCTTAATTCATTTTACGACTTCATTTTGACGTCCTAGAAACCAGATTAAAAACAATATAATGATTAGGTGTATTGCAGACAAGATATCATTGTCCCCATAAAAGTATTGCCAAAGAATAATGAGGCCGACAAAATTAAACAATCAGGCTCAATTATTTTGTTTTACAATCATGTTTAACACTGCAATCATCCCCGATTGCAAATCATATGTTTAATGCATCTTTTACGCACTACTGTTCTTTCACTAGGGTTCCGCAGCCTCGGCCAATAGGAACCCCCTATTTCTAAGGTTCCGCTGCTAGTCCGTCCGTCCATCCGTCACAGAGCTGTATATTTTGAATCGTAAGAAGTTTGCAATTTTCAGAGTGCCGTATTAGGTAGTATGGCGACTATACCTACAAAAATCAAATAAAATTGAAGGTCCGGTCAGGTTAAACTTTTCATTAGAAAACGTCTTCACTAAATTATTAAAAAAAAGAAAAAAAAACAAATTTATTCGTTAATATTTTACGGTAGTACGGACCCGTGCGTGTTCGGGTACAACTCACACTTGGCAGGTTTTTACTTCCTTAATTGCGAAAGAGATAGCAATAGGATGTAGTCTACCTCCTCTTTCGCACACCTGATTTTAATTTCACGGTGTTCCAATGTTTTTTCTCTGATCATTTCAAAGAACCGGACCTTTTGCTCCGAGCTATTATACAATGAAGATTCTAAGAATAAATTATTCGCATAACATTAAATGTTTAACGAATAACGAAAAAAGCGTAACGAATTTTGGCGAGATTTGAATATAAAATGGGGAAAAAGAATAGGATTTAGATAAACAGTAATGTCGACCTATGTAGCCATAAAAGAAAAGAGCATTCAATGACAAATTGAGGCTACAATTACACTTAACTTATTTCATATGTATTGACGTTCATAAGGCTGAATATATTGAGCATATAGTTCCAGCTCACAAAATCAATGCTCATCTATGAAGTCCTATAAATAACAATGTCGACACTACACTAACTCACACAAGTAATAAAATACATTACAGAAAGTTAGAAATGGTTCTAACTACTGTTGAAGTAGTTTCAAAGATGGATTAGGAACTTCTTTATGATCAGCGTACGACAGAAGATGATAGATATAGAAATGTGTGTAACACAAGAATGCGAAAACTTGACAAAGTTCAGCTTGCCAAACAGGAAAATATCAAATTTGTTTCGTAGTGCAACTATTGACTTGTTATGGTTGTTACTGATAGCAAATAAGAAAGCAATAAATGAGTTTCTTGTACATTTGTCTTGTATGACGGCAATGTGAATGATAGAACCATAAAAAACGATGCAAATCTAACTTGGCAAATGGCATGATTTAAGAAGTTTCTTTACTCACGCCTGAAGGAAAATTTGCAGCATCAATATGGACTGACGATGGATGGACTGTGTGAAGGATTCTTTGGTCAGAAATGAGGCGACTGCTGAGATGATGAGTAATATTCAAATTCATTTATTTCGTGAACACAAAAAAAAAAAAAAAAAAAAAAAAAAAAAAAAAAAAAGGGTACATACAGAAGATGTTATAATAAATAAGATCCGAGCTGTGTCCCGACAAAAGGCATACAAAATACAAAATATCAAAGGATCGGGATTATCATACAAAAAATGTTCTATTTTTAAAAAAATTACATTTAACAGTTCAAAAGTTCAATCACAAATAATTATAGATCAAGTCAAAATTAGATAAGATGTCAAATTAAATAAAGTAAAAGGAACAAAACATACAAATAAAAATGTCAATGCCAATAATTAATTAATACAACAATAATCAAGATTAGCAAAATAATTTATCACTTTCACATAACATAAAAATAGATTAAATTTGGAAATAATTAAAATTAAAATTTGAAATTTTTAAAATTTGAATAAATTTCTTTTAAATTCGTTAATGTTCACTTGAGACAACTTGTCCTGGTAACTTATTATACAGCGTGTTAGGTTAAACGAGGGACATATTGAGGGAAGGTATTCAGTATTCGATTCTCAATCCAAATAAGTAAAAAACCTATAACCTTAATTTTTGACATTATTGTCTAATTAAATACATTACTCATGGACACTGAGCGCGCAAGTAGGTGTCACGCGGCAAAACACGTGCCGGTCCTGAGCTCCGTGCGCAAACTCCGCCCCTTTCCTTTGTAATGTCCCCGATGCACCGACAGGGCACATCACCGCGCAAAAATGAAAAAAAATATGAAATGATTACACCTAGAAAGGTCATTAACCCGCACACATGTTCTGCGATAAGCGCATGGCGCACACGTTGCGAAACTTAGGCGAAGTTTTTGGTATGGATCTATCTGTTATGTACTAGTGTTTTCTTTTTGTTCATATGTTGATTAGTATCATGTAAGCATGGACTATTGCGGGTTTGAATAAGTCCCTCGTTTAAACTAACATACTGTATAGTTTTTGAGCCATTGCATAAAAGCTTTTTCACTCCTCTCGCTCGAAAAGAGCGTCATAATAGCGTACCAAAGGGGCCGTAAAATTGCTCATTTATAGCCCTAGGGAAAATAAGCTTTTTTTTTTAAATTTCGTCGTCGGTGTTCGAAAACGCAGTCTTTACTAATAATTCATAAAGAATTGACTTATTACTGTTCCATAAAAAAAAGCATTTTATTTTAAAAATGGGACCAAAGGCGCCGAACGCCAAACTCTTTGGCAGGATGTGTGCGTTGCATTCCAGCTACAGAAAAAATAAAAAAAAGCATTGGCGCGAAATTTTAAGATATTTTCTGGATTATTTATTTGAATTATAAGTAGGATTCCTTTTTATCTCCTACGTTTACCCCACAGACGACACAATATTATATTCGTCTTCACAGAGAACTGAGATTATGTTGCCGGGAAAAAACATCTCATTAGAACAACAGTACAAATTGTACATTTCATTTTTAAGTAATAAAATAAACTATCATATTAAATATGGTTATTTTATTTTCTCGCAATCGTAGTGAAAAGTACGGTGTAACACACGGCGCTAAAATCCCATTATAACTCGGTTCCTATTTACTACCTCGCTAAAGCTCGGTAGTAAAAACTACCTCGTCTATAATGGGTCATTTTAGCCCCTTGTATCACAATGTACTATTGCTATAAAATTGTGTTTTTGTTGATAATTGAACGGCGTTTACTTTCTACAAATCTATATAAATTAATGTTGTGTTTTATAAAAATACAGGCTTCATAAATATACAGTGACGGTAAAGTTAATATTTTTAGCTCACGAAAATGTGGCGTGCACGATTCAGTTTGTTTTATTTTACAATTAGCTCGGATACATTTTTTCTGTGCTACAAGTACTTCTTGAACCTTAGGGGCATTACTCCAGAATATGAGGCCATACCTATAAAATAGAAGTATTGAAGAAGAAGACATGCGGCACCGACCCCAAATAAATTGGGATAACGGCAGAAGATGATGATAATGAATATCGACTGAATACATCATGATGATTCATGATGCAATCACCAATAACCTTGACAAGAATGGTAACGGCGACACTCCACCCATTCATGCAGACTTAGTCATCAAACTCATCACACCGTCCAATACTGATGATAACATAACAAACCTATTTCAAATTCAAATCGGGTCAAATGTAATACCCAGTAACCTTTTACGATATAACACGTCATACTACTCAAAACATTGAATCGGCCTTCAAAGGAGTTCAATACAAAATTTGGCCATGTTGTAAATTTCAATCAATTCAGTGTTACTTAACATTGTCAATGCAAATTAGAAGAGAGCAATGGACTCGTCAATTATGCTTATTTGATGGCTATTGTAATGGCGTCAGAAGATCGTAATATGTGATATTTTATGATATGAAGTAATTGTGGAAGATAACGTTAGTATCGTACACATACACACATGTATAATCAATCATACATCACGCAAAATTCCAGAAGAGTTGTACAGTTGTTGAGTTGTAGAGTTGTATAGTACTTACACTAATATTTCGACCCGGGAATCGAACGCAGGACCTCTTGCAGAGTTGCACCTAATAATACTACCTGCGGGCCTAAAATGGCCGCTTTAGAAGAATCATAATTTGAATCATCTTAAAAAAATTAAATTGGTAAAATGCACCTCATTTTCATAGTCATAAAGTCCATTTTAAGAATGTTAAATTTTAACGTGATTCAAATTATGATTCTGCTAAAGTGGCCTTTTTAGACCCCCAGGACATTCATCTTTCACCAGTTATGTTTAAGCCCCAAGTAAATGGGCGAGAGTTAAGTATCGTTTACAAGTTAAAAACTGGTTGAGATACTCGTAATAAAGAAGACCCTAGCAATCGATAAAGTAGCTGCAAATTTTAATACTGTTGAAAGAAAACCATACGTTAAAATCTCATCAATAATAATATATCGTATCATGCATTATTGACTATAAATAAAACCTCTATCAATATCAGACTTAACATCCGTAAAATTAAAATCAAAATAAGCAAAGGTATTAAAAATATTGATAGCTGTAACAGCTTTGGTGATGGTAATTTTAAACAAATGGCTACACAAATCAAACTGCTCCAAATGCCACCCAAAAAGAATTTATTGGAACAAATTGATTATAAATATACGACCTTCGAAATCATACATGTTTTGTCAGTTTGTAAGTTATTTCCGAAGCTTTCATTAACAAACGGTGTACTGCCGCGAGCGAAACACATCAAACGAATTTGCTCATTATAGTTTTTTTTGTTATCAACTCCAATATCTCATATCTTTGATATGGTTCAATGGCTATTGACAAGTTCGCAAAAACTTTTATTACACATATGAGCATTGATAGCCATTTGCAATTATAACAATAGCTTTATATTAGGCATGGATTTCTTAGAAGCTTTCAAAGCCCCGAATAATGACTCCAAATTGATTTGTCATGTCTTTTTATAATCCTCATAAACTGTCTACAGCCGTAATGATGAAATAAACATTTTTTTGTGATCCTTAAACGGTAGCTAATAGCTCACACAACAGTATAATAATAGAAAACTGGGTGGCAGAGGCAATCACGACGATTGACGAAAATGATGGCAATTTAAACAACGAGATGGCTTTAAGACAACAAAAAATCTCGAAGCGAGACTGTAACTATCAATTTTCACTGATAAAGTCATCAAACGAACTAAAATACAAGTTTGAACACATCGTCGCCGCAGTGATTATGTTAAAGCCGCATTGAACAAACAACAGGTAATGAAGTGGTTCACAAAAAACACGATAATGATATAGTAGGACCACCGGTAATTTCTGTAGAAGCCCATTGACTTAATGGCTGAATTAACATAATATCTCTGTTCTACCATTAAATTCATCCACGCGATTTAATTTCGCCTTGTCTTTATTTTTTGCTGAATCCCAAATATTAGCAAAGGCTGTGTTTAGCCGACGAATGCTAATATTTGTAGAGGTAGGTTTCGTGTTATTATGAACCCAATTAATAACAATGATTTTGATAAAAAGCATCGAAAAACGTAATCTTGAATTTATACCGATGTGGGCGTTTAGGTAGACAAGTAGTTGAGTTAAACGCAGTATTAGAGAAACTTCCAAGTTGTTAGCGTTCAGAACATAACAAGGGAAGTGCTCCAATTCTGTTCATGTACGCGAGAATTTAAATACTTAAGTCCATAAATCCAATTACTGTGACCGAAAGCGGTATAGGAAACATTGAATGCAATGCGAACGAGCCCCTAAGCGATTCAACAGATCTACTTAAATCTACATCCACTTACAAGAAGACAGATGTAGTAAATATAATGCTCATGCAATTTTAATGACCGATTATTCAAATACATTTCAAAAGCATGGGCTCCAATTATATCAATTAACATAACCAAATGAGTGGGAGGATCATTTGCAAAAATACATTAGTTAGAGAACGATGCGTTGACGTCTAATAAGATAGAACGAAACCTGAAGTAACGGACAAGTAGATTCTGACAAACTAATTATTTTATCTGGTCCGCACATAGATGTGTTTGCAGCCAATTAAAATGGAATAGCAGCTTTAAGTCTAGCACGTAAGTTTGGAAATGAAACGTTGATTGGTGATGATGAAGCTAGAACAAACGTTGGTAATGTAACATCAGTATTAGTAATCGTATGAATGACGTGTGTATCGGCTAATGAATTATCACGTACTCCCAACGCTGCGGTATCGAGAATGTGTTAACATGCTGTGGTTATTCAAGTATGTGGTCTAGTTGCGTCATTGTGGGAAATAAATATGACACTCAAGACAAAAGCTTACGAAGAGAGAAATCGAGTAGATTAATAATTTTGACAGGAAATCAGGGGAGATGATGTAACGAGGCGTCTACGATGCCGACTCATTGACTTTTTAATAAGCTGAGATTAAGTTAGTACAAGGCGAAATAACACACGTGACACATGTCTGGCCATGAAAATAATTACTCGAATACAATGTAGTGCATATTTACATCTGCATTCGAGTCATACAAGGAGTTACTTAAGAAAGGAAAATGATGACATTTTTAAAACAAAACTTACGAAAATTCTGTAAAACATTATTCTACCAGAAATTAATGAAAATGGTGTAAAACCTGGTATAGTGTAGACACCGGCAATTATTATACTTTTATGGGACTCACTTCGCATACTTAATGAGATAAGACACACAGATCATAATCAGGAGAGTGGACACCAACTTTCCATCTCGTCATTAAATGTTACGACTATGGTTTCATTACCTCTACCTCGTAAACTATCAAACGAGCCAAAACTAATTCCG
This sequence comes from Xestia ashworthii, assembly GCA_950022955.1. Taxonomy (NCBI): domain Eukaryota; kingdom Metazoa; phylum Arthropoda; class Insecta; order Lepidoptera; family Noctuidae; genus Xestia; species Xestia ashworthii. The sequence continues at coordinate 15,860,941 of OX465569.1, forward strand.
TACACTATCTTTATAATTAACTCTATAATCTACATGATTCAGAGTTTCCCTCGACACTTACAAACATTGATTTATCACTACAAGAACAGAGGGATCTAAAGACTATTAAACATTCAATAACTACAAAGATTTCCCTCTTCTGATATCAATAATTCATCCATCGAATTTTCAGGGCATTCAACACCTTATTGTCTACGCACCCTTTATTAATTAAAACCATTCTCCCTTCAAAGGATTGACGCTATCTTTGTTTGCCCATTTGAAGATCTTTTCTAAGTTCCATTGTGAGGGGCTACCGATTCTCATAAATAAATTAGACATTGTCGCCGCTCTTTTTAGTCGTGAGACGGGACGCATCGAGAATGTCGACTCCGATTTACTAATTCATTTCGGCAAGTCGGCCCTTTAGTGTTTGCGATACGATTCTGATGTGAGGAGTCGTAAGGAAGCTATCTGATCGTTATCAAGTTCGCGTTCACGGTGTGTAATTGGAACACTAAATGGAAGTAGGGTGACAAGCGCTTCAGCTACAAGCAGACCACTTAGGTACCAAAAATACAAATAAAATTAGAATTGCGTCTATCAGTTTAATGGACTTAGGCAGCATAACAGCATAATCAGCCCACAACGTGCCCACAGTTGGGACACAAGCCTCTTCTGAATCCTAATCCTAACTAATATTATAAATGCGAAAGTAAGTCTGCTCATCATCCTGAAATATTGCATTTACGTTGTCAAGTGTACAGAAACAGACATGGGGTACCTTTCATCCCAAAACTAAAGAACCGTTTCCGAGGAAAACGACAATAACGTTCTTATGATTATACATAGATGGCGCCTCGGGTCTTTCGAATCATGATTAAATAATATTATTACAAGCAGAGTACAACCCGAATTGATTGTCAAATTCTAAATTAACGCGATCGAAGCCGCGGGCAAAAGCTAGTATATAATATAATAATAAATCTACAACAACAACGAAAATAATAATAAAGTAAAGTAATAGGGTAGACGACAAAAAAATATCTAATTAGTCCGTCATTTAGATTTTCAAAAAATATTTGACCTGTAATTTTTCTTTCGTTACGTAAACCAAAATTGACGAAGATACGATGCTTTTAAAATTCTCAATACGTCACGCCATGGTATAACTTTTAGTGAGTTCTGACGTCACGAGCCCCTACTCCCAAGTGTTGATGCGTCTTCGTTGATTTACAAAAACAAAAAATACGGACTAAATAGATTTGCAATTTTTTAATACTGTCGTCATACCTATTCACCATGCTGGTCGGTCCACTGTATGTTGCAATTCGAAGTGTCTTCTCCGTCCGTAGGTTTAATTTCATTCACGACTTATTACAATATCTAGGAAAATAAATCGCGACTTATAATGAGTCCTTCATCTAACGGTATCTCGTCTTCTGTACCTATATTTAAGTACTAGTGCAGTGGACCGAAGCTAAGATATTTTTTATTGTTTCTCTCGAGCATGGTTTCTGAGCCAATTTTAACATTTCAACACCCAGTAGCCTAAATAGCAACAATCGTTTATTTGATGCTGCGAATATCTCTATGACGCTTTACTTTTAATATGCATTATTTTATCCTTTAAGTATATAATTATATAATGGTCTCCTGGTTTTTGAAATACAGTCCAATTATATTATTGTTGGATCAGTGATCTAAATTATGATTCTCTTGTCCTAATCCCAGTTCATTTGGGGTTGGCGCAGCATATCTTATTCTTCCATACTCCTATATTCCTCTTCATCAGACACCTCCTTTTGTTCCATAATTATCATCCTTCACACACTGCTTACAACTCGTATGAAAATCGTCTCTATTAAAAAACTGGATCTTTATTGATTTGGGAAAGATGCAATATTGTTTGCTGAACCAGTTTACAGTCTTGTTCATCTTCAAACTAAGATTAGTCTTTCGTCTCACTTGAAATTGACCTGAGAAGCAATAGTCCCTAAGTCATTGTAATGTTCCTCTCCAAATTGCAATAATGATGAGCATTCAATCCCCAAACAAAGTTCAAGGAGGGTCATCATAATAGCATGATTGTGCGATCAACATACGTGGGATTCGTCGCCTTTTGTAGCACACCGCATTGTAAAAATGTGTTGTAGCTTCTGATAAATAAATTGCCGTCTAATTTTGGAGCGTCCGTGTTTTGAATGGCCACAAAAAGATCTTCGGTGGACATGTTGTGACATTCCAACGATGCCCTATTGTAGTTACAGAATTTGGATCGATTATCTGATCAAGGGAGGGCAAGCTATATACATTTTGATACAGCGCTCATAGAATCCTTCTAAGCTCGAAGAATCTTACTATCTACTTAATATTATAAATGCGAGGCTGGATGGATGTTTGCTACTCTTTCACGCAAAAACTACTGATCGGATTTGCATGAAATTTGGCACATAGATAGTTTATAACCTGGTTTAACACATAGAATACTTTTTATCCCGATAGTACAATACTGTGGGACAATTACCGAACTCCACGCGAACTAGTTGTAAATATGTATGTTCTTGTACATGTTTGGTAACTCTTTATCGATCTAACTGTAAAAGACTTTAGACAAGTAAAAAATGGATTCCTTTGAAGTCAACATCAATTCGGACGTGTACTTAGTTTCTTAATAGATACCTTAACCGGTCCATTTGCATACTCCCATACTACCAGAGAAAGCTATTTGGTATTAAGTGAATTCTTTTCGCCCACACAACCAGAATTGACTGGTGTACGAGTCTCATTTTCTTTTATTTGTTGAAATATTACGACATTTCATTTGTTTCAAGCCTGTCTTTTCATATTTGTATTCATGGAATCGTTATGAATAAATCAAATCGATCTCTAAAACATCATTCGATTTTTTTTGTTAAAATTATGGAACATCCAAGATCACTCCAGAATTTGATTTTCTATATGATTGATGGGATTTGGCCCACCACAAAATGTCATAAACAGAAAACCCCTCATCAAAATAGCTAATACAAATCCAACGGGAGCAACAAGTTCATCTGGGTCCTTAACCACAAGAACACTTGATATACCAACATGGCAAAACATAGCCTTTGTCTCGCTGTCAAAGACGATGGCAATCGATCAAAAACACCCGTCTGTTACGGGCCAATGATTGAGGGCGACAGAGTGCTCCCATGCGCGGGCGCATCTGCCGAATTTGGCGCGATGCAACCTGTCAAAATTCGTGTTCCACCGCGAATGCATTCCGTTTGTTGTCTGCTTGATTTTTTCCCACAATAATTAGTAGAATGACGGTTTTTTTTTTAATACATTTTTATCCAATCTTGGTTTTGTACCGAGAAATTAGAAGATTCAGGGAAGTCTCGTATTGTTAATTTGCTGAGGCTCAATGGCTCATACTCGGTAATTGTTTGTGAACGAAATAATTGTTTTGCTGGGTTTTATATTTTTGGTTCATCTTGCCTTTTTTAACAGTCAGCTTTTTAATTAAAAACGAAACCAGCCCAAAAAACGACTTTGACGTCCATTTATTAGTTCACACAGTTCCACTGCCAATTTCCAAATGAACTTAACGTCGTTTTGGACATGATTTGTGACGACAGAAGTACAATGGTTCTCCTTGTTATTAAAAAGGTATGCTTTTTATTGTGCTCGCTTCGAGACGCAGTTAATGTCACCTTTGGACGTCACTTGATATGCCTCGATGAGTTTTTGGGTGTTGCAACTGACAGTTGTTGTCTTATTCATGTCTATTGTGACTGGCGATGCTTGTTTGTTGTCTTCTGATGGCTGTTTGGGCTAGCATTCAAGCAGTTATTAAGAAAAAGGTGTAATTTTTTTCTAATATTCGCATAGAGCGTTGAAGGTTTTCGTCTACTTGTATTCAATTACGAGCTGAGCATAGAAGTATTTCTATGCTCAATGAAATGGAAAAATTAAACCGATGCTGGGATGTTGGTTTTAAGAAAAAATTGAAAAACAGTACTTGTATAAAATTCATAATTAAATCATTCTGCTTTGCTCCTTACATACACAAATAAAAAATCAAAACTACAATGCAAATCCTTTCCTTTTTTCCGTACAGTGTACAGGTGAACCACGATCTAAAAATTAAAAATAGATACGAAACGATATCAAAATAGTCTCACACGGGGGTCTTGTTGGGGAAGACATGACAGATGTGCGCGTGACCGTCCGTCTTGGTGCGCCCGCGCAGAGCGCGCGCCATTGTTTCACTCTCGACGGGCCCAGCGCATGCGCAAGGATTTAATACGACACACACAAATGTATATGGGTGCGCTGATAGTAATGTAAGAAAAAATATCACTTTCGTTTGCTGTCTTCTTATAATCGGTGCCTTTAATGTATTAATTTTGAAGAGTATTTAGTTCGTTGGAGCTTCTTTTGCGTTACGTTTATTTTGATTTGTTTTCTTGTGCTGTCTTGTAACTTGTACGTGACTTTAAAGTACCGCAAATCATTTATTATACTGATTTCGCCTGTGCTTAATGTGTTTAATTTTTACACAGTATTTTTAAAACTATCGGTGTTATGTGACCGCTATCCTGTTAGGTTTGTGTGTAATCAATGTTTGAGGAAAAAGTCGACTGATTTACAAAATGTTCGGGTAAAAAATGTATGATATTTTAATTAAAAGGGAAAATATAACGAGTTTACTTGTGATTACTAATCATTTGTTTGATTTTAAATCTATATTACGAACGAATGCCGATATGACACAGATAACGAAGTGGTTATAGTAGCAAAATCATAATATAAATCTGGCAAAATGTGGCCAAAGACACTTCTACGCAACTGCAACAGGTAGTACTGAAATGTTGTGACGTTCTGTTTATTCATTTCTATAACTTAGCTCGTGGCTACATAATAACAGCCACACGGGTCCATCTTCAAGGTTAAGCCGCGGTTGCCACGGTTGGTCTGTGGATGGGTGACCATCAGTACATTCTGAGAGAAAAGCACGTTAAGCCCGTCCGAATAACGCATTATTCTACTAGTCAAGCCCTTTCATATGATACCCATATTGAGGGAGTTGTGCGAAAAAAAGTAATCCGCCATTTTGTGGCGGCGGCCTTCTTGGGCCGATTTTCATAAAACATAGTTATAAACACTCATGACTAATTCACCTTTCCAACAAAAAAATACAAAATCAAATCGGTTCATCCGTTTGGGAGCTACGATGCCACAGACGGAGACACACACACACACACAGACACGTCAAACTTATAACACCCCGTCGTTTTTGCGTCGGGGGTTAAGTGCTGGTAATTAGCTGCATCTAATAGAACTGGAAGCCGACCCCAATGAATTTGGAAAAAAACCAAGGCAGATGAAGAACTGAATGAATACGTGTGTATTAAATTCCTGCATATGAATCATAGACTGCCTTCCTACTCACAAGTTAAAAGCTAATTCTCCCCAGTCAATCCCCATAACTGTTATGTAACAAGGGATTATGCGATTACCACGGATCTCTAAACAAGCCGACAAGCAGAGCTATCAACGAGTCGCTCCTATATTAATTATTTAGCTCCATTTTCACGGTAGATTCTACTAACGGGATGAACAGGAACAAACGGTATCAGGTATTATTACGGAGTTGCGAATGCAGATTAAATAACATCAAAGTATTTAAAAAAGTCAATTGCGAGTCGGACTCGCACATGAAGGGTTCCGTACCATAGTAGTAAGCCACCTTTAATTTGATAGCGGCAACAAAAATACACATTCTGTGAAAAATTCAACTGTACCTATTGCAGATCATACGATACAGCCCGCAGTTAGACAGACGGACGGTCAGTGGAGGCTCAGTAGTAAGGGTAAAATGTGATTCGGGTACGGAACCGTAGAAACATCGCGATTCAAAACCCACAAAACTCGAGTTATTATTTTGATCACTTAAAACATTAGTCCTTACGCACATAAAATAGCGATATGAAAAACTTTAACGGTCCTACAGAAATAAAATACACGTTATATAATGAAGCTACTTAAAACATTACCTAGTTAACAAACTTATCATGTATAACATTAAAAATAAAGAATGGGCATTCTTTATTCTGCAAGACAAAATACACTTTCATCCAATAATCTTAAACTTGGCCAAGTGATCGAATTAAATCATCCCGTAGAACCGGTCTTCGCCTGAATGCCCTGATTTTGCCGACTTAGTGCACGCTACGCCAGATTTATTGACTGGAGACGAGAATTTAGACCCTGGAGTTTTACAAGACAAGTAGTTTTGATTGAAGACGGTTGGTTAATGTTGGAACTTAGTGTTTAGATGTCTATTTAAAATATCTCAAGTAGATTTTATTTAAATCGTTTAATTGCACATTACATTATACTTGCTTTGTGTGTGGTAATCAGATGTCGTCGTAAAATGAGAAAAACTAGATTTTTTTAAATAGTTACAAATTTGGTACCGTTGGAAAGGTTATAAACTAGAGAACAAATTTTGATGAAAATTATTTATTAAAACACCGTAGCTTTTTTAAAATTTGAGGTTGATTTGATCGTAATGATTTTGATTTGGCATTATTTTATTTAAAAAGCGTAAGTACTATCTTATTTTTTACCATAGTTTGAGGAAAGTTCCGAGGTATTTTAATCACCAATGTTTATGACTACCAACAAATAGTAAAAAAATCCCACAAAAATAAAGCAAAAAAAAGTTATGAATGCTTGAAGGTCAAATTTTGGAAAAAATTCAATAAAGTATAAAAATTGACCTATCTCCCAAACTATAAAATTTTGGCTATAGAAAGTAAGGTTCGGTAATTAGAAAATGACCTTCTCTATTATGCGAATTTGCTATGGCGGGTCCAGACCCAGTCACCCTGAGAGGTATGGAATAAAGGACATGCTGCGCCTCAAACGAATTGGTATAAGGGCATAGAATGATGATACGCTATGCTCACTAGTAATAATACATTTACTTGTGAATACTCGTATGTCACATTCACAAACTACATACCTACATATAATGTAGGTTGCTGGTAATATGAATGCAAATGGTAGATTTATAGAATATCCTGCATGATGGCCAGCTTGCAATTTCCGAAGGGTTTGGCAGAATTCTAAGTAAAGTATTTCGCCGGATATAAGTTATGAGTACCATGTAATACAGGGAAACCTTTGCCATATACTGGGCACAATCTCGACTCCCATACTTCTCGTAAATGAAAACCTAATTACACACACACAAACTGTGATTGTAGAATTTGTATTGAGTTTTAGATGATGTTTAGTCATTGCATCCAAATGTACACGAAGGTCTAACCCATTAAATTCGTTATTTGTCGCATATCTTTTTCTCCCAACAATAAAACATCCTAAAATTCGTTGGTCCTTTGTCGTATTGACGCCTTAAAATAAATTATAAGCAGTCAGAGCATGATAACACTGATAGGAAGCCTGCATCACTATGGGAGCCTGGTGATTTATGCCACATATATCGATTCTATCGACCAATACATCATTTGTTCGGCTGTATTGTCAAGCTCTAGTTTTTTTGGTCTTTGTGTACGCTGTCCTATCAGCCATGAGAACGTGTGGAGATGTTGGCTTGTAATTGTCGATTATATCTGGGATGCATTTGTTGGGCCCCTCTTTTGGTGAAATATGCACAATCAAGAATGCATGCGTTATTATTTTCTTTCTATCCGCCCTTCTTGTCCTTATTCCCCGACCCGACGACCCGATTGGCGTAGTGGTAGTGACGCTACCTTACCTTCTTAGGGTCCTGGGTTCGAATCCCGGTAGGAACAAATGTTTGTGTGATGAGCAGTAGCACGGACATTTGTTTCCGAGTCATGGATGTTTATACGTATAATACGTATGTATTTACAAACAAAAAAGTATATATGTAGTATATCAACTATCTAGTGTCCACGACACAAGCTTTACTTAGTGTGGCACTAGGTGGCGCTGTGTGTTAATGTCTAGCGATATTTATTTATTTTTATTTATTACCTATTAAAATTAAAATTATTGTCTCCTATAATATCTTTGCCAATTCACACCTTTGATTAACAGGAAAATTGGATTCACCTTCTTGCATAGTATTATCATGTGTGACGTGTACCAACCCGCAGTGGGCCCGCGTGGTGGATTGTAGCCCATTCCCTCTCACAGAGAGGAGGCCTGTGTCCCAGCAGTGGGAACATTGTAGGCTGATTATGCATAGTTTTAATGTTTAGATATCCCGAAGTGAGTATCACTTTTACTATTTTCTTGATAAAAAATTACATTCTTGCACTTACCACTGTCCATAGTTTTACTGTGTCAAAATGTGTCAAGTTTTGTATTGTAGGTATGTAATATTCACAGTCGAACTTACCTGTAACAAAACATAAAAGTAATTTAAAAAAAAATGCAAATTCGCTTCGAATTCAATGCCTTATGTGAGTGCCATTTTAATCATAGATTTGATTGAACATCAACTAAAAAGGCAACATTATAACTCCTTAACAAATTTATCACAAAAGACCGAAATTAACATTTTAATTGGCAAGATTAAGTCAAACAAAATTACTATCAAAAATCAAATAAGTAATTGATTGTGAGATAATCTCAAAATCGTAACCATTTATGTAACACAACAGGATCGAATACAATGGAGGTATTACATGAGACTTTAACATAACTGGTGAAATATGGAAGTACTATTGAAGTACATCTCTATCTTACCTTTCAAGGATTACAGGCTTCATGTTATGATGGTAAAACATATACTGGAATAACTAGTACGCACGAGTGTAACACCCATATAAAACACCATCATCTGCGTAGCCTTTTCCCAACTATGTTGGGGTCGGCTTTCAGTTTAACCGGATGCAGCTGAATACCAGTATTTTACATGGAGCGACCTGCCTATCTGACCTCCACAACCCACTTAATACTGGGTAATACGATACCACTTGGTAAGACTGGTTGTCAGACTTTTTGGGCCACTGACTACCTGTAACGACTGCCAAAGATAAACAAATGACAGCTGGGACCAACAGCTTAACGTGCTTTCCGCGGCACAGAGGAAACTCGGTATGTAAGGGTGGTCACCCATCCACAGACCAACCTATGCAAGCACGGCTTAACCTAAAGATCGGCCCGACAGGCTGTTATTATTTAACCACGAGCGCCTCACATCTATTAAAATACCAAGTTACAAAAATAAAACCACACAAATGCAATTTTTGCACAAAATGTATTAAGTGATGCTGTGGGCAGAATCTAGCAACCTCTACTGCCTATAAGAGCAGCGTTTGAGCATGTGTTTAACTGTCTCGCTTACATTATCTCCGAAACAGAACTAACTGTATGCAAATTGAATCACGATTATATCAGAACGTTTAGCGTGAAACACTTACTGCGGACAATGACGGGCGGTGTTTCACGGATTAAACTCGAAGAGGTCTCGACTGAAGGGATTATAGTAATTACCTACGTGGAAGTGCATGTACTAACAGACGCACATACACTACATACTGATATAGGTGTCGATGTAGGAGGTGATAATAAGTGATAATCTTCTGGTTTTGCTAATAGATGCGTCTAATAGAGAGCTGATAGTAAACTCACTCAGATCTAACTGAGTATAGAGGTAGTGCCATTTGGAACTGGTAACTTTGATTGATAAACAGCATAAGCAAGACTGATTAGAGGCCAACAAAAAGAATTTGGGATAAGGTCTATCCCAAATACACAAGAAAGGAATAGCGCAGCAAAAAAACCAAAATCATTGCCTAAAAGTTAACAATGAGCCTATCTTAAGAAAGTAAACAATGAGTTTGAGTTTATTATTTATCCTTTAAAATAAAAACAAGATAGGAATAACCTCAGACCTAGTAAAATAAATAGGCATTTGCAGATATGCAGTATATTGCAAAAAGAACAAACGACGGGAACTAATCTCTAGCCTCTACCGATAAGGACAAAGAAAGGGATCACTACAAAAAAGATCTAGAAATCTAGATCGACTAGCCGACTGGGCTCCTGAGATTGCAGCCGTATGATAGGATATGCTTCTAAGACTAAAGGCTCGTCTACGAGAGCACAAGCATTTGTAGCATTAGAGTTTGTATCCATTTTATTGCTGGCTGAAAATTGTTGCTACTATATCACCATGCAATATTTTTTTATGACACTAGCACATTGCACGCATAATTGGGTCATTAGTTCCTTCCTTCATACAAACTTATAAAATATTAGTATAGAAATATAGATAATACGTACTTAAAGCCTTTTACACAATAGAAAAAAAAGGTCTTTCTATTAAAACGATGACGCCATCATTCTAGTCATTATCTGCATTCCCATTGCTATCCTCATCTTTATTTCTATTCTGTCTAAGAACAAACATCAAAATTCCAGCTACAAAAAGCGGGAAGCAGTACTTTGATGCTACTGGTCACGAATCCGCCTGTCAAACCTTATGATTACTAAGCGCTGTCTCTTGAACCAGGCTGTCAATTGAAACGCCACTGATATATTGAGCTGGTGTGCAAGTAAGTAGTATTAATCATGACAGATTGCTCGTCACTTACGAGCTCTCGTCAATGTCCAATTTGTCTCAGTTGACAAGCTAAACTAGCCTCTGACAGTCTATTTATTTCATTAATTCATAGAACACTGCAAAAAAGAATCTAGTTGTTTGTGGGATGAAATACCAAAATTAGCAACGTCATCATAAACATATTGCGATTAATCTTGCTTGCGAGAATTACTGATGAAGAAGTTTATGATTCCAGTACGAATACAGCGGTAGCGGTAGAAGATAATCTCAAAAGCTCATCATGAGAGTCAATTTGGAAGATCAATATAATTGATTGTACTAGCGTAATACTCGTAATTACATAATACGGCATCAGTCCAGCCTGTAGTCCTGAAAGGGTTAAGCAGACGTGTACCCATTAGTACACCCACATTTTGCCAGTTATGTTTACGGCCCATTTAATAAAGGGCGAGCCTATTGCCATCATCCGGGCTCAGATCCAGACTCCAAGGCTGCTACTGAGAAATTCCTGATGTAAAAACCCAATAACACGACATGGGAATCAAATCCAGGACCTCATGCTCAGCAGTCACGCTTGCAACCACTAGACCAACGATGCAGTCATGTCGTAATCATTACTCATTTGATTTTTAACATTAGTTACTAACTTGCTATCTAAGATAAGAACCTACTCTAGCTTTAAAAATATATCAAAAAGTACAGAAGTTAGCGCTAGTATACACAAGCCATTACAAAACACTTTCAAATCTTCTTCAAAGGGCTAATTCTAAAATAAAAGGACAGGTTCATTACCACCGCAAATCTAGTTATGTAAGCTATCATCGGCATCTCCGCCGACAGACGACCGACCAATCATATCGTATCTCTGATCTTGATTGAGATTTATTAGTCACATCTTCTCAGAGTCGGCTTGCTCTATATAAATCAGCCTTTATTTCACAACAAACTTTATTTTGCGGTTCATCATGCTCACCATTCTTTTCAATTCTTCCCATGGGAACCCTATCTTTGAACGTTATGTCAATTTTGCCAACTGTAACCGTTGCGTTGTCTATCGGTAATGGAGCCGATCTTTCCGGTTTTGGAACCGAATCATCGGATGATTTGTTTTGACCATTCGTTAGCGCTTCTTGTCCTTACTTAATTTGTATAGTCGTTTAACTGTGTTCTACTTTTAAAGGAGGATATTGTTCTTTGAAGGTCTGTGTCTATCCTGCTTTTGGCTAAGCAATTGTTTGACCCGATTAAGTTTTACGTTCCGATTAAGTTTTTCCTTATAAATTCTAGCTGCAAATCTTTTGACCGTGTTGTTTGCACAATCAATCCGTGGCTCGGAAAGCACGTTAAGCCGTTGGTTCTGGCTGTCAATAGTAATCTTTGACAGTCGTTGCACGCATTCAGTGGCCCGAAATTCTGACAACCAGTCTTAACAAGGTTTGTCGTATTACTCTGTACTGAGTTGTGGAGGTCAGATAGGCAGTCGCTTCATGTAAAATACTGGTATCCAGTTGCATCCCGTTACACTGGGAGCCGAACCAAGCATGATTGGGAAGGCTAGGTAGATGTTGATGTGGTTTACACAATCAAAAGCTTTACTCAGATCAGGAACATTATTCCTCCAAGGCCAAGAAATGCTCGCAATATCAATTGCTCGATCATCATTCAATTGAGTATAGGCTACAGACATGCATGTTTTTCTTTTAGTTTATATTAATACTTTAAGTCTAGCTTCAATACTGGTAGTAATAATCTCGGTAGCAGCAGCATAGTGGATCAATTCCGACATTGTGTGGGTCCATTAATGCTCATCAAAACTTTATTGTTTATACTTTATATAATATAATAGTATTAATGGAAAATCAAGTATGGATGTGTTGGAATTGTTAGTATACGTACAGGATAATAAAATTGTGTTTTGCGCATTTACATTAGAACGAAGTGATTATATTTTCAATACTATGGTCCCATGTCGTCTTCATGGTTGTAATTTGAAGCAAGTACCTAAGCTTTAACGACACTTACATAGTTATTTTTAAAACCATGGAAAGTAATGTAAATACTAACAATATGAGTATCTATTACATCGGAAGGCAACGCCCTACAATTCAAAAATTATGTAAAACCCTTAAACACTTCGTCACTTAATGGTCTATTTTCCTATTATTAGCCATACATTAATTTTCCCATTCAGATGACTTTTAACTTTACTTACAATGAAGATAGAGCATATATTCGAGTGTATTAATTTAGTCCTTTTATGAGGGTAGGTCGTGGAAGTGATTGACGAACGAGATGTTTATCTGTGAACAATGCGTGTGGCTGCGCGGGCGCAGGTCAACGTGTTCTAAATTTGAAATATCGATGTATGAACTGATTTGACAATGCGTATGAATGTGTGAGAACTGTCACACGGTTATAGCACAGGTTATAGTTTTGGAACGCAGGATGGCCGATTTATTTTAGGTATTAATTTTAATTCTATAACTAAGGCTATATGCAGTATAATGAAGTATGGAGGACTAATACATCCGCAGACGGCCCGAATAGAGTAGAGGTAGTGAGGCTGCCTTACGTTCTTAGGTTCGAATCCCGGTAGAAGCAAATGTTTGTGTGATGAGCACGGACATTTTGTTTCCGAGTCATGGATGTTTATATGTATAATAAGTATGTATTTACAAACAAAAAGTATATATGTAGTAAATCAAGCATCTGGTCTCCACGATACAAGCCTTGCTTAGTGTGGCACTAGATGGCGCCGTGTGTAATGTCCAGCGATATTTATTTATTTATATTTATTCATACATGCAGCGCCAACCCAAATAAATTGGGATAAGGGCATGAGAATGATGATAGTGATGGTCCAAGGGTTGACAGGGAAGAAAAGAAGAGGAAAACGTATCGAACCGAACACAACCGACCTGCGGTACTAGTAGGAAGATGATGACGACCTTAGAACTGATAAAGTAGACATTTTTCCTATGATACCTTGTTTAATATCATAAGCTGTGGTAAGATCCAAACCCCGTTAAGACAGTAAAAACGAAAACGTGCTTCGTGTCGGAAGAAACGGAACACGGAAGAACGAATCTGTTCCAAAACAAAATAAACAACTTCTTATAACTCCATTTGAAGAATTTGGAACAATAACACTACCAATTTAAGAATTGGATAGAAAACACGAATTGTTTATGTAAATATAGAAATAAAGGAAGTACTCAGTGATTTAGATAATGTACTTGATGAAGAATAGGTAAAGATAAGGGTCAATTCATTAATCAGAAATAAAGAGGTCCCAATTAAATTGTTTCGTAATATCAATTTTCATCTAGAGCAGTAGATAAAAGCACAGATTCCACAATCGCAACAGCTTCCGGAAGTCACCGGTTCTAACGGGAAGAAATATTATGGTATCGTAAAATAAATGGTTATTTCATTAGGGAATAACTGTTCTCATAATTAATGTAACGATGATATTTATGAGCCTGTATTTATTGGAGCCATATTCTTTGCAATTAAGTTATAGCTAGTTTCATCTTGCTTTACTCTATTCATCATCATCAACATCATCTGCCTCCCATATTATATTTTCACAACCATATTGGGGTCGGTTTCCAGTCCAACCGGATTTATTTTCATACCAGTATTATCATGGTGCGACTGCCTATCTGATCTGACAACCCAGTTACTTTACTAAGCAACACGATACTTCGTGGTAAGACTCTGGTCATTCTTTAGGATTCCTGACTACTTAACCACTGTCGAAGATTTACAAATCATACAATCAGTACTCTATTATCAAAATCATTAGATTTAAATTTCAAGTCCTTATCCATCCTTCTTAACTCTTCAAGCTTGTTAAGGATCTGTTTACCCTCGACAACGCCCCTAACAGATTTGTTTCAATGACCGCCATAACCTATTGTACGCGCCATTTCACTTTTTTTCCACCTTCATCTCCAACCCCATGAGAATTTCAACCCAAGGGTTCAAGATACAAAGTTCAATGTTATCTAGCAAGATCTTTATCACCGGGGTTCTCAAGCGGTCCTACTGTGAAACGAATTATGAAGTCACATGTTTGTGGTTGATTGAAAAATTCCACAAGGAGGGGATTAACTTGAACGTTTTGTTTTGTCAGTGACATTTCTAGGGGATTGTGGCCCCTTGCGATTTATGTCGTGAGCTATTTCCGGTAATGGGGATTTTGTACTACCGAAACTATACTATAACTATAACTATAACTTACCGACTATTTTCAGATTTTTTCTGAATACGTGACCGCGTTCGTTCTGTGCCGATGCCAAAATGCATTCTTCGATCAGCTTTGCTAAAATTGTCGAATGTTATTCTAATTGCATGCACTTCCACTGTAAGGGATGTCACAACATCACTTTTACTTTAAAAATATCTATAATAGTGATAACGATTATAAAAACTCCATAATGTTTTTTTTTTTAAGAATTGATCAGTAAAACTTGTGTCACTTAAAGCTATAGGTGCTGCTAACGACCGCTTAAGTTATATTTGTGGGTGATGGATATTACTTATTTAAAATCATTTTAAAATACACAAAATAACTGTGTACGACTTTTCTTCCAGTCCTAAATTATATGACGTCATAATAAAAACTAAATTTATACTTTCACTTAATATCGGAAGCTCAAAATAAATAACAATCACGGAAGATATCCCGTAAGTTTAATTAAAACCATTTTAAATTACATATAAGCACTGTGTACGACCATTCTTCCAGTCCTAAATTCTATGACGTCATTATAAAAACTTATACTAAAAAAATAACAATCATGGAAGTTATCCCGGAAGTGACCGAAGTTTAATCAGTACCTACTCAAAATAAGAATATTCCAGAACAAAAACACAGCAACCCCAAACAAAGCTCAACAGATAAGTAAATAATTAACGACAGACAGACAGCAAAAGGGCCCCTCAGGAGCAGACGTGCAGAAACGATCAATTACACTCGTCCCGTACCTCTAATCGTCTGCGAAACGAAGGCTAAATTAGCGGAGACACTGGCACTGATGGGGAACCAAATAGGGGAGAATGTTTGTTTATTACTGACGATAGATTAATGAAAAGATTAGGAAGAGATTTCTGAAGGTATCGTTGACGAAGGTAAAGGAGGTGATAATGAAAGTGAAATAAGGGTTGTCGAAAGTTCGAGAGCTGTTGAGGACTACAGATGGTGGTAGATTTCTTGTATAATCTTGTTTTATCTGTAGACGATATTGATTTCAGTATTCCCGTTTTAAAACTTAATAAATTAAAAAAAAAATACAGACAAATTGAGAACCTCCTCTTTTTAGAAGTCGGTTGAAAAAAAATAGAACAGATACAAAAAAATAGTACTGTTGTCGGTGGCTTCGCCCGCATGGATTTCGGCGATTGTAACGGGTTAAAAAGTATTCTATAACCCAAATCATGGTCTACATCCGGTCTACCAGGTCTAAATCCGTCCAGCTCTGAAGGCGTTAAATTATAACAGGCGGACATAATAACTTTCGCAAGAATGATGGATTTAAAATTAAACTTTAGGTTTCATCCAACACATTTCTCTATTCAATTATTAAGATCTTTCTACCAACAAGTTACTTACGGCAGTTTCACAACGACACGTCTTAATAAGAGCCAGCAGGTGTCACAGAGAATTTACGAGTTAAGAAATCAGTGTGTTAGCACAATCAGCATCAACATACAATCGCGCATTTTCCCGTCTGACCATAATACCAGCTTCTTACCTTCCCACATCTCGTTAAAGCGGTATAATGTCTTAACATTTGTAAACGACTTGTGGAATGCCAGCACTTTCGACGAAATTGTGACCAACGCGGTTTTAAGTAGTTCCGGGAGGGTATTTGGTTCCGAGTTAGCAAGTTATGAAGGCGTATCGGCCTCGCATAAAGGGTTTCGTACAAGGGATGCTGAAAAAATCACGTTTCTTGAACCTTCTTTAGTCTTATTTTTATTATAGCGGTCATAGTTCACACAATCTGAAAATTTTAAGTTTCTATTATGTTCAAAGATTCAGCCTTATGCAACAGCAACTTACAGACAACGGAGCCTTCGTAACAGGGTCGCATTTGTGTGTGTGGATAACTGGATACCCATTGTGTACCGAAACCTAAAAAATACGAGTATTATGCATACTTTAGGTGTCTGAGCCTACATTGTGGCATTCTATCAGCGACGATGTCACCGTAATATTGTCAAATACGTTAGATTGTAATCTCTCTAGCGAGATTGTAAACTCTCGAAATATTGTCAACTGAACATACTACTTACAATATAACGCATTATTTTTCGGTAGATTGTATTCTATCGAAGTGAAACCGTAATATTGTGAAATGCATTCGACGGAAGTATCTCAGCAACCATAATGGGAACTTAAGGCACCCCCACGTTAGGTTAGTTAGGTTCCTTTAAACCCTGCAGACAGAAATAGGTCGACTACGCTTTTTAGGGGAATATAAAGTGTTTTGAGGTTAGGTTATATTAATCGATATTTCTCAGGAATGGTACATTATCTTTTCATGAGAGTGGTATCATGGGGCAAGGGGGACCCCTCCTTCCCTCCCCATCCGATAAGCTGCCGGAAAATTAAAAGATATTGATGAAATATGAATCTTTTCGAAAACGATTCCCTAGGTCCTCTGACCTGTGATGATCCCACAGTAGACCAAGACCCTTTTCTCAAAGAGTAGCTTGGCGTCATACTGTTACAAAAATTTCGTCTATATTATGCAATACCACATTGATTGGTTCCATAGTTATTTTAATTAGTAATAATGAAGCTGTTCATTACAAATCATAACTCAATCAAGTTTTATATTTATATGCCTCTTCCTACGGATCTATTGTATCTATGACTTCAATAGCTTAGCTGTCACATACTGATATGTAGTAGTAATTGTTCACAAGGGCCATAAGAAATAATATCATTGTTATTTTTTGCTACTTGACCAGAATTGTTTCGGGCTAGGCCTGTTGACTCACTCGTTTTGGGTGTTGCTTAATAAAGAATGACCCCTCAACTATTTTGAATATCTGTTGTTATATAAAGCAGAGCATATTCTTTTTAAGTTTCAGTAGCATATCAACCACGGAATCTAGCTTTATGCCCGGTTAATGCCAAAATGTTTTGGGCTAGGCGTTATCATCTGCCTAGCCTTTTCCCAACTCTGTAGCGGTCGGCCTCCAGTCTAACCGGATGCAGCTGAATACCAGTATTTTAAATGGAGCGACTGCATGTCTGACCTCCACAATCCATTTAATACTGGGTAATACGGTACTACTTGGTAAGACTGCTTGTCAGATTTTTTAGGCCACTGGCTGCCTGTAACGACTGTCAAAGATGGACAAATGACATCCGGCACCAACAGCTTAACGTGCTTTCCGAGGTACGGAGGAAACTCAGAATGTAAGGATGGTCACCCATAGACAGTGGCAACATGCTCGCCCTGTATTAAATGGGACTTAAACATAACTGGCAAATGTGGATGCACTGTTAGGTCCAAGCCCGCATAACCTTTCGAGGACTAAAGGTGTGATATTACGTTATTCTTTATCAATAACTCATGTCTCTTGATATTTACATTCATTCCGCTTAATATTTCTGATGCAAGATAATATGGATAAAAAGGCGCCAACTCCTTTTTTTAATCCACACATCCTTTTCGTTTTCCCATAATGTCAAAACAACTTTAGTTCTCGATAAATTATCAAAATCTACGTCCTGTTCTTTACACACAGCTAACAAAGTTACAAAAGGATTCGACAACAAATTATCTCATTATATCACTAGACAACGACTATCATAAAGGTTGACAAAAAATACTTGATACACTGACCAATATTTAGAAGTATTTGGAACTGGATCAATGGCGATGCAGGTGGTCTCTTCCCAGAAACACCCTTTGCTTAATGGGCTTCGGACAATAATATGGTTCCGTTTATAGGGGGTTGCTACAATTTAGGGTTAAACCGTTGAATAGCATCGACTGATTTACTTTTAATCGTGAGTTTGATATTATCGCGCGCCATTCAAGTGTTTTGTTACGAGCAGTCCGGCGTGCCCCTACCATTTGTTTCTGTTTGCCGTCTGATTAATCGATGGCGGTCGTGAGATGAGGCGTGATAAGTTTTCGAGAATTTGTTACAATTGACTTGGTTGATATATGCTTGGATTATGATAGATGTAGGAATTACTTATGATTTCACCGTTACAGATCTTGCTTCTAAAAATATTGCAGAACGTCGACAAACGAAACGAAAATTAAAAAGATGACTTTTGGAGCAATGAATTTCATGATAATATTAAATGAATGTATAATATGGTCGTAAGCGCAACTGAAGAGGATGCAGTCAAGGGTTCGATCCCTGAGTCGAGCAAAGTGTTAAAATTGGCTTTATCCTTCAGGAATATCTAAGTAGCAATCTAGATTTGTACCCAGTTGATAGCAATAGGCTCGCCCCTATTACATGGGACTTAAACATAACTGGCGAAATGTAGACAACAGGCGTTTCACACACACAGAAAAAATAAAAACTCATCTTCAACCGTACACGATAATGCTCACTTATAAAAAAGACCAATAGTAGGAGCTTGAGACAGTTTAGTGCGACACAGTGGATTGTGTTACTTCGACAAGAAAAAAGTAGTCGACTGAGAAACATGGGTCTCGTCTGCTACAAAACAAAACGATTGATGTACAACTTTCTCATAGAAGAAAAAAAAATCTTCATGTATACAATTTCGCTAGATCGCTTTGTAGGTGCGGTGTTTGTAGCATGGAGCACAGGACTGTTCCTTTCGCTTTTTTATTCTATGCCAAAGTTACAACACTATAGGGTTTCTTCGACACCACTGACCGATATTGAACTAATCTTTGTTGTGTTCTAGTTACGCTTTTAAAGCGTTTTGTGTTTCTACAACAACTTGCATAGGATTGACATGTGGTTTTGGTTGCTCAAGTCAATCTCATACATCATCGTTCTCTTCCCCTTACCCTAATTCATTCTTCTTCAATACTTCACTATTACTCGCCATCTCAGTAATCTCTTTTTTTACCATATCATCCTTCACAGTCCATTCATCGTTTCTTTGGTCTTCCTCTATTCTTCTTCTTCCACATTCATACTCTAAAATTCTCTCACGACATTTTCCTCATACCACGTCAACCGATTACCATCAACCACGACCACGGCTGGTGCAATCCGGTCGAAACGTCGGGCTTAAATTAAAGGTAAATTCGCGATAAATCCCCGTTTTCATATGTTTTATAATGTACCATCAATACCTTCATCAATATCTCTACTCGAGGGTCACTTTATCGAAGCCTTTAGGCCCTTAGTCTGTTGTATTCAGATAGTTATCAATTATTATGAATCGCAATTGGTAACCCTAGTGTCGGTATTGTGTTGTCTTTTAACGCTTATTCTCGTAAATCGTTAACGTGCTTCATAGAAGCTCTTTCATTGCTCTACAGTACCGCTTACATCTTAAATTGATCACTTGATCTTTAATTGACATTCCCATACATATAATTGACATTTCTTATCTTAACCAATCCAATATTGTCATGCCTAAGGCGCCTGATTAGCTCGCAAACGGAGACATTGAAGTAAGAGTATACGTAGGTCGGTAATCTATTAAGGAACTTTGCAATATTGCTTAGTGATAAGTTAATAAACCATCGCCCACTATCAACCTATTTTACTCAGTTGAGTCATAAATGAATAGTTTCACTTTATGATAAAATAATAGGCCTAGAACAATCATTCAAGCCAACAGTGAACAATCAAGAAGCCGTGAAGTACGTGACAAAAATGCGTCAAATTATGACAAATGACGCATCTCAGATGTAAAGTGGCTTAGGGACAATCGCGCTGCCTTTTCTTGCCTGTGGTCACGCATTGAGGCAATACTAAGTATTGATTTAAGCAAAAACGATTGGAAGTAGACCACAGAGTGTCAATATGATGATCTAGTGACGATATGTTCCGTGATGTGTATTGCGTACGTGACTCCTATCAGATGTTTGTCATAAGAGATGATGGAATCGTTTGGTGGACAAAAGAGTACCTTCCGAATCTATTCAAGGCTTGATTGTTGTAGATTGAACCTTTATTGTGGCTTAATAAGATTGAGATGTCGACATACAAACGTTCTTCTTAGACACATTTAGATGATTGCTACGATTATGGACGTACGTCTAGTCCCTTGTGTTTCTTCAGTCTTGTTTGAAGATATCCTGTATCCATCAATACTTTTTATTGTTTGCTGCTGCTACTAGCTATCCAAGTTTGAACAAAAGATAGGTTTGGATCTTTTGTTGTTTTACTGTTACTGAAATAGAACTGCATTGTATGTATGTCAAAGATGTCTGGTGCAGACATGCAAATCTAAAACTAAGCGTCATACATAAAGATTTTCGATAAAAACGCAAAAATCGAAAATAACCTCATTACTATTGCCCACAAATCACCAAGAAACAATAGAACAATGCCAAAAATTAGCATTTTCTTCACTTTTTGTTTTAATAGGAAATCCTGCACAAGTTGCTTCAATCGGCGATGAATCATGAAACGGAGCCGGTGGCACATAAGTCATAGCAGAAAATAGACAAGTACAGAAGGCTAGGTCTATACAATGAGCAAAACCAGGAGCATAGGGGCATACTTGCGGTGGTCTCACAAGAATGCCAGTCGCAAGTGCGCTTCCATTTGCTATAAATAAAGATACAGAGAACTTGGAGTTGCCGAGCAAGCAACAGTTAGACAAGGTAAATTGATGAAGCTCCTGGCTACAGCTTCCATCTCAGACCCCAATCAAAGCCATACGTCATTAATGTCGTTTTACGAGAAAACGGTGACACGCTCGTTTTGGGTGGAACTTGTGTACAGTGCAGCGTCCACAGAACCATCTCCGTAATCTGTGTGCCCTGTGAAGCTTCTACGACTACCTAAAAAAGTGGCTGGGACAGGACACTGAGAGAACCCTGTGGTACAGCTTCGGAGAGGCCTATGTCCAGCAGTGATTGCAAAAGGCTGAGTTAGATGAAAACTGAAGGTATTGTACTTTTGTACCTATCTATTTGGTGTTCATAGTGTCATAGTATTGTTATAGTTAGTCAATCAATTTGTACGCCGATCAACTTTATATCTGGGTTAGGTCACCGCAGAAGCATTTGGACTGAATAATTTATTAGAATGACAAATAATATTGTTTGAAGACTTTTCCTGTTCACACTTTGTACCTAACTGATTTGAAGTATGTATGAGTAAAAGTTATCAGGAAAGCTATTGATAAATGCATCAGGGTTATTCTTGGATGGGAAAATTATGGTTATTTGTAGGTGGCTTTTTCTGAGAAAGGAGCATTTACAATGTGTGTACAGTTTTGTACTACATCATAAAAGCAATGACTTTTTCCTTAAAGAAAGTATGAACTGAAATGCGAGAAATACTGATGTCCAAGAAGCTATACAAGGATTTCTAGCGCAAAGTAAAATCAGAACGAATACCGCCAATACACTTTGAAAAATAAATTCCATTAATTTTCAACAACAGCGGTTACCGTCTCATTCGAGCTTCAAAAGATGATTTTATCACTAGTGTTTACCGTCATATCTGCGATATTTTGTACAACCCTTAATATTCCGCAAAAAAACAACCAAAATCTGGTAATATGGATGTATTATGACAACGGTGTCTAAACAGGCAATAAACTTAACCGCTTTTTCGAAAAATACATTGAGAAAACGATCTCACTGGCGGCCGGTCACTAAGTACCAATAAGATGAAATAAACGTTGTATTTAAGCCACGCCTGTCAGTTCTGTCACATTACGAGGTGCGTATATGAGTGGATTTTGAAGAGCGGCGACGATGCAAGGGATTCGCTTAAACCACAAGGTTCTTATTACCCGGCTATAGTGTTGGGACTGGATTTGTCGACCTCTGAGGTTGTATTTTTGGTTTTGAAACGATGTTTTTTAACCAAAAACGTAAAGTCCATACTGACCGTCTAGACTGACTGGTTGGTCTAGTGATCGCAAGTTCAACTGCTGAGCATGAGGTCTGGGTTGAATTCCCAGGTCGGGGATTAGGTTTTCCATCAGGAATTTCTCAGTAGGAGCCAAGGAGTGCGGATTTGCGTCCTGTTAATGGCAATTGTCTCACCGGAGTATTACATGAGACTTAAAATAACTGACAACATGTGGGTGTACCATTAGGTATATTATATTAAGTCCAGATTTAGGAAAGCCCCGGTTTTTGAATCTGCAGAAACTGATCGGCAGAGCTAAGATAATACTGCTTTGATATTGTCCTGCACCTGAGATTTCTCAGCGAGGTTTCATAAGCATGTATATACGATATTTTTGATTAAGAATTCCGAATTCTTTTCAAACTTAGCGACCTTTCTAAAGAACAAGTACTTAGCATATTATAAAGCTTATAAAAAATCTCTGTAGTGTACTTGAAGACAGCCAAATTAATAAATTGATACAAGTATTGACGCGGATAGTTGAGAATGGCTTCAAACCGTGTCGAGTGGCCTATTGTGTGGTCTCCAGCAGACAACAAAAGCATTAATCTTTAAAAGATTTATTAAAAAAACCCTCAAATTGACACACTTTCTCTTAATCGACATGATAAAGCGTTTATCGATGTTAATTATACTTCACATCGCAGCAATATCGGCGTTTTGCGCAGGGATAATGATAGGATTTGCGGATACAGTTGGCGCCAGTACTTGCATATTACTCACTTGTGAGTACGTTAATATTATACATAGGTATATTAGCATTTTACTTACTGACATATCCTGAATCTTCGCACTTGCTTCCGAGAAAAGGTCATTATTTCCCTTTTTTGCGATTTCGATCTTTTTATTTCCAGTTTTTCCGAGTTCCAATTCATGTTAATTATCATTCACTTGGCATTATTTTTATTTTACAGACAAGACGAAGAACAAGCTGCCGGATGGATCAGGGGGTCTACTCTCTAAACACGAAACCCGTAATTTCGGCTGAAGTTACGGGTGTTTCCTACTCCATATCACTTACGGACATAAGATTCGTTAGGGGCCCGAACTGAAAATTAATAACAACTCAATTGGTCATCTGTCTTAACTCACCCCACGCACCAGATCACCAATTTTAACTGCTAGCAAACAGCGTCAGCAGTATTGGGGACCTAGTTGGACAAAGTTGTATAGCAAATATTCAATTGACTAGGTAAAGGTATCCAAGGAAGAAGTAAGTTATCTTCAGACACTAAGTTTTAATTCAGTTCAGTTTTAGACGCAGATGGTTGGTTCAGTATTGACTTATTATGTTGGATATCCTCTCCTTAAGGTGAAAACGTCAGGGTGGCCCGCGAAATTCAAATTTTCTTACGTTTTTTGCAATTTGCAGGTCAGTGCTAAGTTGTATGTTGATGAAAATATCGGTTGCAGCTATAAGACGTATGTAGTTACAGAATTATAATCATCAGAATCATCAATACAACCCTCCAAGTTCATAAGAGTCGAGGAACGACATTGACCGTGAAAAATTCGTTCCTCTACTCTTATTTCACAATTGTCTGTCTAGGCACGATCTCTCAAGTTTCCATCCATGATCATCTTTCTTCTTTCCTCTACTCTGCTATTCTTAAACGGTCCTAAGACATCACAGCACAACTACCTACAAAAGCATATTTACAATTAATGGTCCAATTACGAACGCTATACTGGAGTCCAGAAATGTAAAAAGTCATCCCAATCCAGTCGATCATTGCGATATAGATCGTCTCTTGCGCATGAGTGGAGCAGCGAAGCGCGACCGATTGATCCGATTAATATGGCCTTTATTTAAACTGTGTCATTCATTGTTAAATGGGGTATCGAGTGTTGGTGCAGAATTAAAATTGATTTTTTTATGGGTTTCGTTATTAAAAGTAGATTGGAGATCAATAACTACTAAAGAATGGGTGTTTTTTCAGGTCGAGTCAAATGTTCAAATTCATAAATAGCTCGTCAATCTATATGTGTATATTATAAAGCTGAAGAGTTTGTTTGTTTGTTTGTTTGAACGCGCTAATCTTAGAAACTACTGGTTCGCCGACCCCAAATATATTAGGATTATATTAGGAAGGCCAACGTCGACTAAATTTGTAATTACTTTTAATTGTGTTGACTCAATACCGTCATTTTACACCTAGTAGGGACTATTCTATAGACCTCAATATCTGTTAAAAATTTCAACTTGCTAGGTCCACTCGTTTCTGATAAAATCTTATTAATAGGGTTCCTTTTTTACCTTTTGAGGTACAGTATGTCCACTAAAACTTGTACAGTGGATGGTTTAATAGGCTTTCAGAAAGCAGGGGTTAGCCTAAATAGCAAACACCTAGCTATTTTCCAAGTTTATAGTGTATTTAATATCAGTGGGAACAAGGTAAGGAGGCTACATTCACCCAGGTCCTAGGTTCGAAATGTTCGCATACATCACACGCTCACTAATCGGCTTAGCAACGTTGTAACGAGTACATTAAGGTATTATCTTCCCTAGTGTTTATAAAGTGCGGTGTTGGTAGATTGGGGATATTATTCCTTTTTTTTGGGAAAAAAATGGAAGTTTTGGGGAACTAATAAAAATATTTAACAAAATTTTATAACATAATTTAATAATAAAACAACAAACTTAAGTGGCAGTGGGCAGGGCACATTGCTCGCAGAACGGATGGCCGATGGGGCTGAAAAGTTCCGCGAACCGGAAGACGATGCGTTGGAAGACCTAGGTGGACCCATGACCTGGTGAAGGTTGCTGGAATCCGTTGGATGCGTCTTTCGGCTGAAGTGATGATGATGATCGTGTCGAGAACGAGAACAGACAATACATACACAGACACAAAATTTGATACCTAGCGGTACATTTTGTCGAGCACGAAGGAAACTCGGTATGCAATGAGTGGTCACCCATACGCGAGCCAACCTAGATAAGCACGGCTTAACCTCAAAATTGATACGAGTGGCTGTCATTATTTCGCCACAATCTCCTCCTTTTTTGTTGAAAATGGGGGAATTAAAAAACTTGATCTAGCAACCCTGACAAATTGTTTGCCTGCTCATATGTAGGCTAAGTGGACCTAGGGCGGGCAGTTACAAAGCCTGAATTATCGCTATCTATGTTCGCTACATTATATTTGTAAAAGCTTAGGTCTTTTATTTAGGTTATCATTACATGGTAAGCGTTTTACATAGTTAATTGTCACTTGGAGTGCCATTAGGTCGTTGTAGGTAGTATTTTTTATGAAGTGAGAGGGCAAATACACCTTTGTTTGTATAGCTTTTTAGTTAGGGCTGATCTATGATTGGTTAAATTTGGATCAGCTTAGGTCCTGCATGTTCACCGAGAAGATAACAGTCTGATTATCTAAAAACAGCTGTCAATGTGACATGTTCCCATGCAAAAATGTGTTTTAAACAGCTGTTTTTAGATAATCGTCCGTCATGTTTTTGGTGAACATGGACCTTAGAAGTTCAGCACCTGATCCACATCATCTACGTAGCTTTGCAGCCAAATACATTGGTCGAAAAGCTGACTTTTACAACCCAGTTATTGAAAAATCCGTTGGTAAGGCTGGTTGTCAAACTGTCCAGCTTCTGAATACCAGTCATCATGTTCCTACCCTTTTCCCATTCTATTTGCGGTCGTCGCAACACGTTTCCTTCTTCCATTGTTCCTGTCAGACGTTACGGCATCATTTACTCCTTTCTCTTTGAAATTATTTCTCACACAATCCATCCATCTTTTCTTCGGCCTTCTTCTCCCTATCTGTTAAGGCGCAGACACATGACTTTTAGTGATTTTAAATTGATCATCACGTCTTAACTTCTAGTCTAATTTCTTTGAAAAAAATATATATGATATACTAGACCATTTCTTTCATAATTTGATATGTGAAAATGTGCAAAAATATTTTTAAAACTTAGTGTAATTAATTTGTAAAGTAATGTTTAACGTGGCTAAAAAACGATCATCACGCAAAAACTCTCGGGCGTATTTGCATGAAACTTGGATCATCTCAAAGGCAATTTAATGCCCTTTATATTAGTATACGGCTTTTATCCGTATTGTGTTTGGTAAATCAAGGTGGGTTATTTTTTCGAATAATCTTGGTGCGCATTGAAGCGGGGCTCCTCGGGGCGACGGGCGGCAGTGTATTTCTGACCACTCTCACGCACGGGTATACGCTATTGCTAAACTTCTCCCACTCGCTCAAGGTCGTTGGCGTGAGGTGGCCCCTTAAGGCGCTTAGACGAGCTAAATTAGCAACTCTATTTGTGGTGGGTCAAACTTCGTTTGAAATGCTGTTAGAATAAAGTTCTAATCAGCTTGCACAATAAAGTGGTTGTTACGTCAGCCACTGCGGGCCAAATACCGCGAAATGAGTGGTTTCGATCGATTTACAAAAAAACTATTGATTGGATTAAAAAACTAAAACAGTAGCATGCTAATATATTGCTTGTAGAATTATTTGCCAAAAAATCAGAATGATTGCATGCATATTAGTATGTTTTTATTTTTTGAAAGATATTTTTAGAGGTAAGTTCGTGATTTCTTTTTATAGAGCCAAATTAATTGTATTATGTTTTCAAAACAGTATCATGCTAGCATATATCCTGAAGAATATCATATATTTTTCTGGTCTTGTTTATAGCAGTGAATCGCCTTAATGTTCATGTCTATCACTCTATAAGTCACATGCACTTTATCCCTCCTCATTACAAGTCGATACCAAGACAAACTTCTTATTACTAGTAAAAAATTATAATATTCTGCAAATGGAAGTCAGGATCAACGGCTAAACATGTTTTCAGTAACTGATGTGGTTCAAATAATTATTATTTATACGCTAAGTATTCAATATGATTAGTTAGAAACTATATAATGCCTCAGATCTTTATTTAGCAGAAGAACGTACGAGCTTTTCTGCAACAAATCTATCTAATTTATAACTGTGAGTATGGACACCCCATGTTGATGTCTGGTGACAATGTAGTCGGATTACAACATGTCATGTGACAAGAAGTTTCAAACACATAAAACTACCCACCTCAATCTTAAAACACAAACCTCCTTTCTTGTACAAACATAAAATAATCATAAACACACCCCAACAGAAATGCCTAATACTATAAATTATGAGATTTAGATTAAAACAGAACAAGGGGGCCTGCCATCATCTCGTATAGCAGTGTGATCATTTCTGTCCCACACTGAAGTGACATTAAAATTCATAACAGTCATAAACTCGCTTGGTAATCCCCTAAGGTTTGGACGAAGGTGTACCTTACAGTACCTACTCTTACATTTGAGGAGTAACAGATCAAAGTGTATTAACTCCACCCACCGTAATAAAAATAGTAAAAACGGATTTTTTATCTATTTCAAACCTTGCAACTAATGTCAAATTATGACGCATCAAACTGTATTACTTTTTTATTATAAAAAAGAACCAAAAGTGCACATCGTTTCAAACAATGTTAAATCCAGTTTGTGTACGTGTGCTCTCTTTAAAGTACTATGGATTATTGCGTTTATCTCAAAAGTTACATTGACGGAGTTAATACACTTTGATCTGTTACTCCTCATTTCGCCTATTATGTTGTCCCCGTCCGCCTTGTCATATCATTTTTAACACAGTCCATCAATAGTCTCTTTGGTGTTCCTCTTCTCATCTACCCATCTACATTCATACTAAAAACTTTCCTCACGACCAATTCATTCTAAGGGGATGAAAAAGGGGTTGAAAGTTTGTATGGAAATACAAACTTTCAACCCCTCTTTCATCCCCTGTCCCCGTCCCAGTCATCGGGCGAAGGTGGTGCTGGTCGGTTAGTACTCCTAAAAGATGTGCTGGTACAGTCCCTGGTAGTCTCATATTCGCCACATAAACTGTTCACAAGAAATTTGTAAAGGAAGTAGTACCCTGTCATAAGCCTGTTGTCCCATCAAACGTATCTCTAGAGCCCTAAGGGGCCGTAAGATATCAATTTATCAGAATTTACTCGTGTGGATCAGGGTAAGTAAATGTCCTTACGTAAATGTATTGCGATTTGCCGTTATCCTCAATAAGGATGTTAGTTCGTCGGGGCATTTGGCATTCAGAAAGTCTGCTTATTAGGAAAATGAAGCACTTGAATATCAAGTTGTTCGAGTGAGGTACCTACTAAAGTAAGTGTTCTTTGGGTTTTTTATTGCGAAATGTTTTCGTTACGTAGTCTTGCAACAAGGTAACTAAATGCAACGCACAACGGGCCACCATGGTGTCTTTAAGGCTAGTTTTCTATAACTTACCTATAACTGTCAGTTAACATGCTACGTCTCGTAGCTATCGTTGTTTCTATAAACAAAGTTAGTCCTATCCGCGTCGCCTACCTGTCACTTTATTCATAGACAAATCAAAGATTTTTTTCTGTGACGTTTTGTTTCTGACCATCGGTCAGGAAAATGTCATTCAGAGATAGTAACCTACCGAAACCGAACAGTAAGTTATTGAAAATGGCCGTAAGTCTTCTTCTTTATTCTGTGTTTATTGCCGAACCTGGTGTCAGATTTTTTATGCCGCTCGTGGGCCTCTGACTTAGCTTTACATACCGTCGAGAAATATCTCTCGAAATTGCTCTCAGGTATGCTGGTTCCTTCACCGAACCAAGTGATAATTATAGAATACTAGCTTCTGCCCGCGACTTCGTTCGCGTGAAGTTTTGATATCGCAACGCATCGCCTGCTCAACGGTAGCTTTTTTCCCGCTTGCAACATTTCTTATTGCTGCTCCGCTCCTATTGGTCATACCGTGATGTTATATAGCCTATAGCCTTCCTCGATAAATAGACTATCCAACGCAAAAATATTTTTTCATTTCGAGCCGGTAGTTCCTGAGATTAGCGCGTTCAACCAACCAAACAAACAAACAAACTCTTCTGCTTTATAATATTGTATGTATATGTATGTGTCACCGTAAAATTGTCAAACACGTTATATTACAATATAACGTGTTACTCTCTAGCGATATTGTAAACTCTCGAAATATTGTCAACTGAAAATACGGAAGTATCTCTGCCCCCATTATCGGGACTTGGGCCACCCCCCCGTTAGGTTAGTTAGGTTCCCTTTATACCCTGCACTCGGCAATAGTTCGTCGACTACGCTTTTTAGGGGAATATAAAGTGTTTTAAGGCTAGGTTATATTAATCGGTATTTCTCAGGAATGGTACATATTCTTTTCATGAGAGTGGTACCATTGGGCAAGGGGGACCCCTCCCTCCCTCCACACCGCGTGAGTTGACTACCATCGCATGCACTTCGCGAAAAATAATGCGTTTTATTGTAAGCAGTGTGTTCATTTGACAATATATCGAGAGTTTACAATATCGCTAGAGATATTACGTGTTTGACAATTTTACGGTGACATATGTATATGAATCCGAATAATCAGAAGTGCGTGTGTCGAGTGCGAATTCAAGACCTATGACTAGTAGGAAAAGGCCGTAAATTTGGAGGCGCTTTACTTAAAACGCACCGCTCTGCACGTCGTATGAAACGCTTCTTCAAATTGTTGACCTAAATATGCCAAGATAATAGTATAAAGAGCCGCCTTAATGACAGCCTTAGCCCAACCCCCCATATGAGAGTGTTAGTCGTTTTTTTGTTGGTGTGTCTAAACACCAACAAAAAAACGACTAACACTCTAAAAACCCTTAAACGATGACGGCAATTACTCTCCTGTCTTATTAACAGTTTAACACCAACTACCCCAGGAACTCATTAACTCTTATAACACGTGTTTAAAGTAAAAAAAGAAACTTCGAACTCGCCTACCGAGTTCTCATGCCGAAGCTTGATATTAATCGATTCCATTAGTATCGAAACTCAGGAATTTTCGAATTATTTATCAAAGATCATTACTTGGGTTCCAAGGGTGTGAACTATGCGACAAAATGTGGCACTTGCAAGCTGTTAAATAGTTTAACGAAGTCAAGCTGCTTCAATCTGTCGGAGTCAGAAATTGTTATGTGATTCTGATATATTGGCAGCTCATTTACTTTTATAAGTATCGGGAAGATAGATTGGCGTTCTTCATCATTATTCAGAGCCTGAATTAATCGACTGCTGGTTATAGGCCTATTTTTTTGTGCTGATCCCCTCGTTCCTGGTCCAGCCCTTTCCAAGGGTTTTTCCCTCAGTGGCAACAATATCGCCTGCCCCTGGAACATGTTGCCGCCGGACGACCTTTCTTTAATCAGTTTTTGGATACACTCGCTCGTTTGGCGTTAGTTAGTAACTAATAAATCGCAAAGCGACCACCAACCACTTGCCTGCCAACAGTCAAAATTTTGGTGATGGTTAGCAGTGGGCAACAGCATCATGAGTATAATCTGATTTTAAACGACAATTACACATCATCGTGGAGATCGCGAAATCCGCGGGCTTCCCGGATTCAGCAGCGTAAGATCAGTCGTTGCTTGTAGTGGCAGAGGTCGGGAAAAACGGCGAGAAACCTATTGAATTACTGCAACGGACGTTTTTTGACAGAGATGGTGGCCATTCGCCAACCTGATTTGCCTCTAATTTAGGACCAAACTGTCTACACAAAACCAAATGAGTCATGACG
This sequence comes from Xestia ashworthii, assembly GCA_950022955.1. NCBI lineage: Eukaryota > Metazoa > Arthropoda > Insecta > Lepidoptera > Noctuidae > Xestia > Xestia ashworthii. Next base: position 15,892,159 of record OX465569.1, read on the forward strand.
GCTATACAACGAATGCAGGAGCGGCTTCTAAGTACGCCTTTTTTTTTTTTTTTCTTTTTTATTTTTTTTTAGGATGGGAAATCATCAGATGACTTCTCCCACTCTGGGCGGAGCGGGAGGGAGTGTCAGACTTTTACTGACTAAAACCCATCCATGTTCCTTCCTCGCCCTTTACGTTCCGGGGCCGCGGTATCTCTTTCGAACAGTCCCGCAACCCCGGCAGGCTTCGGCCCTTGCGGGCCCCTCTCTTATGCTGACATCTCTTTGAGGCGCGCGTGGAACACGAACGCGCCGTCGACTCGGCCTGTCGTCGTTAGACGGACGGACGGCTAGCTAGCCCATAGCCAACCGTCCACAGGCCCGCGTCTACGGTGGCCGGTAGCCACCACGTGGCCCCCGACGCCCGGTGCGTCTCCCGCGGCGGCCGGGAAGAGAGGATCTCTCCCTCTCTCGTTCCGCCACCTCCTTCGCTAGCATGACTGCTTCGCAGAAGGAGGTGACGGCTTCCCATTCCGTCTCGCTCCGGACCATGGATTGGACCAGGGCCGGACGCGAGAGGTCGCCGCCGCTGATCGCCGCTACGAGGACACGGCGGTGCTCCGCCCACGCAGGGCAGACTTCCACCGTGTGCTCCACCGTGTCCTCCGGTCGATCTTCGCAGTGGAGACACCCGGGCGTTTCCTCCCGCCCGATTCGGTGCAGGTACCTCCCGAAACATCCGTGTCCGGTGAGGACTTGCGTCAGGCGGAAGGTGAGGACGCCGTGGCGCCTCTCCAGCCACTCCTCAAAGAGGGGACTTACCGCCACTATCGTGGCGTGCCCTGCACGGGGTTGCGACAGTCGCTCTCTCCATGTCGCTATGAGATCGCGCCGGAGGTCTGTCCGCTGAGCGGCAATTTGCCGCGGCAGCGGAGTTTCCCCCCGGCGCAGTGCCTCCGCGCGCCAGTCGTGCAGGCGCGCGAGGACTATCGCCTCCAGATCCCATGGCGGCAATCCGGCAAGCAGGCCCGCTGCCTCGCGGGAGATCGTGCGGTACCCACGGACCATCTTTACGGCCACCACTTTTTGGGGCGCGTTCAGATAATGGGCGGCTCGCCGCCTCAAGGAACGCGCCCACACTGGGGCCCCGTAGAGGGCCATGGACCGCACGACCCCCGCGTAGAGCCTGCGGCAGGAGGCGTTTGGCCCCCCAAGGTTGGGCAGGAGCCGCCTGAAGGCAGCCCCGGTCCGTTCCAGCCTGGGGGCCAGACGTCGGAAGTGCTCCACGAAGTTCCACCGGCTGTCGAGGACGAGTCCTAGGTACTTCAACGTCGACTCGACGCCGATGGAAACCCCTCCTACCGTCAGTGTGGATCCCGACGGTGGCGCATTCCGAGGCCCATGAAAACACATGGCCTCGGACTTGTGCAATGCCACCTCGAGACCCAATTGCCGGATCCTCTCAACGACTATCGCAACCCCGCGTGTCATGTTTTCGGCCGCCGCCTCGTGCGACCTCCCCTGTGCCAGCACCAGGGTGTCGTCTGCGTAGCAAACGACGCTGACACCACTAGGGAGGTCCGCGCGCTGCACCCAGTCGTAACCGATGTTCCACAGGGGCGGTCCCAGAACCGATCCCTGTGGGACACCGCATCTCTCGCCGGTTCCATTCTCCGCAGCGACTGGGGTAGATGACGGCCCTGTCCGTCAGGTAGTCCCCGACCACACGACGGAGGTAGGTCGGCACCCGGTGATACCGGAGTGCCTCCCTGATGCAGCTCCAGGGCAGGGAGTTGTAGGCGTTGGCGATGTCGAGAGACACCGCCAAGACGACTCCGCCCCGGGATATCGCATCCCCCGTCGTGAGGGCTCTCACGCGCATGATGGCGTCCACTGTGGAGCGCCCCTTGCGGAAACCAAACTGATTCTCCGCAAGATTCGGCCCCATCCCATCAAGGTGCTCGGCGAGGCGGTTTGCAATTACTCTCTCAAAGAGCTTGCCCACCTCGTCGAGCAGCACGATGGGCCGAAATGCGGACGGAGAGTCCGCAGGGCGCCCCGGCTTTTGGATGAGGACCAGTTTCCCCGTCTTCCAACGAAGCGGGAACTGGCCTCTCTCCAAGCATGCGCTTAAGAGCCCTTTCAGTCGGGGCCCGAGAGCCTCCGCATCCGAGGCCAGGACCCAGGCTTTGCCAGGCAAGCCATCGGGTCCCGGGGCGGTATTTTTTGCCTTGAGCCTCCCTACCGCCACTCTCAGGTCTACCCCAGTCACTTCCGGAGTGTCGTCGTCGTCGCTTGGGTCCTCTTCCGGCACCGCAGGTGGCGGAGCCATAGGCGGGGGCGGATGTTCCCCCCGCGAGGGGAACAGAGCGCTCACCACGTCCTCCACGAGGTCAGGCCGGAGACTCTGAGTCAGCGGGGGGGCCCAGGTGCGGAGTTTATTCCGCACCATCTTGTAAGGGCGCCCCCACGGATCTCTGTCGAGAGTCTCCAGCATCTCCAAGCGGGCCAGTTCCCTGGCCCGCAGGACCGCCTCCCGGAGGGCGGTCTTCGCCGCTCTGTATCCCTCGTCCAGCTCCGCCTCAATGGCTGCCGCATCCGGCGGGCGAATGCGGAGCCTGCGATGCCTGGCGTACGGGCGCCGCGCAGCAACACACGCCTCACGGAGAGACGTTATTTCGCGCGACCACCAGTACCTGACGTCGGGCGCTTCCTGGCCGGACTCGGGGCATTGCCACGTCACAAATGTCGGACATGGCCTCCCGGAACCACTCTGCCTCACTATTAACGTCGGCAGGCCTGTCCGGTGATGTCACCCAGGCCTGCACGATCGAGGCTTCCAGGAGGAGCTCCCGGTCTAGCTGCTTCAACGCCCAACGCGGACCACTCGGGGCCTGTTGGACCGGCGCGCTTGAGGACTGGGTGGAGACGTCAAACCGGATGTACCGGTGGTCGGAATAGGTCTCCACCCCCTCCATGACACGCCAGTCAGCGATACGCGGTGGCAGAGCGGGGCTAGCGAACGAGATGTCCACCACCGACTCGCCCCGCATCCGCACACACGTGGGAACGCAACCCCGATTAAGGACGACCAGGCCCTTCTCCAGGGCCCAGTCCTCCACCATCCTTCCCCGCACATCTGTGCAACGAGAACCCCAAGCCAAGTTCTTGGCATTGAAGTCCCCGAGGACAAGCACGGGGAGGGTTCTAAGTACGCCTTTAGTTGTAAAATACGATAAGATCAAGATGCAGAGCTAAGCAGAGGTGTATTTAATAGTAGGTACACACCAGCATTTCGTCAGTTATGTTCAAGTTGAAGATAGAAGATGTAGGTAATTGGGGCGATCCTATACCTAACCATCAACGGGGCATAAATCCAGAATCCGCGGCCGCAACTGAGAAATGCCTGATGGAAAAATCTAATAACCCAGCCGAGAAATTGAACCCAGGATCTCATGATCAGCAGCGATCACTAGCGATATCATCGCTAGTCATACAGCGATATTAAGAAAGGTTAAAACGCTAGCAGTGATGATGTATCAGTAGGTAAATATTTATGTGTCCCTACGTTATAGGTACTGTGGTTGGAGCGGGTTACCTATAGTTACGTTATAGTTGTACTGTTGTTGCAGTATTTGACTGTTTTCCTGCAGCCCATGTCAACCAACACCAACACTGTTCAGTATACCTATCTTGAACTCGTTTGGTTCACCGGAAACTTTTATAAATAAAATCACGATGACAATGCCATAACTTCGTTGGTTTTATTTACAATAATAAAATTATTCAAAATGAAAGATCGATGAAAATATTAGCAATAAAACGCGTTTGATAAAACCTGTTTACATCATTACGTATTTCGGAACGTGCTCCGAAACGTCAAATTTCGGTAGTGCTATTTATAAACAACCTCTCGGTTTTACGCGAATCTAATAAAATATGACATAAACTAACCTTTTTATAGACATAACCCATCAGATATCAAGGAAAAGGTATGCTTAGACGTTAAAGTGGATCGATAAGTGCAGAAATCTATGAATAATAGATCAAAATACGACTAACCTTCGCCTTGAGAGCGTAGACTGTGTTCTTCCTCCCATATTTATTTACGGCATAAAACGCCACACCACCGCCCGCGACGCACACACAGGTCGTCAAGACCTTTTTCAAAGAATTATCACTTTTCACATTACTAAAATTACGCGTAATAACAGGTGAAAACTGTATTTTTCTTAATAATTTTGTCGAAGTACGGCTTAGCGTGGCCATGTTGGCAGAACGGTGGATTGACGTGTGCGAGCAAGACAGAGATATAATGAGAGGGAAATAGCACGAAAAGTCAAGTTACGCATGCGCGTGTGTTATCCAAGTTTGATACGTATAGCAGAATCTAAAATAAACCTTAATCCATACGAAACAAGGGTTACACATAGATTGTACTGGCAAAAATAACCGCATTCTTTGATAAAATGATAGATTTATAACATTGCTGGGTCTTGTAGTCTTTACTTTGTTTCTAATATTTTACGTGATTTCCAAAACTGCGAAAAATTAAAAGCTACCTACGGTTACGGACTCAGGCCATTCATTCTATCATTAATTAGTACTGCCTTGGGAATCGAATCCAAAACTACACACTGGTAGGTAGGTACCTACCTATTCGTGCTTACTTACAAAGTTGTAACTTTTCGTAAAATAATTATCATTGTAGGTAATTTGTAATCAATAAAATACCTATGAATTACATGTCTTATCAATGTGTAGTTCAAAACTAGGTACCTAATTAAGTAATTTGTGCCCGGTGTGGTGTGATGGTAATAGGTTCGCCCCTTAAAACACTTACTTGCGACTCAACCATAAAAACTGGCGAAATGTAGGTGTGCTATTCGATTTAGGAACCTGGACCTGGACCTCTGCCTGACTTTTCAGAGATAAGAGGCGTGAAAATGCTTCCGGCAGCTTAGCAGTTTGTACTACCGCGAAAAATAACAGCTTTTTATCAAACCTACCCACATTATAAACGTGACCTCAGCCCGGATCATACAAACGTCCACAATTAGTATTGTTTAACAGCTGTGAAAACATTCCCATCTAAATTACCTTATACCAGTTTACCGCGTCCATTCCATCTATTTAGTTGCACAGTTGCACAATTAAGTTGCATCCTGGTTTGAGTTGAACACCCGACCCAAATTCTTCACACCATCTATTTGTCTCTGGTCACGTCATGCGCACTCTGCTCTATGACTTTATGCAATTCACAGACAGCCTAGCATGGAATTATTTAGTACTAGCTTTTGTTCGTGGCTTCACTCGCGCCATCATCATCTCCGACTATGTTAGAGTCGGCTTCAAGTCTACGCAGATGCAGCTAAGTACCAGTATTTTACATGGAATGACTGCTTATCTGACCTCAACAGCCTGGCCTTGGTAAGACTGGATAACAGACTTTCGGGGTACTGACTATGTGTAACGACTGCGGCCAAAGGCGTAACGTGCTTTCCGAGGCTCACGCTCATGTCGAGGGCAAAAATATCCTACAGAACGTCCTGCAGGGATAAAAAGTATCCCATGTTAAGGCGTGACAAACAAACAAATGCAGACTTATAATATTATTAGTTTGGACCATCGGCCTAGTCATTAAGACCATTAACTATGATGAACAATTTATGAGATCCTTGTAGTTATAATTAGAGGGACGAACCGCATTTGACCTGCGATTTTACTTGCCTCGTAAATGAGTGTTACGCGTCGTAATGTTGGGCCTATTGCTGTATCTAATTGTATCAAAGATACAATGCATCTTTGAAGAGTATTTTGTGGGTAGATGACTGAGATTTCATGGCCTGTAAATATGACTAAGAAACTGTGTAGCCACGTAATGGATACTACTCACTTATCTTTGGCTAGATGAGCTTTGCGAAGATAGTTCTTGCTTACATTGCTGAGAGGCTATTTTTGCTAAGCAACGGCAGCTTTGATTGATACCTTTTCATAATCAATTACTTTAGCATGTACGGTCGAACAAGCTATTTGGTTTACATTTTACAATGTAATTTGTGAATCAAATAGCTTGTTCGACCGTACGGCCAAAGAAGCTGGTAACTGTAACAGTAGGAATTCCACGAGACCGATCAATCAGTATGAAGTTTCATAAGATTCATAAGTACCTAATACTGAATGTTTTAATCCTAGTTAATAACGTGTCTGTACGTTTACATAATTACATACTTGCAAGGCAACACTGTCCGAGTCTCTATGCGAGACAAAATGAAAATATTTACAGGGCACTAGCTTCTGCAAGCAGCTTCGCCCGCGTATCGATCTTACTCGATCCAGGTTATAAACTATCTGTGTGCAAAATTTCATCCAAATCCGTTCAGTTGTTTTTGCGTGAAAGAGTACCTAACCATACTTACAAAACTTTCGCATTTATAATATTAGGAAGATTATTGACCAGAAATCAAAGCCTGCAAACTGATGATAACATTATAAGGGACTTCCCCGTACTCTTTCCTTAGGTTCTTCTGTTAATAATTTGGTAATACTTGAACATTTCACTACATCATCATCATCATCAACATTCCTGCACTTGTCCCATGTTACTTGGGGTCTGTCTACCGTCACGCTATAATTTACTCCATTTTTATCATTCCTCACTCACAGGTAAGGTGTCAGATGAGATAACGAGTTAGTAAGTACTAGAATTACATACTTGTCATAGGTAAGCACTAATAGTATGGAAGAAGAAGACATGCTGGGCTGACCCCAAATGAATTGGTATTAAGGGCAAGAGAATCATCATCATTTTAGCCGAAACAAGTTCAGCTCGATGACAGCTGGATAGGCCTACCACACCACATTGACCGGTCCCGTGCGATTCGCATCAAGCGGATTCCCGCAACCTTCACCAGGTAATCTGTCCATATAGTGGGAGGTCTTCCACAACGCAACGTCTTCCGGTTCGAGAGAATGAGAGAGCAATAGAATGATGATGAGCATTCCACAATCCTCACACAAACAATCCATCGTTTCTAACAACTACATTTTACTAGATTAGAATCAATATGTCTCAGTCTGCAACAAAAACATTATCAGTGCGATGACTCCGTTTGTGTGAACATAAAAATAGCCTGAAACTGTGTTTCTCTAAGAATTTTCACGTGATTTAGAAACGTGCGTAGGTTTAGGCACGTACCTATCACGTTGAGTTGATGAAACTTTTTCTTGACGTAAATATCTGGGTCTGTTCATTTCTTTTATTTATCTGTTATTAACTGATGCCCACAACTTCACCCGCATTCAAATTATATACCAAAACCTTCCTCGAGAACCACTCTATTCATTGGTGAAAACAGCATGAAAATTGGTGCAGTAGTTTTTGAGTTTATCGCGAACAGACAGACAGACTTTGTTTTATAATATGTAGTGATACTGATGATTATTAGGTAGCCGTCGATCGTTGAGGTAGACGACTACCACAACGGTCATCGTTCCTCAAGAACATGACTGTGCAGTTCTTGAGTGGAGACCGCGAATCGGCAAGCGTAAACGATCTCAGGCTAGGCGCAGCGACGATCTCCGCAAGGTGGCTGATAGCAACTGGAAGAGAGTTGCCGAGAATCGAGCTGAGTGGCTTGCAATTGGAGAAGCCTATTTCCAGCAGTGGCCTGCTGCTGGCTGATTATGAGGATTCAATTGGGTACCTACTATTAGTATATTATGTATAGTTTTACCATTTACGAGTGTAAACGTAAGAGGTGCTCAACACATCAGTTTTCCTTGAATAATGAACCCGACCCGTAATAGTTCTACAGTAAAGTTCAGGTCGGCGTTTTTCCAGGCGACGTTCTCGAAGTTGCCGTCCACGGTCCATCCTCATGTGACGAATTAGGATTTCAGTATTCTAGCAGAGAATGAGCTACTTACTCACTTTTCATGGTGATTATAGGTACCTAACTTTTATAAGGGAACTAAATATTTAGTAGGTTCGTAGCCGTCGTAGAGTCGTTCGCGTTGGTCTAATGGTAACTGACCAAGTGGAGAGCAAAGGTTTTTATAATAATATAAACCTTACTGTTAGCGAAGTAAGGTGCAAACGAGCTTGCGTGTTCGTAACTGTCTGAAGTCAACGATGTAAGTGCAAGTTTGCACTTTATCGTCTTGAAATAAAGATTGTTGTTCAATAATATCAGAAAATCCTCTGCCTAGCGTCCCCTCAAAAGAAAAGAATAAAAAAGAAGGAAAAAGGTAAGATTCACAGAAATTATAACTTTACTTTGCCAAGTGAAAGTTTCATACATATGTATTTGAACCTTATTCTTAAGAGGCCTGCGGAGCATGCGTTTTTCATACAAACGTAATACCAAAATAATTTGTAAATCAAACATATTCTTAGTTGACACAACCTTAGTTGTGTGTATTTATTTCGATTGTATTACAGAATATATAGGTTCTCAAACACATTTATTTTGAATGGATACTGATTTAAACAAGAGATAAGACAAAATTCTATAGAAATTTTAAATTCCTCATATCTCGCCTTTATATCATTGTCGTTTCAAAACATTTGCTAGGGAACATAGAATATGTTTGATTTTCATATTATTTTGGTATTACGTTTGTATGAAAAACGCATGCTCCGCCGGTCCCTTAAGATTGATATGTTCAAATTTGTATGAAACACTTAATTTGTTAAGTAAAATCAACTCAGATTCAATTTACTATTCAGGAAATAAGACTAGTAGTGAGAGGTGTAAATGCTACCTCTTTCAAGTGTTCACAGTATAGCCAAAATCTAGTGTAGTAGGTACATTGGGCACTAGAATAAAGCCAACTTACTGATCAATATTAACTATTTGCATCTAGATCAATCATTTAAATGGATTTGTTAGTGTGATAATAGTAAAGGCAAGCACAAATGAATACAATACAATGACAGCAACTAAGATTTATTAAAATATAATTATGTAAATGTAACTGCAAATATAACCTTATTAATACACTATTAATATGCCTTTAATTTAATACATCCTCATTACTTTGTATAGGATCTTCACTGTGCTCTATAATTTCTTCATCCTGAACTGTTTCAACTTGTGCTTCAAAATCGGGTACAGAAGGTTCCGGTTCTGGAGCCTGAATAGAATACATCAGAACCCTTTTCACAGCCTCAGCATTATCATACAGTCCATACTCCGCTTGCCACAGAATAGTTGTGATCAACTGCTGCAAGTTCCCCCGAGTCCGTGGAGTTTTGAACTTTCTCAGTTTTCCTGCGACATACTCTCCGAATACTGAGTACTCATCTTTTTTCTGTGTGTCTTCGTAAATGACTGTTTTTTCAGCTTTAGGTGCAACATAGAAGCCTGGTAGACCAGTTGGAGAGGCAACTTCTCGCTTAATCTTCCTGTACTTCATTTTCTTACGTTTTGGCTCATATGTCTCTATATGTGTGATTTGGTATGGGTCGTCTTCCAGCCACTCTTCATCAGTATTTCCTCCAGCGTGCATTTGCCGCACCAAGTTTATGGTAGCGTCATTCCCCTCCTGTTCTATGTCAGAATCTGTGTTTTCTAAGACATCAACCTGAAAATAAGTGATTGTGAGACAAATGGAATACCTTTTACGTATCATTTTGACCTAGCCTAGACATTTCAAACATCAATGGATATTATTTACTAATAAAAGTGCTAAGAGAAGAAGAGCTTCATATAAGCATTTGCGATAGATTGGCCTGAGAAAGCCACACTTAGAGAGGAGTGGAAGTCTATGGGGAGGCTTTTGCCCAGCAGTGGGACAATATAGGCTAATAATAAGAGTGCTTTTGTTCATCATTATTTTGCCTTGTAAACTTATCTATAACTAAGTACCTTCAGCAATAAATAATATCAATGCAAATTAATAGAAACCTGCTGAAAAATAACATGAAATTGTAGGAATTTTAACGAGCAATCAAACCATAAAACCAGCAGTAGAATTAGCGCAATACCATTTTGTTTTTGGCGGGACATAACATAACATAACATTGTCATAAATTACCTATAGATGACATGACAATGACACAAAATACCAATCATCAGTGATTTTACACATTATGAACCAATGAAAATTCGTATTTCCCGTGTCGTGTTATTTAGTAATTGGCTGAAAGTCGATAACTTTTCCAAGTCATTGGTTGCCAAGTTGCCATCAACAACATTTGTGTAAACATGAAAGTAGCGTCATAACCTTCAAAATCTTCAACGTTGAAGTCATTTTATAACCAAACTCAACCAAACTGATTTCCAACCTTACCGCGATACTTTTATAAGTAGGTACACTTCTATTGTACTAAGTTTATTTTCGAACAAACTAAAATATTTGTAAGCTCATGCGCAATCACAACGTTGAAAACAACACAACACAACATACAAAAATCGATTAGGTATCAGTTACGTCATAAACATTATCGATCGAGCTTCTCAAATCGATTACTAGATTTTTTATCAACATTAGTCTTTATCGACGACCGCTAATCGATTTGACGATAGCGGAGTCGGTTGGATAACTGATAAGGAAATTATAACCTAATTATAATAATATAGGTACCCGTTGTATTTCGATTTTTGGCATAGCACCCAATCCGGCTGTTTCTTCCTTATTAACTGATACTGAATAACGTACGTTTTTATCTTTGCGAGGCCTCGGCGCATATTTTCTTCGTTTAGGCGTAGACGTCGTTTGATTTGTATCATCTTCAATTCTGAAATTGCTTTCGTCCAATGTTCCATTCTGCGATAGCTCCCACTGAATAGGGTGTTTATTTATCAGGTGAGCCCTAAGATTCGTGGTATTTCCGAAGTATTTATATTGAGTTTCACATAATTTACACAACACTGCATAGCATCTATTGTTTTCTTCAAGGCGTTCGAAGAACCTCCACACAACCGATGAACATTTCTTCATTTTGTATCGATACTCTGTTTATAAACAATTTGCCGCCGAAAATCTGATGGAAAATGAATCGACGAAACCGATTATAGGCCTCTGAATCGAATCAAAAGTATCACGAGTTGGAACACCTATACAAAATGGCGATCGAATGAAGCATCGAGCGACAAAGCGAGCGAGCGACCTTCATTCGATATGCAGTGACGCCACCATTCGGTTGCCAATATTGTATACACCAAATTATTCAATATTGAGCCTTATTTTCAGAAAGCTAAGAGCTAAAGGACAGCAACAAGTGATTATCTAGTTCGCCCACGTGATCGTTGTTCGCTACCTTTCTCCTTCACTCCTACTGATAATGGTGTTGTACCTATCTCTTTCACGCTTATCCTCATTGGCTACCTGACGTCAGTCAGGATGAAGGGCTGCCAACTTTATGAAAATGGGATCGAGAGCGATCAATGGCTAGCGCGTTCCATTGACGGGGTGCGAACTGCGAAGTATTTCATTCATTTCGTTCCTAGGGCCTGGGTGATAATATATTCTATCGCCGTTTTTACATATTTTATTAGGCACTAGGGCTAAAAAGCACTGAAACCAATTTTAGTGTGGCTGGGTGATTTGATTAACCTGCCTTTGCGGAACTTGGTTGGAAGAACCGATGTGGTTGGAACCCAATTTAAATAATTAAGGTCCTACTCACAAATCCGTTATTTTTTTGCCTTTGATAATAACAGTAAGTATGTAAAATTGACAAACAAGTGTAATACTAAATACATTTTACCAATTTAATACTCATTTAACATTAACTTTAGGATGTCCTAAGCAGAGCGTTCCAAACATTGCAATAAATACCCATGCTATATCAGATAAAGGGTTTTTCATGAATAAAAGCTTCAGACTGGATAAGTTATTTATTTACGAAATAGAAAAAAGGCATAAAATAAAATACAAAAAGATTCTCTCCGGCGGGGAATCGAACCCCGGTCTCCCGCGTGACAGGCGGGGATACTTACCACTATACTACCGAAGACTTGGGCATCGCGGCGAAATAGATGTTGTAGTATTTAATTGCAGATCAAATCCATATCGCTTTTCCCTTTGATTTTTTTCATCCAATAATAGTTTACGAGGTTTTTGCGGTATTTATATATTCAATTTATTATAGTAGATGATCCGAACCTAAATCGATATTCATCGGGTTGATAATTGAATCAAACTTATTTTGTAATTTCGTAAGTATATTAGAAAATGTATTAAAAATGGGTAGAAAGAAAAAAACCTGGACAGAATAATTTTATTATTTAAAAAAAAAATGATTTTTTATTAAATGTTGCAACATGACGATAGTAAGAAAATTTTACACAGGACTTAAAGTAGGTATAAAACATAGAACGTGCAGACGTAGGGTTGACTTGGGTAGACCCGGTATAAACAGGTAGGTAAGCCAATGCTAGTTACTTTTACTTGATTGGATAATATAAAAAAATATATATAAGCATATTAAGCGCTGTTTTATTGTAAACACGATGATATAGGGTTGACTGCAAAAAAATCGGTCCTATAATTAGGGGTGTAAGTATACAAATTTTAAAGATTTAAATTTCAACGCGTGTGGAAATGAGTGACAAAGAGATCCGAGGTAAGAATACCGTATAATTATAAAGGACCGGAGCGAGGAAGTGAGAGATGTGATATCAGTATTTTCTTCACCCTCAGTAACCGCTTTATTAGAATGGACACTAGAATCTAGGCATTCTGTGCCTTCATCAGATATTTAAGTATTGACATGTTCCTAGAAGCAATTTTTTATATTTCATTTTAATCTTTGAAATTTCTTTGTTATAAAAAGTTTTGTTTACGTCAATAATACTTTTTTGTCTTATTTTCTTCGGGAAATTTAAAAAAAAAAAACCTAAGAATCTGAAAAACAAAAAAAAAACAGGCGAGAGGTCCTTCAGAATAGTACATTTTGATACAAGTGGAGAAAGTTTGTTATTGTAGGTCAAGGCGGTATTAACGCACGAGCCGTAGGCGAGGGTGTTTTTGAGCCGAGAACTGCAATAACAAATGTCCACGTGTATCAATCGGCGTTTTTCAATAAAAAAGAAATAAAGTAAAATAATGTAAAATATTTGTGTCATGAATTATTACGAGACTATGATTTAATTTTGTTTTTTTCCGCGCTTTGCATTCGCCAGGTTGAAGGAGAAGCAAAGGTGTGAAGCTGTTATACAGCCTAATATAAAAAATGGTATTTTTTTTTATATATTTTTGAATTTAGAATACAAATAAATGTTAATTTGTTTATAAAAGAAAATATTAGTTTGAAAGAATCATGTTTATTTATGCTATTGAATTTATAAACACTATTTGAATATTTACCAGACGAAGTTGCACGGGTCAGCTAGTACTACTATACTCGTACATAATAGTAAGTAAGTTATCAATGCTAAAAAGCGTAGTCGACGGAGCCCCTATTTCTGTCTGCAGGGTTTAAAGGAACCTAACTAACCAAACGTGGGGGTGCCCCAAGTCCCGATTATGGGGGCAGAGATACTTCCGTCGCATGCATTTTACAATATTACGGTTTCATTTCGATAGATTACAATCTACCGATAAATAATGCGTTATATTGTAAGCAGTATGTTCAGTTGACAATATTTAAAGAGTTTACAATCTCACTAGAGAGATCACAATCTAACGTGTTTGATAATTTTACGGTGACATATACGAGTACAGAGTGGAATTTTTCAATACCACCTGGAGGGAAAGTACTCGAAATACTGGAGATAGCAAATTTTACTCAAAGGAAACATTCCTTTATTTTTAAAAGAAACAAATCTGTACTTATTCACAGATTTTCGAAATTACGCTTGTCACATTCGGGCATCGAACCCGGGATGGATCGACTTAAGTTAAAAAATAACATTCTGTACCTTTTTGACCTCAATCGATAGGGCCAATCGTATGGATCAAATCTCAAATTAAACCACGAATAAAAGTGTGTTGAATTATTATCCCATTGAATTTATAACTGTTTATTATTTATTTATTTAACAATTTATGTACACACTTATTACAGAAAAGAAGAAAGGAACAGAAAATAGTACAAAGGTGATGCTTATTTCTAATGAAATCTCTTCCAGCATACCTGCGAAAGGAGATACTAAATAAAGAGATGTAGACATAGTGTGTAAAAGTAGGAGAGAAAATGGAATACATAAAACAGATTAAATATCTTAAATATATACAAAATTAGAATACATACATACTACTATATTTCATGGTTTTCCCTTCATTTAATGTATCATGTTTGTTAGAAATATTTTATCCATATCCTATCGATCGATGTAAAAAAGTACAGCATATTTTTTCGAACTTTAGTCGCTTCGACTCCCGGGTGTGGCAAGTGAATTTTCGAAAATCTGTAAATGCAGATTTGTTTCTTTTTAAAAATAAAGGAATGTTTCCTTTGAATAAAAATTTGCTATTTCGAGTACTTTCCTGGTCCTGGTCCTGTGTGGTCCTGGACCCAATCGATAGAAATAGTATATCGTTAGAAAGGTATATTCACATAGGTATGGCGCTTGACCTGATTTGTTGTCCGACCTGAGTTGTTGTTAAATCATTTTGTAAGTATTTTTGTTTGATACATTTTTCAAACTACTGAACCGATTTTAATGATTTAGATTTTAGATCTTAAATGAAAAGTTTGAATCTCTTTTGTGTTATTGGGTAAATAAAATATAGACACCTTATTTGAAACCTTTAAATGACCGCCCTCCCGAGCGGAAGGGAGTGACATACTTTTACTGACTAAAACCTATTCATGTTCCTTCTTGGCCCTTTGTGTTCCAGAGCCGCGGTATCTCTTTCGAACGAACAGTCCCACAGCCCCGGCAGGAAACGGCCCATGCGGACCCTTCTTTTTGCTACATCTCTATGAGGCGCGCGTGGTACATGAACGCGTTAGTACTGGATATTACGATACCCCTTGGTATGACTGGTTGTTTGACTTTTTGGGCCATTGACTACCTGTAACCACTGTCAAAGATCTACAAATTACGGCTGGAACCAACACCTTAACGTGCTTTCCGAGGCACAAGTGTAAGGGTGGTCACCCATCCATAGACTAACCTAGGCAAGCACAGTTTAACCTAAAGATCGACTCGAGCGGCTGTTATTATTTAGCCTTATGCTCCTAAAAAACTAAACTAAACTAAACATTACAGGGTTAGTAATCACTACACAATACGTTTTTTTATTGATTTTTGGTGTACTAGCCGAGATACTGAAAACACGTCACTACATATTATAAAACAAATTCTCCCGCCGCGTCTGTCTGTCCCTATGTATGCTTAGATCTTTAAAACTATGAAACGGATTTTGATGCGGGTTTTTTTAATAGATAAAGTGTACCAAGAGGAAGGTTTATAATTTTACACGGGCGAAGCCGCGGGCATCGGCTAGTAGTTTATAAGCCGATATCTCGAATCGGACAACAAATCGACATGTAACCCACTAATAACTATTTCTCCTATCCATCGATGTACGATTCAAGTCCATTGGTCATAAGGACCAAAACGCCCGTACCCCTTTGAATTCCGCGGGCTACCCGGTTTCTTCTACCTTAATAGGAATCAAGTATTAGAAACGCCTACTATAAATATCACCCTTAATGTAACCCCCGAAAGGTTAGGCAGAGGTGTACCCAATAGTACACTCACATTTCACCAGTTATATTTAATCCCAATCTGGGATTCGAACCCAGGACCTCATGATCAGCAGTCGCGCTTGCAACCACTAGACCCACAATACGCCTACAATGTCTCCTGAAAACTCCAGAGCTAAATTCCTATTTCGTCCTCCGTTTCTACTTTCATAAATACGACATGGTTGATATGGCAGCCATATCGAAATGTGCAAACAATCGAATGAATCGCTGTCGTTTAGATTTTCCAGTAGAATGGACAATCGAATCGCTTTTCAGCTGAACAATCAGTAGATTATTTCATGGAATAAAGATGCGCGGATTCCAATGTAATGTTTTATTCGAACAGGTCTCTAAGCTATCTACTTCTTGGAGAATAAATATTGGACTTTAGCCAATAATTCGTTCGATTTTGAACCTAACTATCAACATTTTATGGTTTTAAATCATTCACAGTTTGTGGTAACTTGATGTGCTGGCGAATGTAACCTTTACGAAGCCGAAAGACACTTGTATTCCCCGTCAGTAATATTTTTTACGTTAGAGTTACTTAGTTTGATGTTAAGGATGCTTAATTGTTTGCTTCGTGAACAGTCCGTTTACACCTTGTAAATACTTACGAGTGGTGCGTATGTCGCAGGCATATCATATAACACGCCGTATAATATAAAGGCGCGCCGGATTGCAAAACATCGCTGCTATGTTATGCGGTGTCTTCACGTTCGGCCGAATTACAATTTGGCTGAAATGTACTTGTACTTCGCGTTTGTCAAAACGGCGTGAACGTGCCTCCCAAATACAAACGGGCGCATCATCAATACGCCGCCGCTTTGAAAGCGAGCGAAGCGAGCTCGGTACTTGGGCACCCGACGTTAGGTTTGGTTAAGTAACTTTAAACCCTGCAGACAGAAATAGGAGCCCCGAGTAGCGGGGCTACTGCGACTACGCCTTGTTTTCGGATTTTTCTGAATTTTATTCATTTGTTTGTTCTTGTTGAAAATACAGCTAAACGTTGGACGCCGCTTTATCAAACGTATATCTCCACCACAATCCGGCTGAACGTGAAGACGCCGCATTACAAAACAGCGACTTTTTCAATCCGGCGCGTCTTTATGTAATAGGCGTGTTATACGATTTGATTACATGATAATTATATAGGTAGATATTATGTTTGATAGGTCATTGGTAAAGAGTCAGTCGCTCCATGTAAAATACTGGTATTCAGCTGCACCCGGTTAGACTGGAACTGGAAGCGGACCCCAACATAGTTGGGAAAAGGCTAGGCAGATGATGAGGCCATTGGTAAAGAAAACGCAGAGATTATAGAATCATTTTTATTTATTTGTCGGTATAAGAGGCTGTAAAAAGTTATTGTCTAAAAGTTTCGATCAATCTTTCTTTTGGTAGAACTAAGTAGGTAAATAGGTAAACTTTTTAAACATCTACTTTAGAAAAAACATCTAAAGATATTTTATTTTTACATTCAAAATCTTTTAAATTATTCAGAATTTATTTTTAAATCGTACATATATAAATGCACTAAGCAAACACGATCATTTTTAAAAGTATGAAATTATTTGTAAAAAGGTATCGAAATTAATTAAGTAAGTAATACTGTTTGACTCCTCTTGACATTCTTATATAATTATAATTTTCGAGAAACAAGGGGTATTTACACCACGTTAAGAAAAAAGATATTAATTATATATTTTATCTACAACTTTATATATTGTCCTTTATTGGCCATGTAGTGGGTACTCCCCTTATTTCTTAACTATATATTGACATTGTGTACTTGAGTATAGCAACTGCGTGAAAATTAACAGTGTTAATTGAATCGGTAGGCTAACCCATAGGGCAGTATATATTATGGCACATGGGCATTAAATTAACATAACACTCATATTTTTACACCATCATCGGCACATTGTTGTGCAAACTCACGGATTCTCGCATAATTTGATATAGCAGACTGATAAATTACATTTATTTATATTTTACTACTTAATAGGCTGAATATGACTCTTATCTGGTACTATTAAAAAAAAGAACTGTCTTTGTTTATTTTTTTCTTTTTTTGAAGAGCGAGACAGAGTTTGTAAACACGGCACCTGTATAGCTTGCCAGTAACATTACATAAAGGAGAACAAAATAAAACCAGTAATTGTTGACATCTGCTGAAGTTTCTTACAATCTCTATTCAATATAAAAACTACAAAAACTAGATACTGTAACGGAGAACCATTTTTTACAATATCGAAATACTGCTTCTACACTAACATAAAGATCGATTGGTATTCATTTACAATAACGAGTCAAGTATAACGAATCCGAGAATCGAATAATTTATTGACTTATACGAAAACGACAAGGAATTGGTACGATCGTGATCATAAGATGAGTAAATGCTTCGTTATGTACGTATTCCATGTCGCTTTCATGCGATACCTACCTAAAATATTATACATACATATAAATAAATTCAAAATATCATTCGTATAACATACGTAGGTACATTCATAAAGCTTGCTGCATATATTCACAAAAAACTCCTGCAAAACTTGGCCAGCGAACATTTTTCGTACTTGACATATTTAATTTCCGTGGTTAGTCTATGGTAGAGTTGTACCGGTACTAGGAACCTGTACAATCGATCTTATCAAGGCTTGGAATTTAAGAGAAATTCGAAATAGATAAACGCTAATAATTATGAACTAAAACTGAAAGTGGGACACCCGTTTTGACATTTATGAACATAATCAACCTTTACTTAACCTTTGTTTGACAGTTATTGCGAAGTCGGAAAATAATGTAGCCAGTATAAAAATATTCGCTGACAAAGTACAAGATATTATACACCTACAAAATCTGCGCACATATTCAGAATGCGAGGGACATCACTAAAGAGAATGTAATCGTGTAAAATCCATTCAATCACAATATTTGCAAATGCATCCATTACACACTATACAAAACTGCATACGAGCACATATTGTTACCGAACGGACTTAAAAATATAATACAAATAATATTGGCTCACTAAAAGTACAAGCGTATGACATCCTACACATCTACAATCGGTTGGAACTAAAGGGGACGAGAGAATAAAAAACATCAACTAAAACGTTAACAAAATACGACTTTCTCTATGGAAAATAAATAAATTTACAAATTAGATACACGTTTTAGAACTACTTACTAATAGTCACTTCGTCGTCATTAATGTTTATCACTACATTTCTGGACGAGTCGAGGCGAGCGGGCCTGTACTAGTGATGCGCATTGCGCAATTATAATTTTAATAGCTTTTTTATATTTACCAGTTCGAAATTCGAACTGGTTTAGTCCTCACAGCGGGGCATAGTGTCACCAAGCCACCGTCACGCGTGGTAACACCATCCATGTCAATTATAATTTCGAAGACATTAACTACATGACCGCTCGCCTACGACGCTCGAATATAACTTATAATAGATTATAGAAGCATGCCGTCCGCCGCACTACGTTATCCTATCATAGCCTAGGCCGAAACCAACATAAACTACATTACTCAGTCCAATTTTCAGTCAATTTCTTATGAAATTACACCTCAACACACGTATCTAAGTACAAAAACGTTTCGGAATTTCTTCTCTTCGTGTTACTGAAGCATTCGGGTGTAGGTAAAGAGTGATGGCAGCCGACGATGTTTTAATTTCGATGATAAAATGCTTAAATGTCGCGTTTACGATTGACATATAAAAGGAATAGAGCGTTAATTTCTTAATTTGAATACCTTAGCTTTTAGAACACTTTGTTAATGTGGAAAATTATGAGCATTTAAGATATCTGAACGCTATATAAGTAAATGTGTTCGTAACGGTTCCGAACGAGCTCCGATCAAATGCATTCACGAATAACTTAAGCTTAATTAAGGAAACATATTACATGAATGCTACTTAATGGCTTTTTAAAGATAGACCAGGGCCTCGATTCTGCTATTACAATATTCGATCATTGATTTCATAATGATCAAGTTCTGTCAAATTTTAACAAGTTTGTTAATTCTACTATCATAATGGCGCCATTATGACTTCTCAACAACCACAAACAACAACAATGAACAACCACTGACATTCCGTTGAAAGAAATGTCATAGAATATTAATCTCGTACATGAAATCTGGCATGAATAAATGTTCGCATTTAGTAGTAGATTTCGAAAACAATTTGTACTAAGGGTTTTATAATAATGACAATACGACAATGCCATTAAAACACAATTTTATTACGAGACCATTGACCGACCATTGTGAATTTAGCAGATTACGAACTTTAAGCAAAATGACAATGGCATGAGAATGGAATCGTGTTGGAGTGACGAATTTATTAAAATAGCAGAATTAGGCCCCAGTTAAAGAAATATTAGAAATTATGACCGTGAGTGAAGCGATGCTCGTCCGAGAGAGTGATTCCGAAACGATAAGTATTTAGGCTAAATTTTAATTGACAGGAATCTTTTGCCTTCTTCTAACACAGTTCCACCTTACCAAACGATAATCTCGACGTCAAAAACAAACAATGTTTTAGTCATTATCGAATAAAGTTAATTTATCATCTACGTTAATTTCTTGATAAGTAACAGTAACTAACAACTGGAATCTTGCCGATAAACCTACATTTTAAAGCGAACTAGGAATATAAATTGAGATAGATAATTTCAGTAGCTTTGGTAGAATAATATCATTCGTTTTATTGTTAACATGTATCGACTTTAACGGCAACACCGCCTAACTCAACATTGAGTATTATGTTTCGTACGTACTACTGGTAAAGGAAAACGAAGTTCAAGTTTCGACAAACATTCGTTATGAACGCGTCACGGGTTCAACTTTCTCAGATAGTTAAATTGGAGCGCCATTCGTAAGAGAGCAATGCTACTTTGTCGTAATATTTCAAGAGCCGTTCCGTGTATCAATCGGAACGGCACTAAATAGGAATGATACAGAGATTCTTGCACGTGTAAGTGTGGAACGGTGCTAGTGTGCGAGCGCGACGGCTGCCCCGACCGCGACCAGCGCCCGGCTCACGCGTGTGCGACCGCCTCCTGCGCGGTCGCCGACCGAAAAAACTCGGCGTCCGTCGTAGACATGGTCGACATCGTCGACTCGTCCCACGTCACTTCGGTCGTGGTCGTCGTCCCGTTCTCGTGTTTTCTTCTCGACTTCGGATGCCGCTGCTTTTTCTTGGGATTGTTAGCCTTCTTGTGCTTCCTCTTATGCCTCAAGTTCGCTTTCTGGAGGCGTATGTGGCAGTTTCTGTGCCGCGGCGGAGGCCGCTTCAGCTTGCCGCGATGGCGGCGCGGCGGGCAGTGCGTCTGCTTGGGTCCATCCCAGCGCCGCGTCAGCGTCAGCGCGTACGGCGATAGGTTGCCCAGCGGCCGACTCACGGGGATCTGCGTCCGTCGCGCTCTCCCCCTGTTGTCTAGCGCCAAGAAGGTTTTCTTCCCGTTGCGTAACCGCGAGTATGTGTTGTAGTTGTTCTCCTCTATATGTTCCTCGAACACGCAATCGTCCGAGAGATCCTTCTGAAACAATGAAAAAGATGCGATTAGTTGTCAAAGTAGGCGTCATTATAGGGACTGTTGGCGTGTGCTCCAGAGTTATGTTGTCGCAATCAGGGTCAGCATTGTTAGCGTGACCACCGCTTGGAATGGAGCCACGCTCAGTTGTATTGTGTATTGATTTAAGAATCGGTAGCCATACTCTACAATTATACTATCAGAACACAATTTATCACTCTATAAATCCGCTATAAACTCCCTTTTATGTGCGGAGCGGGGCACAAAGCGATGTACAAGGAATTGGTTTGACAATGGTGTCGATTCTGTTGTGCACAAACTAAACTTAATATAGACTATTGCTATCTTTTACTAAAAGGCAGTGCGAGAAAAGGACGGCTATAGCTATGCACTAAGTTAGAAATGTCAAACTAGTTTATGCCTTGCGCTTCACCGTGTTTTTAGTCGACATGTTTTTACGTGCACCCTTCATTTGTATGGAAATATTAGTTCGAATTAAATTTGACAGCTCTAAATTACGTCCGTCTCTTTCTCGTTTTATTGGTGAGAAAAAGCTAGTAATAGCCTAAATTAAGTTTAGTTTGTGCACAACAGAATCGACACCATTTTCAACAAATTGGGACTATCCTTTTAGGATAACCGTATTACCCCCCGGTTGTAGTGCTGTTACGGCTGCAACCGCCGGGTGCACGAAACGGTACAAATTGGTTGTTTTATTCATAAACATGTATAAGTGAATCGCTGTAGGGTGTACTAATGCCTCTTAAATTGTTCCAAGACACATAATATCGAGGACATTAAATTCAATCTGCGATGGTTTGCGGGTTACTGTGGCCGGTGGGTGAAAATTATTGCCCTACAGATTTATGGTGTTAGCAATTTGTCCTATCGGAAGTTCTTTAGTAAAAGCCGTTCCCATACCGACCAGCGTTGACTTGTACTTTATGGGGTAGCTATTAATGTCATAATTTACTAGTGAACTAGATGTTCAGGTATGCTAATGGGCAAATATTTTGTTAATATTCCTTGGTAGTAGACTAGCAGCCAGTATTGCGCATTCAGATACTTTTCTAACATGTAACAGGTTGAAATGACACTCCCACTAGACAGGTATCTAATAGTTTATGAATATGCGTATTCAATTATCCACGGTGTTCTTGCGCGAATAAATCATTTTTTGCGAACTTTCCTTCCATTGGACGTGTAGTAGAAACTCCTAGTTTCCTGGGCGGTACTGGTTTAAATAATAAGTTGTGGTTGTATGTATACATTTAGCTTTGGTAGGAGAAAAAACTTAAATAAATTGTACAGATGTTCGAGCGAATTTCAACTTTCTTTATAGGCTTTGAAAGAGATCTTGGAGTGAATTGTTTTGACAGTATTTAAGATTGTTGTAAACGGATCATTCTGCTTTGTCACGAAGCCCATCGTTTCCATTACTTTCAGTGGAAGATTGTTCATTAGCGTTGACTTCAATGGTCTTGACCGAAAAAAAATAACCATCGAAGTTGTTATTTTGAAGTGTTATTTTGAAGAGCAGCTGTCCATTTGATAAGCTTTTGAGGTACATTTCAATCAAAAGAAACACAAATACACAAACAAAAATAACACTCCCGGAAACACTGTATCCGGGAGTCCGTGAGTCCAGGAATTACCTAATAACTCCAGAAAGGAAAGTTATACCGGTAATAGTGCTTGTCAAAGTAACAAAACAACAAGGCCCAAATTAAGACTTCCTACTCCTTAATACACCGGCAGCTGCTACCTATTGTCAAACAAACTAGGTGACACATGTAACTAAACGAAAACCCCTACAAGCACGCTCTAAATACTTCATCAAAGACAGTTCCGTTTAGTAACTGCTCACACAACACAACACATTTAAATCTCAGCATGGTTAACTAAACAAATGGTCTACATTAAATTTTACTGGTGTACTCGACAATTACAACTTGTTTGATATAAGAAGCGGGAGTTGTGTAACTGATTGGTTGGTGGTTACGTACTAAATACGCAATGGAATGTAATCAGTTTTATGGCGTCGGTCTTAAATAGCGCGTTCGGTGTGCACTGTATACCACCCATGGAGTTTGAAGTTCCTGGAGGTGTGCTGCTAAGTTTGTTATAATTAAGTACGTATAAGGTTAAAATTCTGTAATTGAATGTTAGGGGATATTAGAAAAGGATAATATTTTTGTGTTCACCAAAAATCTTTTCTTCCCCGAAAAATACTGATCGTGCACCAAATATTAAAGTATCTCTGCCCCCATAATCGGGACTTAGGGCACCCCCCCGTTAGGTTAGTTAGGTTCCTTTAAACCCTGCACTCGGAAATAGGGGCCCCGCGAAGCGGGGCTCCGTCGACTACGCTTTAAGGAGAATATACAGTGTTTAATTGTTAAATAGATGCTCGTTATGACATATTTTAATTAACATATTTTGGTGCACATTCAGTATATTTGGTGGAACACAGGCAAAGTTAGGTAAATGAAATGGGAATAAATTGAAGTACTTTTAAATACCATCCATTAGAAAATATCACAATAAAATGTTAAATTTGATTTCGTACTGATTAAAATTAAGTACTTTTCGGATAGTTTAGTGTTTAATTACGACAGTAACACTTCGCAATCATATTATATTTTGATAAAATATACAATAAATCTCTCTAGTAAATTATTCCTATATGCACACTTTTAACAAAATGGCGCTCGAAAACCCGCGCCCAAAATATTCCCGCCAATTTCCAGCACCATATTGGCGCGCAAACCGTAATGTTGGCAGCACTGCACATTGTAACCTCATAATGGCCCACTAGAGGTCGCCACTTACCCCGAAGCTTTACTGGATGATATTAATATCGTCTCTATGTAGCGTATGCGGTTACTGCTTAACTGTTAATCGTAAAAGACATATAATTGCGTGTAAAATGGGCCTAAGGCTTTTAATTATGAGCTTTGAAAATTATCGTTGGCTATTACAGAGAATGCACGTAGTTTGTATTGGAGCGGTTTGGAATTGCAAGTTGTAGAGAGATATTATTTTAGTTCGTTAATCAGGTCAGCTCCAGTGGTCTAATAGACTTTTAGCTGCTACTGACCTTGAAGGCAAGAGACCCGTTTCTAGAATGTATAAGTTTTTATTAGAGCAGTGATAGCGTAGTGGTCTGATCGTTGGACTGCCAAGGTCTCAAGTTCGAACCCAAGACACGCAGCTCTAATTTTTCTGATTTAGGTTGTCCGCATTGTATAATTATCAGTTGTTTCGGTGACAGAAAACCTCGTGTGGAAACCAGCTTGCCTGAGGGATATCTCTTGACGGCATGCAAAGCCAAGTCAGATGCCCTTGGTCAAAACTATGACACCAGGTTAGGCACTAACCTTGACGGTAAAGACGAGCATATCTGAGTAAATATGGGAAAGACTTCGAATAATGGTGAAATAGGTTCTCCTCAAAATGCATGTCACTGAGTTGTTGTTGCGAGTATTTTCTTCAAACACGTTGGTAAGAAACAGACTATAATAATAAACTCTACACCTAATTGTCCTTCAAAACAGTTTAATACAAATGAATGTTACCTCCATATTATTCAATTAAAAAATCTCCAACACCGAAGTCCTTTAACTAAAAAACCGATTTTTATCCCCCCGATCACATCACTATCAGCCACAGATAAATATTAACCGTTACTAATAGTTCAATTAAGGCAGGTGGCACACATTAAATCGCACCCATGTGGTAACCGTCATAATTATGCCGTCTTATCGCCAGTGGGACCCATTTCCAATAATAGTATCAGGATTCGTTTAGGGAATTGGAGCATAGGGCAAATGGTGTGAGAAGTGGGCATAGATAAGGATACTCTATAGAGATTGATCGGTAGCAATTTGGATATCGATAAAAGTTTCTTCCAAAGATAAGATCAATTAGAATAGAAAGTTATCTAAGAGAAAATTACTGCGGTCACTGTGCCATTGCTATAAGTTTTTTATTAAATGACAGACGCGAGTTATGATAACATAAAGTTGCAACCGCTAATACAGTCAACTTTACTGCGTCGCGGACCGTATGAAAAAGACATAAAAATACACTTATATTAGTAGTAAATATACCGCACTTGCTGTACACAATTTATCCATAAAATAACCAGTCATGCGTTTGATAACTTTACTTGCTGTCCGTTTATGAAAAGATTCGTAAGTTATTCAATCTGACTGAATAAAGGTAAGTTCCTACCCGCAAGTTTATGTGAAAGCATGCATAATACATGCATGCACGCATGCCATTTAATATTTCAAACTTAAGTTACGCGCTTTCAAACAAGACTAACAAGATTATTCTAATTCAATGATTCCCTGCAACATGTAAATATCGATACTCATAATATTTACATACATTTTCTAATCGATAAATCGTGCCAACCTCGAGGGTCAAACATTTTACGATGGTGAATTTATCGATACCGATGATCGACTATCGATAGTGAATAGGCGACACGACACTAGCATAGATAGGGTTATCGCGTACGATCTTTATGGACCAGAAACAATCGCCAAAGAAGATACGTCGATTCGTTGCTTGTAAAGGATATAATATGACGAAATTAAATTTTAGTGTCCTTATTGACATGTTCCTACGTCTGTCACTTACAAAGTAATAAAATAAAATCTATGGTTTTTACTTTTTTTATTGTACTACCTAACAGTGTCCCTTGACACCCACTATGTGGGTTATTAGGGTGTTGGCAACATGTAAAGTAATCCTTTTATTTGTGACGGTATTTTTCAAAAGGACGACTACCCACTGGCTCCTTTTATGGTCCTAAGAGATCCCTAATCATACTTTTATTTTAAAATAGCTTCAAAAGTCTCCGACTTCTAAGTTTACGTAAGTACAAATTTATCTGTATGTACGCTATCTTATAAAACGATCGACACTATCACTGCATCCACCATTTTAAATTTACAGTTAGCAAAAGCCACCCACAATCTTCCTTCCAAAAAAGACCGAAATCCGAAACCGTAGGAAAATCTCCTCTGAAATCGGATAACAGTAGATGGCAATGTAAATGCTAAATTAGAAAGCTCTGTATCCTAATTTACGCGTCTCTAGAGTTATTTATTCCGCAATAAATATGTCAATTACAGTAGTCTAGCCGAGACAGATTTATACAGGGGTGTCACTCGTGTTTTAAAATGAAGACTTTTGCGTTAGGACCTTTTTAGTGGCGGCCAGAGTTAAAAGGGATATAGAAGTTAGAGGTGAAGGAAAGAGTAGTTAGTCATCTGTGTGTTGCTTTGATGAACGAACTTGGTTTACAGTTAGCTGGTTCAAATTCAAAATAAGAATTTTCTTCTTTTTTTTATCTTGATGGTGAGTTTGACAGTCATAAGATCTAAATTCTGAAAACACACGTCGTACCATACAGGTTACCCAGTTGCGTTGTGGATGTATTTAGTTGTACCCAGCTGCATTGAAAGCCAAGGCAACCCCAATGTAGCAGAAAGGGAAACAGAATAATGAATACTATGTTAGAAATAAGTACAACATAAGCTCTGATAGAAAAAGCTAACTTTTTAAAAAGAGTATGTGTATAACGGCATTAATAAATTTTCTAATGGCAACCCTTATGTTACAAAATAAGTGAAAATCAACACGGGTGCCAAACCGAAGTGGAACTGGGCCGGCCATGTTTGTTGCATGCCGGCATTCCAGATATATGGGCCAAATAGGACCACTGCAGAGCAAGAAAACAATGTCAAATAAGGTTATTAATATAATTACCAATTAAAGAGAAGTTCTCAATCGAGATTTTAACGCTAGGCATATCATTAATTTCAATCCAGGTCTAAAGTAAATCTCAAAAAGGCATCTTTAAGAAGCTTGGCTTCATCTTTAGACCATGGCTTCTCAACTTATGTCGGTTTATATTAAACCAGCGAGTTAATTAAATACAATGATCGTAACTAATAATGAAATTTCACAATTCAATAATTATTACTCGAAATTATTATTGTACCGCTGAAATAATGCTTTAAACTTATGATTATGCTGATGTGTTTTACAGCGACCGTTTAACTAGGAAATGTTGATTAACAACGGGTCTTACAGATCATGTTGATTAACAACGGGTCTTACAGATCAGTGTATTGTTTGTACACCGGGCTGGTGTCCGCAACCCCACGTCAAAGCGCGTATTTTGCGTATGGGCTATAATCCACCACGTGGGCCCAGTGCGGTTTGGTTGATGTCACATGTCTGCGAATTTTTGGTTCTAAGACATGCCGGTTCCTCACGATGTTTTCCTTCACTGTTTTGAGAGCATTGGTGATGAAATAAATTACACAAAGTAATGCGCCTGCTGTCTGGGTTCGAACCCACGACTTACTGTTCGTAATACAGATCAGATTAATACTCAGATACAGATGATGATTTTTGTCCTGAGATGTTACAACACAAAACTAGGAGTTAAGAATGTTTTATTACTGTTCTGCGGAACCTAACGGGGATTACTGGTGTAATTTTATGTTTGTTGTGTTTTGATAACCATAAATACAGAAACCGATAAACCAAATAGACGAAAACTGGGAGAGATTATTTGTGGTTTTAAAAAGTTCCATACTGAACTTTGTACGGTATCGGCAACATAACAAAAAGAAAAACCTGAATGCGAAAACAATGAATGTCATAGACTCAATGAATTTGAAATTTGAATATCCGAACGCACTGGCGACCTGCCATAGTTAATAGCGTCATTTGACATTTGTTTCAACAATTAATAGTACCCTCAATTATGAGCAAGTTATGTGTGGCAGTTACATAGCAAATAAATATGGGCGGTGACCTAGATTTGTTGATTTATGGCCAGTCG
Organism: Xestia ashworthii; assembly: GCA_950022955.1. Lineage (NCBI taxonomy): Eukaryota > Metazoa > Arthropoda > Insecta > Lepidoptera > Noctuidae > Xestia > Xestia ashworthii. The sequence goes on from OX465569.1 coordinate 15,920,214, forward strand.
ATGCACTATTGAAGATTTTGAATGAGTTCTGTGATCGAGGATTGAGTTCCCGAAGGCAATTGGTAACTATAAAGCTAGCATATCCCTAAATAAAGTATTATTTCACAAATGATAATGTAAATTTGCTCTTTCAACGTTCTACCTAATCTAATTTTGTACTGAGTCGCCGTTTTTGACATATTTTATGGGATTCATAACTTGCAACCCAACCGTAGGCCTATAATTAAATATAGGTACTATTGCAACGGAACGGTTTCTAATACCTATATCAGATGAATAGAAGAAAGAGCTCTAGGCTGAATTAATACAAACATAAAGTTTAGTGATGGGGTGGTCTTATCGTCGCGAAGACCACCGGGCAAAGAAAACAGCATAATTCCTCCAACACGACCTAGCGCTGCTTCCATATTACTCGTCAATAAACTATCTAAAAGGCCACAGAGGTCGACTTTACATAAACCTAATGTCCCCACATTTGTATCTAAGATAAACATCAACAATTTATATTTCGAATGCAAATTCAATAATCGAATGTCAGTCAAGTGAATGCGCGCCACGCGATGCATTCGCGGTATGTAGATAGTTTCATGAATGCAAGCGCTGAATTTACCGATATTTGTACGGGAATAGACATGTTTAGGTTCTATTGTTAACAAGAATAAAGGCTTTTCGATAAAGTATACACTGTTAATACAACAAGGACAGTATATGAAAAGTAAACAGGAAAACTATTAAAAGCGTATTTTTTCTCCAAAAAATTTGAGTGAAGGAGGTCGGAATTATAGCCAACTTTACAATAACAAAAAAAAACAAATTCCTAATTGGCGATGGTCGGCCCCGAAAAAACACAAACGTGACACATCGTAGGGTTGTCAGCAATCGTTAGCCGATTCCCCGAATTGGATGATCGCGATCAATAACAAGATGGATTCGGTCAGAATACATCACTTCCAGGTATTTTGATGGGATTCCGTCAGCGACAAAACTAGAGCTTTTTCGTAGTCACTCGATTATTTGTGGCCAATCTTACCTGTCGTCTGTGAATCTAGTGTTAATTTATGCGACGGCGGCGCCTCTTATAGAATTTAATGGTGTGTTTTCGAATAGAACATCTTGAAGTTGTTAAAATTTCATTCATAATTTTCGGAATAGGCAATCGTAGACCTCCTGCACCGGTTGGAGGTCTTCAGAATTAATCGCTTCATTCTTTCTGTTTTATAAGTCCTAATCTTTGGAATTAACTGGCATAAAATGGGGCTGATGAAAATCTGCGGGTCTTTTAGCTTCGTGTTCTTTTTATGAATTAGTGTTTGGACTGATTTCGATTGTTTGTTTAATTGGCTTGATTTATTGAGATCCACCATTATTTGAAGGTGCCAGCCAGCAAGGTTAAGCCAGAGCGCTGGAAAGGTCGATAAAAATATGGAAGGTGCTGTTCATGTTCAGTATTACATTTATCTAAGTGACAAGCAATAGGTACTGTTTACCAAAACATACCTAATGATACATATATTACACGTATGTACCTTACTTGTTTAAAGAATGTAAGCAGCAACTGAATTTGTGTTTTTTTGAAATAACATCAACAAAAGCTTCTAACTGTAGGTGGTCCTGCACAGTTGATTCTCACGATCAGACGGGTGATTTCATCCTAGATTAGACAAGTAGGTACCGACCTAATTATAAATTAACCGCCTGCAAATTAAAACCTAATGAAATATCAAGAATAAAACCTAAACGAAGTCTACCATAGATCGTGAGATTTTTTTTCCTAATAATTAGTTTCACTGACATTTGCATACAGCTCCATATTGTATTTTAAACAAAAATAGCTACAAATTAAGCATTCTAATGAGGTTCTGTTAACATAATAATTATGGCTAATAATAATTAATAATAGGTCTCGTTTTAAAACAAATGTTTTTGCTCTGAGTCTCGACTGACCTTTGAATTATTCATTGAGTTGAGAATTTGGTTGGCGAAATGTCGTTTCCATATAATCTAATTTTAATCTTTATTTATGTGAGAGATTGCAAAATCCGGACCAATTCTTATTTTTGTGGACTTTTATGAATGCTGTATTTTAGTAGGTTTATTGTTATTTTTATAAAGCTAGCCACATAATGCGACCGTGCTAAAAATACACTTCTGAAGGAGAGTGAAACATTGATGAGGTGAATTAAAAAATAAATTTACTAGGATGTTTAAATTCAAACTCAAATGCAAGTAAGCTGTGCTCAAGCCCAGCAGTGGGGCATTATTATTCGATCCAATTTTCATCTTAAAATGAGTTCAACCCAAAATATCTCATAGTGTTTATTTCCCAGGCCTTCACCTCGGTCACGTAGCCATAAAATAATTTCAAAGATAAAATCGCTTGAAATATCTCTGAAACAATATAAACAGACAAGAAAACTTATAATACCAATATTAAAGATCGTTAAAAAGCTCGTAAAAATAAAATCGGCCATCGCTCATGACTAGTTAACCTAATTTATCAATACGTTGAGCATCCAATAATACGACACTTTGAATATTTATAGTCTCTTAGTTAAGATATAATGATCACTTTAAATTTTTTATCGCGTATATTATATTTCTAATAATAGAGAAGTATTTTCTATGTTTATAATCGACTAAGATTACTACAAATTAGATTAGTTACAACAGCTGTTTGTGTACTGTGTACATTATTTTGAAGAATTCATTTAATTATATCTGACAACTTTTGAAACAATATAAAAATAATCTAATGATAACACTATGTTTGAAAAGGCGTTTGTAGTGTGATCTGGTCTATTATTTTTATATTTGTTCACCCTAAGACTCTCCTGAGCCTGTAATTTTTAAGGTGAACGCAGACCTGGCCGCACCGTATGTGCCGCAGTCGCCGCAGTCATCGCATTTGTCTATGGCCTCGCACACCTGTCCGCGCTGCAGTCACCGCAGTTTTTCCTGTTGCCGCACGCCTCACACCACAGAACATTAAAACTCTCTCTCTCTTCTCTCTCTCTCTCTACGGCGGCGTTGATGACGTCATCAGCTGCGGCTTTGGGAATTCGGCCGCTTCAGGTACTGCGGCGACTGCGGCGCGGGAAGGTGTGCGAGATTGCATAGAACATCATACGAAGAATTCGAATGCGGCGACCGCGGCGCGTGCGGTGCGGCTATAGGTCTGCGTTCACCTTTAGAGAACGAATGTCAATTTTGATCAACAATGACAATGTCAATCGAGCCATTTTTTTTAATTTTTGTTATGTTGGCACCCACATAACAATAAAAATAGAGTACACAATATAATTTTAATGGCACAGAACAAAACACAAACAGCCGAATCAAGCTTACCTTCCCTAAAAATCGACTAATTCGAAATCGATTTGACTGTTCAACGAATGGGCTCACTTGAAAGCCATTACGATTGAATGGTACACTTAGCCAAACGGTTTATATTGATTGTGTTCACGTTAAGACAAAGGATATAAAAAGAAGAAATAAAAGGGGAATGAAGAGATAAAAAGTTTACGACCCGTTACCTCATTGTCGTCTTCAGTTTATAGGGATTTAAGAACTCCCATATTAGGTTGCGACGATAGGGAACAGGGATATGCAGAGCTGTTATAGGTTGTTCGTATTTATTCTCTGGTTACATAAAGTTTGATGTGCACTAATTTATAGTGTTAGGGCGGGAAGCGAGCCATTTTCATTTGAGAATTAGTGCACTACCTACACTATTGTAGTTCCTGAATATATTTTTGTCGCCTGTTTTCTTGAACTCTTGATTTTGTTGTGTCTTTGTGGAGTCATTGCGGTTGCTCTCAACCATGTGCGATGTTCTATAGTAAACAATTTTTTTTCGCACCTACTGAGAATTGCATACATGGTTAAAAGAAGACAAGTATTGCGAGATTTTTAACACGGAATAACTGAAGTCAGCTTTGTGTAATACAAGGTGTTGGTAAATCAGAGTGCATTGATTGCTTTAACATTCACCTGTTTTCTAGTCAGAATTCCTCTCCATATAATTTCTGTGCTTTTACCACAGATTAACAATAACCGAACCATTTCAAATAATTTGTAATCAACCAGCTCCACGGTACTCAAAATCCAAATCTAATTCGATACTCCAAAAGTCGATATCTATATTAATCATTATTAAATTTATATCGAATTATAATCTCCCAATCTACTCGGACTCGTAAACCGCCCCTAGTCGTCCTTTCGGGCATTCCATGGGTACTAAAAAAGCAGTAAAATATGTGATTGTCGATATGTATACACAGATTTTTAGTGGTTTTATTTAAAACAAGCTATTTCTTAATTATTTACGAGCGTAGCGAGACACCGTGTGATCTAGTTTAGACACCGCCATGTTCTATTTCAAGTAATATTCAAATAAGGAACTACATGAACGGCGTGTGAAATGTTTTGAATGTGTTTCCGAACGCCGAAGTAAACATTTTTGTAGCTTTTAAAAACAGAATTCCGTCGTTTTTTTATTGGAAACCTTTATTTTTAGCGCAATGTGTTATAAATATATCTGTCTATTGTAATAAAAATACTTTATGATTCATATAATTTTATGCCCGCATACGTACGAGCATATTAAAAGCATCTAATAATAATTAATACCAATAAAAATTATATTCTCACAATAGAGATATTTATTACGCAGTAGAAATAAATATTGTTTGATATATTGCTGAGAAAAAACTGACTATCAGAAGGAATCTTCAACACTTAAAAGAGTTTTAAAACAACCCAGCCGCATCAAAATGTCGATACAAACTACCCTATAAATTAAAACAACCCTTAAGAAAAAATCAAATTCCAACAGACAGTATCAAACAGTCATAAATATGGCGTCATATTAAAACATAAAATAGGGTAAACAATCGTAAATAAAAATTACAACGAAAACACACAATGGGGTCGTTAATTCAAGTATAAATTATGTCTATTTTGTGGTCCGTATAACACTTTTTTCTGTTGTCCTTGGATTTTTTGTGGTGGCAACACGAGCGGCGCCTGTGGCGCGGCGAAACCCTTTAGTCCGAATTTATAAATGGAACTACAAGTTTTCTTTTTCAAAATATCTTTTTATAAAGGCTATTTCGGTGTTGCTATCTTCTAAGCGGGTTATTAATACTCTTCTAGTCATTATCTGAGAACGCTTTATTTCGTTAAGCGGTGCCTATTGTCCGTTTTAGTCAATTCGTTTTGTGTCCTGTAATGGAGCCATAAATTCTTGGCTTACTGTCCCGGGTGTCGGTCGCAATTTGCCTTTTGAACAGTTTAAACGAGATTAAAGTCTCCAAAAACGTCGAGGCTTAAATTGATTGGTAACTCTACTTCAAATTACGTATTCTATAGGATATAAACATAATCTAATGTTGCTAATTTCGTCAAAGGTTATCTATACATATAATAAAATCGTTGAGACCAAAAAATCTGTACATTGAAGATTTAAAAAAAAAAACCGATCAGGGCGACTTAAAATAAGTAACTGAACATATTAAAACCATTTTTAAAATTTTTGTTTGTTTGTTTGTTTGTTTGTTTGTTTGTTTGAACGCGCATCACGTAAAAACTGCGGGACGGATTTTGATGAAAACTTCACTATTCTATTTAAATAAACTCAGAATAACATTTAGGCTATAGAAATTATGGAAAATTTTGAAAAAAGGGGGTGAAAAGGGGGTGTAAAGTTTGTATGAAAAAAAATTTTAGATTGTTCTAGAATCATAAAACTCAGAGTAAATACTTATTATTAAAAATAAAGAAATACCTATTTCAGCATTTTTTTTAAATCTCATCCAGAGACGTAAAAAAGAGGGTTTTGTGTTTAAAATTAACTAACTTCATACACCTATAGAATAAAATCCAATGAAGTGTAAACCTTTAAAAGTTGTTGTAAATACTTCAAATCTAATACAGGTAAATATAATTTCTCAATTTTTTTAAATTTGATTTTTGAAGTGAATATGCCCAAAATAGCGGAACTCAGGAAAATCTTTCCTCGGTATAAGTAGTTGGTAATACAGGATGGAAACGGTAAACGGGGAAGTAAGGGGAGCTGCAGCTACACGAAAATGGTCTTAAAAAACAACCCGTATTTTTTTGGGAAATGTTGTTCACAGATTTAATAAAAAAGTAAAGTACAGTTAGCAAGAAAATTGCCATTTTACATAAACCAATTTTTTTGATGCCAATCGATCTTCTTTCCGACACTGATCAAAAAGTTCTTCCAGACCAACCCAGGTTAGAGTGCTCAAAAAGTCACTGCAGCTACATGAAAATGGTCTTAGAAAACCATCCGAAATTTTTCGTGAAATTTTGATCCCCATTCACAGATTAAAAAAAAAACGTACGGGTAGCAAGAAAATTGCTATTTTACACAACATTTTTTTGATGCCAATCGATCCTGTTTCTTATACTCAACGGTTAAGGTAGCTCCCTTTACTGCCCCGTTAACCGTTTCCACCCTGTTTATTACATATTACAAATAAAATAATACAACGAACTACTGGTCCAATCTATTTCAAATTTTTAACAGAATTGATGGAAGACGTGTTTAATTGTAATTGAATTGATAAAAAAGGGGTAGAAAGTTATTTTGGCGGTGATTTGTTTCGAATTTGATATCAACACTCCTTAGGTCCATGTTCACCGAAGAGATAACGGTCTGATTTTCTAAAAACCGCTGTCCCTGTGACATGCTGCCATACAAAAATGTGTTTTAAACAGCTGTTTTTAGATAATCAGACCGTCATGTTTTTGGTGAACATGGACCTTAGTGCTTTTGATTTAAACTACACGTTATTTTGATAAATGTTTGAAAACTCAATCCTATTTTATTCAAAAAAAGTTGGACTCACATAAAAACTTGGTGCTAATACTCTTTAAAATTGGAATGTCCCGATAGTCACCGTACTATATTAAACACCGCATTTGAAGGTTTCTAAGCTTTAAAGAGGTTGTGCACTTTGGGACACGGCCTCATAGGCACGTAGAGTTCGAAATTTGAAATGGCTTATAGTTGTAAGAGGTCCGCAACAGTTTACAGCAGCTATATCGTGTCGCGGCTCATTTCATACACGTTGATGAGAACTTCAGACCTAGCTGGAGTATGAGACTGTCATGGAGTGTCTAAGGATGAAGACGTTAGGACGTCGAGAGGTGAGAAGCCCTTTAAACTGTTTTTATAAACATGGTAATTTATCCTTATCAAAATAAATACACAACGTATTTATTTTAATCACAAGTATTTAATTTTAAACATAATTGCCCTTGGATACGTAATTTGATTTCAATGAATATCAGAGATACACCGTTTTAAATAACTCAGCAGCAAAATAATGATCATGTACCGGACGCGCTTTTCATTATGCGGAATGATGTGTGTGATGTGATGTGCTCTTTGACAATTGTATTAGAGGTGCTTACGACCCATTCTCTGTAACCCTGTCTTTCACTTATGTGTCGCAGACGAAGTTGCGCGGGTCAGCTAGTTTAGAATATTTTTTTAAGATCTAATCTGAGTAGCTTGATATTATCTATAAAACATATATCATCAGCAAAATTACAAATGAGAATCATTAAATGTAAACATATGTAGAATATTTTGCTTAAACTTATCTTTACATTAAGATCTATAGTTAAACATCTTGTATAATTAGAAGAATATTTTAATAATGCATCGAGTGACTGTACAAGGCTGTGCGGAGTGTATTGCATTGCATTATGACAGGTAATAAATTAAAAAGTTACAAAACGTACACCGAGTGATGGGCTTATTATTACTTGTTTCCGGTTGAAGATGGTCGGAGACGATTGCAAAGCACAGCACTTATAATAAAATTATTTAATGGTTTATTTTTAATTTATTTGTAATTATATTAATATCGTGTAGTAATACTAAATTACTAATATCTGGTTAGTCTGGATGCCATTGGCCAATCCCAGTATCTACAGAATAACATAGTTACAAACTAAAATGACAATGCAAGCTAGAAAACAAAACAGTAAATGTGAGGAAATACTTGTTTTTATTTCCAATAGGGTATTATGTTTCCTTCAAAACACACAGCGTTGGTTGAAGAAGCTGTCATTGGATTTTGCCTTAAATGCTGTAAATAGTGTGAAAACACTTACCAATTCCGAATGTTACCTTATGGTCTTTCACTATGGCAGCAGCTCGCGGTAATCTGTGGTTGCGGCGAGTTGTCATCTGTCATTCATAGCGTCTAAAAATTTTGCCGCCAACGTATGGAAAATTTTTCTCTCGTCAATTTTCATAGAAAATTTTAAGTTAAGTAGCGTAAAGTTTCAGTTAAAGCTTGATAAATAGAATTAAAGTACTCGTGTTAAGTGATTTCATATTATCTTTGAATATGAGTGAGCGTGATATCGAAATGGAGGGCGAAAGCTCTCATCGCAAGGTCGCCGGTACTCCTGCCGGTGCTTCGGATGGAGATCGGTTAACGGAGACCAGTGAACCCGAGCGGCGGTTCTCCAGTGAGGAAGAGAGCTCTTCATCCTCGGAGGAGGAAGGCACTGCTTCCCCACCGCCTAACAAGAGGTCAAAGAGATCTAAACGTGAAAACGGTGAGGACCCGCGCATCGACAACTTGATGAAACAAGTAAGCCTTCTAACTGGTTATATGACACAATTGCCACATTATATCAATCAATTTACTCAACCAACCACTAACTGTTCTGACCTTAGTGGTGCTACTACTGCTCCCTGTAGTTTTCTAAACAACCCGGTCGTGTCTAAAGAGACAGAATCTTTACAATTTGGAAATTTAAGTGTACAATATAATGATAATGTAGTTATTCCTAAAGCTAATACAGAACGTCTTGAGGAGCTAAAACGACTACAGCAGTTTGACTCCCCAGCATGGAAAGGAATTCGTTACAAAAATACTTTACGAACATGCTCAGCTACACCAGGTTTTACACAATTAAAGGTAAATGAGGAGTTATGTCACTTGAGTAAAACCAAGGACTATTTAGCCTCAGCGGAGGGAGTTTTGGCCGGACTCTCTAATGTAGGTCTAGAGCAGAGAGGGCTGCTCAAGCAGGGACTGCAAGATCTTGTTAATTGGGCTGCAGATCACCCACAACAATTGTCTTCTAGCACACTTTTTGAGAAAGTTACCACTCTATTTGGTCCAAACTCCCCCATCCAAAAGTGCTTTGACAACAATATGCAAATAATTTGTGGCAGGAGAAGTGAATGCATTGAAATAAGGCGAGATAGAATCCTTAAAGAGATAAAGAGTCAAAACTTAAGGATGTCTTTATTAAATATACCACCAAGTTCAGAGTATCTCTTTAGCCGAGAGGCCTTGCAACCTCTTGTGCAATCATTAGGAGGGTCTCAAACATGGCTTAATACACCGGATTATTTAAAACAAAAGGGTAATCATCGTGACCAGGACCGTCATGACCGTTGCTTTAACAATGATAAAAAATGGCCAAATAATAAGCAGTTTAAAACAAACAAAAAATTTAAATCTGGTTACAAAAAGAATAACTCCTTTCGTTTTAAAAATTCCCGTGATAGCAAGTCCAGTGCCGATCGTGGATCAGAGCAAAAATGAGCTCAATACCCATATTCGACCCGAGGGGCCCCACAAACCAGCATATAGCCACAAAACATTTTCAACTCATATCCTAAATAAATTTGCACCAAGCATACTTTCATCTGCCAACCTCAACATCACACCGACGATTCCTGAGAGTCATCTACAACCAGGAAATATTGCAATTGACAGCACTCCCATTTGGCCTATAATCAGCACCCAGCACAATTGCAGTAACAAGCTGGGTGGCAGAGAGCTTGCGAGCCCGTGGTATCCGCATTCTTGTTTATTTGGACAAATTTTTACTGGCACACCAGGACAAGACAACTTTAGACTCCCATGTCTCGGAGACTATGGAGGTCAACAGCCCCCTTGGCCCCTTGGTCTTAACAAGGTTCGGGTGGCAAATAAATCTCCAAAAGTCCATTCTAGATCCCACTCAGGAACTAGAATACTTAGGCCCTCTTTGGAACACTGCCTCCTATCACAGGGCCCTACCCACAAAAAAGGTGGAAAGGGTAAAGTTATTCATTTCAATGCTTCTGAAAAGGAAACTTTGTTCCCTAAAACAAGTTCAGAGTTCATTAGGACTTCTAATTTTTGCAACCCTCACCACTCTAAGGGGACAACTGTATTGTCGTCTGACAAAAATAATTCTGAAATCATTCAGGCAGGGCAGACCAAGACAAAACAGGTTGCTCCCTCTGCTGGTTTGCCAAGAGCGAACGTGGTGGCGAGAAGCCATAGACCACAGCTCACTTCCCCTACATATGGGGCAAATAACCCACTTTCTGATCACCGAGGCTGTGTACGAAGGGTGGGGAGCCCACATGAACGGGCTCCTCGTGTCAGGAATTTGGCAAACATATCAAAGAAAATGGCACTCGAACAGGAAAGAGATGTTTGCCATACACGCAGCAATAAGCAGCCAACAAGCCAATCTTCAGAGTGCACATATTTCAGTTCAATCCAACAACAGAACACTAGTTGCGTATTTAAGAAACAAGGGAAGGACACGCTCCCTAGCGGTCCTGAACCTAACATGCAAACTAATGAAATTAGCAGATCAGTTGAACATCACTCTGTCAGCGGCTTACCTCCCGGGGAGGTACAACGGCATAGCCGACCGCTTTTCAAGGAACAGACCAGTGCCGGAATGGCACCCGTTGCCCCAGGCCTCGGAAGCCGTATTTCAAAAGTGGGGCGTCCCCGACGTGGACCTAATCGCGTCCGAAAAGTCAGCCGTTGTGCGACAGTACGTCACAAGGGACTTAAACAATGGCTTGGCAAGCTTCTGCGATGCATTGAGTCGAAGATGGCAGTATCGACTAGCACGGGTGTTCCCTCCGCCCAACTTGATGCCACGAGTGCTCAGTCATCTGAACTCGGCGGAAGGGACGCACATATTAATAGCCCCACACTGGACCCAGTGTGCTTGGCTCCCAGACTTGAAGGCAAGCGCTCTCGGAGAGCCAGTGCCGATACTGAGTCTATGCAAGGACCTCATAGACCTGACCACAGGCAGGACTCCTCCACAGGTCGACAAGCTGAGACTTCTAGCTTGGAAAGTTGGGGGTGGGTTAGTCAGGTTGCCCAGTGGTCAGTAGAGGAAAAGGACCTCTTACAAAGTAGTTGGAGAAAATCCACACTTGTTACTTATAAAGCTCCTATCCAGAGATGGATATCATGGTGTGATTCTCACCACATAAATCCTAAATCACCTGATCCCAAAGATCTAGCAAGGTTTCTAGCCAACTTATACTTAGTTGATAATTTAGCTTTTAGCACCATCCGTTTACACAAGTCTGCAATTTCTACATACTGTGCCATACCAACAGATGTTATATCCAAAAACTTTTTTGTCCATCAAGTTTTAAAAGCCATATCTTTAGCAAAACCACTGCCTAGAAAATCACCGGTATGGGATACAAAGTTACTCTTTGATTGGCTTAAATCAACACCAGAAGTTAACACACTCTTTGATATTGCTAGGAGAACAGCACTTATTTTACTTTTAGCCTCTGGCAGACGTTTACATGACCTAACATTGTTACATATGTCAGATGAACATATGGTGTTGGATGATGAATCCTTAACATTGTGGCCAAAGTTTGGCTCAAAAACAGATACTAGAAACCACAGGCAATCAGGGTGGTTACTTAAAATCCATCCTAATCCTAATCTATGTCCAGTAAGGCACATACAACGCCTGGTACAATATTCAAGTGATAGAAGAGCACAAGTGAATGGGTTAACAAGCTTATTTACAACAATAAAAGGTGTAGCCAGGCCAGCTTCAAAGACAATAATTTCTGGATGGATTAGATCCATCTTTAAACTTGTAAATATTGAAGCATCTCCGGGAAGCATAAGGTCTGCCGTGGCCTCAAGAAGCTGGCTAGAGGATAGACCACTTGACGAAATTTTAAGTAGAGGAAACTGGAGAAGCAGTGATACTTTCAGGAAATTTTACTGTCGGGAGGTGATAAGAGAGAGATCTGTCCCTCAGGAAGATTTATTATATGATAATTTTTCTAACATTTAAGTTATATTTATGTGGTACAATGGTACACATTTAATCTCAATTTGATTCACACATTATGAGTGTTATTTAATAATTTGATTGATCTCACTAACAATTATTAACAATTAGTCAGTATTCAATAAGTAAGGAAATGATTGATCTCATTATGACTTTAATTACTATTAATAGAATAATCTACAAGAAAGAAGTAGTGTTAATTTTGGCATTTTCTTGAATATATAAATTGGATTGGAATACTATATTGTTTAATTCAACATTTCATGAATATAGGTATCTTAATATTCATTAATTCCATACAAAATTCACATAGCGTCTACATCCTTCAGGTATTCTTTCACCAGCAGATATCAAACAGGTCTTCAACCAACGCTGTGTGTTTTGAAGGAAACATAATAGAACTGTTTTGCATTAAAACAAAACAGATATTATGTTAAATGAAAAACACACAGCGTTGCAGCAAGGTGCTTGCTGGTGAGTTTTGAAGACTCCTATGAATGACAGATGACAACTCGCCGCAACCACAGATTACCGCGAGCTGCTGCCATAGTGAAAGACCATAAGGTAACATTCGGAATTGGTAAGTGTTTTCACACTATTTACAGCATTTAAGGCAAAATCCAATGACAGCTTCTTCAACCAACGCTGTGTGTTTTTCATTTAACATAATATCTGTTTTGTTTTAATGCAAAACAGTTCTATTTTATGAAATTATGATACTCGTAAGAGAACCATATTTTGGAGATTGGGTAATACTTTCAACATTATAAGTATACCACAAAGTTAACCGGAAAAGATTGTCTGGTGGCAAAACCATGAAAGAACGTGACCTACTATCGTACCCTGGGAAAACCCAAAACGTTATGCAAAAATCCTACAAGTTTTTTTTTAATTTGCAATTCTAGTCCCACGTTGTTTAACTTACTTCCATACCCTAATAATTAAAAATTAACCGATTTCTGTATTTAATATAGGCAATCAACTACAAACGAGATACATGACATCATCAAATGCCTTAACCGTTTACGCAATACCATTTGAAACTGTCACTATGGCAGTTGTAATATCTACCGTCTATTCACATCATAATCCATTGAAAACGTTTGAAGTCGACCAAGAAGGAAATAGTTAGACAGGTTTGATATGCAGCTATAATCTTGACTGGCTAATGATTCTCACGGCCACTATCTGTAATTGGATTAGATGGTAAGCTGAACTTAACCTGAGTTGACTGGTGAACTGAATTTAGTATGATTTTGCGTTATTAATATTATTAGTCATTTAGTGTTGAATCACAGTCGAGTTAGCAGTGGGGGCTATAATTTGCCCCCACTGTTAACTTTGCTAACTCTTCTAAGTTCATATCATAACATATCATACCTGTAATCCCCGCAAAGTTAGTCAGAGGTACATCTAATAGTACACCCACATTTACCCAGTAATGTTTAAGTCCCATGTAAAAAGGGCGAGCCTATTGTTGCCAGTAGTAAAATTATAAATCAGTATTTTATTTTTTACTATATCACGGAGCGTGCTACTCTCACAAAAACACATACAAGTCTGTGAATGAGATTGTGTTATTTTGATGCAACTTTTATCATAATGGGCAAAGGAATTAGCAACCCACCCGTCGCTATTTTGAAATAAACCATTGAACTTGCAGGTTTTCCGATTTGTAGTACACTACAAATCTACAAAATATTTTTAATCTCAAATGTGAATTTCAGGTATTGCTACCCAATAATAATTCCATGCATATTTACTTTTCCAATCAACAATCGTAGAAAGTGCTCCGTCAGATCCTGTATCCGAATAAGCACTTTCATAGAGATGATGATAGGAAAAATTGTACTCAACTCATAACTCTAAGATTAATCCCCACAGATACGGTACGTTCCTTTTATTAACAAAATCCACCTGATTACAAGGCACTGGGTTCCCGAGACTAAGTCAGTGAGAAAGTTACCGTATTGAAAGCCGCTAGATATAAATGATGGATGCTCCTCGCTTCGCTCATATCGTTTGTTTTAATAGCTATCAAAGCATTCTATTGGTCTCCAATTAATTTTGGATTCGGTAGCGTGAAAGCTGGACATACATTTGATATATTATCGGGCCGCCTGTCTTCCGATTTGGGAAGACAGTTAGACGGTATGTAATGGGTCTGCTTCCGTCCGTTTGAAATGGAGGTGGGTAAGTACGTAATTGAAATTCCGTAGATTGTGTGTCCTATGATGATTCTGATAAAATTATTAATCACTATGTTTAGCAGAGATATAATTATGCACCCAGTATGTAACCTACTGTATGCCTGAAACTATAAATTAGCAATTGCTTTTCATAAGCACAGTTACAACAAAAATATCCTCTAAATTTGCCATACAATTGTCTAGGTTTGGAACTGCTTTCTTCACGTTATTTTTAAAGGGTGATTGACTACAGATGTGTCAGGTTGGAACGAAGCATTCGTGTGTAGTGTTACTGTACTACTAAGTAACAGCAAAATGTAACTTTTTTTAAACTATAGAATATTCGCTTGCATCCAAACTGTTTTCAGAAATCCTAACTATTTCAGGTCGTGTTTTTAATAAATAATTCAAACGTACCCTTTTCCTTTGCTTAAGCAAAAGTAAATTACCATAGGAATAGTCACAAAATTCCTGACGGCACTTAGCTATTTCAAGTATGTCGTCTCTGCATATATTCGACTACAAAGCGAATTTAACAAGTCTTTCCGAACACGATTGGAGTACCGGATAGTTTTTTGGAATAAGGCTTTGGAGTTGAAATAATATCCAACTACTTTGTTTTTAAGCCGTCGAGGCTGTTTTGTTAAGTTTTAGTGAGATTTTATAAGTTTTGTTACAGATTACGCTAGTTTACACGCATGATAAAAAAAAACCTGTATTTTTACTAAGGGGACTATATGTAGGTGCTAGTTTTTCGCAATAACGAAATACTTAACTCATTCTTGTTTTTTTTTCTTATCCAAGTTATTTACAGATCAAAACTTTACCATTTCTATACTAACCCTTCATTTATTTATATTTGCAAAGCCACCATCACAACCTTATACCTGTACGATTCCGACAAAGTGGAAAAGCGCCCCATGTTCTCATTAACCAAAACATCAGGGACACACTTAATGACGGAAGCTCCTAATTACCAGCACCTAATAACACTCAACATCTAATTAAACAAATTTAAGAGGTTTCTTATCCTATTTTAACATTATCTTCGTCTGTTTTCAGTCGTAAAGCGGGCACTTTAAATTTGTGCGCCTTTACTTCGAGAATGTCTTGCGTTCCGTACATAGTCGAGGGTTCAAAGGGGCAACGCTTTTAGAGGTTAAGGGTAATAAAATATCTGAGTTGTAAATTAAAAATTGCTGAAGTTAAACTTAATTTTGATAGGAACTTGGAAAAGTATTGCCGTTTAATTTAATGGTTTGCAGTAAACGAATTGAGCGTAGATTCTTTTTAACCGACTTCAAAAAGCACAAGTAAACCACAAAAAAGTGAAAAATAAAAACTTCGAACTAGAAGTCGGTGACAAAAAAACTAAGTAAGTAAATGAATCAAACATGGGTCGCCGACTTCTGAAGCTAAAGTTATTTTTCACTTTTTTGTGTTTTTTGAAGTCGGTTTTGTTTTTTGCAAAAAAGTTTATCCTATCGATCATCAAGCTTGTTGGAGATTTTCAAACTAGATTTAATACAGTTTTAACACTCTCAAGACGAGCAAACATTCTGTCCTTGATGGATAAGCTTTTCAATTCTACTTTAAACTAGTATTCCAGCAAAATCATATTAGTTTTAGCTCCGTAAACAAACAATCCATCACAAGCTTCTACTTTACCCAGCAATATTTTTCTTCGGATATTCCCTGCATCCCTAAGTGCAACAAACAATCTTCCCATCCCTACTCCATCATAGACAAACAGAGCTATCGTACCAAAACAATTTGCCCCGTATCTAACGCGCATCCCTATGACAAATCGATGCTCGCCGCTCGCGTTAATGAATCGAGAACTCGCTGATTAATGGTGTCACTACATCCTTATCGCGCCCTATGTTAGTGTTGTGCGTCCTTAATGGGATCACCCGGGCGTTAGTCGAGTAGAAAAATGAGCTATCGATTAGCTATTCGTATCGTATCCTTTATTGTTCGATTTAAATTGGGTGCTAGGTTAGGATGGTCACAATGGTAGGGAATGAGCGGATTTAAATAGAGAGTGGGAGTTTCTAACCAAGACCATTAAGTCATTCGAACGTAGTGTTTTTACTTTATAAAAACCGGCCAAGTGCGAGTCAGACTCGCGCACCGAGGGTTCCGTACAAACCTGTAGGTATATAAGTAAAAGTTATGGTAATTTAAGATTTTCGGAATTTTTCCTATATGTGTACTTTATAACGTTGCTTCATGCCAAATTTCAAGATTCCAGGTCGTCTGGAAGTATCCTTTAGGTTTTGATTCCCTTGCGAGTAGTTGCGAGTTTCAAAATATGCGGCTTTAATTGCTGTATCTTTTGATTGCGTTGACGTAAAAGTTTGATTTTGTTACAGCTTAAAGATATTATAGACTTGAGTATTTGTTAAGAATTTCAATATAATACCACTACGCGTTCATGAGTAAAGGGGTAATAAGTTTAAAATTATTAAAAATATTTTTATTATATGATGTAACTAAAAATTTATGCTTTTCGCAATTTTTCCTTTATCTGTGTTATAAGACGTTGCTTCGTACCAAATTTCAAGATTCTGAGTTCACGGGAAGTACCCTGTAGGTTTTGATTCCCTTGCGAGTGTCGAAAATTTGCGGCATAAACGGGAGTATCTTTTGATCGCGTTGACTTAGAAGTTTGATTTTTTCACAGCTCCAAGAGACCATAGACTTGAGTATTTGATATGAATTTCAGCTTGATACCTCCACGCGTTCCTGAGAAAAAAGGTCTTGACAGACAGACAGACAGACAGACAGACAGACAGACAGACGGACAACAAAGTGATCCTATAAGGGTTCCGTTTTTACCTTTTGAGGTACGGAACCCTAAAAACTATATTATTTAAAAATATCCAGTGATGTAATTCAATTTTGTATGGAGATGATAGTTATGTAGTTACAACACAAAACTGTATCCCCCGATTTTGATATCATTGGTTTTTTTGACTTTCCTCTCAGTTTGGAAGCAATTTTACAGATGTACTCGTATCCACGTCAAAATGATATAGCCATTTAGACGACCGAAGTGATGAATTAACCACGTTAGAAGCTACTCAATTGGGCTTTCTCTCAGTCAGTTTAACTTTATGCATTTGGATTTCCTCCTTCTCATAGAGAGGAGGCCTGTCCCAGCAGTGGGAACATTAAAGGCTGATGTGATGATGATTTGGATTTCGTGACGTCTGAAAGCCTTAATAAAATGATCTGTCAAATCAATCAAGATTTGACAGATAATTAATTTAAGGCTTTTAGCCTAACTACGTAGACTAACGTCACGCGTCAGTCAGAATAATAAAAAAAAAAAAACATTTTTTCCCCTTTCATAACACCACTACGCTTATGTCAAGACTGTATCCTAAAATGTCCTCGCCTCCAAGATTAGCGGGTGTCGTATTCGATTTTTGAATAGCGTTCCATTTTTCAAAGCGACTCCTTTTGAGTGATAACGTTTGAAATGCTTGACGGGATCTTTGAGTGTTCCAGAACCATCCAGATCTAAGTAACTGTTATAAATTCTTTGGATGATATGCGGTTTACATTAAAAAATTAAGGATTAGGAACTGTTTGGTTGGCGCTGTGAAGGGGAATGTCAGAAAGCTGGCTGAAGCTGTAAACTTCCGTTTGATTACAACTAAAACATATAACTCGATTACATCAGATACTTATCACTTAGCTTCTTCCTTTTCTTATAAAACGTTGTTCATTTCGATTTAAAGGTTCAATATAATTATCTACGGATGTTTAGATCTCTCAAAGGTTTTAACAACATCGATTTCGTTGATTGCGTTGTCGAGAAAATATTTTACAAATAATAAAAAAGTCACGCACTTAGGGTATCTACTGATTTCTAAAAATAGTTCAAAACATTTTTTTAAAACCCTTGAAAAGTTCAGAAACCCTCTGTCATGATTCAATCAATATCCCAATAAATAAAACCATCAATACTTTACCAACTCAACAGCAAGTTGTCGAAAAACAAATCATTTGTCCTACGTCAGTCCATATTGAGTTGTTGCCGCTCCCCACGTACAGGGGCGCGCGTGAAAAATGTGCAAATTGTGACAGATGACGTTTAGCGATTGCGTCAATATCTTACGGAGTGAACTGTTTGCCTTTCGATGATATGTGTCATTTGTATTGTGTGAAAGTGAATGAAACAAATTTGATTACGTAAACCTATTTACTTACGTATTGTTTGGGTTGTTAATTGTAAAAATTGGTTAAAAACAACAAATAGTTAGTATTTTTTATTTTTTTATTGCTTAAATGGCGCTTTTTGGGTTAGTAAATACTGCTTAAATATACGAGTATGTTTGAAGTCTGAATTTGTTGGTATTAGGTATAGAAAACTGAATTTATTCAATAAATAATTTTTCGACTTGTAACTGAGCATTTCTCTCCAATTTTCTTTAATCTCCAACATTTTTGTAAATCTACTTGGTACTTATAAACGGTAGGTAGGTCCCAAAGATCATAATACAAACAAGAGTGACAGTTATTACTGTTACCTACTCATAACTCTAACTAATCTTGTTAAACACAGGTGCTTATTAGTATATGCAAACTCATAGATCACCGATTTATATCCATCTCCTTGACACATTGGGGTTGCCACTAAAGTAAAAACTTAAATATTGAGACATAAATCCAATTTGGAGGCAACACTTAAGTAAAACACGGGTATGAGTGGTCGTTTACAAAATTTATGATCGTTTCTCAGCAACCAACAACTTTTGGGATTTAACGAAGATTTGCCAAGGGAATTATCATATTGTTCTGTTAAAATGTATGGAAACAAGACAAGATGAGGTCTTTAAAACGAAAAATACATTTTTGAGGTAATCTCGGTCATTATTTTGGCGATTTACATATGTTTTAAACAGTAGGCAGATTATTTTCTGGTAGGTACACAAGTAAATAAATAAGACTATGTTTTGAACTTAAAATAGTTTGCTATTATTTCTTGTCGTCTTACCATAATTTTAGGCATACAAATTAAATATCTATTTATGACCATAATTATGCTTTATAAGATTTAGAGGACATTTGAAAGAGCCATTAAATTTAATATCAGCTCCATGTTAGGCACCGAACAGAAGTCCCACTCATACACTAAAATGATGTAGAAAATAATGTCGTTTATGGTCTCATACAAACTAAACATGACGTACAAACCGATAGTGTCACAACAACAATACCAAACACCTACATTACATCCGAAATGCCACCCACAAACAAAACCCGACTCCTGACTAAATAGATCAAACGTCGAAACGTTTCAATTAACAATAGCCCTTAGTATTGATACAAAAAATCATGCAACATCATACAAAAACTAATCCCAAACAATTTT
This sequence comes from Xestia ashworthii, assembly GCA_950022955.1. Classification (NCBI taxonomy): domain Eukaryota; kingdom Metazoa; phylum Arthropoda; class Insecta; order Lepidoptera; family Noctuidae; genus Xestia; species Xestia ashworthii. The sequence goes on from OX465569.1 coordinate 15,939,918, forward strand.
GAGTTTTATCCCACTCAATATAAAGCTGACAAGATTTTTTAGGTTTCCTAAAATAATTTTGTGAGCCACAGGCCACAGGTGTAGGTGTCATTCATTATCCGTAATATTATGAAGCAAAAGTTTTGTGTGAAGTCAATAAATATGTTCATGAAAGGATTTTTTATCGATCTATCGATCAATGTTTGATTGATCGCTATCCTGGTGCAGGTGAAAGTATCTATGGCAATGTATCTTTGTTGTTTAACCGCCTTTACAAGTGTAGATCGGAATCTTGAGGCGATATTAATTATGAATGGAGATGCGACTTTATTGTTGAGCGTCGATTGACCTACTTATATGTTGAATCGAAAAATTATGGTTAAGAACAGAGCTGCAAGTTACGTTATAATTCAATGACGAAGGAATGGAGTAATAACTAAAACACAATGACATAAGCTATCACATAGAGTAGCTTTTTAGCTTTGTAGCTTTTTAACACTAGACTGTTTGATAAAGCTTTAATTAAATCTTAATCAAGTGAGAACTCAAGTGTTCATACTGTTCCTACTGCTAGGACATGGGACTCCCCACCAGTGAGGGCTGCCCTACACTGGCCCAGTGGCCGGTGTGGGGCAGCCCTCACTGAGTGGCAAGTTTTTGCAACGGTCTTTTACAATAATGAGAAATATTCATATACTGTTGTGGCTTTATGAAAAAGCAAAAGCTGTCTAAATCAGCCATTAAAAATAAAAGGTCATGAAAAAAAAACATAGGCTTGTGTTAAAACCGAACGATGCAATAGTTTCCTTTTAAAGTTCATTTATTCATAATGATTCACGTAAACCCTAAGGTTTCCTGATGCAATAAGGCTTTTTTTTGCAAAATCCGCACCCATTCATAACGCTGAAACATAATATCTATGTTAATATTCTCAATAATATTGCTTCTGAATATTCATTGGGTACATGCAATAACACAAAGAGTCACGTATACACAGCTTAGTTATAAGGTGACATCAGAAGTGAATAGATTATTACCCATATTTAACTACTTGAGGCAATAATAAAATGTTTTAATAACAAAATAAAGGTGGTAAGTTCTACTTTTGAAGCCAACTTCTTGTCTACCGCTAAAAATCACTTTCTATGAAGGTATTAATCTTGCAAAGCTTTAGCTCAAGTTCTAAAACTAACTTTACAGAAATAAATTAACAGAAACGCCATGTTACTCCTATTTTATTTAAATTTATTCCAAGTTCATTTTCTATTCCTTTTAACCTTAAAACCAGTAGTGAAAACTGCAGTAATTGATACCTGTTAAAAAGTTTGTTTCTAACTAAATAATTAGATAAATAAAGTGCACTTTACCGTGTTTCTTTGGGGGCCGACTCTAATTACAGATAAGTAAACAAATTGATGAGCTTTCTTTCTTAATGTTTGTTGAAGGCATTTTCTATAGCCTAGAAAACGGTGACACGGTTTTCAGAATTTGTTGGACAAAGATAAGACCTCTTTGGGTCAAATAGCCTGTTTTAATTGTCTCGGACAACGATGGTAACACTACTAACACTATTTGCTTTTGATTGAAAAAGCAATTGTGAAAATTCAGGTGAGGACAAGTTTAAATGTAAGCACGTTTTAATTTAACCGTATTGTATGCTTTTAATTGTTATTGTTACCTAACAAAAGGTAAATCAAGTTAAATTTATTAAAATACTAGCTTCTGCCAGCGGCTTCGCCCGCGTGATGTTTAATAGCTGTCCCATGGGATCGTAATACCAGGATAAACAATATCCTATGTTTTAATCCAGGTTATTAACTATCTGCGTAAAATGTCATCCAAATCCGTTCAGTACTTTTCGCGTGAAAGAGTAACAAACATCCATACATCCATACTCACAAACTTTCGCATTTATAATATTAGTAGGAACGTTTTCGCACTTACCATTCACCAGAAACTAAATTCAAATTTCGAATTATTTATTTGTTTAATTAAATAATACATTATGACATAAATAGATTTCAATAGGTACAAGGAATGAAGACCACTAACATAAAACATTAGGTAGTATCCCAATCCAATAAATACATTCATGAATTATTGTATCTACAATTCATACTCGTAGAAACGAATTACCCAAATAAGATACCTCTATTCTTAATAAATCTTCCATTTCTCCATAATTACCCCAGATTTGCAATTATAATAAATCTTACTGCTCTAATCCAAGTAGCTTGATTAGTTACAAATCTTGCTTGATAATCGGAACCATTTTGTCTAATTTCCTGTACCATTAACGTAATTAGTGCTACTTTACCGGTAGATGGCGTGTTGATCTAATTATCAAGCGGTAATGGTACGGTGTTGCCAGATGTTTTAGTTTGTAGTAGTTTATGGTTGCTAATAAATAAGTGATGTGTATGGAATTATCATTTGAATCAGTGTGTAACTTATATTTTTATTGTCTCTGTTTTTCACGATGTTTTGAATACTGTTTAAGCTATCACAGTTCACAACTAAACTTAAAATGTCACTTACGGGATATCTTCAGTTTTTTTTTTTGTGGTTTGATGTTTCTAATGTTAAATTCAAAAGTTGTAACACAATACAGTGGTATCTATTGACATTGATAGCGATTTTATGTTGTAGCAGTGATGTTATTGTCAGTGCAAGTTTTGTTTTTGAATGCAATGTAAAACCATAATACTTATCTATTTGTTGCGTAAAATGGGAAGTGCTCATAACAGACATCACGTCCAAAATTATTGTAAAATCTAACCATTAAAAAAACTCCATAATTATGTCCTAGCTCCTTGCAAGCCCCGCAATTTGCTAGCAGCTGGCAACACTAACCGACGCGTGTTACGCAAGCGACGACAAGCGGCGACCATACCGCGTTGAAAGAAACATCGTTTGTTTTCATGATCTATCAACAATATGCTGGATATTTTGATTCGGCGTCTGGCTGGTGGACTCAGTAGACGGTGGGTTCTGGACAGTTAATATTTAACTCATTTTTTAAAGTATTTTATTTATTTAAACTTCATACACAATAGTAGTACATAGGCGGACTTGAATGGGGTCATTTTTAATTTTATTTTATTAATGGCCACTTATTTTTATTTATCACTTTGAGAAAATGTCAAGTAAGTACCTATTGGTTTAAACTTTAAAAGATACATTGTGATAGACGGCCCACCAGCTGGCCCTTTGGATACGGAACCCTAAAAACAAAATGGTGTTATTGTTTTACTAATTTTTACGCAGTTGAGTCTGTCTTCGCTAAGATTATTAAAATAAGCTCCGAAATGAAGTTTGTAAGGAGCGGTAACGAAGATTTCAAAGGGGTGTTGAAATGTTTTTACATTTTAGTCGTATTCACGCCGACGTTTCCTGAATACAGGCCTCTTCAAGGAGCTGAGCTCTCAGGCACAAAGGTGTAAAGAAAGTATTTGCAAAAATTGTTGTTCCAATCATAACAGTGTGTGAAGTTCTGATGTGTACATATTGATTGGAAACTAATCTAGCACCTAAACTGTCGATCATCGAGATAACCAGTGTTCTTTTCGTAATGCTATATTTGTTATGTGTTATTTAAGATAAATACAGGATATTAAGTAATGGAAAGATAAGTGTTGGTCGTCCGGCGGCGAAATGGGCAGATGATATTATAGCCATTGCGAGAATAACTAGGATGAGACTGGCACAAGAACGTGGAGCTTAGCACAAATAGAGAGAGGCATATACCCAGCAGTGGGTGAAGTGGATAATGATGACAGGATATAAATGGTAACATATACTCACATGAGCGTACTGGAACCCGCAAGCATCCATACAGAGGTAGAGGCAGGTGGAGACCCCCTGGATCGTCAGGAGGCCGACCTTGTACGTCGCACGCTGAAGTATCGCTGTGGACAAAGATATAGACAAGTTAGTTAAGTATTTTTTCGATCGATCTGCAAAAACAGTGAAGGACTAAAAATGAATAAAAGTCCTAGAAACAAACATAACTGGACATGTGACAATTGATATACGCTTCCTCTCAGGCAGAATGAAAGTGTTTTAGTAGATTACAATCGTGTTTATCGATTGGCTCAATTGTACGATTCAAAGAATGATTAGAGAGGGGTAGACAAGCATAAATACGCGCAACAACTTAGGGCTACGAGCAATTTCAAGCTATTTAAAAACAGTAAACTTGAGTAAACGCGTAATATCTTCTCAACAATCAGCACTTACGCTAATATAACTTCAAATACATTTATTCACAGTCGTTTAAAGTTATCTGATTGTCAAAGAAGCGACCGAATCCCGTTTTATTTCCCAAGAAGAAATTCCGCCGGCCATCCAACAAGATCTAAGGTTCAAAACGTTTCCTTATAATAAATATTAAAAGCACATTTACAACGAGGAAGTGAACACCGCGACATTTCTACTTGAAAGAGCTCATTATGAAAAACCATAACTGTCATTTCACACAATCGACTAAAAACAAATCGGAACATCTTTCATGTCTCTAAATGCAAGATAATCTTAAGTTTAAATAAAGTGCGTTCCACACTCATTGAGTCGACTAAAATGGCGATCTTAATAGTTTGATATTTGCATGACAACACTATTCACGGGACTAATGTTGCCAGTAACAAATTCAACGCGTTTCAAATGCTCTCCGTAAATATGGTAGGTTTAAATAGGGAAAATGAAAAATATGTTAAGGTCAAGATCTGTTGGGAATGTTTTACATAACAATATGTAATTTATGTCATGTGCCAATGGCCTTATGAGTTCATATGGGATGTTGTATAATGCAAATATGCTATATTGACCCGAATGGCGCAGTGGTAGTGAGGCTGCCTTACGTTCTTAGGGTTCTGGGTTCGAATCCCGGTAGGAGTAAATGTATGTGTGATAAGCATGGACATTTGTTTCCGAGTCATGGATGTTTATATGTATAATAAGTATGTATTTACAAACAAAAAAGGTATTTACGTAGTATATCAACTATCTGGTGTCCACGACACAAGCCTTGCTTAGTGTGGCACTAGATGGCGCTGTGTGTTAATGTCCAGCGAAATTTATTTACTATTCATTTTTATGACACTGTCTTCGATGTTACGTATATTGAGTAACGAGCCGTGGTCGGCTTTGCGTTCACAGCACTCTTTTTTCTTTTACACCTTTACCTTTAGATTCCTCTAGTAATGGTTAGTGGCACTATGAAACAGCGTATTATAACCACATTACTTTAGTACATTTGAAGAGAAAGAAGTGTCAAAACTTGGAAAGGAGAAGCCGGAAAGTCCTGCCAGTCTTGCTAAGGGTTACTGGGTTGTGGAGGTCCGACAGGCAGTCGTTCCATATGAAACATGGTAATTCAACTGCATCCGGTAAGACTGATAACCGACCCCAATATCATTGGGAAAAGGCTGAGCAGATAATGTTAAGACCCGCTTTCCAATTTATCGGAGACGTTCGTTACGTGAAATTGTTAAAAAATATTATTTTCCCCGTTTTTGCAACTTTTTTGCTTCGCTCCTATTGGTCGTAGCGTGGTGTTATATAGCCTATAACCTTCCTCGATCAATGGGCTATCCAATATTAAATATTTTTTCAATTCGAACAAGTCGTTCCCGAGATTAGCACGTCAAACCAAAGCAAGCTTTAAAATATTAGTACAGTTGTTGAAACATCAATGCATTATATCTCACTCAAATCATTAAATTTTTATCGCGTCTTAAACTGACGGTAACACCTGCCGCAGTTCCGTTTCGAGTCAAATATTAGCTTTCAAATCTAACTGAGAGTAATATTTGTCAATCATCTTGGGAGTTTGTTTGTATATCAATGTTAATCCCCGAAACTACTGGACCGGTTTCGGTGCAGCTTTGACGTTGGTTTAAACGCTGCGTAAACTGTTGTAACAGTGATGTGTGAAAATGAAAGTTAAGTTGATTGTTAATTAGTATAAATATTTATATCTTGATCAAGTAGAATGGTCGCGGTCGGCGACTTTACGTTTACATAGGTCAAACAAAACATACTGCGATCAAGTCCTGTCAATATTTGGTTTACTGGTTGACTTGTGTGATTGTAAGTAGACGCACATCATCATAATCTCCTACCCTCATTCGAATTTATTTGGGATCGATATTCCTTCTTTAATATAGTTCTCATTTAGCCGACATCTGCGGTAGTCACCCTGGCGACTAAAACGGCCTTTTTCCTTATCGTGTGGTTAGTGCCTGGCCTCTGATGCCGCCGTCAAGAAACATCTTTCAGGCATGCTGATTTTCTCACGATGAACGGTGATGAAAAGATTCCAGCCACATCATCTTACGATTCATAATATCTAATAAACAATACTGTTATTCAGCTGCATCCGTTTAGACTGGAAGCCGTCCGTAGTTCGGGAAAGGCTAGGAAGATGATGATAGATGGATAGACATTACAGAGGAAATCCAAAAAAATTACAATGTTACGTGTTAAAAGGGGCGGTTCTATAAATGGGTACTAATCAGCACACTAGGCAGCAATAGAACAAATTATGAGTGAAAGTCTTATTCTATTTACACTGACCCAGGACAATACTAGGCTGCAATAAAACAAATTATGAGTGAACGTCTAATTCTATTTACACTGACCCAGGACAACACTAGGCTGCAATATAACAAATCATGAGTGAAAGTCTAATTCTATTTACACTGACCCAGGACAATACTAGGTTGCAATAAAACAAATTATGAGTGAAAGTCTAATTCTATTTACACTGACCCAGGACAACACTAGGCTACAATAGAACAAATTTTTAGTGAAAGTCTAATTCTATTTACACTGACCCAGGACAACACTAGGCTACAAAAGAACAAATTATTAGTGAAAGTCTAATTCTATTTACACTGACCCAGGACAACACTAGGCGCTGCAATAGAACAAATTATGAGTGAAAGTCTAATGCTATTTACACTGACCCAGGACAACACTAGGCTGCAATATAACAAATCATCAGTGAAAGTCCAATTCTATTTGCACTGACCCTTGACCCAAAATTCAGCGTTCCGTAATCGATAACGCCAATGATTCAGTATCATGGTAAAAAGGGACTATCTTCCCCTTATCCACTACGTTCTGAAGTTTGAATGCAACAGTTTTATAGCGTAACACCCAAGATGGCGAAGCGACAATGCGTTATTAGTACACCAGTATGTGAAGACGTTACTCTAAACGAGCTCGCCGGCTACCGAGCCATTGTAACTTGCTTTACTGTATTAGAAAACATAAAAGGAAGTATATTTGTTGTACAATCTGAGGTAGATTAGATGGGTCTTGTAAAATGATGCGGGTCTTGAAATCTAAATCAAAGAATGAAGTGGTATAATTGTTTGTTTGTAAGAAGTAATCTCTGGAAGTAGTGACCCGGTTTAAAAGAAATCTATTGAAGAGCATCATAGGATTTTTATAGCATAGTTGACTTTCAAGCATACGGAAGTTGCTAGCAGGAGCTAGTCAAATGGAAGCTTTGTGTGGATCTGAAATAAGACGTTATTTTCAACTCTTGCAACTGCATCACGCTGCAATTAATTTGTAAAGGAAAATATTAAGAACCTACCTATTTACCCAAATTCGCTAATCATCAGTCCATAGTCAAACCTACTAAACTAACCGCTACTAATAGACGCTTGCTATTAGCGCCCAACATCTGTGGAGAACGATCGACTTCGAGTCAAACAAATCTTCCATAACTCAGTCCTCAACATTCGGTCTAGACATCTGAAAATAGAACAAAGCCACAAACAGGAACTGTAATTAACGCAAAGGAAAATAAACAAGACTTCATTTTGTAATAAAGATGCACTGACTATCTCTACTTGGCAATCTGGGCTGTGAGACTGGGTAAAATATACAGAAGTTTTACTCACACATGGGGCTTTTAGTGGTCTGGCGCCCGGCGCTGAACGAAACGAAAATAGTGAGCTTTACAAGGAAGCTGGACTGTGTCTGAAATCATCTGTTGAGTGAAGGGAGAACTTGCGTGAGTCATTTGACCATACCTAGTTCTGCTGATAATACAAAAAAGGGAGAAGGAAGTAGAAGTGGCAATGTGTTGGACTTCGGTCATAAAACTTCGGGCTGTAGAAAAGATGTGTTCTTGAATGGAGACCACGAATGAGCTAGCATAGTTTAGCCAGCGAAGAATAGAAATCATTCAGTTGAACGGGTGAGATTGGCGAGGATATTGATCAGTAACTTGAAATTGGAGACCAGAGAACAGTGTAATGCCATAGTGTGGTGATGATAATGTTTTGTGTCACTACAAAGGCTTGTGGTATTTCAGAGAATTTTATACTCTTAAAATGGTTACAGACGCAGATATTTATAACTTTGTGACCATTTTACGAATTGTCACGTAATTCATATTATTGTCCCTATTACGATACTGGTATAGATTTTAGGCCCCCAGTCTTAAATGTACCAATGAACAAAAAATACTTTTTTGTTATTGAAGCATTTATAAACAGCGACCTAGATTTTAATAATTGTGTAGAGTAGAACTTTTTAAACATTTACTTAGTAAGAGATCAAGAGATAGCTACAGGGGATGTTTAATTTAATTGTTATTAACATGCTGATGTAAGTGACCGAAGTCGTAAATGCTATCGGGATCGAAATCTAGCCGATAAAGTATGTTTGAGAGGAAGTGAATTGTATTAAGCTTGTGATTATATCTTTGTTAGAGCGATGTAAGACGATTTGTAACTATCAGCGTCTGTTTAACGATGATATCGTTCCGGTCTTAACAATTTGCATTTGATTAGAAATAAAATAGTCGGTGTTCAATGATATCAAGGTCTGTAGATACAGACCTTTATTTAGATAAATACAATTAAGATTTAGAAGCAGCTGCAATTATTTCTTGCAGTTTTGTCGATAATTTCCTTTGGACATGCCAAAAACTCTCAGCTTTGTTGGTTCATCAGCATTCTCTTGCCCGTATCCCAATTCATTTGGGCGCAGCATGTCTCCTTATTTCATACTACCCTACTACTCGTCATCTCATCAGACACCTCCCGGGATTCTTGCCATATCATCCTTCACATAATCCATCCATCGTTGGTCTGTTAAGTTAGGAAAGTTTTTAGTTCTCAAAACATCACTAAATCTAAAACCTGTCTCTCTCACTGCAAGGCAAATCCCTCTTCTCATACAGCTTAATTCATACAAAACCTATACCAGATTCGGTTCAATCATCCTGTACAATCGTAAGTATGTCTTCAAATCATTTATAAATAGCTAATTGCAGGCGATGTGTATCTGTTATATTTAGCATACAATTACTGGGCGTTAACACTGCTTTTAATTAGCAGTTACCGGTGTCACGATGCTTGAGCTTCTCTTATTGGTGTTGAATTATAACTCATTATTAATATTGACAATAGAACCGGTATTATTATTTTATTTGTCATTTTGAACATGAAAACACTTATTATCTGTGTTCAAATAATATTAATTTTTAACCTTAGATAAGGGCAAGAAAATTAATTATTTTTTTAATTTATTTGTGGCCGGCGCAGCATGTCTTCTTTTTCAATACTTCTCTATTCCCCGTTCATCTCAGCAGTAACCTCTTTTCTAGCAATGACATCCTTCACACAGTCTATTCATAGTTTCTTTTCTGAGTGTTGCGGGTTCGATTATCATAAGAGAAAAAAAATGGTGTAAAAACCTCACGAAACCGAAAGGCACTTTTCTGCCAGTCACTGCGATCATTTTTAGGGTTCCGTAGCGAAATTGCGAAAAACGGGACCCTTATAGATTCGTCATGTCTGTCTGTCCGTCTGTTCGTCCGCATGTCACAGCCACTTTTTTCCGAAACTATAAGAACTATGCACTTAACGAAACTTGGTAAGTAGATGTATTGTATGAACCGCATTAAGATTTTTCACACAAAGATAGAAAAAAAAAACAATAAATTTTGGGGGTTCCCCACACTAGAACTGAAACTCAATATTTTTTTTTTCATCAAACCCATACATGTGGGGTTGTAATTTTAATTTTAATTATGATGAGTATTTTATGTAACTGCCAATTTCTAAATGTGTATTGCATGCTATTAGTATACCAAGACATAAAACTTTAATATTTGTATGGCCGAAATGCCGAATATATTGAAACCCTTAGATATTAAGAACTTATGTAAACTACCTATATTCTTGCAAATAAATGCATCATTCATTCATTCATATCTATGGATAGGTCTTTAAAAATGATACGGAGGTTTCTAATTTCATTTTTTTCTAAACTGAATAGTTTGGGCGAGAGACACTTCCAAAGTGGTAAAATGTGTCCCCCCCCCTGTAACTTCTAAAATAAGGGAATTATAAAACTAAAAAAAAATATATGATGTACATTACCATGTAAACTTCCACAGAAAATTGGTTTGAACGAGATCTAGTAAGTAGTTTTATTTAATAAGTTATAAATCGTAAACCGCAATTTACCTTATTCATTCAATCAACTCAAATATTTTTATATTATGTTACTTGCTGCTACGGAACCCTTCATGGGCGAGTCCGACTCGTACTTGGCCGCTTTTTTATTTTGTTCTACACCATACCTGGGAACCTTTTAGTTGCAGATATTGGGGGTCAAAGTTCCAACTTTTTGACAACTTTTTTTTAGTACAAGTTTTTAATGTAAGATTTTTACTTTAAGCACCTCCACAACCCCCGTACTATTCAATCCATCCATCAGCACAATGTTTTGAGTGCGTTACATTGAGTTCTACCAAAAAACATAATTTTTCACCCAAAAAAAAATATCTCGTTTCCCAGCAATAGTTTTTGCGTAAAGTTACTAAGTTTGATGTATGTACAGAATGCTTGGTTGACGGCTTCGTGATGAGGTAGTTTGCACCCGGTATTTGTAAGGCCTACAGGTAGTTGTTCCGGGTCTGGCTATTTGTGTATGTGAGTGTAAATGTTTGTAAAAGCACCCAAGATCTATTGTTCTTTTTTAATAAATTTAGAGTTTACAAAAACCAAGAGTTATAGCTGTTTTACCTGTAGGCACGGCATATGACCTGCAGTAATCTGTCGTCGCAATAAAAGAGGGTCAGTCGTGTCAGGTTTCTCAACATATCTAGTATTTGTTGAATATTCATACTGTAAACTAACGTTAAGGAATTGTCTTAGTTATAGGTTCTGTATAGGGTAATAATATCTACTTATGGCTCTTGATTGGCGTTAATAATTAGGGCTAATTTATTTTGAAATTAAAGCATAGCATAAGCATAATCAGCAATCATAAGATAATGATCCCACTGCTGGGTTACAGGCCTTCTCTCTATGAGAGGCATTATATGGTGATGGTTATGCAAATATAGCTTTCAAAAATAACAATGGTTATAGCATCAATATTCATAGCTAAGACCACACATAAAACATCACAAGTGGCATCAAATGAAATGACCTCACAAACGCCATAAAAGACACTCGTGTGGATATTTAAAGACTAGAACATATTAATATTCATAACTGCTCTATTCTCAACTTTGATCTCCGAGATGTGCAAGCGCAGAATCCGGAAGTTTGTAATGACATAAGTGTAAAATTCAGCACAGAGTAACCACTGGATGAAGGACTTCCGAAATCGTAAAGAATCTCTAAAAAGAATGGAGGTCTACATCGAAAATGAACAGAAACAATGATAGTAGTAAAGGTAAATCTCAACATTGAATTTTAAAATGGGCAAATAAAAGGAAATACTACACACAACCATGTAACAGGAGGTGATCAGTGAAATGATGATGATGATGACGTTGAAGTCAAGTCTGAACTTTGAACTTCGTTGAGGAAGGGTAGAACGGAAGCTTAATGAGTTCAAGGCATGTCAAGTGCGGAATAACCTCAGAGCGGTGTGAATGTTCTCGACATAATGGTTATTAAAAAGCTTTCATACTCCTTTTGTTAACTGGTTTGTTACAGGGTCCAAGACAGTGAAATGATAACTGTCTTGTTCTTCTTTTTGTATGGATGTTACCTCTATATTATACTGTTTGGGCCCAGCAAATGGCGACATTTATTGCAGTGTCAAAGGCGTTATTCAGGTCGTCGGGACACCTGACACACTCCAGCAGGTGGGGCAAAGTTTGATTCAGATACTGTTAGACGGTTACAAAAAGAAGTATTTGATTAGATGATGAGAGTAGTATGGAAGGAGAAGACATGCTGCGCAGACTCGAAATGAATTAGTATAAGGGCAAGAGAATGGCAGTCACAGCGCTTTCTGGTGTATCGCTACCAGTTTTGACTAGGCATCATCATACATTTTTAATTGAATAGTGCCCATTTTAAACTCTACTACAGCACCTTTCAACTATATGAATCGCAGGACAAGTTATGCCAGCGTGAGTTGTTCTTACTTTCGATGTCGTGACTCCGGTTTATATGAGATGAGAGTGTATCGTTAACGTATCAGCGCCCTCGGCCTGCTTCAGATGCGCAGGCGCCGCTGACAGTACAAGAGAGAGGTAGAAGGCGAACTGGGTACCGCTTTTGAGAGTGACAGATGTTCAATAATATTGAAATCTTTGTTTTATTTTTATGACTTTCTCACTTAAATAAATATGTTTTCATGTAGGACTGAATTTTAAAACTACTTAAAGAATAATGATCTTTGGGTTTATATTTAGGTGTTTGAACACCAGAAGTTCGTCATTATCTTCCCACCCCATTGTACCCTTGTTACTTGGTTTTTAGGGTTCCGTAGCCCTGATAAGGAACCCTTATAATTTAGTCATGACCGTCTGTCGGTCCGTCCGTCAGAGGTTTTGCTAATAGACCATTAGTACTAGAAAGCTGTAATTTTGTTGGGGTGTGTATATTAATTACGCTGACAAAATGGTAAAGTAAAATTTTTGAACTTTTTCGAGCTCCGCTTCATGTGAAGTAGGGATCATTTTTTTTCCTTCTATATTTCCCCATCAACTGCCACGTGTCATTTACACTTTTTTCTTTCATATCATTCCTTACTCAACCATCCATCGTTTCCTTGGTCTTTCTCTCCCTTTCCATCGATAAACATATATATTCATCATTTTTTAAGTCACTTGCGATTCGTCCCTCCTCATCACATAAAAAAACAGTCGATTACCTTCGGAAGCTGTATTAATTTTATGACCATAAACGATATTACCGAGAATAACATTACATTACATCCTTGCTGTTATAATCAAATAGTATGTTAGTACCAAAGTTGCCATATGTAAAAATACCTAAAATACTGTCATTCATTTTTATCGTACAGTTTATCAAAATGGTGACGATGCAATATCACGGAATTTGTCGGACATGTTACATTTAATATTATAAATAAGGTATATATAAACGTACACACAAAATTATGATCGTTGGTAAATTAAATTAATTTGGGTTTGAAAAAAGATACTGTTTGATGTTTTGTAGAATGATATTGAGGGCGATTGAATGACGATTTATTTGTTGGTCAATGTAACTGGCGCAGTGTTTTTTATGTAAAATATTAGTCAGTCTAATATGAAGATGTATTTTCATAATTTCTAATCTGTAATAATAATATTTTAAAGAGGTAAAATTTGTCTGTATGCTTGTTTGTGCTAATCTCCGGAACTACTGATTTGATTCATAGGTTTAATTTAAAAAAAAAACGTTCCTGTTACAATATTACGGAAATCCACGTGGGCATGGCCGCGGGCAATCAAGCGAAAGTTTAAAAATATTTATTTGAAAGAAATCTGCTAATTGTTTCATCTTTAATTAAATTACACACAAGAAAACATTTTCTTGTGACAAGAAAATCCTTGCAGATTTACGGACATTTTTATCCATTTTTAAACAAAAATAGTCATGTAACCTAGTCGATAAACATAGGCTATCGAGAACTAGAGCTAATTCACGTTAAATAGCCGTGAATGGGGTGTCTTGTGCAATTTGCCGACACTGAGCGGCAGTGAGCGGCCGCCAAGATAGTAATGAGAGCGATTGACGGTTAGTGAGGGGATGCAGTCGATTATTGCAGCAAAGATTATCGATTAATTAATCTTGTACTTGATTTTATGACGCTAAAATCAGGTTAAAGGGACAACGATGTGGTTTGGATAAGCTTATGACATTGTAAATGCTGTTTTGATATTAAGGAGAGAGAAAGTTACTGATTTAATATAAACTGAATAGAAACTTAATGGATGAATTATGAGGATTCTGTGGGTGAAGAAAAAATATTAATTTTGCAGTAAGTATTATGTAATAACGTGAAAGTAATCATAATTTAAATTTATCGATATCTTGAATTACATTAGCTTACATTCAATTTGCCCTCCAGGTGTAAATCACTAAATTGGTACAAAATCACCCTTAAATACATACGATCGACACTAAGCGACGCTAGTCGACTAAATAACAGACTTTAGTCGATGTTAAGTGAAAATAAAATGTAGTTCGGAGTTGATTTAATATTAGGGCAGATTCTCAGAGCTTACTGTAATGACTTCGCATTACAAAAAGTAGATTGTAGCTGATCTTTGTGGTATGAAAAAGTGATGAAATACGTTGGAACGTATGACGGATGTTGTATGTAGTCCAATATCTAGACAGATTATAATCCATTTTTCTGTAAACGTATATATGATATAGAGACATATTGAATGAATAAAATATCCATAAGGTAATATTTTTATAACCTATTCTAAATAATATAATCGAAGAGAAAGTTCTAAAACACTTCATTGATGCACCGTGAAACTTACTATAAAAGACAATTTCACAGTCTATAATTGTAAAAACTTAATCATAGATCACGGTCACTAGATGGCGCTAGTTGCGCAAGCGCGTAATAGCGGTCAGTCACGCAACGACCACACACGAGCGCGGACGTGTCAAGAGCGAAGTAATCACTGTTATTTATCTAATTAACGCTCGGATAAAGTGGGCACGTCTTTTTGTTATTGTAGGGTTGAAGTAGGTAACGAATAATGTGCTTGAGAAGATAGGATGGAGTTTATTTTTATGTTGTACTGTTAGATGCAGAGAAATATTTGAAGAGGTTTCTTGCGACAGGTTTGTTTAAACAACAGGTCGTGTAGGTTTTCCTCGATGTTTTTTTAACTAACAATGTAACGAGATCTAAACTTGTGATCAGTGCTTGCTCTTTAATACGAGGAACAAATTATTTTGATCTAGTAGCTGATTCTGTATCACGGATGTGGTCATCCGCTAAGGTTCTGAGATTGTCAGGATTTTCGCTCTTTGTAAAGTACTGATAATAACTGCATCTGGTTAAACCGGAAGTCAAATTGGGAAAATATTAATATATAAATAAGCAAATACATATGACGAGCGACTGTAACATAAATCAAAAGATTTTTCTAGTTCCGTTGTTTATTTTGATTGCATCTACGAGTATAAAGCATGTCAAAAAATTCCAAACATATGTCTACTGTTTACAAACAATATTTCAATAAGCTTACCCAACTCTTTGGATCTATCAAGTACCCATTAAATCTTATAATTATACCAAGATTAATAGATTCAAACGGCCAAACCCGATTCGAGATCTCATTTCCCCTGGTTAATCTTCTGTGGCATCTTAAGTAGCCAGTGTAAATATAACGGTAAGTTTTTATCAGCTAGTCACCTCTTCACCTTCGTTTATCAGTTACTGTGACGTAAGATAACTGTCTCATTTTTACCGCATTTATCTTAAGATATCCGTCGGTCTTCGGAATTAGTTGTGTAGAAATGTTAAGAGGGAGATTATTGTCGTAAGAATTTAATTAGGAGGTGACGCCTTGACCTGGTGATGGCGTGGAGGAAATGGGATTTTATGGATGTTTGATACTAACGATGACAATGGTTTAATGGTGTTTTGAAATAAGTGTGACGAGTATAAACTCACACTATGCCAGTGTTAGAAGCTTTTAGACGGGGTATGCAGTAGATTGAACACGGTTCACAGACATCAATATTACACAACCACTGAAAAACGAAACAAGAAAAATAGTTGAAACAATTCCAAACCCAATCGATCAATGCTCCCGCAAATCTGAGTCATCGAACCATCTACGTCAGAAATTACGTCAAGAATCTCATTACCCTGCAGACGAAAAACATTAAGCAACTTAATGCCAGGTTAACAAAGATAGATAATAATGCATCAAGACATGTCAAGTAATGAAATTATAAAGTGTAAGATAAAACCAAAGCGGGTATAAATAATAATTATGGAGAAAGTTAGTAGCATTGAGGTGCACTGAGGGCCGGTTTGGGCCCACCGTTGCGTCGATTAGATTATGACTGAAAATATTTGGTCAGATGCTTTATTAAGTAGTTTGTCATTGGGATCTGAGATTATAACTCCTATCTACAGATATTGGGACATCTTGGACAGTAAATGATGTGCCTTTGGGAACGAAAATATGAACTGTAGCGGGTTTATGATCCTTAATTAGTTGAAAGAAAGTGGGAAGCGGTTGCTTTAATAGCAGGCTTGGATAGAAAGCTGGTAATATACTACTGTTTAATAGTCTCTTTCGTAATTATCACTTCTGTATTACCCTTTGGAGTTTGAAGGCGTGACGTCGACTTTTCTTGATAACTACCGGTGACTATTAATCTATTATTTATTACTTTGAACATCATTAACTCATCGAATGCCGTTATTAGAGACACAGTAGAAAGACAATTGCTTATGTCGAACTGTGTAACTTAAGACACGCGAGAGGTTAGAGTATGTTAGATCATATCCTATGTTTTGTCTCGCAATCTGGGAATAAGATATTTGGTTTTAGTGCTCACATTAAACAGTAACTTCAGAGTGATGATGGTTTTACGTTCGTCTATCTATACCATTAAAGTGTATCCAATAAAAATATGTAGACACATGAATCACTACTAAACCACGAAAAGTCTAGCCATAAAACATTGCCCAATATTCTTTGTGAGATTGTCGCGACAGATTTTACGAGATTGTCCTCATCAAGCCGCTAATGTTCGCAATTAATTGATTTATGGTCATTCACCGTGACAGATAGACCGCAAATTGAAACTGACTATCAATTTCTTGCAGCATCGCTTCAATTGTTCACATAAATCACACAATTCTGGATAGTTTAAAACGCAATAAACTAGATTTGGTCATGAAAATATTTGACACTGAAAACTTTTATTTAGTGGATATTAAATAAATCTTTGAGTGTATTCTTTTTTATCTAGCAAACGTAATTGGAATCATTGTTTATGACTTTAATTAAATAAGATTTTATCATGGGATTGTTGTGAATATGTAATTAGAAAAATTACTGCATGTATGAATAAAAACGATTAACGACCAATAGCAATATGTTTTATTTATTACATTTGCAATACCTACCTATACCTGATGACTTGATTGAGATTAAATTAAGTGTTGCACTTGTTGCCAATGTAACTAATAAATTCTAATGGTTTCAAGTGTCTATTTCCGTTCATCTATTGGTGAAAGGTTAGCCAAATGCATCTCATAACATTTCCAGCAAGATTAGAAAAACATTGTCGGTTACTCAGTCTGTGAATCACGTATTAATACGCCCACAAACACATCACAAGGAAACGCACGTGACACTCACGACCTGTCAGTTTGTAGGTTCCGAGGTCGACGTTCGGCCTTGTTCGGCAATTTTCGCGCGACTTCGGTCGTGACGTCACTAGCCGTGCGACGACGTGCTCCCGCGCACGTATCGTACCCCACTAGTGACGTACGCGAGCGTAAATATCGATAAAAACGGAACGGTTAATGTTTGTACAAGGTTTCGTCATGTGTATGCTTAACTGTGAAACAATTGATTTTCTCGTGATTGTTGTAAGTGATGAGACGGTTGCGGTGTTAATTGTCATGGTCTATACTTGTATGGTATTTGTATGGTATGTGGCGTGTTTATTGGTTTAAACCTCAAACTAGGAAGTTAATGATATAAGTCGTAGACGGACATAACAGAATAGATAGGCTTTTGAATTCTACAAGTAAAGTATGCGGTATTATTCTTATCAGCTACTTGACATAGCTGATTAAGGGGCCTGCGGAGCTTGCGTATTTCATACAAACGTAATACCAAAATTATTTGTAAATCAAACATATTCTTAAGGTAGTGTGTATTTGTTTCGATTGGATTACAGAATATCTATGTTCCCAAATATATTTTTTGAGAGGACAATGATACAAAGACGAGATATGAGGAATTTAAAATTTCTATAGAAAACTTATTTTTCTTATAACTCGTGTTAAAATCAGTGTCCAATCAAAATATATGTTTGGGAACCTAGATATTCTGTAATTCAATCGAAATAAATACACACTACCTTAGGAATATGTTTAATTTACAAATTATTTTGGTATTACGTTTGTATGAAATACGCATGCTCCGCAGGCGTCTTAAATATCATCGCAAGATTATGAATAAATGTAGGCATCTGCATGAAACTATTCCCAACACTAATCAAAGAGTTTATTACATGACAGTGCGATTAGTAGATGTCTAGGACAGTTATACAGCGTCGGTATGATAAGAATAGCGCCGTTAGATCTATTTTAACCCGAGGCCGAGACAAAATGTCGTTTGTAATCGTGAACGCCAGATGACTCACAATTATTAGTCGTATTTACGCGTCATATAATATTTCGCGGGCACGCGTAGGACGAACTTTATCGATATTCGTGATTTACATGTTCTTTGTTGTCCCATCACTAAAGTAGTACCGATAGAATATTTTTGACTAAATATTATCAAAAGTCATTTTGTTAATATTTTTATGAATGTGTAATTTATTCATTGCGGAATATTTTTTTTGCAGTGCGAATGATTAAGTTATGTAAATGAGAAGCAGTCTACGCTAACAAATTAACTCCGTACAATTTATAGCTTGAATTCTTTAAGTGCATGGCATCTTGACCCAGACTCAGTAGACATGGCTGATAGCGAATGTTTTTATGCAGACAGATTGTCCGATAAGAGGAAGATTTGAACTCATGAGCGTTGAAAAAAGCGCCAACGGTTTCAAGAGGAGTTAGATGTGTCCCAGTTACCGATCTGTGGTACGATATAACTAAACATAACCCGTATTTACAGTTCAGGCAGATTATCTTTCATCGTGGTATTGAAATTAAATTTTTCCTTTTTTAAATTGATACTAGTGCAACATATCGATAAAACTCGATGACATCACTAAACAAACGTTCCGCATCATTTTAACTCGTGCTTTGAGACAATTACGTTAGTTTCTATGTATATAAATACGTTATTTACATAGCTGTAATACATTACATAGTACCTATTTAAACAATTATGACGAGAATTCGGAAGGCCAGTGGAATCACTCTTTATACAATTTTACAGTTTTTTCTGGTGGTAAAGAGGTCTTACGACTTTCATGTTCATGTTAATCAAATCAGCCTGTCGCAGGCTACTACTGACAAAGGCCTCTCCCAAGCTGAGCCATGAAACCCTGTCACCCGCCTTCCGTATCCTATAGTGATCTCGGTCCATCCAGTAGGGGGGGCGTCCCAAGCATTTTCATTTGTTGAGTTGGTTGTTTCTCATCAAAACTGAACGATTTTTAAGCAATTTTGGGTAGCTCTTTGTCTCTATTTAAAGGTTAATTAATACATTCAAAAAGCCACGCCATTTCCCCAATGAAGGTAGGCAGATACCACAGAAAGCCACCTGCTATGATCCTCACACACACCTTTTGTATATTCCACGTTCATAGATCTGATCATACACGCACGCCGGTTAAGGGTACTAGGCACTAAGTACAATTTTAATGTTTTAGGGTTCCGCACCTAAAGGGTAAAAATGGGACCCTAATTACTAAGACTCCACAGCAGTTCGTTTATCTGTGTCACCTGGCTGTATTTCATAATCCGTGATAGCTAGACAATTGAAATTTTTCATAGTTGATGTATTTCTGATGCCGCCACAACAATAAATAATAAAAATAAAACTATTTTAAAGGGGCTCTCTTACTACGATGGTACGGAACCCTAGTTGAGTCCGACTCACACTTGGCCGGTTTTTTTCATTCACGATTTTTAAGATTTACACAGAATTTTACTTTCATTATTTTCGATATTTTACAGTGTTCATATGCTGTTCAATGCTATCATTGCTTCAGATATTGCTGCCAAGTGAATATGATTCTACAATAGCGTTACAATTACATAGTTATTTGCTGGCAGGGATCCCTGTTACCATGCTCTGTTTGAAATGAAATGCAGACTAGGACCCGAAATGAAGAATCATTTTATCGTGAATTTGTTCCTTTTGTGAGCTTTTTCTCTCTTATGTCACGCAGACGAAGCTGCGTGAGTCAGCTAGTACAAAGATAGGTGACACTTAACATGAAATACTCACAGATGAAACGTTAACGTTATTGTTTTAGAGATAATAATAATACAGTTTGCTGAAGAGATCAAATCGTCTGCGCTGAACACAATCATCTTCCTGACTAAAACCCAATTTATTTGTCAAACGGAAGTCGTCCGCGATTTCGTGCCTGTTTTTTTTCTTAAACTTCTTTAAGCGCGTTGAGCACTTTTGAGTAAACAAAAATCATGGAACTCGCGTGACCGTTACCTAACGCTTCGTAGCACTCGTAGCCGATCCGCTACGGCGTAGCACCTCTTAGGCGTGCGCGGGGCACAACCCGTAGCAGATATAGTTTACTTAGTTTTCACTTCTAACACACCGCATGTTTTTTTTTAATTGGATAATTTTCGGATGGCCGATGGGGCCGAAAAGTTCTGGAGTGGCGACCGCGAACCGGAAGACGATGCGTTGGAAGACCTCCCACTAGGTGGACCGATGACTTGGTGAAGGTTGCAGGAATCCGTTGGATGCGAGTCGCAAGGGACCGGTCAATGTGGCGACACTTGGGGGAGGCCTATGTCCAGCAGTGGACGTCTTTCGGCTGAAATGATGATGATGATGGATCATTTGTTCCGGAGATTACGCCCTACATACCAACTTACAAACAAATACGTCTTTACAATATTGGTTTTTGATTATGTAGTAGTAAGTCTTTTATTCTAAGTATATTTTTAACCGACTTCCAAAAAGGAGGAGGTTCTCTATTCGACTGTATGTATTTTTTTTTTTATGTATGTTACCCGATTACTCGAAGACGCCTAAACCGATTTGAAAAATTCTTTTTTTGTTTCCAAGTTGGTCCCATAGTCGCCAAGTCGGGATCTGATGATGGAATCTTGGCGAAATCGAGGGAACTCTTCAAATTTTATAGGATAACGTACAGCAATTTTTATATTTTCTACAACAAGTGAAGCATTTGCGTTTGATAAGAACCATTCTACCATCAGATCTGATGATGAAGCCAAGAGTCACGGAACTCCATAATGAGACAATGTATCCTAGTCGTGTTTGGGCTTGTTGTAATTGTAACGGTATGCACTTTCCATGTGAACCACTAAAAAGTGAAAAATAAAAACTTTTTTGCAAAAAATAAAACCGTTGACGTTTGTATGATTGATTTAATTTTTTTGTCACCGACTTCAGAAGCTAAAGTTATTTTTTACTTTTTCTTTTTGAAGTCGGTTTTATTTTTTTTCAGAACATGATACACAAGTGAGCGCAGCAAGTCTTTTGTAATATCTAATTATGTACAATTAATACCTACATTTTGTTATCCACCAAATATGTTAATAACATTTTATTTAATTCAATTTCGTTTTGTTAATCTCTTGGCAAGATTTATTATCATTTAATTTATGATAAATATATGTTAATTATACCCATTAAACATTTTGTTTCTTTAAACACCTGGACTATAATTCTTTTGATCATTGTTAAGTAATTAATGTGAATTTAGTAGTTTTTAATTTGTTGAGACAATAATTCATCAGGATGGTAGAAGATTTGAATGAAACATTTTGGTATTTTTTATTTGTCTGTTGCACTTATTATGAGCTACTTAATTCAATATAATTTAGATTATCTTTTGCTAAATCTGCTTCCACAAATAATGTCACCGTAAAATTGTCAAACACGTTAGATTGTAATCTCTCTAGCGATATTGTAAACTCTCGAAATATTGTCAAACGAACATACTGCTTACAATAAAACGCATTATTTTTCGTGAAATGCATGCGATGGTAGTCAACTCACGCGGTGTGGAGGGAAGGAGGGGTCCCCCTTGCCCAATGGTACCACTCTCATGATCTAACGTGTTTGACAATTTTACGGTTACATAAATAATGGTTATTGTGGTAAGTTGGATCTACCTACATATTATAAAATGTATAACATCACGCCATCTAATTCCCGAAGGGTTAAGCAGAGTTGTACTTAACTCGTACACCCACATTTTGCCAGTTATGTTTAAGACCCATGTAACCGCCGGAGCCGCGGGCGGCCGGAGGGCGAGCCTATTGCCATCAACCGAGCACAAACCTAGACTCTGTGCGACATCCAAATTCATGATGGCAAAATCCAATCACACACATCATTCTATTACCAAAAACTTATGTGACATCTGCCACCTTGCAGTGCCCCACGTGATAGATTATAACATTCCATCTCATTGACAGGAGGCCTTTTGTCCCAGCTGTGGGGTCAAAGCTGATTATGCTAATGCGACTAACAGGACTTTACTCCAATAGTTGTTTATTTGTTGTCTAACTTTGTCCAACTTGGGCATTTAGGCTGCTCTTCTAGAAGGCTGGTCGACAACATCTAATTAGGTGCTGCACTATTTTAGACTTTCACGGTTATTTGGAGTAAGAAAGAGGGTAGACAGATTTGTCTGCTCATAATTAATAATTTTCGTCCCACCCGCATATCTCTTCAGTATTCCCGCGATCATGATGCTTGCAACAGCGTCGAAATATCGGGTGCTCACAGAAACAAAAGAAAATCACGGATATAATCCCGAGGTACTCCAATTTTGTCTATCATTTTACATTGTTTTCGTTGTTACTGTAGATTTGAAACAAACTGATTCTGCGGGCTATATTATTATCAATGTAGATACGAAGTGTGTGGCAGCAAATTCTCAGTCAATGACTATTTAGAACATATTTTTACGACTTTATTAACACCTATTTTGTCTGTCTACATTTCTTAATGTTAACTAATTCAACCGAAAAGCATTAGTTATCAGACCGATATTTATTTATTTTATAATAAATTCTCTTAGCGCTTTTCACGTTAGCCGCCATTATAAAATATATCGTAAATTATTAATAGAGCGTGTATGATCTTGAGTAGAAATGGTAAATAATAGTCTAACTTTTTGGCGATATTCAGTAACACCGATGTGTTACTGAATATCGCCAAAAAGTTAAAGCCTTTTCCCAACTATTCTGGGGTCGGCTTTCAGTCTAAACGGATGCAGCTGAAGCGACTGCCTATCTAACCTATCTGACCACGATCCAGTTAGTACTGGGTAATACGACACCACTTGATAAGACTGGTTGTCAGACTTTTTGGTCCGCTGACTACCTGTAACGACTGTCAAAGATCTACTAATGACAGCCGGGTCCAAAGGCTTAACGTGCTTTCCGAGGCACGGAGGAAACTAATAGAAATGAATATAATCTAATAGAAAGTATTAACTACCATATTAAAATGAATACTAACTTGCTAATTAAAGAAATATCTTCTTTCTGAATGACATTTCAAGAATAAACAAAATTAGTTTGTCCATCGACATATCTATTTATAGTATTTTACAATTTGCATGGATGTAATTCGATCTCCTATCGCGTTTGCGATCAGAATCATGAATGTTGCTGACTTTCTTATCAATAGTAAGATCAATTTGTATCTAGTAATAAAATAGCACTTTAAAACTTCTGTTTATATTACTTACATGATTGTCGTAAAAACTACATTATTTATGTCTTTTGTTTGTCTCTGTGTCTAATTCTGCGATGAGACCTGCAACTATTTTCTCGTCGTTTTTTAATGACTGGTTACTAAGCTATAAACATAATTGGTAAATATTATAATTTAAAACCATACATGGGTGTAATTACATTGAGTCCTACCTGATGATTTTTAATCTCAAAAAAAAACAGAACTATAGGGTAAATTGTTCACTGTAAATTGTGTCTGTCTAGCAAAAAGTGAAATTGCTAAATGTCATGAAAGCACCCTATATTTAGCACTGAGTGTAAATCTTCCGCTACAAGCCAAACATTATGGTACCATGTTGGACTTGTATTACAACTCCATTTCACAAGTAGGCCCCTTTAAAGGAAATTCGAAGACAAATACGATCTGTTTATTTGAAACTTTGTTTAGGGCTAAACATATCTCATAATATGAAAGTGTGTGTTAACGCACTAGGTAGTGAAACTGTGGCGTTTAGTTTACTGCAGTAAATTAGAAAATACCGGGATTATTTCACGCGACATTCATTAGTATTCCTTCCTTCCGTCCTTCTTATGCTTTTCTAGTGTAGCAACATTTCTTGCATCCGATTTTCTACTGTCCTAAAGACATATTACATGCCCGATGTACCGTTTGACATATTAGATAGTAGCTTCATTGCGTGTTTTGCAGGCATTGTTTTTTTATGATGGTTACAAATAAAGATTTGACATGTGCCTGCAATAAATTCTCACAGTTCCTTGTAAAAAGCTCCAGAAGTCGCCGCAGCTAAACTGCCCAGTGCGTTCTCTCCTCTATTATCTTTAGTGTCGTCGTAAACTAAGTTCTGTACACGCATAACCACGGGCACAAGTATGTATGTTGTGACTTAGAATATAACATAAGTTAGACAAAGTAATGACCAAGTCTGATGCTGAAGTTTAAGTGTGTGTGGAACTGTGGGGGCTCTTGTTGATAGGTATCTGTGTCTAAAGAAGAATGTGCTTTTAATTTTAATGATTATGAAATTAAAGTAGATGGAGACCAAATTAGCGATGGATGGACTGTGTAAAGGACGATATGGAAAGAAAGGAGGTGTCTGATAAGATGTCGAGTATTGGAGAAGTAAGGAAGAAGAGGAGATGCTGCGTCGAGCCTAAATTAAATGGGGTAAGGGCAAGCAAATGATGATGATTATGAATTTAATAGATTTATTACTAGTACTCTTTGTCAAGTTAAACTTTTAAGAACTTGGTAAAACTTATTTTGTTTATTTCATACTACTGATTAATTTGGTTCTTGTCTTATTACGGACCTGAAACACTAACTTCACTTTTATTGACAAAATGTTTCATTTTACCCAAGTTGTGTAGTGAAATGATGATGATGATGATGATACATCATCATCATCATTTCAGCCGAAAGACGTCCACTGCTGGACATAGGCCTCCCCCAAGTGTCGCCACATTGACCAGTCCCGTGCGAGTCGCATCCAACTGATTCCCGCCACCTTCACCAGGTCATCGGTCCACCTAGAGGGAGGTCTTCCCTCTCGTCCCCCTCGTCTTGAACTTTTTGGCCCCATCAGCCATCCGTTCTGCGAGCAATATGCCCTTCCCACTGCCACTTAAGTTTGACAAGGGCTACGTCGGTTCTTAATTTATACACTTAAATCCTATTTCCAAAAACATAAACACATATCCGTGCACCTTTCTACGGTTCAACCAAAAATTACCATCGAAAACCAACCTACAAATTCACTTGTCGGCTCCAATTTCCCGCGACCAGCCTGACCTGTCATATTTGGAGCAAATCGAATACTGTATCACCTCTGCATCGGCCGAGATCCGTGACAGGCGGCACTAATCGCGATTTCCTGGGAAAATCATAAGCTGCGCCTGAGTTCGTTAGGCGCGGATATTTATTGGGTCTTGTGGAAATAGATGATTTATTTAGGTATGGGGATTTGTATGAGGAAGTTTATGTGGTATATTGTGTATGGGTTGATGTATGGTCTATGTTAGAATCTCTAGTAACTTTAATGGAATTCCTGATAGGCAGCTTATCGGGTCGAAGAAAGCTGTTTTCCTCCAAGGGTTGGAAACACTATATCCTGTAAGGAAACGTGTGTACACGTCCACGTGGTTTCAAAGTCGTTCATAGGACCACGTGTTAGTCACTTAAAAACCTATGTAATTAATTATATTAAATTGAAAACATTGGAATTTCCTATGATAACAATGACCCTGTGGTCAACTGGAATAAACGCAAAGTCAACATTGATAAAAATAATAGACATGGGAAATATCTTAGTCATACATAATGTTAGCTTCACTATGTAAGTATTACTCGTACATTGACGAAATATTATAAATGCGAAAGTTTGCGAGTATGGATATTTGTTACTCTTTCACGCAAAAAGTAGGTACTGAACGGATTTGGATGAAATTTAGCGCACACATACGATACTTTTTTATCTCAGTTATAAGATCCCATACCCATAGTTACTGACCCACAGGTATCAAACACTGTAAAAACATTAGTTTGACGACTCGAATGGCGTAGTGGTAGTGAGGTTGCCTTACGTTAATAGGGTTCGAATCCCGGTAGGAGCAAATGTTTGTGTGATGAGCATGGATATTTGTTTCCGAGTCATGGATGTTTACATGTATAATAAGTACCTATATATTTACAAACAAAAAAGTATATATGTAGTATCTCAACTATCTGGTGTCCACGACACAAGCCTCGCTTAGTGTGGCACTAGATGGCGCTGTGTGTTAATGTCCAGCGATATTTATTATTTATTTATTACATCGCGCCTGTACTCCACCGAAAAGTTACGCAGAGGTACCTGTGCACTCATATTTCGGCAGTTATGTTTAGGTGCCATATAATGAGGGGCAAGCATATTGCCATCAACCGGGCATAAATTCAGACTTTATGTTTGCTACTGAGAAATTCCTAATAGAAAAACCCAATACAAATAAAATCAGTTCAAGGAACTCCGAAGTTATTTTGGACGATGTCACACTAATTGTAACAACAAATTAGACTAGCTTACTTTGACTGTGCCTAGGCACTTAGCAGAGCTATAGGTATTCTATCTTAGTACGTGTCTGTTAACTGTAGAGATACCAAAGAAACAGGTTCATTGTTACTTTAGCCGTAACGAATTGCACTACTTAGAGCAAAAAATGTTTTCAAACTAATGGAATGAAAAAAATCCCTCCGGCAAGCCGCAGGAGGAGGTAGATTTCGGAGAAGGTGCTGGAGCATCCGACTATTGAAAATTTGTATAAAGAGTTGTACTTATGTGTACAATCTACAAAAAAAATTATGATTTCAAAGTCGTTGTCCTGTAATGGAAAGTTTACCCTTTTTAAATTCTCTCATAAGAGTTTAGCATGGAAACGCCCTCAAATGTTTAGTTATAATTTTTTATTTCGAAAACTATAAGTTTTATCGCTAAACTTTGAAGGTAACAATTGTAAAGTAAACAATATTCTTTCAAAAAAAATATTTGCGACGTTCATAATGTTTACTGTTTCGGAGATATGATTTTTTTTCGCAAAAAAATTGGAATTTTCAACCCCCTCCCCAATTTTGGGGTTGCATCAAAAAAATTTTAATTTAAAGATGTCCGTATTCATACTCAGAATGATAAAAATGAGAAACGGTTCAAAAATTTTCCATAGGACAAAAGTTATGGCCAAAAAACTGATTTTAGAAAAACCGCCCCCCCGCCGCCCCCCATGGACGAATTCCGCCCATTCACGAACTTAGCCTAAGTTTTGACCGTTTCGATTTTTTGGCCAAGTTTGAAAGCAATCGGTTCATAATTGCGACCTGTAGAGTGTGGCTAAATTTTGCTTGTCACCCATATACATACGTATTCATATATATCCCCGTAGGTGAGAGACCAATAGGTAGATTTTTTTTTTTTCAAAAAAAGGAAATCTACCTAAAATAAGTGGAATTACTAGTGCCTAGATAAACGTAGCGATTATAAAACAATCAGATAGTTTTTTTTTTAAATAATAGGTTTTTATTGTATTTTTGGTTATTTAAAGCTCTAGCGAATCCTGCAGGGAAACCGTCCCGCCGGGACGATATTCTCTGTGTCAACTCTTATGTCATCAAGAGAATGATCTCTTGTCCTTATCTCAATTCATTTGGGGTTGGTTTAGCATATCTTCTTCTTCATAGACTTCTCGACTAGAACTTGACAATCTTGACATAGATCTCATTAGTTATCCCCTTCCCAGCCATAATTATTTTTAAACAATCCATTTTATATCGCTTCTTTGGTCTCCCCCTATTCTTCTAGCCACCCACAAACGCAGGTTGCGGATTTTTGATCATGAAGTTAGGAAACCAAAAACACTCCCATACATCTCCATGCTCTTTCAAATTATATTTTAGTATCGCGTAGGTAAATGATAACGGGCATTAGAACCGAAAACTAAGCCAGTTTATTAAAAATGACATACTCTAACTGTAATCTATCAATTCGCACAAACTTACATAATTAAAAGATATTCATACAAATTGACCCAGAGTTCAAGGTAGGGGAACATATTAAAAACATTATCAAACTTATCAACATATCCGTAATTAATAATACAATGAACTGTGTGTGAAATTGAATAATTAAGATAATATCAGGGTCAGTTCATTGATAAGGTAAGCAGAAGTTTTGGGTCATCATGTCAATAGTAAGGACAAGTTTTATTAGTTCTTTTCATTCATTCTTTGTTTTTGGTACTCGCGTGATAGGAGTTCTAAGTTCCACGTCTCATACGTGATAGGTAATTTTTAAGGCCATTACATTACAGTTTATATCACGCATGCTTTTCTTGATAGGGTATGCAGTAGCATTTCCTTCGATCAATAATTTATTGATCTGCTAAGCTTAAGTGAGACTTGGGCGGGTCACGTCTTTCGGTTGGGGCCGGATAGATGGGCGAAGATAGTCACACAGTGGGTGCCTGAAGACGGCCGTCGTAACCGAAGCAGGCCCAAAAAACGCTGGCGTGACGAACTGGACTTGTTCTTGACGAATTGGTCGGAAATGGCATATTTTAAACAGGATTGGAAAGCCATGGGGGAGGCCTTTGCCCAGCAGTGGGAGAGAACAGGCTGTCATAAAAAAAGAGTAGCATAGTTCCCTGTCTTAATATCTCTTGAAAAAAAAATGTATTCATATTCATTCAAACGGTTACTCAAATAGATTTTTTTGTCTTAAAAATGTATACTTCCATGTTAAAATAGCTGAAAATATAGTCATTATATTCTCCCGCCCTTGTTCCAATTTATTGGGGTCGGCGCAGCCATGTCTTCTTCTTCTAAAAAAAAAAAATTAAACAAAAAGCACTTTTACAATAGTAAATGCGTATAAGTAGAAACGGAAGTTTTTCACTTTTTGCAACATGGATATGCGAAAAATACCATTCCTGCAAAGTGAATAAATACATAGTATTTCCTTTTATATTTCCGTAAACGACCAATGAAACTTTCTCACGTAATAATTATAAGATCAATCGCCGAGCAGTCGGCAATTAAATCGTTAAAATTTTACGATTCCTCTAACGTATTTCCTCTTACGTCTCCACATGGATTGAGACATAATATTATGATATCTGTGAGGTAGGTTCCCATTTATTTATTGCCTTTAACTTATTAATAGGATTTCTTTGTTTATTCAAAAGACTGGCTCTTTATTCATATTTTTTTCACAATTAATGGTTTTGATAAGGAGCAGTTTTTTTTAACCGACTTCTATAAAAGGAGGAGGTTCTCAATTCGGATGTTTCTATTTTTTTTTTGTTCGCGCATAACTCCGTCGCTTGCCAACCGATTTGAAAAATTCTTTTTTTGTTGGAAAGGGTATTCTTTCCAAATGGTCCCATAGTCACCAAGTCGGGATCTGATGATGGAATCTTGGCGAAATCGAGGGAACTCTTCAAATTTTATAGGATAACGTACAGCGATTTTGGTATTTTCTACAACAAGTGAAGCATTTGCGTTTGATAAGAACCATTCTACCATCACATCTGATGATGAAGACAAGAGTCACGGAACTCAATAATGAGACAATGTATCCTAGTCGTGTTTGGGCTTGTTGTAATTGTAACAGTGTGCACTTTCCATGTGTACCAAGCACATGTAAACCACTAAAAAGTGAAAAATAAAAGTTTTCTCCTGAAAAATCCGCTATTCCTGAAAGTTTTTCTTTAATAGATTATGTCCATACTAAATGTAGAAGCTGAATGTCTGATAGATAACCAATCTTACGAAGGAGTGCCGTAGCAGGTACTCAGTAATTGGGTTGTGGAGGTCAGACAGGCAGATTGCTCCATGTAAACTACTGGTATTGAGCTGGATCTGGTTACACTGCAAGCTGGCCCTAACATATTTAAGAAAATGCTAGGCAGATGATGTAGTAGTGGAGTATTACAAACTCCATCGTACGGGAAAGTTAATCCTACATCTGCAGTACAATTTCACAATGAAAACTCCTACTTATAGGTACCTCGTAACAAGCAATAACTGCTGCCAGAACCAGTAAATCCCATATATTAACAAGGATATAAAACATAATTTATGGGACACTTATTGGGTGTTGCCAGTTGCCAATACAAGCCAATAACGGATGACATACAAATTCAATATTCCTAGAAACTTTATGTTAAGTTTCTAGTTTTAACATTAATCAAACAAAAATGCTGCTATGACGAGGTTACATTTAATGCAGTCGCTTCCACGTTCTACAACAAAACGTGATTTTTCTCCCCAAATAAAAAGTCGTTACCAGCACTATTTTTAACCGACTTCCAAAAAGGAGGAGGTTCTCTATTCGACTGTATGTATTTTTTTTTTTTTTTATTTTTTTTATGTATGTTACCCGATTACTCGAAGACGCCTAAACCGATTTGAAAAATTCTTTTTTTGTTTGAAAGGGTATACTTCCAAGTTGGTCCCATAGTCGCCAAGTCGGGATCTGATGATGGAATCTTGGCGAAATCGAGGGAACTCTTCAAATTTTATAGGATAACGTACAGCAATTTTTATATTTTCTACAACAAGTGAAGCATTTGCGTTTGATAAGAACCATTCTACCATCATCTGATGATGAAGCCAAGAGTCACGGAACTCCATAATGAGACAATGTATCCTAGTCGTGTTTGGGCTTGATGTAATTGTAACGGTATGCACTTTCCATGTGAACCACTAAAAAGTGAAAAATAAAAACTTTTTTGCAAAAAGTAAAACCGACTTCAAAAAGAAAAAGTGAAAAATAACTTTAGCTTCTGAAGTCGGTGACAAAAAAATTAAATCAATCATACAAACGTCACCGACTTCAGAAGCTAAAGTTATTTTTCACTTTTTCTTTTTGAAGTCGGTTTTACTTTTTGCAAAAAAGTTTTTTACTTAAAGTTACATATTTTGATGTACAGAATGCTTGGTTGACGGCTTCGTGATGAGTCTCTACATTATTTATCTAAGTAACATCCTTAATAGGCTTGTTAACTGGAAAAATCTAATTAGTCCGTCACTTAGATTATCAAAAAATATTTGACCCGTATTTTTTCTTTTGTCACATAAACCAAAATTTACGAAGATACGACGCTTTTACAATTCCCAATACGTCACTGTTCGGTATCATTCGTAGTGAGTACTGACGTCACGAGCCCCCACTCCCGAGTTTTTATGCGTTTTATCTTTGACAATATTCGTTGATTTACAAAAACAAAAAATACGTGTCCATTATTTTCCAATACTCTAACTGACGGACTAAATAGATTTGCAATTTATTGATGGTGGAAACAAGCCAATTCTTCTAAAACGACGTCAATCGCAAATGGCAGCATTAACCGACAAACACCGGCTTATCGGCCGTAAACCGTTTACGACCAGCATCGTAACAGGACGGATCAACGATATTTCTATATTATAAGATTACCAATAACTTTATATTGTAAACTACCCGTCGGCAGTGGATTAAAACGTTCCGTTATTCTAAGTAAGTCTTGGTGACACCTTTTATTGGGTGTAATTGGATAACCTTTTTATAAGTCCCACGTTGGTTTAGTGACCGCAAGGGCGGCTGTTTAGGATGAGGTCCTAGGATCGATTCCCGGGTCGAGTAAAGTGTTTTTGGGTTTTGCCATCAGAAATTTCTTAGTAGCTGCCAAGGAGGCTGGATTTGTGCTCGACTGTTACCAATAGGCTCGTCCTCTAATACATGGCTCTTAAACATAACTGGCGAAATGTGAGTGTATTATTAGGTATACCTCTGCTTAACCCATAGGGGATGACAAGCGTTATGTTATGTTGTCATCAGGGGGGTGAAACTATCATACATTGGCTTCAAACAAAATTTTCATAGATAGTGCTGCCATCTGTGCCAGCTATTTTAGACTACTTGCTAGTGAAGTATATAGCCTAGCGGTGACAGCGGTTGCCCTTGTGACTAATAGTTCACAAGTTCGAATCCTCAGAATTTCTTTTTGCATTATTTGGTTGAACAAAAACTAACAGCGCCATCTAACAGTTTGGGTACACAGTTTTAAAAACGAAAACCAGAGTTGCGCATCTATCTTGTATTATATAGTGTATTATCTATGGTTGTCATTATTCAAACTCAAACTCAAATCATTTATTAATTATATTAATTATGATACTCTACTAAACTACATTGGACTAAAGTCTGCGTGATGGCGTGGTGAGTTAATTTATAAGGATCCATTTGAGACCAAAAGGAGACAAGAAATCGCAAAATAATTTTAACTTGTTCCAAGTCATATTACAAAAAATCTCCACATTTTCTTTTCTATCAAAAATAAAGTAATATCCTCCCCTCAGAAATAAATCAAAACCATGACACCTAAAATTAATAAAATCAAAAGTTACCAACTAAAGGGACAGAAGTCAGTAGTATCAATCAACTTAGGGCCGTCACACACGTCCAATTATTATGAAACAAGTTGACAGGGGGACTGTCAACTGTCACAATCAGTGCTGTCAAATCCGTATTAATACGGCCCCACAAGGAGGGCAAGTGTCCCTTTTCACGGTCGGTTCGACTTCAATTGTTTATATTTGAATGGGAGTTCGTTTTGACGTTTCTCTTTTGTTTTTCTTTTGACGTTTGTGTCATGTGTGTTTGTTCGCAGGTGTTTTTTTTGTTTTAGATGAAGTTTTGTAATTGATAGCGTAGCGATTAGTGTGTTAAACACGCGTTGAGTTTACCTAAATTAATATATGTATTTTTTTAAGTTACAGAAATAAGGCTCTTACGGATATGTAATAGGTATCTCCAATAATGACATATTGTAATGATAAATTAATTGAACAAATGCTGATCCACCTAATGAAACGGATAATAAATTAAAAAGGCATTAGTAAGAATTAAAATTGTTCCAAATAACTCTAAATAATATCAATGACATATAAACGATGAGTTATTATTTGTGTATGATTTATGCTGGTCTGTAAATACCTTTGAATTGACGCAAACGTTCTAAATAAAACCAAAAAGCAATCCATAATATCGATTTAATATTTATTTGTATAAAAATATAACCTCACACCGAGATGGCGACTATAAATATTTTATATTCTCGTTAAGTGATACATTAAATTATTGCAACCCAATAAAAATGTCTACAAAGAATCGATCGGGTAATTTAAAATGACATGTTTGTATTGAACTAGCGACCGCGCCGCGGGTTTGCCTGCATCGATCATCATTCATCTTCTTTTAAATGCATTCGATTTAAAATTACGAGTTATATTGATAATATTCTGGCTTTTATTATTTTTTGCATTAATTTTAGATTTTTTGCTGTTGATTTGTTTTGTTTTTGTATTTTTTCTTAAAAACTATCTGTCAAGTACTTGTTGTTGTTATTAAAACATCACTATTTCGTGCTTGTCTGATGATATCGGCTTAGTTTTTCGCATTGTCACGATATTTTTTATCGATTTCGGGCAAATTGATCTTTTATTTTAACAATGATCGACAGGTTGCACATTGGGTTTTTTTTTGTTTTTAACTGCTTTGCGGCTACTTGATAAAAAATATACATATTATTGAATTTGATTAAGGCAAAAAGTACATATCGCGCGTCAAAGGGATCGACAGAGGATATACCCTACCTATAAGTAGGTAGGTATTAGTATGTATACCTACATTTAGCCAATTATAATGAATGGGTGAGACTATTCCCATTAACCGAATACAAATCTAGGTCCAAAAAAAAAAATTCAAAAAATCAGTAACTATTATGAGTGCTGCTGCCAAGCAGTTCTCAGAAATATTCGGAGTTGGTGCCAACCTTCAGTAATTGGAAAGGCACCAGAAGAAGAATAAAAGAAACCCAAGAAAAAAAAAACAAAAATATTAAGAGTTGAGAGTCCGGGTCGTGGGGCTTTTGGGACCGGGACCACGGTCCCGGAATCCACCTAAATATTTTTAAGTGGTATTTTGGAACCACAAAAAAAAAATTGTTTAAGTTCAACTACACGGTATGTTTTACAGCTTATGTTGCCATCCGCGAATTCCGCGAAGTTTTGCCCACAAAATATGTTAGTAAAACAAATTGGTTACTGGTACAAGTGACTTTCCTGCGATAAATCGCCGTTTAGGTTCTCGTTAGTAAGAGATACGGCTACTCGATCGAGACAAACGGTTTTTAGATAAAACCCTGATGGTTTCCACTTGTCCCCTTTGAAATTACGTAAAATATTTGTTGCGACAAACTCTTGTGTCGAAAATACGGAACAGAGAAATACTTTTTCATCCCCCCATCTCGGAAAGAGTATTTTTGCTCTTCGATATCTGAGTGCAAAAGCCGTTTTTATCGTCATGAGGGTAAAGTAAATTTGAATTTAGAACATCGTGTGCACTAAGCATGTGCATTCAAAACATCATTAAACCTATTTACTTCTACCTCTATGGTGCCGAATTTATCATATTTTTTTTTTAATTTGTTAAGAACTCAGACTCGGAACCTTCTTGGTGTACTTTTTTTAAAGGTTTTGCGCGCGCCATTTTCTTTTCACGTCATCGTGCATCGGTCATATTGTTAACACCTTAGGTCAAAAACAAGGAATCCAACCTGAAAACAAGTGAAAAACCTAAAAGTTTATTTGACACCAACAGAATTAACCGAATTTGTTAATAATGCGCGATTTTTTTTTGCGCTTATTCATTTCCTCGCTGAGGTGGGATGAAAAGTTACGTGTTGCACTCGAGTGCAAAGATTTTTCACCTCGAGCTCTTTTGATTCCCTCGCTAACGCTCAAGATTCTAAGTTTTGAATTTTAGAATCTTTCGCTTGCTCGGTCATCAAAATTGAGCACGCGGTTAAAAAACAACTTTGCCCTCTTGTATAACAAATAACTATAGTTATCTATTAATGTAAGCATAACATTTTCGTGTACTTGTTTCCTTTTTTTTCTAAAATGTTGTAAATGGGTGGCTTAATTGTTTCGGTTTGTTGATAAAGCGTTCTGTAGATGTTTCAGTTTAATTGTATTCAGATACTAATAAAGATAGAGTTGCAGTTTGTAAATAATGTAAACTTGTTTGTTGTTAACTTTTCACTTGTATTTTCCCGTGATAAATTTGGTTTTCAGTGCTTACAGACAACCAGTTATCAGTTGAATTTGTATAACTTAAACTAGAAAAATAAAAATAAAAAATGTTCGAAAAATGTTCAACCTAAGAACGTCCTAAGTAACGTTTATAGATCACAGCCTTAGATTTATTTTTGGATAAATAATACATTATTTTAGCTTTATCTTTACCTAGTAATGTCCGAAGATAAACGGCCTGCGGTAGTTACCTAACAGTATCTACGGAAAAACAGCTTGGAATTTCAATTGCGTAAGTTTGCCAACACGAAAACTTTTAACAAGCACTGAAGTCTGACTACTTGAGAATAAATAGTTGTCTTCCTGAAAGCCAGGACCTAATAAGCTCATTGCGTGTGCAGTGAGTTAATCATACCACACCATGTCTGTTTTAAAAGTAATATTTAAAGAAGTATAAACAGTGAAATATAACCAGCATTTCGATCACAACCTTCAAAATCCAAGTTCCTAATTATTCACCTTGAAACCTTAAATTTGGCCACATATTTCTTTTTTTTGTGTGGTTAGTGCCTAATAGAAAAGAGGCCTGTCCCAGCAGTGGGAAAATTAAAGGCTGATGTTGATGATGATGAGTGTCTAATAAAACCTGTCGTCAGTTTGTCCCAAGTATGCTGTCGAGAAATATCTCTCAGGCATGCTGGTTTCTTCACGATATTTCTGATACACGCTATATTGGACTAAATAAATAAATAATAAAGAAAAATAAACTGACTAAAAAACACAATTTTCACACAAAACTACAAAAACCAACAATCACCAATCAAAATAGTTTGTAACCCCGAAATAGGGCTGTGTAACACATCATATTATTACAAAAAAAAAACAAAATATTCTATCTCAAATCATTATCTTCGTAATGGGCAGAGGTCCCGACTTCATAAATTGCTTGTATCACAGTTAACATCTTAATAAATAAAGATCTTTCACTACAGATGCTGTGTATTATATTTTGTGTTATTTATGTTAGCCGCAGCCTCTCTTTGTGAATACCGAACTTATCAGATGTTTTTAAGGATATAATTTTAAACTGTGAACTTGTCACCCCTTGTTATGTCCTTCTAGGGGTGACACTATCACAGAAATGTTGGTACAGTCTGAGAAATTGTTGTTTAACGAATTGATACACCACACGTCAATTACACACAAATGTCAAAATTATGACAATCAATTACATTCAACTAGGAATTTCTTTACTCTATAGTCAAAACCAATATAATTACGTATTGTATTAGGGCAGATTAAAAAAAAAAACAATTTAGTCCGTCAGATAGACTTCCAAAAAATATTGGACACGTGTTTTTGCTTTTTCACGAAAACAAAAAAATAAGAAGATACAGTGCGTCAAAAAGTCATGTGACGTCACATGCACAGTACACTTTTTACCGAAAAGTGACGTCTCAAGCCAACTCATGGTCTTTGATGCGTTTTATCTTCGTACATTTTTTTATTGGTTAGATAAAATAAAAATGCGTAGGTACTTATCCAATATTTTTTGATAATCTAACTGACGGCCTAAATAGGCGGCATACATCCTTTTTGTCCAATAGATTATAGAATGTTTTGCTATAACTTCTGAGAGCCAATCATTTTCGTTTAAAATTGATGTTTGGTTTGTGTTTTATTGGACGTTTAATGTATTGTGTGTGTTTAAAGTATCATTACTGCTAATTGAATTCTGCGTGTATTAATAAGTCTTTGTAATTTTCATAAATTAATTAATTATATAATGATAAATTAATACCAAGACATGACGAAGCAATGAAGATTACAATTAAAGAGCTATAAAACCACAGCAGTCAAAAAGTGATTTCGAAATTACCAAACACGATAAAATTATACCTAGTCATAAAATCACACTTTAATTAATAAACGCTTAAAAATCGTTCATTTTCTTGCACATAACTTTTCTACAATTCTGAAAGCTTATATAAACTATTTAGCTTACTTCTGTCTTATAAGAGAAGTTAGTTTGAACGAGTGACTTGATTGAATGTTGTCAGGATAAATTTAATTTCCATTGTCTATCAAAACTAGTTT
The DNA here is from genome assembly GCA_950022955.1 of Xestia ashworthii. Taxonomy (NCBI): domain Eukaryota; kingdom Metazoa; phylum Arthropoda; class Insecta; order Lepidoptera; family Noctuidae; genus Xestia; species Xestia ashworthii. The sequence continues at coordinate 15,977,488 of OX465569.1, forward strand.
CAGTTTTGGTTGAATATTTATTTTTATTAACCGTTTATAATAAAAACAAAAAAAATCAGCCTAAATTGATGCTTTTCGAAATTGGTTTGGAGGCAAGAAATAAAACACCTAGTAACTCTGAAACTAATAACATCAGAATTTCCAATACACACAAATTAATAAAAATTGAAGTGCCTGTTTGTAATTTGACAAAACAGTTTTTCAGTATACGGTATTTTTTTTTGTCTGAGTCTCTTTTTCCGGTTAATCTCTAAAACAGCTGCACCAAGTTTGACGGCTCTTTACAGATTATTTTAGAAAAAAAATTAGGGTTTCGTGGAACAAAATTAAAGCCCACTAAATTATTAACAAAATCACATTCAATAATCCCAAGTAGTTTTTTTTTTTCATTATATCGAGTAGCTATAACGTGACACCCCTGAACCGTACAAAGTAAACTAATCCTGCGTCAATGATCCTGTGAATATGTTATGTATTATTTATTCTAGAGCTCTGAATATTTGTAGGGCGAGTGGCGACCTCTGGCGGCTTGTCATTGAAATTGACCGCTCTTCGCCTTACAGAGTTACTTACAACCATTTTATTAAATTACTGTACATTCTTAATAGAAGACTCAGAAGACTGTGTTGGATTAAAATGTAGTTGGTTACTTGAAACATGGAAGAGGCTTCAATATAAATAGGTTGGATTGATGTTCGTCTGCTTCGTGGGTACAGTGGTTGCAAGCACTACTGCTGACCATTCGGTCCAGGATTCGGTGCCCAGGTAGGGCAAAGTGTTTTCTGTGCCCGGTTAATGGCTATCCCCAATATGAACACAGCACATAGCACATACTATGTATTATCTCTTTTTTTTGTAACTTTTTTTAATATTATTGTGTGTGTGCTTAATGTAGGTACTGACGTCAAATAAACATTTTTTATTTCTTTCTTACTTAAAAACTTACCTGGCAGAATGAGTGTGTACCTAATATGGATACTAAAATTACAGGACTTGTTAACAGATCCGATAGCCTTGTTTATCTAAGGACTTTCAATTGAGTAACCAATAATACTAATAACACTAAGATTCCAGTTTATCTTTATCCAAAACTAGGTTACGCACGCAACTTCGTCTGCGTCACATAAGAGAGAAAAAGCTCACAGTAAATTTTCCCAATATTGCATTTTTTTTTCATTTATGCTCAACTCCTATTGGGTATAGCGTAATGTTATATAGCTTATAACCTTCCTCAATAAATGGGTTATCTAACAAAACAAATATTTTTCCAATTCCAACCCGTAGTTCCTGAGATTAGCGCGTTTAACCAAACAAACAAAACTCATCAGTTTAATAACATCAGTATAGATTACATTCTATCCAAGGGCGCCACTCGCACCGTTAACACCAACAAATTCCTTTCAACAATAATTATAACAACAATTTGACCTCAACCTTATGATCTCAATCCAAGCCATTCCCATTTTTCACACAAATCAACAAAAGGAAGTAAGAGACATAATTTTCGTAGGTGTTGAAATAGCGATCTACCTCGAATGAATGAATGAAGGTGTAGCGTTTCATTCAGTGTTTCATTCACGAATGAAATGTTGGAGGCAATTCGAACGCCCACGCGCGAACTTGAGATGACAGTTTGAAACTGTTCTTGTAATAACCGCCCATTCATGAAATCGTGAGTAAGCTTGGAGTTGTCTTATCGTTGAGTGTTGGTGGAAAACATTTATAGTTGTTAACTTGAAATCGTATCTTAAAACCGTTGGTCTCGGTTGCCATTATTTGACAGTCGGTGAGGAACGAGGGTTAATAGGGATATTGTCATCCTAGCCTAGCTTTTTTTCAATTATTTAGGGATCGGCTTCCAGTTTAACCGGATGCAGTTGAATGCCAGTATTTTACATGGAGCGACTGCCTGTCTGACATCCACAATCCAGATAGTACTGGGTAATACGATACCCCTTGGGAAGACTGGTTGTCAGACTTTTTGAGCCACTGCCTGATAATAAAACAAATATTAATAATAGTATTAGGAATATCGTCTTGCCCAGTATCTGGGTTGTGAAGGTCAGATCTACCCTTAGTCGCAGTCCCTTCATGCAAAATACTGGTATTTAGCTGAATCCAGTTAGATAGGAAGCGAACCCCTAAAGATGTGAAAAAGCTAGGAAGATGATGATGGAACTTGAAAACGTAGTCTGTGTTAATTAATACTTGTCTAGTGGTCTAGAAAACACGTTTCTTGTGTAACTAAATATTCTACTTTCTTCCAACAGAGACTTCAGTTATTCATTTTAAATTAAAAGTGCAAAAGTCAGGATTGTTTTTTACATCTGTGGATTTTCCCAAAATAGTTAATAAGTCTCAGAAAATCCTTCAACTTCTTTAATCGTTAAAATGTTTGTTAACATTCGCATTATGATGCGGTCTAAAGTAAAAAGAAATACATTTTCCAAAATGCATTTGCAAATATTGAAACGATGAAAGAAAACAAACAGTGCTGTGCAAATAAATATCGATAAATCTGTCGATGTCGAACTTCACACGATAATCACTGCAGATACGGTTTGACCAATTTATTTCTTTTATGTTCTAAATGATGTTTAAAATTCTGAAGTTTGTATGTTTGTTTAGTTCCTGATTAACGGAAAACCGACGCAAAAGTTAAGAATTAATTTATTTTCCAAGGAATTATTGAAAGTTTTGCTCTTTAGATAAGTAGGCACCAATTTGTCTTTGGTAAATCAATTATATTTAAATGTAAACTTAATAATATTTTCTTACGAAAACGTTCTTGAATTTTTTAAATCGTGCAGATTTGGTTTATAATTTCATAAAAAAAACTAAACACCAATCACAAAAGCAAAGTGGAGGGCAAAGCTTAGCATGAATATAAAATTAATTCATCTTTAAGCGATCGTGTCATCGCCTTCAAATATGCAATTTATTTCGAGATCGATTAAACGATTGAATATTTCTGTTAAAATTAATCAATGCCTACACTTTTTGTGTATTTCAAAATGAATCACAAAAACTGTTTGTATAATTAACAAGCACTCTCCATTTCGACTGAGTGCAAGTGTAAATCGCTAATACTACATCATATCTCAATATTTCTTGATGAATATGTTCGCGATGTTTTTATGCGCAACGAATAATAATTTGATAACTTTATCATGCCATTGGTTAGTGTTAACGTGATGGTACTCAAGGAACGTAAAATTGATCAAGAAATTGGTAAAAGTGAAAGCTAGACGAAGCAGACATTGTTTCTCAAGTCTTACAGAAAACAATTGAAAAACAGATCGAATAAGGTTGTAAATGTACACTACTAAGGTAGGTAATGTCCTTGCACTATTGTTTACACTTGACATTACCACGATAACACAGTAAAATTACCGCCCCTAGTACAAAATTACGCGACAAAACAAATCGATATCAATATAGGTCAAAAGGTACAGCACTAAAGTTACAACAAACTTATTTTAGCATAGAATCGTGGTACTACAATACTAAGAATTTAGTGTTATTGTTTCTTACAATTGTAAATATCGGCGGCTGACTCGATATAGTTATATTTCAACGTTATTTATCCAACAATTAACGTTATTAGGTTAACTGTAACGGTTTTATTGGTTTAGTTGGAAAGTTGATACTGATGTTGATTATTAGGATTGAGAGCAATGGATGAAGCGTCAGATTGCCGACTTGGAGTGTGGAGACGATTAATAGTGAATCGAGATCAATATTGATATTTTATGCTGTTAGACTTGTTATTTATCTAGTGTATGTTGAGCTGTTGTTGATTGAAAAGTTTTCAGCGTTATTCATCGTAAATGATGAAAAGGAGCTCGTGGCTAAGTGATAACAGCCGCTCGAATCGATCTTTATGCTAAGCTGCGGTTGCCTTGATCCGTGGATGGATGATCACCCAATAAATACCGAGTTTCCTTCGTGACTTGGAAAGCCGTTGGTCCCGGTTAAACTAACTTAGATATAGCAACCGGAAAGCGACGGACTACTTGCGGACGTTGGACTAGCTGCGGACACCCGACCTAGACAGACGTTTCAGTAAATAATCTTCCAGTGCCCGTGATTTCCAGTCATAGAAATATACTGTATCTACATACTAGGTAACTTTACGCAAAAAATATTGCTGGGAAACGACTTTTTTTTTGTTGTGAAAAATCACTTTTTACGGTAAAACTCGAGACATTGTGCTGATGGATGGATTGAATAGTACGGAAGTCGTGGAGGTGTTTAAAGTATAAAAAAATCTTGTGGAAAAGTTGTAACTTTGACCCCAATATCTCCGTAACTAGAAGGTTCCCAGGTATAGTGTAGAACAAAAAAATGATCGCAATGATGGGGAGAACAAGTGCCTTTCGGTTTCGTTAAGTCTTTTTACACCCTTTAGTTGCCACACACTGTTCCCTAATACATTTTCCAATTAACTCTTGTTCGACTCCCAGTAGCCATTTAAAACATCTATCACCACAATACTAATTAAAAAGGTGTAACTTGTAATAATATTTGTAATACACGTTAGAGTCTATAATTAATTTATGAATTATTTAATTTGGTCGGTTCCATAGTTTATATTAGAGGCACGTGCTTGGGTGCGCGGGCGCAAGCCCTCTACTACGACGGAGTATAGTTGATACTTTCATAAATTGAATCGAAACTTAAACTTACTTGTCCTGTCATTACCGATAGAAACAATCAATTCTATTAATTGTTCATCAATTTCACACAACGATAATTTACATATTTTCATAAACTTTTTACATAACTAACATTAATATACAAAATACATAATTATTTATTTGTATTTTATTTTATCGATATGAAAGTTACGATTCATATTTACTTCTATGTATTTTTTCACAAACGTGAAAAAATACCTATAAGAAGGTTGCGGGAATCCGTTAGATGCGAGTCGCAAGGGACCGGTCAATGTGGCGACACTTGGGGGAGGCCTATGTCCAGCAGTGGACGTCTTTTGGCTGAAATGATGATGATGATGATAGGTATTTTTTCACAAACGTAGGTTAAAAAAGAAATGAGACGTTTATTCGTCAAAAATGAATGGTTGATCCGAACAGAACGGTCGTTAAATATAACCGTATAAACCTCTTATGATATTACTACGAAATACTTATCTTTAGTATCTACATTTTGAAAGTGCAATGAACTGCATTATCATGACATTTATTTCCAGCACTTCCGAGTTGTAAATTTTATCGAATGTATGTTTAGTACTTTAGATTGAGATATTAACAGACAGATAAGATAAAAAACAAAATCATTTTAAAATTCGTTTTATCAATAAATATTATTATATAGTAGTATTTATTGTAAAGTTAGTGCATACGTTATCTTACTAAATAAACAAAATAAAAATTTATTTCAGACCTTGATCCATATGATATGTAGTAATAAACACTACTCACGAACTATGTTACTGACAAACAATAAAAGAATTTAATTCAGATATCTGCTGATGTAACGTAATTGAGAAACTCTTTACTTAATACTTTCATCCAAAAAGTATGGTACAAAATAAAGTAAAAAACTCAAGTATCCAGATTGTTAGTCCTTCTCTTCAATGGGGTGTTGAGTGGTTCCCGAGTGGGTGAAACACTCGAAGATAATTTTAACTTAACAGCTACTGTGTGGCGCTAATAGTTACGTATTAATCTGCCCAACTTTGAAGAGGAATGTGGATGAAAGTACTTCAAGCTCTATCCCATCAGTACGTACCTAATCACAGTCATTACCAACGATTAATTTTCGGAAGTAGGAAGTAAGTTCAACTCACTGATGAATTTTGCCGCACTTGTTTTTTACTGCTTCGTTGGTTATTAACCCCCGCTGCAAAAACGACGGGGTGATATAAGATTGGTGATTTTTATGGATTAACCACGAAATCTGGGTGTACTTCAGACAGTCATTTTACGGTTATATGTATGTTGTATAAGAATACAACTAACTAACGCCATTGTAACCTTTGAAGCTGCTTAATTATTTTCAACTACTTATCCCAACCAATTAAGTTTCTGACCTTAACAAATATAACTTTAAACGAATAACATTCATGAATTCAGCATACTTTTCGCACGTAACATAACCCTTTTAACCGTACATCGAGGTAAGCAGATCATGTATAGATCGGAATGCGAAGTATTCTAAATACGGTACTGCGACTCGTACCAATATAGAAACACTTAACTAGGTTACAAGTTAGCTTAGAGCTTTGCATCGTCAAAGAGATAGATGGCTTTTCTTTCATTTTGTGAAAGGGAATGTTTGTTTAAAATGGGAATAGTTATGTGACAGAAGATTGTTATGGGTAAACGGTTAGTTAACACAGAATATTATTTGTAAACTATAATTTACATGTGAAAAATAGGGACGAAAACTGGGAAAATGAATATTCAATATTAGCCATTAGTATTTCATACTACACTAGCGGACGTCACGCGGTTTTACCCGCATAGTTCCCGTTCCCGTGGGAGTACGGGGATAAAATGTAGCTTATGTTACTCAGAGTGAATGTAGCTTTCCAATGGTGAAAGAATATTTGAAATCGGTACAGTAGTTTTTGAGTTTATTCATTACAAACATACACAACAATTTGTTATTTTTTAGTCTTGATTTTTTGTTTGTTACGATTTAACTCAAGAACTTATTAACCGATTTTAAAATTTCTTTCAACATTAGAAAGCTACATCTTTACCAATTAATAAAAATTATACATTAAATGCTATGAAAAATATTTAGTTTTAATACCGCTAGACAAAAATATCCAGGTCTGAAAGCAGGACACAAATCCCACCGTCATGCATATGCACATGTACATATGGGCCCACCCTCCCGCCCTCATGCATATGCACACATATACAAAACAAGTGAGAAATAATTAGCATGCCATGCAACCAAACCTTTACTCGACACGTGTTTCGCCCCTCCACGGGGCATCCTCAGGAGTTGTCGCAGACGCATCTAGCTCATTCGAGTTGGAACGCTCGACGAGTCAACAACTCCTGAGGATGCCCCGTGGAGGGGCGAAACACGTGTCGAGTAAAGGTTTGGTTGCATGGCATGCTAATTATTTCTCACTTGTTTTGTATATGTGTGCATATGCATGAGGGCGGGAGGGTGGGCCCATATGTACATGTGCATATGCATGACGGTGGGATTTGTGTCCTGCTTTCAGACCTGGATATTTTTGTCTAGCGGTATTAAAACTAAATATTTTTCATAGCATTTAATGCCATGGATTTCCGCAAAGTAACGCCTGATTCCATAACTTAAAAATTATACATTATATTGATATCATGCAAATCAGCCGAGTTATCACAATGTTTACGGACGAAGTCGCGGGCGAAGTGCTAGTAGAAGGAGAGAGGTGTACCTAGTAGTACACCAACATTTCGCGAGTTTTGTCCCATGATACCTTTTTTTTTTAGGATGGGAAATCATCAAATGACTTCTCCCACTCTGCGGCGGAGCGGGAGGGAGTGTCAGACTTTTACTGACTAAAACCCATCCATGTTCCTTCCTCGCCCTTTATGTTCCGGGGCCGCGGTATCTCTTTCGAACAGGCCTGCAACCCCGGGTCCCATGATACCTAAAAGGCGTATCGAGCCATTGTCTTCAACCGGTCACAAATCTAAACTCCATGGCTGCTATTGAGAAATTCTTAATACTTTTATTTCTTGGAACAAGTCCGCCACACTATTCCCAAACCACTGTAACTCCTGAAAGCCGGTCAACAGTGGCGACCACCAGAAAAGCGCAGAGACAATGATGCTCGACGAAGTTCTAGAGAATGAATTAACTGTCTTGGATCCCGCAATGAAATTTATCAGAATGTATAGTGGAGGAGTAGGAAAAAACCATAATTTTCAATTCTTGATGTTTAATTAGTATTATCCAATAACAAACACTACTCGAAAAAATAAAAATTGCTGGACATTACACACAGCGCCATCTACACACCAGATAGTTGACTGTTGAATACAAACTTACTGTACATATAAACATCCTTGACTCGGAAACTTTCCATGCTCATCACACAAACATTTGCTCCTACCGGGATTCAAACCTGAGACCCTAAGAACGTAAGGCAACCTCACTAACGCTGCACCATTAGGGTCGGTCAAGTAATTCTTGCTACTTAATTGGTACTATACCCATTAACACTACTCGACCCGGGAATCTTGCTAAGCAGCTGGTATGACAAGTACAGATTCATTATCCCTCCCGATTTCCAAACGAAAGGTCACGAGTTCACGACCAATCGAACACAGCAAAACACAATGAAATATAACACTAATGCTACTTTTCACCTCAAATAACACCAATCAAGATCGATAGCCTACCTACATTAGTCCTTCCGCGGCTAGGCACAATACAATCCATCCCTTAGGCTAAGAGTCTACATAACAGATGATTCTCATAACTCAACCCATAAGTCGGCTCTTGGAGTATTAGTAACACGATATATGGCGCGCCTCCGGGCTATGTCTGTATTAGCAGCGGATTTTTCATGTGCAATATCGCATTAATGTCCTTGTGAATTACCGCTTGCAGAATGAGGTATAACTCAATGTGTCTTGTTTAGAAAATTATAGTGATTTATTTAGCGGCTGTGCGTGGTTTTATTTTATCTAGGCGTAAGGTTAAAGCAAAGTCTTGTTTAACATGGGAAAAGGACAGGTAGATTATGAAATTGACTACCAACTTATAATATTCCCACTGCTGGGACACACGGCCTTCTCTCTATGAGAGAGGGAATGGGCTATAATCCACCAGTCGGGCCCAGGCGGGTTGGTAGTAGATGTCACCATGTCTTCGAATTTTTGGTTCTAGGATATGACGGTTTCCTCACGATGTTTTCCCTTATTAAAAGTAAAACAAAACTTTTCAGAGTATTTAAATATCCATAAGATGTCCTTTATCTTGTTAATTTTCATCGGGTTTGACTGGAAGCCGTCACCAATCAAATTAAAAGCTATTCGAAGAATCAAATGCACCGCCAAGTAAATATTTTCTCTCAATATTACTTTACACTTAAGAATCCTTTCATTAAAGCTATAATCTTTTAAGCTTATATTATAACGTGCACTTGTAGACGTAAATAATTTCAGACTAAATAATATTAATCCCTAGTTCGCGTTATCTTTTCAATCGGCGGCCATCTTACAGTGGCGGCCTGTCAAAACGATTTTATGCTCCGCTGAAAAACGTAATTGAACATTTTAAAGGTTATGTTTATAGGGATAGTGTTTATTTTTCAATAAGTGTACACAATGGGTGATATGTGTATAGGTCGATAGAAATAAAGGGTGTAAAAAACCTATTCACGAAGCCGAAAGGCACTTGTTCTCCCCGTCATTGCGATCATTTTTTTGTTCTACAAATCTACACCATACGTATATTGGGGGTCAAAGTTCCAACTTTTTGGAAAGTTTTTTTTTTTAAATGCAAGTTTTTAGTGTAACATTTTTACTTTAAAGACCTACACGGCCACCGTAGGTACTATTTATTTATATTAAATCCAGCCATCGGCAAAAAAAGAAAGTAATTTCCCAGGATGCTTGGTTGACGGCTTCGTGATGAGGTGGTTTACACCCTGCATAACAGAAACAACTCTACTTCTTTTGTTTTAAAGTTCTATAAATTTTTTTTCTTACCCTTTTATCATTGGGTAAACATTCGATCCATTTATTTATAATTAACGATTTCCGTGAATTTATAGTGTCGTAACTTCAGTCAGTTACCGTACAAATATTTCACAATTACGCCTCATATATTATTTATAATTATGCATAATATTCTACGTTCATGAGAAGATTTGCTCAAATGTCATAAAAATACGGTTCAATATTAAACTAAAACGAATAATTATATTCTCTTAACGGAAATCAATGAACTAATCAAATGTAAATAACTCATTTATAATTAAATAAGCGAGGATCTACGCAGGGCGCCATATTATCTTCTAACTTAAACTAAAGTCAGTTCAAAAACGTGTAAATCGGCTTATAACTATAAATAAGTTATGTTTAAGTTGCACGTTAACGGCGGGGCGCTAGCGGAAGTTACAGCAGTTTCGTAGCTTATCGCACATAAACATACATGCATGACAAGTAACATCTTTCTCGTGAACGTGTGTTTGCAAATGGAGGCAAATTAAGTTCAAGTTATCGATTGAGGTTATAATAAAATAATCATTTAATGACTGCTATACCTTCATTACATATAGTATAAAGGTTTGAAAAGACCTACAAATGAAAATTGCTGTAATAAAATTGAACAAAATATTGTAAAATGGGAGGAATGGAAACAAATTTTGAAAGGGATTTTATCGCTGAACTTATATTGTATATTGCCAACAAGGTACCTTTATAATTAAGTATAATCTAGTTAACACAATAGAGTACTTGTTGGTACCATATCATGTGAATTCAACTTTAAAATCCATTCCAAAGTTTTGTTTCCATTCACCCCTGGATCCCTATTCCCCCCATTTTACCGGTATTTGTTGTGCCATTTCTTTATTCCTTCTAATCATTAGGATTTCGTGAGGGGTGGGCGTTTAGGAAATGTATTATCCCATAAATGAATTTACTGCGTCGTTGCTCTAGTGGTCGTAAGCCGACTCAGCTTGAGATCCTGGGTTCGAGTTCCGGGTCGGGCAAAGTGTTATTGGGTTTTTCCCTTAGAAATTTCTCAGTAGCAGCCACGGAGTCTGTATTTGCACCCAGTTGATGGCAATAGGCTCGCTCCCTTTTACATGAGACTTAAACATAACTGGCGAAATATGAGTGTAGTATTAGGTACCTACTCTTCTGCCTAACCTTTCGGGGACAGGCGTGATGTTATGTTATGTAGTGATTTTATTCGTATGTGAATAAAGAAACGATGGATGTTTTGTAGAAGGAGTAATATGAAAGACAAAGGAGTAAATGATGTTGTGACGTCCAACAGGGGGTAATGGAAAAAGAAAACGAATTGAGCCCACCCCGAGAAGATAGGGGCAAAGTCTAGATAGATTTATCTTAATCTTGCTTAATTGTCATAAATAAATCAATTTAGTGAGTGCGAAGTGGACAGCTGTTGCTAGGTTCATTTTTATTCATCTGCTGGTAATAATATTGTAGAGCGTCTAACGTACGTACATAACTTTCAACCATGCTGACCGCCATATTAAACACTAGCGGACGTCACGCAGTTTCACCCGCGTAGTTCCCGTTCCCGTGGGAGTACGGGGATGAAATGTAGCCTATGTTACTCGTGGATAATGTAGCTTTCGAATGGTGAAAGAATTTAAAAAAAAAACCGGCCAAGAGCGTGTCGGGCCACGCTCACTGTAGGGTTCCGTAGCTTCCCAGACCATTAAAAATACCAACATTTTTCGTCAGCAAAAATAACTTTGTTTTTCATAGTATTTGTATGAAAAACAAAGTTATCATTTGCGTTTTTTTGAAAAAGTGCTATATAACTCAAAAACTATTCAACTCATCAAGTTGAAAATAATTTTCCTAGAAAGTTCATATAAAGGTCTACTTCTGTGATTTTTTTCATATTTTTTAAACTTATGGTTCAAAAGTTAGAGGGGGGGGGGACACATTGTTTTTGACTTTCGGAGCGATTATTTCCTAAAATATTAATATTATCAAAAAATGATTTTAGAAAACCCCTATTCATTTTTAAATACCTATCCAACAATATATCACACGTCAGGGTCAAAATTAAAAAAAAAATCGCTCCCCACTTTACGTCTGGGGGAGGTACCCTAATAAAAATGTTTTTTTAAATTTTTATTTTTGCACTTTGTCGGCATGATTGATATACATATTGGTACCAAATTTCAGCTTTCTGGTGCTAACGGTCACTGAGATTATCCGCGGACAGACAGACAGACAGACATGGCGAAACTATAAGGGTTCCGTTTTTTGCCATTTGGCTACGGAACCCTAAAAACGGTCCAGTAGTTTTTAAGCCTATTCATTACAACCATACAAACAAAGTTTTCCTCTTTATAATACTCGTATTAGTGTAGAAAATAAAAACAAAAAAACAACCTTACTGCACAAACAATAGGCATGAGGACAGTTTCAAAAAAATACAAACCTATTTAGTTCGTCAGTTAGATTATTGAAAAATAATGGACACGTATTTTTTGTTTTTGTAATCAATGAATATTGACAACAATGAAACGCATCAAAACTCAGGAGTGGGGGCTCGTGACGTCAGAACTAGCTAAAAATTATACATAGGCGTGACGTATTGGGAATTTTAAAAGCGTCGCATCTTCGTCAATTTGTCGTCTACCCTATTAAGTCCTAATCACCCTATATCTCAACACTTCCTGAGTTAGACATCCACTGCGCTCTAGATACGCAAAGTCGATATAACAACAAGGTGCAAGCGGTAATTAATGCGGCTATCTGAAACCGCGATCTTTTGATGCGCCCGCGACGCGATCCACCGCTCTTAACACATTAGTATCTTGGTGCAGCCCCTACTAGTTGTTTGTATGGTAATAAATCTCTGGGAATTGTAAGTAAAAATAAAATAAAACTTTAAGGTAAATAATAATATTACACCTAAATTGAACAAGCAAAATATTTATAATTATAAGACAGCAAATATCATACTTCTAAATGTTTATCAATGGTGACATATCAATTGAAATCCTACTCGGAAACTGTCCATAGCTCGTATAATTGTGGGAAAAAATGTTTCAATCGAACCTTACTGACACTGATTGCTAGAGAAAAATCATAAATTTAACGCCATTAAAAATTACGAAAGCATCTCATAGTTAATAACCAATGACATTTCTATCTGATTATCTATTTCCGACACAGAGTGTGGAAAAGAATAGAGGTTACCATTGCTCTTTTACGTAAGAGCGCATTTTTTGTGTTACGAAATTGCTCGTGTTACGGTCATTGGCAAAAAATATAATAATTATTTTCTCTTAAATCGGCTTATTATAATATTGTTAACTAAGGACGAGAAAACCTGTCCCACCGTTATACAGCTTATAACTAGTGCGGGGGTCAGCGTGAATCTGTTTCGTATTTAATATCGTAACAACTAGAATTTAATATTCTATACTGAGTTACTTATCTAATCTTTTACCTTCATAGAAAAAAAGTTTTTTGTAACAGTGTTATTATTTTGGAAAAATAATGACTATGATTCAATATTAGCCAGGCGACAAGGCAGCTAGTTTGAGGTACCATTTTGAGAAAAAAAGATCATAGGTAAAATCTTACGACAACTTGATATTTTTCAGTGGCAGAGTCGTCTGTAACATTCTTTGCGCAAGAAAATTGTTTATTCTGCGTAACTGCTACAGACGCACATTACAATTTAACTTTAAATTGTTACACAATAGATATCAAAAAGCCATGCATTCGTACCAGAAAACAGCCATTTCTATCTTCATCCATCGTTCTATGGTTTCCGCCAACTTTAAAATAAATCTCGACCGTATAATTACAATATCATTATCACAAGATACTTCAGTTTAAGATAAAGCGATTATACCGTAATTGGATCATAGGGTCTAATGATCATAATTTGTTCTATCATGTAGATTATCACTGCATCAAGGAAATTGAAAAGGCTTACTAAAAGCAATGGAAGTCGTTCATTTGTTTTAATGGATAGCGATATTTAGGTTCCACGTTTTAATGATAACTGTTATAGTTAATTTTAATGCTCAGGTTCCATTAAAGGTTATGTTAGAAATATGATACGAGAAGCTTAACTTTGCAATAATTGTATAACCCTGTATTACGTGAGATCCGAGGCTATATTTCAAGGAAATGGGTTTTGTGTTCATATTTTTTTCCTAGAGCTGCAATTATACTTTGCTGTAGACCTACAATTATTTTTAAATCCCTTAGAATATGGGGAAAACCTTTGTCAATATTATTATCACCTGCTTAGCCGTTTTCAAAAAATGTTGGCGTCAGCCTCTAGTCTAATCGGATGCAGCCGAATACTAGTATTTTACATGGAGCGACACCCCATCTGATTTCAACAACTTAGATACAGTGTAACTGTACTATGACATATTGTCAAGACGATGCGTTGGAAGACCTCCCACTAGGCGGACCGATAACCTGGTGAAGGTTGCGGGAATCCGCTGGATGGGAGTCGCACGGGACTGGTCAATGTGGCGACACTTGGGGGAGGCCTATGTCCAGCAGTGGACGTCTTTCAGCTGTAATGATGATGATGACACAGTTTGGAAACTCTGGCGTTTGTTATTAATTTGACAGCCATTTTGAATTCAGGTTGCTGAAAAATTTGTGTCATATCATACCTAACCCCACGTTATTTGAACCTTTTTTTTTCTTTTTATGATGTGAAATCATCAAATGACTTCTCCCACTCTGGGCGGAGCGGGAGGGAGTGTCAGACTTTTACTGACTAAGACCCATCCATGTTCCTTCCTCGCCCTTTATGTTCCGGGGCCGCGGTATCTCTTTTTTAACAGGCCCGCAACCCCGGCAGGCTTCGGCCCTTGCGGGCCCCTCCCCTTATGCTGACATCTCTTTGAGGCGCGCGTGGAACACGAACAAGCCGTCGACACGGCCTGTCGTCATTAGACGGACGGATGGCTAGCTAGCCCATAGCTAACCGTCCACAGGCCCGCATCTACGGTGGCCGGTAGCCACCACGTGGCCCCCGACGCCCGGTGAGTCTCCCGCGGCGGCTGGGAAGAGAGGCTCTCTCCCTCTCTCGTTCCGCCACCTCCTTCGCTAGCATGACTGCTTCGCAGAAGGAGGTGACGGCTTCCCATTCCGTCTCGCTCCGGACCATGGATTCAACCAGGGCCGGACGCGAGAGGTCGCCGCCGCCGATCGCCGCTACGAGGACACGGCGGTGCTACGCCCACGCAGGGCAGACTTCCACCGTGTGCTCCACCGTGTCCTCCGGTCGATCCTCGCAGTGGAGACACCCGGGCGTTTCCTCCCGCCCGATTCGGTGCAGGTACCTCCCGAAACATCCATGTCCGGTGAGGACCTGCTTCAGGCGGAAGGTGAGGACGCCGTGGCGCCTCTCCAGCCACTCCTCAAAGAGGGGACTTACCGCCACTATCGTGGCGTGCCCTGCATGGGGTTGCGACAGTCGCTCTCTCCATGTCGCCATGAGATCGGGCTGGAGGTCTGTCCGCTGAGCGGCGATTTGCCGCGGCAGCGGAGTTTCCCCCCGGACGTTATTCGAACCTGGGATAGACTCAGGACATTTTATAGCTACTAAACTATCATCAACATTTTCTTGCCCTTGTCCCAATTCATTTAGAGTTGGCGCAGCATATCTTCTTCTTCCATACTCCTCTATTACTCTTGATCTCTTCAGACACCTCTTTTCTGGCCAAATCATCCTTCACACAGTCCATCTATAGTTTCTTTGGTGTTCCTCTACTTTCATTATTCATTATTTTTCATAATCATAAAAATAAAAACACATTCTTCTGTAGATACATATACCTACACATCAGCAAAAGCCCCAACAGTTCCATTCTTAGACGTAGAACTTCAGCATCAGACTACTACTAAGTCACAACATACATACTTGTGCCCGTGATTATGTCTATGTCACCGTAAAATTGTCAAATACGTTATATTGTAATATCTCTAGCGATATTGTAAAATCTCGAAATATTGTCAAATGAACATACTGCTTACAACAAAACGCATTATTTTTCGTGAAATGCATGCGATGGTAGTCAACTCACGCGGTGTGGATGGAAGGAGGTGTCCCCCTTGCCCAGTGGTACAACTCTCATGAAAAGATATTGTACCATTCCTGAGAAATACCGATTATTATAACCTAACCTTAAAACACTTTATATTCCCCTAAAAAGCGTAGTCGACGAAGCCCCGCTTCGCGGGGCCCCTATTTCCGAGTGCAGGGTTTAAAGGAACCTAACTAACCTAACGGGGGGGTGCCCCAAGTCCCGATTATGGGGGCAGAGATACTTCCGTATGTTCAGTTGACAATAATTCGAGATTTTACAATATCGCTAGAGATATTACAATATAACGTATTTGACAATTTTACGGTGACATCTATACAGAACTTAGTTTACCCTTATACCCATCCAAATTCAAACTCAAAACTTTCCACACGATATTGTTTTAAATTTATATCGTACTAAAACTTCACCGCCAACTAAGATAAGTAGTAGGAGATCATGAATAAGGAAGAACTACGCATGAGCTCCTCTTGACTAGCACTTAATGGTTTCAGGATGCTGTTAGTGGCACACGTGGGTAATTAAGTGCTGATCGCTGGAGGTCTATTAGATGCGGCTTCACGCCTTCTTCAGATATGTGTTAAGCGATTATGACCTTTGACGGAACGGATAAGAGGAAGTTTGAGGAGTAATTACTTCTAGTGTTATATTTGTTGTTGCTTGGGTGTTCATTTTATCTGATAGTCAAATTAATAATAGAACGGTACCATTAAAAAGAGCTTGGTGCATTTGTTCGGTGCTAAGTTACAATCTTTCGTTCTCAAATCGTTTACTGCTATATATATCCATTAAGTACACTTACAGGTAGTAAACAAAAAGAAAACAAAGATACAATTATGGACCCTGTCGGGCACAGCGAATTTTAATAGATCAGTAATAACTTACATTAGCGGTTTGACATACATGGATGAAACATATTATTGCAGTAGTAGTACCAAAAATATCTTCTCATCTTGTCTTCGAGGGGTTATAATGACAGAAATAAATGGTTACTCCATAACCAATGTATGTGCAATGCGAAACCGTAGACATTTTGTCTTATTGATTTTTTTTCACACAATCGGCTAATCTTTATAGCCTAATATATGGATGAATACATAATATAACACATCAAGATGGAAATTCATAGTCTTGATTTCCTTCCCGCCTGCTATGTTTCTACCATTCATTATCCGCCTAATTAATTCGGAATTAACCAGCTCCAACCATATTATACCCAACATGGATTAACCAAACGATGTTCTCATTAGTCTCAGCCAATTAACAGCAATTTGTTTCAGGGTAAACAACCTTGTAAAGCAGTGGAAAGCGCTGTTTAAACCAGGGTAAGTTACTGAGGCCGGGGTTAGGAATTGGATGCGTTAATGAAGAACATCTTGGAAGCTAATTGTGACGAAGAGGCTCTTCGGCTTCTTGTACGAAACGGTCGTGACTGCGATGTTAAGTCTGTGGGTCGGTTATAAAGTTTGGAGGAATTAGCTTTTCGAATTAGAATTAGTGAGTTTGTGGTTGTTGAATTAAGTGGCCATGAAGAAAGTTGGGGAAATGGATATAGGTCAGGCTTATGGCAAAGGCTTTACTGCTGACTAAGTTAGGCTATGGATTATTCGGAATGGAAAACCACGGAGGAATTTATAATTCAGTCAATCATGATTAACCCGCTGCCGCGCTTTTTTATATCCATGTAATGTCAATTTTAGAACTTTACTTAATTTGCTACGACTCACTTGACATCTGAAAATTTATAAAATGTACTGTGTTGAGCAATACATATTTGAATTTGAATTTTCGATGCGATAATGAAAAATTACGTGTACGAAGTTTGGCCGTTATTTTCGCCTTAATGTTTTTAGTTACTTATTTGTTTATTAAAACTTTATGCACAAATAAAAACTGTACAAAGGCGGACTTAATGCCTTGGGCATTTTCTACCAGTCTACCTTAGGGTGATGCAGAGACAATACACAGTAGGTGCAATAACAGAAAACATACTTACTTCTTAGTCAATTCACGGTAATTTTAATGATAAAAGGTAATATCAGTTAATCTTGTTGAAGACAGAAGCGGAAGCACAGTGAATGATTCCGTGCTGAAATGAGGATTGTTGACCCGACTAATAACCGTTCGATTAAAAAAAAAATATACTTAACCATTTTGTTTTGACCTCCCAGATTATTCAGTCGTCAAGAAAGCCTTCTAGCCTCACCGTATGTAAATATATAAAGTCCATAAAATTTACTAGCCGTATAGGAGTGGAACCGTGCAACTAGCTAGGCGTGTAGGAAGAAACGCAAATGCAAGGAAACCTGTGCATTTAGTAATAAATTGTAAACTCGCTCCGAAGACAGCTATGGGCTATTTATCAGCTTAAGTAAAACCAATTGGCGCAATGGAAATGTGGACAGTGATCGTGATAAATATATGTTACTGTTTTTGTATAAGTAGCTGTCGTTAACATTAGAGAGTCAATCTGTTTTAGTCAGGTGGGATTTTTCCTGTGTGTGGAAACGTTTGACCAATCTCCCACAGTTGCAAATTAATATTCCACAAAAAAACTTAACAACACTTAACATTTCGAAAACTATAAAGGGTGTAAAAAACCTCTTAAAAAAGCCGAAAGGCACTTGTTTTCCCTGTCATTGCAATCACGTTTTTGCTCTACACCATACCTGGGAACCTGCAAGTTGCAGAGATATTGGGGTACAAAGTTCAAACTTTTTGGCAAGTTTTTTTTATACAAGTTTTAATGTTAGTTTTTTACTTTAAACACCTTCACGACCCCCGCACTATTCAATCCATTCACCAACACAATGTTTTGAGTAAAGAAAAGAACACAAAACATGATGTTTTACCCAAAAAAAAAGTAGTTTACCAGCAATAATTTTTGTGTAAAGTTACTTCATTCGATGTACAGAATGCTCGGTTGATGGTTTAACATCCTCAAGAAAATCTGATCTAACCTTTGTACCAGAGGGTACGGAGCTGGGGGAGGGAGAATGGCGCACGAAAGACTTTGCCCCAAGACGGTCATAGGACGCTGAATGATCTTAATTATACGTAACGACTGTCAAAGGTCTTCGAATAAAAGCCGGTACCAACAGCTTAAAGAAACTTAATCGGTGAACTATACAGCACTAGCTTATATGCCACCGGCTTCACCCGCGTCTTGTTCGATAATTCGGTATGTAAAGTAAAAATTAACCTACGCTGATTCCAAAACCATTTGGAGATTTTAGGGTCTTATGCCTTATTTTTCTATTTTTAGCTTTCTATATCACAAGATTGTGTTTATTTTCACAATAATACTTGTAATCATTTGACTTTCATTTGACCTCTACATGACGTCATAACGTAGCCTGAATAGACTACTTCCTTCGTTCTTTTCATGATAAATAAAAAAAAAACTTTTGTTTGTCATATCGTCAGTGTCAAATCAAAACTGTCAATGCTAGTTACTGTGTTATTTATTTGAATGCATCGCGCGCTGATAATTTCGCGTTCAAATGATCTTCGCAACAAAAAAGACGACGCCCAGGCTTGTATTCCATATTTACTTCCTTGCACCACTTCTTTTTTAGCGTTTCTTTCACATTTACAAACAATTTGTGTCGGCTATTTGTTGTAGTGTTTTTACATGACGGTACGAAGCATTTAGCACTAGTTGTCGATGACAGATTCATTGCACGGATACGCAGCACGGATAATGGATAGAAATTAAAATTTAGGAAAAGAAACTCAAACAAAAAGTTCACATCACAGTCACGATCACAGCATTCACATTTCACAACAAAATAAAAACACGTATCTGTCAGGCGTCAACTGTCATCAATGTCAACTTTGAAGTTATCTATTAGTGTTTTTTGTATGTACTGAAAACGTGGCAAAGACTTAAAGCTATTCAGGCTATGAAATTACGTCATCATGAATAATACTTTAAAAAATAATAAAAAAGAAACTGTTACTTGGAAAAAAAAAGCTTAAAATTAGTTGCTTAAAATTAAATGTTTTACGAAATAAAAATGTAAAAAAAATACCTCAAAAATACTTTACATACCGAATTGTCCCACGGAATCATACTACCGGGATAAAAAGTATCCTGTGTGTCAATCCAGGTTTTAAACTATCTGAGTCCAAAATTTCTTCCAAATTTTTTCAGAAGTTTCTGCGTGACCGAGTAAAAAACATTCGTCCATCCATCGGATCCTAAGACTTTCCCATTTATAATATTAGTAGGCTGTGCCAGAAAAATGCGGCCATATTTAAAATTTTGGTATTCACATCAACATAGCATTCCTTCCTTCACCGAAGCAAGTGATAATTGTACAATATGGCCATAAGTTCCTGGTAATGCATAGTCCGTTTTACAGGGTAGCTCTCAGAGTCCATAATTATTCATCCTGTAGGCCACAAGTATTACCAATCTAATCTTATGTAAACACCCGATACCATCCAACATCGAAGCCAATCCAACAAAGCCCCAATCTATCCGTTGTCCCCAATACAACACAGATAAAGCTCGTTCAATTGAGTAGTTAAATTATGTAATCTGCCCCATCTGGTCGGTAGGCAGTAATGATCGAGTTAGTGCTGCTGTTCAAGCCAGTGCAGATCGTAGATATGATGAGCTTAAAGGATTTGCATAAGGAGTAAAAGCTGGGGGAATTGAATTGGTCCTTGTTGGAGACAAAACGGTAAGCGTTTGTACGCACAATAACTTTCTTATAAGAAGTCAAAAATGGTTGTCCTAGAACCAAAAAATCGAAGATATGTGACATTTACCAATCCGCACTGGGCCCGCGTGGTGGATATACCCCATTCCCTATCATTGAGAGGAGGCCGTGTCTCAGCAGTAGGAACATTATAGGCTGATGATGAAAAAGTCAAATTCTCCGACATTAATGTTGAAAACATTAGATACTCCCTATGAAATTCCCGATTAAGCTGTAAGTTCTAATACAAGTGAAGTAGGAGTTGATTAAACCGATGATATTAGCGACGCATGTGATGCGCCGACCCTAAATAAATTGGAATAAGAGTAGGAGACTGATTATGATAATATTAGTAATTTAGAAAAAGATATACCTAACTATGTCTAGATCTAATAATTTACTGTCAAAGTATTGTTCGTCATGACAGAGTCAGAATCAAAGGTTTGCAAGTTCCTACAAATTCTTCTGAGTAATAGTTATGTGATGACATCCTGTCTTGTGTCTATGTGTTCAAAAGAATTCATTTCACCTACTCCACTATGCTTTTGAAATCCATTTAAGTATTCGCCTACCACTAAAATTGCCCCTACAACTGTACTACGACTTTTAGTATCCTACTTTCTACAACACTACCTCGAGTTATTTTCTAAGAAAAGTATGAAAGTAAAGGAAACGGCCCTCGTAATGAGGAACTGTGAACCAAATACGTTAAAACAATCGACAAGCGCATTGTTTTGCAGTACAGCTGCTGAACCTAACCTAACCTAATACAAATTCATACTTATACGAATTCTTAACGTTAGTGCAAGAGAATTGGAACAGAGTAGCAAAACTAAACTTGTACATTGGCCTTAAGATTGTTCTTGCATTTTTTTAGAGATTGCACTTGTACAACCGCTTCTGATTCATCATCATTCTCTTGCCCTTAACCCATTTTTTTTTGTGGCCATGTCTTCTTCTTTTTCCATACTTCTCTATTGGTATTACTCGTCATCTCAGCTCCTTTCTAGCCATATCATCATTCACACAGTCCATCTTTCGTTTCTTTAGTCTCCTCTACTCTTACAACCGCTTCTGATTATTAAGTATAATTATCTAGTTAATCACCACTCCTTCGTGGAGTGGTTATATTTATAGTTTTCTACTTCAACCATCATATGAGTCACCCTATCATCCATCGGACATCCATCCATCGTCACACTCATCCATCTCTGAATTTGAGCTTCTTAATAGATTACTTTAATGAGTGCTTGTTTTAAAGAGTTATTTCTCGTTGTTGTCATGTCATAACAGACTTTTGATTAATGGACACATGTATTTTTTACACAGGAAATGCTTCCTGTATTTTTATATTTATTAGGTTCCTTATGAAACTCAATGAGCTTGCTAGTGAGAGTCAAAAAGTAGGACTGTCTATGAATATCAATAAAACAAAAATATTAACCAATGGAATAATCCGCGATATCAAAATAGGAAACGAAAAAATAGAATATGTGAAGGAATATGTATACCTTGGACAGCTAATATCACTACAAAACCATACAAGAAAAGAAGTAGAAAGAAGAATAACTCTAGCTTGGCGGAAGTATTGGAATTTAAAAGAAATAATGAAAAACAAGTCTGTAAACATAAACATCAAGAAAAAACTCTATGAAGTAGTGATACTACCATGCCTTACCTACGGTTGCCAGACGTGGTCATTAAGAAATGAAGATGAAGAAAAGATAGCTATCTGCCAACGTAAAATGGAAAGGAGCATGCTGGGCTTAAGACTTGCAGATAAGGTCAGCAACGATAACATCAGGAAGAAAACGAGGATAATAGATGTAAGGAATAGAACGAGATCACTGAAATGGCAATGGGCAGGACACATATGCAGAATGTGTAATAATAGATGGACAAAACGTTTAACAGAATGGTTACCAAGAGATTTAAAAAGGAAAAAAGGGAGACCAATTAAAAGATGGAGAGACATCTTTAAACAGAGATGTGGCTCCGGTTGGATGGGATTGGCGCGTGAAAGAGGTATATGGAAGGGTTTAGGAGAGGCCTACGCCGCGGAGGCGACTACTACAAATAAAGTTTAATATATAAAAAAAAAAAAAAAAAAAAAAAAAAAAAAAAAAAAAAAAAAAAAAGTTTAATTTAAGAGTTCATGCATTTAAATGCTGTTAAAACCTATATGATGTATCTATGCAAAACTTGTAGTAGAAAATAAAGGCTATTTTTATTTTATTTTATTTTATTTTATGAAACTCATTTCAACTGAGAAAACGAACATCAATATCGTTGTTTTTGGTATTTTTGCAAATGTCATTTCGCAGAAGTTACTTTTTGTGCAGAAACGTTTACAAGTGTTAGTGGGCAATAATGATTAACATAAAAAGTTTTCTAAGTAAAAGCCACGGAGGCTGGATTTGTGCTTGATTAATGGCAATAGGGTCGCCGCCTCTTACATGTATGGGACTTCAAAATAACTGTCGTGTGTGGTGGACCGATCACCTTGTGAAGGTTGCGAGTCGTATGGGACCGGTTAATGAGGTGACACTTGGGGGAGGTCTATGTCTTCAAGTGGATGTCTTTCGGCTGAAATAATGATGATGATGATGGGTATACCAATAGGTACACCACTACCAAACCCTACTGAGATTACAGGATGCTATGTCAATGTAATAATCTTGTTCATTTCATTGTTGCTCTACAAAACAGTCAATGTGGATGCCCCATTACTAGAACAATTTCCCATAAGCTCATTACAATTAAAACACATTCCACAGTGTGAAGGTACCATATCCTAAGACCTCTAGCCCGAACAGATCCGAGTCATTAACGGTTACAGCTGGGAACGCGATCCTATCGCGTCTGATCTGAACCCAATATATCTGAACTTGCAACTCTTAAGTGCAAACGCTCAGATATATATTGGAGACCGTTAATCCAGTTAATGTATGGCTGGGTTTAAGGTTAATTATGTTTTAGGTGTTAAGGATGGGTGAGAGCCTTCTCCATACAAAACAGTGTGAGAAATCACGAGAAAATTATTTCTGAAGATTTCGTAAAATATGACTGCTGGATTCTAGATATTATTTTGTTTGAAATGTGTAATCTATTCTAATATTATAAAGCTAAATAGTTTTCTTTTTTGTTTGGTTGAACTCGCTAATCTCAGGAATTACTAAGTTTTTTCTTGGGCGAACGCTTTCCTCAATTCGTTCCAGGTGCTCTTTTCCCGCCTCGAACCAGTAAGTTTATGATTTTTTTATTAAAGCTCATACTTTGTATGAAAAACTCGCAAAGCACTAAGAGTAGTTCAATGGAGTGAATGTGGTGTGTTAAGATGTGATCTGTACCTACTTTGAATTTTAATGACATTGTGCCGTTGTTTATTTAGATAATTATAGTGGGATAGCTCGTGGTCGTTTTCCTACACTAAACGCTGTACTGCAATATAAGAACTTTTTTCAGAGGAAACGGAATTTAGTATGTACCGGAGGGAAGTATTTAAGATTTACACATCTTTGATACTATAGATAACGCGTTTCTTTAGTATTAGAGAGTGCAAATTCAAAATTGTCATGATTGATCACATATTATCGACAGCAAAACAGGAATGACATATTTTCGGCAGGACTTTAGGAATGACATATTTCGACAGGAATTCACGAATGACATATTGTCGACAGAAAAAAGGATTCAACCAAAAAAAAGTTTTTCCATATCACTTCACACATAAACAAACAAACAATCAGATGAAAACCAACACTCAATACAATAAATAATTCGGATGAAATCTAATACTCGGTTAGTTGTCGCTTTCTCGGGGAGTCGCGGCAAAGGATTGTAAATTAAGTCGCACCGATACTTCGATACCAGCCCGCCATGTTTATTAAAGTGCCATTGAATTAAACTGTACTTTCAAAGTTATGCTCATAGGCTGGGGATAAAGCAATTTATTAGGATAAAATGTTGACAAGCTCGTGTGAAAATTGTGGTAAAAGTAGGAGTTTCAAGGCTTTTTTTCAGCTGATACTGATACTGTTAGTCTGTGTCGACCCTGTTGGGCAAAGTTGACCTCCAGTTGTTTCGATTCAGGGCTAATGTGGACGTTGGTTTTATCCAATTAGTTCCGCCGTCTTCGACGTATAAATATTTCATGCATATGCAAAGACCATCGAAATATTAGCAATAGCAATACAAGACAAGTGACAATCGATTTCGAAGCGTTCGTTTTTTACACTTCAATGTTATTATTTTTATACCTTCAGTCATAAGTTAAATAATTTAAATTTGCTTTTTATGTATTCCTGTCGTTATTTTACTACTACTTTTTTGTATTTTTTTATTAACGTTATTGTAATTTAAAATACTTTGTCTGCAATGTATCTGAAATCTTAGTAATAATATGTGGAAACGTCGTAGATTGTACATTAGCCTCCTCTAATACGTGGTAAAACTTACTGTGACATATATTGTTCAATTGTTTGTTTTCCCTAAATAAACAGATAAATTAAAACTTTCCTATTTCTGAAAGTGCTAAAACACAGACTTTAAGTAAAATTTACATTTAAATTTCGGTATATAATGTCATCCAACAGATTTTGGACGTGTCTTTCTTTGCATATCGCTTTGCCTCCAATAGCCCCTTAACGGAGCTTCTGTCTGTAGATACCCAATCATCTGCAGTGCGATCCATGTGTCTTACTAATAAGGGTCATATGAACAAAAATTTCCTGACAACCAATACTTCTTGTGATTTTCATACATATTCAATAAATCTGGTAACTCAATCTGTCATTCTGGCCTAGTTCTGTTTTTAAATTGGGCCAATACATCACTTCACATTAAAAATCGACATCATAATTGGACTTTCACGCATATTACAGCACTGCAGAGACTTTAAAATGATCTTCAAACTACACCTCCAAGATACAACATTCACTGGTAACCGTAACAACTTCATCATCAATCATTACCTTACCAAAAGTAATAATAAGCTCGTCTTTAAGTCACGTTTACACTTGCGCGACCGGGCAATGCGATAAACTTCCGCGAATGCATGCAAACCGCCCATTAACCGCTGATGCGGCCCGATCGGCCATTAAGTCTGCGAATTAATTAAATTATTTCCCAGAAGTAATGCTAAATTAATTTAATTACGATTTGGCACAGCTTTTGTCTTATCGTAAAGTTGGTTTCTCTAGGGAAAGCTGGATTTGTGGCTTCTATGTTTGTGTTTGAGTTATAGTTAGATAAAAGGGGGATTTGTGCTGGATTTTGTGGTTGTTTAACCTCATTGAAGCTTTCTTCAAGTTTCAAAGATACGTCTTTATTACAAGGATACGCTGTATGTACCTGAAAGCATACAGAAACATTTACGCTATGAAATAATTTCCGCGGAGTTTTAAATGTTTGTTTACAACCGACCGAATTTCTCTTTTCGATATTTTCAACACCGATGATATCAAAACAAAACTCGATTTTTGTGTTTTTGAATGTTTTTAGTTTTTTTTTTCTTCGATTTTTATTAGTATGTCCAAATTTACTAACTACAAATAGACGTAAAATAATAATAAAAATATGTACAAGTATCAACATGGAAAAATAATTATAGGGCGTCAAACAATTCGTCCACATTTAGAGTTAAATAAAGCATAATTAAAACAAATCAATTTATGAAGTTCAGTTGCCAAACATACGTCAATCTTGTTAACATGTTCCAGTTTGCTCCAGAAAAATCAGAATTCCAAACTGAATTTGTTGGCAGTTAATTTGTCAAAAAAATGTGTGATAAAATGATACTTTAATCGAGCGAATATCCTTTGAGAGTTTTCCTTTTGGATCGCGTCCAAATAATGACAAATTATTCAATGATGTAGGCCGCCATTTATCCCGCCAGATGGCGTGGCGGCTGTTTGTCATTTTTACCGGGAAAAAAGATTGTAATGTGAAAGGGAGAGGAGTTATAAAAGATAATGATAACGATGATGGTAGTGATAATCCGTTGATGGCAAAATTAGCCTGAAATATTAAACTACATTAATATTTAAGTCGTAAGCTTCATGTAATAAGCGACATTTTGGCTGTTTTATTCTGTCTGCTAGCGTTTACTATATCTATCTATACTAATATTATAAAGAGGAAAGATTTTTGTTTTGTTTTTTATATTTTTGCATATAACGAATAAACTTAAAAACTACTGGACAGTTTCGCAGCTGGACATAGTACAGTTGTGAGAAAATAAGTTTATGTGTATATGTTAACTCAAAAAGACGTTGGAAAAACAATGAAAAATGTTAAACAGTTAAAATGCCATAACGTCACAGATTGTTTAGCAATCAGGCGGCAATTTTAAATAACGTACATATTTATAAGTAGGTACTAATAGGTCGCAAGATTGCTCAACAATATGAGTTGTGTTATTATCTACCGTCATAGTAAAATACAGCATTTGAACAACAAATCACCAACCAATATTTTACAAGTTTTATTACAAAAACAGCTTATTTAACATTTATAACGACCCGCTTATTTCGGCGCCACACATTTACCTCTTGATTGAACCTGATATCATTTTCGTAGTCGTAAAGGGTTAAAATGGACGCGGTTCCTTTGTATTGACCACTGGTTAACTGAGAGAGGCATTAAATACACTTGTTTGGGCATAAAGTTATGACAAACGGTTAAATGTGATGACGTGAGATGATGAAGTTGTTAACTATAATTGCTGATGATGAGAATGTTAAGGTTTTTAACTGTTTCTGGTAAAATTTTGTGTGTTGTGGTTTTTTTTACGGTTCGGTAACCTTTTGTAAGCTCGTGGCTAAATAATAACAGCTGCTCGGGCTGATCTTTAGGTTAAGCTGTGCTGTTAAGCTCTTTGGTCTGTGGATGGATGGCCACCCTTACATACCGAGTTTCCTCCGTGCCTCGGAAAGCACGTTAAGCCATTGGTCCCAAAAAACTGACAACCAGTCTTACCAAGTGGTATCGTATTACCCAGTATTAACTAGGTTATGGAGGTCAGATATGCAGTCGCTCCATGTAAAATACTGGTATTCAGCTGCATCCGGTTAGACAGGAAGCCGAACCCAACATAGTTGGGAAAAGGCTAGGCAGATGATGATGATGGTTAAAATTTTGTGTTGTTTTTTTTTTTACGGTTCGGTAACCTTTTGTGATATTGTTTTGTTTTATGTGTTTCGGAATTGTGTGCAAACTATTGTGTACTCAGGAATTTGTTATCAGTCTTTATATTCAATATACCTACAGATTGTAACTTATAAGTAGTAACTTGGAAACTAATACTTTAAGAGGTGCTTACGAAAAATACTTACTTTAATTGAATTATCGCAAAATTCGCGAATGTATCATGTTTTCAGTGTCCAGATTCCAGTGTCATTTAATAAGCCTAATGCGACGGTTCAACTTTTGGCAATTTTGGAAAGGCTAATTCAACTGCCACGCAATGTATTCCCAACAACTAACATCCCTCATTTCGATGTTAGCAAAGATTACGCGCCGATAAATTAGAACTTACGATGATGAAGTTTAAAACTGTTCGCCTTTGGGTTCCATACTTACCTGTAACAAAAATTGAACAATTAATTAATTATAATGATGATTTATTTTTATTAAACAATAAAGGTGCAACGTATGAGTTGAAAAATATATAATGGGGTTTGGGCAGGACAGTCAAGATGATTTAAAAAAAACTACGTTTAAGATCTCATAACATTCCGTCACAAGCCTGAAAACAATAATAATTTCATCACAGCCAATTTAAATACAACACTTCTATCAGTTTAATAATAATAATAATATCTTTATTTGTATAGAATGCAGGTGTTACAATAATGGTGTTAGATTCAGTTCCCAGTACATTCTATGCATAGATATTATTTTATCTATATCAATAAGTGGAGCGGCTATCAACCTATCTGTCTGTCTATCCGTCAACTGTGAAGTGTCGTGAATGATCTATTATATAGTCTCACCTATGTACCTACTTATGAGATCCTAGACGAGAAAAACAAGTAGCTGACCTGAATGTTATATCTATTTGTGTAGGCAAAGATATTAATATGGTTTCAGGTATGAAAAGATTATTGTTACTTTAAAGACGAGTGTCATTGATCTCTATCATCATCTGGTATTATTATCATCATTTGCTTAGCCCTTTACCAACTATATTGAGGTTGGCTTCCAAAAAAAAAAAGTCAAACGTTGTGAAAAAAGTTTTGAGTATGAATGTGGATGGGTATTTGAGTAGAGGAAGACCAAAGAAACGATGGATGGACTGTGTTAAGAAGGATATGGTAAGAAAAGAAGTGACTGATGAGATGACGAAAAATATAGGAGTATGGAAGAATAAGACATGCTGCGCTGACCACAAATAAATTGGGATAAGGGCAAGAGAATGACGATTGAGGTTGGCTTCCAGTCTTACCGGATGAAGTTGAATTTGACATGGAGTGACTGCCTATCTGACATCCACAACCCAACTACTGCGTTCCTCTTGAGTTGAGATACTCTTGTTTAACTTCTTGGTAAGACTGCTTGTCACACTTTCAAGATCCTGATTTTTCTTGAACCAATCGAAAGTTTAGAAGTTTGCCATGCTAACAAAGAGCTTTTAAATCAATTTAGCACACCTCACATATTCTTGGTAAGTAACATAAAATTGTGACCACACTAGTGCAGTGTAAAACACTACAGCAAACATATCAATAAGATGGACAATAAAGTTAGATAAATTATTTCAAAAAACAGTTCCTGCTTCCAATAAAGTATAAAACTTATAACTTCATTATTCCAACCTCTTATAGCAAACAGTTTAATAATCACAAATCTTTCAAAACATATCGATAAATCGTATCGATAATATTAAGTCGATTGTTCTTAGTATAAACTATGTAGGCTTATTTACTAAGCTATCGGATAACGATTCATTTGCAATGCATATTTAAACAATTTCTAGTTCTTTATGACAATTTAAATGCTTTGCCATCGAGTTATTGTAATTTATTTATTTTATTGTCACAATAAATGTAATATTTATTATGCATCTACCTTACACATACACGACGTTACATCGCTACCCTATTTATAAGAGTTCAATGAAATTAGCCAGAAGAGAAACTCATTAAATTAAACTTCAAATCGTAAGTTTCACAACACGACAGAACATATTTTTGTAAGTTTTTAAACTTGTTATGAGAATATATCTCATTCAGTTTATACATATAATTTGGGACGTAGTTCAGTGGAAAAGATACAATCTACAACAAGACCAAAAAATAACTTAGGTGCACCAAACCAATAGTTCTTTATTAGATGGTTTGGGCCCAGTAGGTGCCCACATTTATTGCCGCCGCAGTGGCGTTATTCAGGCCGTCATAAGTGCAAACTAAATACTAGACATCGATAATAAGAGCCAGTAAAAAAGATCCAACCAAAAACATTTTTTTAAATCATTCTAATAACAACGCTAGAACCAACCCACATGTATTTCCTTAGTATCTATATTTAGCATAAGTTTGGTGCATACAAATAATTTTTCATCAAGTTATGGATTGGATCCTTTTTGCTTTACTACGTAGTATGATCTGCAATTACTAAAGAAACTATATTGATCTGCAATGACTAAGTCTAGAAGCCATATTGATCTGCAATGACTAAGTCAAAGCCAGATTTGCATCACTGTTATCATAATTCAAGATCATGTACCACCCACTCAGTGTCCCCAACAAATTAACAAATTCACTTTACATACGGAAGCCAGTATACAAACAATTATAGTCATTGACACCGGTCTCGATATGATCGATGGGGGCAATTACCAACTACTATAGTAATTTGCCTATAACATAAAGTAACATAATAATTTCCTTAAACTGTTGTAGTTGGCGCCGACTATGTAAAGTAACACTTTATGCACGTGTTGGATATACGCCTTGTTGATTCATTAGGCAAATTATATGATGAATATCATCGTGTATATTATTTATATCGAAGATTTACATAATTGGTCTATGGGCGCCTCGTTAAATAGAGGTGCAGATGGATTGTGTGGATTGCGGGTTCTGGTATTTGAATCTTAATTGCAATTGTACTCCTCTTGTATTTCCTAAGGTGCAAGTTCAATTATGCTTATTATTTACAAATGGCGCTTTCATCATCATAAAGGAGACAGAAACGATTACATACATTCTTGGGCCCTGGATGTAAGGAGATGAAAATGGTATGAATCAATAGATTCAGACTTATCAGTCCTTCACTGAAAATTCAGTAAGTTTTGACAATCTGAGAGCAGAGTTATTTGAGGTTTGGTAAAAGTGAGGTTATGTTAACCCATTACAGCATAACGTCCGATAAATCGGACGGAATTAATTTGAGAATAAGTGAAAAGAAAAAAAAATATTGATTGTTTTTTTGTTTTTGAATGAAAGTTGAATATATATGTATTACACTGAGAACTCGGTTTTGGTTGATTGATTGGCATAACGACTGTCATCTGTAATTTTCGAAAGAGGCGGCACGCGGACGGACTGTTTCGAGAAAGGGGTGAGTAATGAATTGTTTATTATTATTTATTTTTATGACAATTGATTTGAAAATTAGTTGTTATTGTTCTAATAGTAATAATAATTTAGAGATAATATTGTTTTTTATGAGAAAATTGTTAGATTGCTGCTAATCTATGTGTTTTTGTTGCTGTCCGTTTTATCGGACGCTATGCACGGCAGGCTCTAAGGTTTGATTTTTTTTTGCTTTTTACAGATTGACGTTGCATGAAATTTTGCAAATTTTAGAAAGCAAGGATGTAGATAAGCCAGGGAGAACCTTATTTATGTTGAGCCACCTATTGAACAGAGTGGTCAGGACGTCAGGTAATAAGACTTGGGGCACCGCGCCCCGGAGAGATGTCAGCAAAATGCCCACCAGGGCCGAAGCCTGCCGGGGCTGCGGGACTGCTCGAAATAGATACTGTGGCCCCGGAACATAAAGGGCGAGGATATGAGAACATGGATGGGTTTTAGTCAGTAAAAGTCTGACACTCCCTCCCGCTCCGCCCAGAGTGGGAGAAGTTATTTGATGATTTCACACCCAAAAATAACAAAGGTGTATAAGTGGGATCAAGTGGTTGCAAATCTTAGAAAATGGTGGTGGCCAATTTTTGCCTACTTTATATGTGATCAGTTGGCTACTTGCGAGGAAAAATGGAAAAATGGTTGTGACAAAGAGACACAATCTTTGTTCGCATTCAGGAGAAATGTATAGCTCTCACTTTGCTAGGCTCGCATGGAACGCAACGACATCAAGGACAAAGCCCTGCTAAACCGTTGTCTACCACAACATACATATTATGGGAAACAGCATTAGATTGTACCTATTAGCACAGAAAGCCAGTGCAAGTCAATGCAATGTGGAGGAAAAGCTAAGTTCAAGTGTCTCAAATGCGATGTAGTCGTCCATCCTAAATGTTTTATGAACGATTATTTGTGATGGGCTTGTCATCATAACATGTACTTAACATATACTTAACTTAACTTCTTAGTTAAATATATGTTTTTTCTAATAAATATCCGCATTTTTCATTTCCGTCTATACCTTTCTAGGGTTAGCATCAGGGGCCGCCGTGCATAGCGTCCGATATATCGGACAGGCTATAAAAACAAAACTATAGTGAACCTTGTTCTTTTTTCCTAACTAAGCTATGAATTTGACCTAAATTAACCATTATGTTATAAGTAAATCAAATTAATTGCTTTATTAAACTTTATGCTGTAATGGGTTAAAGTCTCTATATAAGAGCTGATTACTAATTAAGTTCTTTAAGCACTAATGTATGTTTTATTCAGTGAAGAATGTTTGAAATGTCATATTTTGATTGAATATGAATGACTTGAAGCCATTAATAGATAACAGAAATGGATTTATCGAAAAGGCGTCCAGAATAAATAAAAAGCACATTTTAATGTAGAACACGGTTTATTCATTTTACATTATTATTAAAATGTCGTCTAGAAATTGTGCAGGTGGAACAATATGATCTTGGTACCTAGCCCAGCTAGGTTATACTTGCTTTCAGAGTTTGTTGAAAGCCACTGCCGAATCACTGACGGAATTGTTTCACGTCCGCGGGTCGTCGGCCTAGGGTATTGCAGTGATTAGTTGCAATCCCACAGTTATTCACACAGCGATCCATATTTTCAATAATTCCAAGAAAAACAATTCCAAGTCAAACGCGTGAGCGATCTTCGGTGTGTCCAGTATGGAAGCAAGTGTCGCACAAGGTAAGCAGGTTCGGAATCCGTAATAAACAACGCAGTGGTCGTTGAAATTATAAAATAATCGGGAAAGCACTTAAAACATAACGGAAAATACGAAACGAGTTGAGCAGAAATAATTGACAAGTGTCAGTGTCGGTCCGCTGTAAATGCTGTCAGTGCTGTCACAGATAATACATATAAGGCTGTTATTAAAAATATGAATGATTTTAATCGATACGAAATCGATAATCATTTAGATTTTTCAGTTATTAACTGTATTTTCTTTAATAATTAAATACACTATATTGTAAACAAGTATTTAAAGTTCAATTAAATACTTTCGAGTTAATTACCTAGTGCAAAGCTTTTATTTTTATAATTTCTGTAATCGATTAATTCAATCAGTAATGTTATGAAAACTATCGTTCTCATTTTTCTCCGCTTCCAGATTGAGAATTGAGCTGAATTTTGGTATTTTAATATAAAAAAATATGACTAATTTTTTAGACCATATCTCAACTTATTACAATTGGGCCCACCATTTCCCGTCTCCTTTCAGCCGAAAGAGGCCTTCCCCAAATGTCGCCACATTGACCGGTTCCCTGCGTCCCTGCGTCTTCCAGTGGATCCCCACAATATTCACCAGGTAATCGGTCCACCTACTGGGCTTTATAGGGTGTTCACGTAATTGACCGCTAATTTGTCAGTTCTATTAGTTAATAACATTTAAGTTCAAAAAGAACAGTTGAAATGGCCGTTATGACCCAGAGGTTAAGGCCTCGTTTTCTAAGTTTATCTTGGGCATCAGTGACATCGGTGATGGAAAACATCGTAAGGGAACCTGGACTCACTCGTATAATTAATTTAAGAATAATATTGGCAACCCCCCATTAGGGGAATGTGGTCATCAATGCCTTTTCTGTATGGGAAGGGCCTTTGCGCAGCAGTGGGAAAGTGATAAGCAGATATTGAGATTCAAATGTCACAAATAAAAACCACCCCACTTGAATTCTCGGACAAGAAGTGGGAAAACCACTTCAGACCATAAATAAAAACTTATTAAAAATCAATTAGTCGATTTTCGGACATCACTATAACATACCAATCACGAAACCTTCCAATGAATCGCGAGAATCCAAAAAACGAAAAAAAAACGCAATTTCAAAAAACGAACACTTACGAGCATAAAACATGTATTGAGAAGCATCTTTAAAATTAAAAATAAAAAAGTCTTGCATTGCGTGTAGATGTACTCCTGTTTTCGCATAAGGAAATGAGTCGGGAATCGAACGGGACAACTCTCTTAATTGCACCGATTGATTGGCACTGAACCATCTTGATAAAGTTGAATATTCCAGACCTTTTTGTGGACATTCATTACGACACATCTTCAGTCATTATAGACAAGCTGTTTGTGCTAAACTTAGTCGCGAGGGAATAAGTAATTACATTAGTAATTGCGAGGGATGTAACTGTAGTTGAGTTGATTTTATTTAATGAAATAAATACTTACTTAGATTTTAATCTTACACAGCTGTAGCGTTGCAATAGAGCTTTCATCCTTTTTGTGAAAGAGCTTTTCTTAAAACTAAAGCTGTATTTCGGGAAACTTTTGTATTAGTCAGCCAGCACTCTTAACGGTTTGACCTATTGCGGCTGTCTTTTTTACAATATGTAGCCACATCCAAAGAAGCCATGGGCAATTCCATCAAGGGCAGACACCTCCACCAGTTCTTTCCATCCATTCGTGAGCGGCTGGACAGGACATGGCTGGAGGTTGATCACTGTGCTGCCCAATTTCTCACGGGTCATGGCAACTTTAAAAGTAAATTATTTTCCTTGAAGCTTGTTGACTCGCCTTTTTGTCAATGTTCCACATCTGACTGCGAATATGAACAATCTGCACATCACATTTTGTGGGAGTGTAGTCTTTAGCAAAATGAACGCAATATTATGTTGGATGGTGTACAGGACACATTACATCCGGAGTTATTTACTATACGGACCTTGTAGAAACTAGAGCAAATTTCCGTGCGTTCAAGCGTTTTTGCCATACCTATTATTGGCATCAAATATAACAGCTCTCAACTTAGGACCCATTAACGTTAATATTTATCCGTGGTGCTAGGCAACTGGGCCTATCCCAGCTGTAAACGTCCCTTTGTGCCTAATGTTTCGTTCTGTCTCCTGCTGATATGGAGGGAAGTGGAAATTACAGTTTTTTTTCCTACTCCTCCGCTATACTTTCTGATTAATTTCATTGCGGGATCCAAGACAGTTAAATTCATTCTCTGGGACTTCGTCGAGCTTCATTGTCTCGGCGCTTTTCTGGTGGTCGCCACTGTTGATTCTGGCTTTCAGGAGTTACAGTGGTTTGAGCGTGTGTGGCGGGCTTGTCTCAAAATCCAATGGGCTCATTTAGTCTTATGAATTTGTCCTACTAAACCAATTATACTTTTTTATTGTAAAAACTCATTTTTCATGATTTTTTTTATTGTAAAGAAGAAGAAAGTGCTTGTGAAATATTCCTATAATATCTGTAAGTGACATAGGTGATCATACATTCGCACATTCACGCCCTTTCCCACGGCTATCGGTAGAAACTACAGAACATCTGCTACGATCTTTATCTACGTTCAGCTGACCTATCAAATTCTCCAAAATGGCGCCACCATTTAAACTTTCGCGCCAAAACAAAACACAGCGCACCAGGAAACACAGACCTCAATAATAATAACTGGCCTGTAATTGAACACTGTATAACAAATTAGCGAATAACATGTATGAATAAGCTTCGGAATTTAAACAAACTGCCATTAAGTGGGGCGTGCTATTGCGCTCGCGGCTATTTCAGGTCCGTTGTGCAATCATCGATGCTAGTGTCACGTATTAGTGGCGAAGAGCGCCTGGCGATTTTTTGGGGATTGGAGAAGAACGAATTTTAAAGGGGAGTGGAGAAGTTGTGGAATTAACTTGGTGAATGCTGCAGTCACATAAACCACAAAATTCTCTCGTAGGATCAAATATAACCAGAACGAGTGGAGTGGAAACTTTTCAGTAGCTCATGTCATATTCATTTATTTTTGAGATTTTCACCACCGTTTTTGCTTATAGAATGTCACTTTCTAAGCTCTCAAGAGTGTATATTAAAATGTGCACCGTTTCATGCATTTGGTTATTAGACACAGTACTTAATTAATTTTAGAATTTAAAAAATTTCTGCTCTCATTTTACTGTCTAAATTTTTAGATTATTATTGTACGCTATGAAAATGTAATTCTAAAAAAAGACGGTAGATTGCATAAAACTGATCTTTCGAAAACTTTAAGCGAATTAAATAAAGTTACAATAAGTGACTTCCTGAAAGCGTACACCAAACGAATTTATTATTATTATAAGCCTATATTGTCCCACTGCAGGGCAAAAGGTCCCTTCCCTTCTTCCACATTTCGCGATCTAGTGCGATTGCTAATGCTTTGAGAAAGCCCGCCATCTCCTTCTGGTCCTGCCGCGTTGTCGTTTACTGCTATTTGGTATCCACTGAGTGGACTTTTTTCCCATCGCTCCTCCGACATGCGGCAGATGTGACCAGCCCAGATCCAGTTCCACCCAGCAGCTGTAAGGCCAGAATCAGCTATTTGGGGTTTAACATCAAACTAAACATATCTAAGAAGCTTTCCTATGTTTTACACAGCTGGCTTCCGGTCTATCATTAATTTCCTCAATTTCTCGCATAGGTCTTGTTATATTAATCTTAGTATTAGTACCGCCAAACAAATCTCAACAGCTAGGTAACCTAAAAGGCATATAATCTAGTAAACGACTAAAATCCATCATTTATCCAATAAGGCTCGTTCACTGTGAATAAATCGGCGCCAATCAGCTAGACGTTTTAATGACGAGATAATTGGAGCGCTTTTTATCGGCGCTTATTAAAACGCGCGCTTATGAGTCTGCCTAAATATGGAGTGTAGGTGATTATGGTAATGTTTAAATTAGCAGTGGTCAACGCAAGCTGGATTTTTGTTCTTAGAGTTCCGTAACGAGTCCTTAGGGTGTAAATGGGATTTACTATTGAGAAATAGCCCGAAGAATTGCCAAACTTAAGTGGCAGTGGGCAGGGCACATTGCTCGCAGAACGCTGAAAAGTTCTGGAGTGGCGACCGCGAACCGGAAGACGTTGCGTTGGAAGGCCTCCCACTAGGGGGACCGATGACCGGGTGAAGGTTGCGGGGATCGGCCGGTCAATGTGGTGACGCCGTGGGGAGGCCTATGTCGAGTGGATCCCTTTCAGCTGACATGATGATGATGATGATGATGATATTGAGAAATAGTTATCGAAGCGATTATTACCACCGTGCACACTGTTATGTGTCGAGTCGATGACGTGTATCAGCTTTGTATAAAACACAGAACCAATTCAAATTAGGTAATCAGCCAACCTCCTCCTTCCTCAAATAAAGTAATCAGCCAACTGGAAAATCAGCCAGTAGTATTTTATGAAGCTCTGTCTTTTGTTTTTCTTGTTTCATGTCGGCGCGAGCTTTACGAGATTAGCTCATGTCGTGGCGAAAAGATTGGACAGACGGCATGGTCGACTGAAGTACCTAAGTACGTACTTAAGTATTGCCACTCGAGGAGGCTCTTTAAAAGGATTACTGCAAACTTATTTGCAACTTCTTGTTTGTGTTACAAGGTACTTATTGGGAAATAAGGCTTTGTTTTCGAGTTTTGACTTTTGAGAATATTTTAGAATGTAACAGTTGCTTGAGCGAATGATTTGCGTAGTAGTCGTACGCAAATCATTCGCTCATCAGTTTCGTTTCGTTCGTTTTCGTTAAGTGGACGCAAGCTTCACTGCCAAGCATAAAGTTCCGAGTTCGATTTCCCGGTCGGGCAGAATTTCTCAGTAGTAGTGAATGTAGTCCAATAGATGGGAATAGGCCATCGCCACCTGTTACAAATTTAGCTTAATACAAGCACCAATTACTACACAAAACTCCTAATTAAGATTACTCGTAATCCTAAGTATTGACATCAAAAGATCATCAAATAAGTACTCGAAACAAATCGGTCTTACGCACACACAACTAGTTCAAAAGTTCCTGTTTCGCTACTACACTCTAGCTAATATAATGTAGTAATGTTTTTTACTTACGCCAGTAATTAGCGCCTTGAAATGGCGAACCATATTAGCGTATAACCAATAACCAGTCGGGATATTAAAATGCGGCTTGTCGTGTCAGAGTTAAGTTGGAAGCTAATCGCGGGTAGGAAAGCTTGGATTACACAATAGAGTAAATGTTTTTGGAAGAAATTCGGAGCTGAAATATTATACTCGTCGGATTCATTTATGGTTTTGCCCTAGAGAGTAAATGTGGTGCTGTTCCACAAAAGATGGGGCACTTAATTTTGTGTCCTGCGTGTCCTGTTGTTTGTTCACTACAGTAACTGAAGATGCTAAGGGTGCCAAACTAGTGGCTCAGTTCTGGGACGACAAAATTTAGATTGCCATCTGTAGTTCGATACGCTAAGAAGACGATTTGAATTTTTCAAAGTTTACAGTTTATTTCTTTATTTCTCTTTTACAGTTTAGTTCAAAGTTTATTTTTTATCTCCTCTCAATTCTCATGCCTTGTCCACCAATACAAGGGCGAGCAAAAAACCGCTACCAATCATAACATCTGACAGAGATCAGACGCGGGCGCAACAATCAAAGCGTTACCGCTAACGTTTCAATCTGAGATTAACGACACGTGACAGTTAACCGCAGTAGTTTAACCGGAGGTTTAAATATTTATCGTTTGGGGATTAGTGTTGTAGTATCGGGAGTCAATCAGTTGGTACGGTGTCTGTGATAAGATGTCGTTATTACTGTGATTTCTTTGCTAAGTGCTTGTATGGTATTGACAGTACAATTGATTTTCGGATATGAAAGTAAACAAACAGGTCTTTCTTGTAATGTATATATGGAAGCATAAAAATATGTAAAATGGGTTTCAATATCCTTATCATCCACAGATCGACATCACCCACTGCTGGGAATAGGCCTCTCTTTCTTTGTGCCAAGCTCCACGCTCTTGTGCCAACCTTATCCAGAATATTGTTTAGCATCAACCAACTAAGTCACCACCTTTTTTTTCGGATGGGAAATCCTCAAATGACCCCTCCTCTCGCTCTGGGCGGAGCGAAAGGGAGTCTCAGACTTTTACTGACTAAAACCCATCAATGTTCCTTCATAGCTCCGGGGCTACGGTATCTCTTTCGACTAGTCCCGCAGCCCCGGCAGGCGTCGGCCCTTGCGGACCTCTTCCTTTCTAACACTGTTTTAGGCTTTCACGGTTTAAAACTAAACTTATATTGTCACTTACGGGATAAGACCCCCGCCCGTAAGTGGCTCTTCCTTTCTGCTGACATCTCCTTGAGTCGCGTGGGGAATACGAACGCGCCGTCGACACGGCCTGACGGATGGACGGCGAGCTAGCCCATTGCTCACCGTCCACAGGCCCAAGCCCTACATTTTATTTCAAAGACGTGACTCACATAACCTTCTCCACACACCCACACTATATCAAAACGTTTTTGCCGATTCCACATCTCCACACACAAATGTTACAGGCCGGATTACTTCAGATTACGTTCGGAAACACACTCGCATCTGAATTACTGAGAAACTATATTTTAATTTGGTTTTTTCACGGTCGTTAGTAGAAGATGGATTGCTTGTCTGTCGGTCTGCTCGTGTGTTTCGACCTAATTTCTGTCTCTATTTGGTAGTGCTCTAGTTTTGATTTGTTGGTTTGGTTGTAGAAATATTTGTTTCTTTTTTGTGAATGCCGCGTTGGTCTAGTGGTCGAATTGGTGAATCGCGACTCCTGAGCACGAGGTTTTGAGTTCGATTCCCGAGTCGGGCTAATTGTTATTGCCATTTTCCATCACAAAACTCTCAGTAGCAGCCTGTTTTGCCTGGTTGATGGTAAAAGGCTCGCTCCCTATTATATAGGACTAAAAAATTACTGGCGAAATGTGAGTACATCTCTGCCTTTACCATTTGGGGGTAGTTGGCGAGGCGTGATGCAAACTTTTCATATATCCTTCAGTTGTTTTTCAGTGTTTCTGAATGTTGTTTGGAAACAATTAACCAAAGTATCAAGATATATTACAAATAGGGAGTAAGCAGGCACGTTTATTTATAATAGAGGTCCTAATGATACAAAAAATATAATCAAGCCTTGTGAGATGTAATCGTTTAATAATTTCATCTTGGTCTCCTTTTATAGGCAGATTCATTTGCACTCAAATATATTATGGACTGATTTATCCATTTATTTTGATAAAGGTATTAAATTATATGATTAAATTATTAAATCTTTTATTGAAAATTAATGAGATGTTCAAAGATTCGGTGGGTGGTATGGATGAACTTAAATTACCATGTTAATGTAGAAATTAACTGAGAGTAAATATGTAAAATTCATTTAAAAGTTTACGATAATGTTGTAGTCTAAAACCATTCTGAGTTGACAAAAGTAAATTCTAAAGACATTTTTACATAACATCATTAGGCAGAGGTGTTCCCAATTGTAGTACATACATCCACATTTCGCCCGTTATATTTACCATAAATACTAAATATAATAATAAAAAATAATAAAATTAGCCTACCTCCATCGATACACAATCTTTAACTCAGTGTCAATTCACATTAACTCCAGTCAGTTAACGTTGACAATAAATTGTAGTGGGCGAGAACTGAGGGGGCTGAGGAGATAGCAAAATAAATAGACACGTCATTATGCTGTTGTGGGGCGACTATAAATAAATATCGAGTTAAGAGGACAGAGGTGGCGGCTGTAATCATCTGTGACTGGTATACTCGACTGCTGACAGCTTGGGTCTTTGTGTGAGAATTTATAGCAGTTGAGTATACCGCGGAGGGAAGTTGCTACTGTCTAGGTTTATTTGGAGAAAATTGAGGTAATGCGAAGGGAATAAGTGACAATGTTCTCGGGTTTTTTTTTTGTCTTTTTCAGGTTGTTCAAGCTAAACTGGTTATCACTATCTTATTTAAATACTTTTAGGTACAGTCTGGCTGTAGATACCGTGAATATTTTAATGTCTTCGAAGTTTATTTGGCTTGTTGCTAGGATTCACACATCGACATTCAGACATCGTCCAAGTGGTGATTCAAAAT
Organism: Xestia ashworthii; assembly: GCA_950022955.1. Lineage (NCBI taxonomy): Eukaryota > Metazoa > Arthropoda > Insecta > Lepidoptera > Noctuidae > Xestia > Xestia ashworthii. The sequence goes on from OX465569.1 coordinate 16,018,453, forward strand.
GAAGAGGCGTAGCTTGGGCAGTACAGTCAACGGCCACCTTACTCAAAATTTCTTGGGCACAACTCGTTTTCTTCGCTTGTCACTTTTCGCTTTCCAGTTTATCTGAATCACAAGCTTTTCTAATGTAAATAGTTCGTGCCAAGAAAGACTAAATAAAGCTATAAAAACCCCAATCATATAACCATAAACCATACTACTAGTATACTTGTAGACCGCAACACGCACAATGCAATGTATTAAGCAATTCGCATCGCCGCCCTCTTCAACGACACGAGTTAACTTCAGCGTGCTATCCTTGTTTATTGTTCTATTTTTGTGGAGATAGAAGATGCACATTTTATCTACATCTACAGCTACACTAATATTATAAAGAAGAAAATATTAGATTTTTTGTGGCAACGCTGCCAGCCTTCTGGGCACTTTTCCTATTGGCAGCGATGTGTGACGATACTTGTACATATTTTTATTTCTATTGTAGTGTTAGTGTAAATATTATATTGTAAATAATTATTACTTTAATGGAAAATCAAGTGCATTTAAAATTTAAAAAATCTAACACGCAATTTCATAATTGATAACGTGTAGTTGAGTCTACTTTTCAATTAGAAGTAAACTTACGGTCACTTCCGGGATATCTTCCGTGGTTTTCAATTATTGTGAGCTCTCAATCACAAGTAAATAATGGAGGTGCCCGCAAGGGCTGAAGCCTGCCGGGGCTGCGGGACTGTTCGAAAGAGATACCGTAGCCCCGGAACATAAAGGGCGAGGAAGGCACTCACTCCCACTCCGCCCAGAGTGGGAGAAGTTATTTGATGAATTCCCATCCGAAAAATAAAAAAACTTTTTTGCAAAAAATAAAACCGACTTCACACAAAAAAGTGAAAAATAACTTTAGCTTCTGAAGTCGGTGACCTTTGTTTGACTGATTTAATTTTGTCACCGACTTCAGAAGCTAAAGTTATTTTTCACTTTTTTGTGTGAAGTCGGTTTTATTTTTTGCAAAAAAGTTTTTATTTTTCACTTTTTAGTGGTTCACAATATGTGCATACCCTTTCACAGCGTACCGGCGTGATTTTTTGTTATGAACTGGTGTAAACAATAGACAGACATGAGATTTCAGCAATCCCAGTAAGAGACACACATTTGCTACATTTAATGAGGAGTTCCGTTGCCTTTCTCCGAAGTTCTTCATCAGATCTTTACCAAATTTAAATGGGATCACTCCGAGAAACTACTCTTTCAAAAACTACCCAAATCGCTTCTGGTGTGCCTATAAAATTTGAAGAGTTCTCTCTATTTCTCCAGGATCCCATTATCAGGATCCTGACTTGATGATTATGGGACCTTCTGGGAAGTATACCCTTTCAAACAATTAAAAAACAAATTCGGTTCAGTCATCTTCGAGTAATCGGGGAACATTGAATTGAGAACCTCCTCCTTTTTGAAGTCGGTTAATAACGACGTTATGGTACGTGACTCAAATATCCGGATAGCCTTTAAAAGATTTGGCCGAGAATCGGTAATTTGCTTCTAAGAATTGAAGAGTTCCGTTCCTTTGTCATGGATCCCATAATCAGAACCTAACCAAATTCTCATCAAACTACCCTTGAAGTGCCCTTGCCAATAAAATAAAAAAAAACTTATCCCAATAAATGGAACTTAATACACCTAACTGTCGAAAACTGGGAATATTGTACACATCTGCGTACCCCCTCAGAGCATACAGGCGTGATGTTACGTCATGATGTTGTATAAACAATAAACATTCAAGCGATTGCAGCAGTTACTGCAGATTTGCCGTGTATATTTGAAGAGTTCCATTGTATATCTCCGAAGATCCGGATCAGATCTTCAGCAAATTAAAATATAACCACACGGGAAGCAGCAGCTTTCAAATTAAAAAAGAATCATCAAAATCGGTTCACCCAGTCGAAAGTACTGAGGTAACAAACACTGTCGAAATCTGGGTGTATTGTACACATCTGCGTACCCCCTCAGAGCATACAGGCGTGATATTACGTCATGATGTTGTATAAACAATAAACCTACAAGCGATAATAGCAATCACTGCAGATTTGCCGTACATTTTTGAAGAGTTCCATTGTATATCTCCGAAGACCAGCATCAGATCTTCAGCAAATTAAAATGGGACCACATGGGAAGCACCAGCTTTCAAATAAAAAAAGAATCATCAAAATCGGTTCACGCAGTCGAAAGTTATGAGGTAACAAACACAAAAAAAAAAAAAAAAAAAAAAAAAAAAAACATACAGACGAATTGATAACCTCCTCTTTTTGGAAGTCGGTTAAAAAGGTATTACGTATATAGTTTCCCAATACGAACGCGATCAAAAACATGCTGTTTTAAATAACAGAAATAACAGGGCAGAAGAATGACAATAATAATTGTCATTCTTCTGCCCTTATCCCAATATAATGATATCAACCTATTACAGTCCCACTGCTGGGCAAAGGCCTCTTCTCAATAGAGAAGGCACGAGCATTGGTCACCACGCTTGCTCAAGGCGGGTTGGCGACTTCAGACTTATATTAATATAAGTCCCGGCTTCCTCACGATGTTTTCCTTCACCGATTCCAGTAATGTCCAAGATAAACTAAGAAAATATCCCAAAATTATTATTTCAATTAAAATATTAGTTCCATTAAGCTGTGAAAGCCGTTGTTCCGGTGTAGTTTCCGAACTTCAAAAACTGCGACAAAAGTCATACCTCCATCAATTTTTTGTACTGAAACTCCTGCACATTGCTGACTTATACGTAAGACTTATAAGACCTAAAGATTTATACGTAAATACGAGGCGTGGGTGGAAACATAACGGAAGCACAGCTACCCCGTTTAGCATATCAACCTCACTTCCATAATCTTAGCATATTATGTCACACACAAGGATGACCACAATTAATTATTCAGCCAGTAAGCAAACAGATCGTAAAGCACAATTGTCATTACTGAGACATGTAAATTGATATTATTGCTCAAATATATTGTACATTTAAATTTTATTTATATAATACATAACCGCATACTTGTAGTGTTTAGAGCGGTTGCAAGTTGGAGGATTAAGTTAGAACTTACAAGCGTGGGTCCAGTTCTCTAAATAATATTGGATGGAAAATAAAGTGGAGGTTCACCTGATATTTCAGCGTCACCTATGAATATCTAACATAGCAGTTACATTAAAAGTGCACGCTCACAACTTAGGACCCATTAATAATAATGAAAAATAAAAAATTAATGCTTATGACCGCGGATTCGCCCGCGTGGTGTTTGATAATTTTCCTCCACAACCCAGTTACAATTAAGGTGAATGATATAAAGACACAATGCTGAAGTGTCTAATAAGCCTGTAATTACACTTGTTCTCTAAGTTTTCAAAACAGAATACAGCAACGCTGTTTTACAAGGTAAGATACTTCCCCGGACGTGAATTGCTAACGAATATTGACATTGTGTTGATCGCGTTCAGTTCGCCCTTAATACAGGGTGTAAACGGACGCTTCACGAAGCCTTTAACCAAGCATTCTGTACATCAAACTTAACGCAAAAATTATTGCTGAGAAACAACTTTTTTTTTGGGGTGAAAAATCACGTTTTACGGTAGAACTCAATTTAAGTCACTCCACACATTGTACTAATGGATGGATTGAATAGTACGGGGGTCGTGGAGGTGTTTTAAGTAAAAATGTAACACGAAAGAAAAAGAAGTATTTAAAAAAGAAACTTTTTAAAAAGCTGAAACTTTGCCCAATATCTCCTTAACTAGAAGGCCCACCTTCTAGTTACGGAGATATTGGGTTTATATAAAGATAAAGATAAAGATACTTTATTTGTTAAAAACATGCGTTTACACACAAATCGAGCATGCAAGATCTTAGTAAAGTAGGTTAGGTCCGTACATGTTTTACCTAGTGAGGTGTACAAATTTGTTTTTCTTTTTACAATTATATGGATTATAAAATTTATATTTTAGCCATTGTTTTCCAGGTACATTCATAATAACATAATAACTAATTATTTTCTTTGAAGTACTTAATACAGATATAAACAAAACAAAATAAAAATAAAATACACCATGTCCAAGATAGAACTAAAATATATAAAATATGTCAAAAAGGTACAAAATAATACTATGTCAAACTGTAATATATCTACGTCAAAAAGTAAACATGTATAAAAAAGCTAAAATGTGTCAAAAGGTATCCGATAAGAAGTCATTTATATTATAATATGTTTATATATTATGTATATGTTTGGTTTATTAAAAAAAATATCGCAATAAGAAAGCAAGTGCCTTTCGGCGTCGTTAAGAATCTTGTTAAACACCTTTTATTTCTGTCTAATAAACATATTTATTGTTATACCTATTTGGTCCAAAGCTTACACCTTGCACTGCACCAAATAAGTAACCGCAATGACCTGCTTCTGGCCAAACTAAAAACCACCGGCATCCAATTGCATTACTTAGGATCCATTGACAGATACAAAATGTTCCTTAATTAATTGATCCCTTTACTTATGTCTGTTTGATTTAAATTAGATTCTTGGTAATTTTGATCTAGAAAGAAAAATTCGAAGACATAATAATACAGGGTGTAAACCACCTCATTACGAAGCCGTCAACCAAGCATAATGTACATCAAACTAAGTAACTTTACGCAAAAATTATTGCTGGGAAACGACTTTTTTTTTTGGGGTGAAATATCATGTTTGCTGGCAGAACTCAATGTACTCGTAACGCACTTAAAATAATTTGCTGATGGATGGATTGAATAGTACGGGTGTCGTAGAGGTGTAAAAATATTACAGTAAAAACTTGTATTTAAAACAAAACTTGTCAAAAAGTTGGAACTTTGACCCCCATTATCTCGGTAACTAGAAGGTTCCCAGGTATGGCGTAGAACAAAAAAAAATATCGCAATGACGGGGAGAACAAGTGGTTTTCGGATTCGTTATGAGGTGTTTTACACCCTTTATGTCATGAACCAACTCACATTTATATGGCTAAATTCATGATTCCTACAACAGCTTTGTTACAGTTTGCGCAAAAACTGCTGTACATAAGTCATAATGTTGACATCTGGTTTAACCAGATGTAGCTGAATATTAGTATTTTACCCGGTACTAACTGGGTTGTGGAGGTCAGATAGGCAGTCGCTCCATGTAAAATACTGGTATTCAGCTGTAAACACTTGTCAGACTTTCAGGCTTCTGAATACCCTTGAATAACGACTGACGAGTGTCTATATTATAGGTAAATAGATACAACTGTTAAAAATAGTTATTTTATTAAATGGATACCGTTGCTGAAGTTCTAATACCACGTTAGTCAAAAATAGCAACTTTACAGGGAAATACTGCATAATTCTACCTAGGTAACTGTACCATACCATTTTTAATTTATGTTCACTTCAAATTAGTTACAGACGTTGCTTGTTTTCGGTTGGCTGAATCAAAGCGTCTTCCGATTCTTTAACAAACGCCTGAAAACCGTCAAAAATTGACTTACGGGTTGCCAGAGCTTCAACGACGATACCACATTACTTATTAAGAGGTCTGTGAAATGTACACCATCAATTAAATTACACTGAATACATATAAATTGCATCCAAGGTTAGGTCTGCGTCATTTAATTAACAAACACAATTATTACAATCAGTGCAATGTATCTCGAAATCTAGACCATAACCGTTAATCATTTTATAAAATAAACTAAACGAATGGCGGTTTCATTAAATTTTATCTCTTTTAAGATGTGATTACGTAATTCTACTATATGCTTTATTATTATTTATGCATGGAATCTCATGGAAGATCAAGATGACCAGTACACCTATTCTATGCGAGTAATTAATTTAGTGAGTAATATTGAACAACAAGCCTTGCTCAAGAATATGGGAGACGACAAAAAAACACTAATTAGTCCGTCAGATACATCTAAAAAAAAAAAAAAAGTTTTGTTCCGTAAATCAAAATTGACGAAGTTACGACGCTTTTAAAATTCTCAACACGTCACGCCTAGGTATAAAAAATGCAAACATATTTTTTCAAATCCGACCGTTCAAACAAACGGAAAACCAACAAATTCTTCAAATTTAATATAACGGTTCGTCCGCGTGACATTATTATAAAACTATTACTTCCCAGTTGGAATCGGATTTTGTTAACAATTTCATAGGCTTTATGTTTTCACGAAACCCCTTATTTTTTCCTGAAATCATGTTTGCCTAAGTTCTTTGTTATACCATCAGCTATTTGCCAGTAAAAGTCCCATCAGAATCGGCCCAGTTGTCCCGCAGATTATACGAAACAAATAGGCACACCGACAATTTTTTTTTGTTATATGTATCGTATTTAATTGCTTTCATATACTTTCAGGAAAATCTATTATTTAGAAATTACAAACAGACACTATATTTGTATTAATTTGTATCTACATAGATAGTTTACCATATTGTACAATGAGCTAATGATTTGTTTATCCATCTTATATAGCAGCATTGTTTTAATATGTAGTTTCTTGCAGAAAATCCCATCTAAATCTATAAATTGAAATCAATAGCTGTAATAATTCTCATATATCCTTGACATCTCGTCAGCCTGCTATTAAGATATTGCCTGTCTAAGCAATACTAACCCCACCTTGTTGAGCACTTAATGAATGACTTAAGAACCATTTTGACACCACAAAGTAATTTGTACCGATTTGTAAGCAAATTGACAACAAATTGACCCGTTCGGCTAAAACTTGGTTAATTATTGGTTGTTGTAACCTTATAAAGTTGAGGTAGTTAGTTAATTTTACGCCTTTTTTTCCATTTTGAGGTGAGACAGTGAAGGAATGTTAAGTAACTGGTGTAATGTGGACCTCACTGTTTGAAGTAAATTTTGAAAAGATTCTGCTTTTTGGCCATTTGTAGTGAGACTTTTCTAAATAGCTTCAGAATTTATGTACTTAGTTTATCTGATCAGTAACGATAACTTAAATTCAAAGCTTTTATTTAAATAAAACCATTTATTTACAAGAACTTTTGAATAGTCAAGGAGTCGGTCAGTTGTCAAAAAGTCGATGATCGAAAACTTAGATCTCTATGGAGAACTGGCGAAGAACTCCATGTAATGAAGGTTGGTCCATGTGTGTTTCGCCTGTTCTTCTCCAATTCCACTTAAATCATGCAATTATGCTTCTGCAGAAAAATATTGTTGCCTCACTCAATTACGAGTATAATTCTAATTCCTGTGTTGTAGTTTTCAAGCTTATATTGAGACAAACTTTTCAGTGGATTTTGTCGATCCAAACCATCATCGTTATTCCTGAAAACATCGTGACACTTTGCCTGTTTTTTTATTCCTGGAGACATCGTTACACTTTAGGCAGAACAGAAATAAAATATCCGAGAACTCTAAAATGAAAAGGATTTCAAATGTTTTTCTTTATTAATTTGTTTTAGTAACCACATAGTACCTTTGGGAAGATGAATAAGTTTAAAGATAGATGGAGCTTTATGGGAGTTATGTGTTTATCTCTGAGCCTAATACAGATGAGTAAGTTTTTGTCAGCATTACATACACCTGGCTGAAAACCTTTCTGTTCTGAAAAGTAAGAACGATAACGGTGTCTCGCCAATCGCATATCGTTACTAGAGCGATCGGCCGCAAACATGCGGTCGACTCGAATCTTACACCAATCGGACTAAGTATTCGACAACAGGGGTGGAGTCGCCTTTCAACTTAATTTTTGCTTGAGCTTTTATAAGTTCTAAAATAACTAGTTAACTTGCTACTCGAAGTCTTCACGTATTTAGTAGTGAGATAATCATTAAAGACATTCAAGTAGTAAGGTTCTTATTTTGGTGGTGAATGATGAAGATATTCCTACTGATGCCCATTATAATAACATTTCCTTTTATTCGTCGTATTCTGAAACCACAAACAATGTAACCTTTCTCTTCTGCTACCGAAAATTCTTCCTCATACAAGGCGACTCCATCCGTTTCAACACAAGCGACAAGCGGACAATTAGGTGACACAATTGCACTGCGGTGCGCAGGCGCCGGGGCTCGCGACTTATCAACCGCTAGTATCACTGGACAACCATTTCAGAAGGCTCAGTTCTTTATTACCAGTATTGAAATTAAAAGTTTTATCACGAATTATGATGGAGCTCTGTCTCCCAGGCATGGCAACATTTATAGGCCTCAGACAGCATGTAGTACATTGTTACATCGTACCTACGTGAAAGTTCGAGAAAGCACGCGATTATAGTGTGTTTACGTTAATACTTCGAGCGCTTTCCATTATTATTAGTTTCACATTCGCAACTTATTCATCAAAAACATCTGGAATTGTCATTATAATTTCGACCATACGCCGAGGGCATAAAGAACCTACTTCTTTCTTTTGTACAAGTCGTTTTACTATCTTTTTTTGCTTACAATTTCTTTTGCATTCTTCTGTTACTGTTTTTTTTTATGATGCAGTTCCACAAGCTTCTAGAATCTTCATGAATATTTTTTGTGTCTGTTGACGAGTATAAAAGCACCGCGTAGGACACGCCGATCACTATCTTGCAAGAGAGTAGGAAAGATACCAGTACAGTTCGTAGAATATACAAATACAGACCGAAAACATTCCGACCTCGCCGCAGAGGTCCGGCGCGTAATCCCAGTTCAATCTCTCCCCGACCCTTGCTCGAGCCAGCCCGCGATGCTGTGCCTGTAGTAATAAAACAGTCCCTAAATATTGACAGCCAGATCCAGCCTGTCCCTTTGCTGCCCCCAGCGACGCCCTACGCCGAGGTCCGTACCCCACAGGGGGTGCCCTTAGAGCGCTGTCGCTTAGTTTTTAGTCATTTTTGCCCTGGCTGGAGGCCTTAAATTCAAGGTATCCACAGGACTTGCCCGGTTAAGCAGAAGCCAGTCTTCCTAGACTGAACTGCGAGATGCCCTACCAAATAAACAAACGCGACAAGCAGTCTTATTTTGGCTACACAACGAAGCGATTCGAAGTGAACTAGAAGTGCGATATCGAAGCGAACAGTGAACAGTAGTGTATATTTGTGATTAAGTTTAAATTGTTTTGTGATTAATAAAGTTATTTTGTTGTTTAATCGGTAGTAATTTATTTATTTCATACCCAGCTCGCCAATATCAACTATCTGGTGTCCACGACACAAGCCTCGTTCCTCGGTGCGGCACTGAATGGCGGTGTGTGTAATGTCTAGCAATATTTATTCATGTCACTTTTTACTGTAACTGAACTGCTTTCCACAAATGGCTTTCACTAGTTTATTGATTTATTTGTAACTTTAGGTTGTTTGATATTTATATGAGATGAATTTTGAAACCGTAAACATTATTCGGACTATGTTCCTAACCAACTATGATGATTTTCAAAACAGTGAGGGAGTGGACTATAATCCACCACATGCGGGCCCAGTGCGGATTGGTAGACGTCACATGACTTCGAATTTTTAGTTCTGGGACATGGCGGTTTCCTCACAATACTTTCCTTCACCGTTTTGAGAACAGTGGCGATGAAATAAGTTACACAAAGTAATGCGCCTGCCTAAGAATTATTTATTCTTGTGTTCTTCAGTGAATGAATCCTTCTGCACCTCATTTTTGATGTGTCATAATTATAATTGTATAAATTGTTTGGTAATTATTGTCAATTTATACATTCCTACATTCGTTATCTTTATTGAGAGCTTGCCTATGTTTTGCACAATAACGTCAGTAATGGACGTTTGATTAGACAGCTCGATTTTGTATATTATAATTATTTTGCAATATTTCACTATGAATATAAGGCTCGCTTTTCAAGTCTTGTTTGCTTTATTTAATTTTAGCAGCTTGAGAAACACAAGAAGGTCGTATTTGATTTTTGATTTACATTTAAATACAATGCTACAAGTATTGGCTGTTGAACTACATAGGCAGGGAGTCGTTCTCGCTTGCAAACTAATACATTTCATTTTCAATACGAGAAAAGAACTAATCTAGGAGACTTCCTCAATTCTGCGATACTATGACTTTTAGGACATAAGATCTTTCCTTGTTGTATGACGTATTTCTTGCAAATAAATATTTAAGATTTTTTTATTTCTTTTCGCATCAATCGTCATAACGTAGCATAACATCACGCCTGTTATCCGCGAAGGGCTAAACAGAGCTGTACTTAATAGTACACCTACATTTCGCCAATTATGTTTAAGTCCCATGTACTACCTGCGTTAAACTGATGGTCCCGGCTGTCATTTGTCCATCTTTGGCAGTCGTTGCAAGTAGTCAGTGGCCAAAAAAGTCTGACAATCAGTCTTACCAAGTGGTATCGTGTTACCTAGTACTAACTGGGTTGTGGAGGTCAGATAGGCAGTCGCTCCATGTGAAGTACTACAGGTATTCAGCTGCTTCCGGTTGGACTGGAAGCCGACCCCAACATAGTTGACAAAAGGCTAGGCAGATGATGATGGTGCCGAATTATCAAATACAAGAGAAGAACTAGTCTAGGAGGCTTCGTCAATTATTTTCTCATCAATCTTCATAACATAACATCACGCCTTAATAGTACTTACACCCACATTTTGCCAGTTATGTTTAAGTCCTATGTAATAAGGCACGAGCCTATTGCCATCAACCGGCCGCAATTGACATCAACCGGCCGCAATTGCCATCAACCGGCCGCAATTGCAGACTCCGTGGCTGCTACTGAGAAATTTCTGATGGAAAAACCCAATAACTCTTATAGTGTATGTAGATATCAGACTACAAACCGATAACAGTATTATGACGTTGCCTCGGGCGCGCACGTCGTCGCTCGGTTATAAGTACTGGTCCGAACCAACTAGTGTTGTTAAAAGTGCATATTTATTTTCACCACTTTTCCCGACGAAATCGAACCCAGGACGTCATGCTCAGCAGTCGTGTTTGCGACCACTAGATCAATGAGGCAGTCATCAATCGTCATGTTTCTTGTTCACGACAGTCGGAGAACGGTATCTTACAAATATATTTTTTTAAACGTTTTTATTGCTTCGTCTGTGTTTTGGCGAATTGCCAACATTTTTGACTGTCAGTTAAGGCGAAGTATCAAATATGAATGTTTGTTAAACACAACAAGATCGTGTATCTTTGGTATGTGTTCCTTTGAAGAGTCTTTGTTTGAGGAAAGAAAGATTTGTTGCGTTGATCAAAGATATCAAACACTGTAATAGACACACTTACATATGCTATGCTTAATTATTGCATATAACCGTTTAGTAGTAGTAGTTTAGTTAAAAATTTATATCTAAAATATATTTTTTTATACAACGTGTAACGTTAAATGCGCAAAACCTCAGTACGTTGTATACTTGCAGATTTTTTTGAACAGTTGTTTTTTTTTCATATTAAAATACTAGTATGTTGTACCTACTGTTGACATGCACGCTTTGGTGTAAACTGTAAGTGCTGCAGGTATTTAAACAAATAATAAGGTAATTAATAATATGTCCTGGCTTAATGAGCTTTTTACCGATTTCCCTTTGAAAGCATGAATAAAAACTCCATCTTGTTTTTTTACTAATTCATGCTGTATACTTTGTTTTTAGGGAAACCAACTGAGACCTCTTTGTACGTAAAAACTAGTTTTAATTTACAGGAAGTTAACGTAAATTAATAAATAAATAAAAAAGGCACAAATCACGCATCATGACACTGAAAACTAAACTCACGTTTTTATCGTAGTTTTAATTCACATACAATTAGCACCTTTTTATCAACATCCGGTTCAAAGCTAAACCTTGCAACAAAAAAAGTTACAAAATAAAATTGCGATGTCTATAGGTACTTAGTGCAAAAAATTATCGTCTATACCTTAAGTAAGTAGTGTGTGGTCTTGCTATTGAAGAATATATTCAAAGGCATGTGATAAAATAAATTAACGCTAAACGCATATAATATTTTAAACGATAGTCCGTTAGTTCTCACTTTGTTTTAAAAGTCAGTACTAATGAAATGGGTAGTTTGTTTTTCTGATAAACTTTTTTTTTTGAATAAGTGTTTTTAGAATAAGGTGTGAATTATTTGAACCTGCCACGTATGTAATGCACTTCTATATTTTATGTCCAATTGTTCATTGACTATTTGGCTGATACTAAGTAATTCCAGATGAAAAACCCAAAAACACTTATCCAGTGACGTATCTAGTCCTAGTTGGGCCCAGTATCAATTTTTTTGGGGGCCCTTTGCCTATTTCTGGTTGAGTGCCACGAAGCCCGACAAGAGGAGAAAATCATTAATATCAAAACAAATTATAACTTTTGCAAAGAAAATAGCATCCTGACAATTGGAGCTTTCTGGGCCGTGATAAGTTATCCTTTATCGTGAAGAATTTGAGGATGTGAGAATATTTTGTGTTTTTTTTCCTTATCAGGGGCCCTCGTTACTCGGAGAGGCCGTATAATTGATACGGCTGATACAACGGTAGCTACGCCCCTGCACTTTTCCCAACCTGGGAATCGAAACCGGGACCACATGCTTCGGGCCTCGATTCTGCTATTACAATAGTGTCAGAGTATTCGATCATTGATTTCATAATGATCAAGTTCTGTCAAATTTTGACAGATAGAGAAATTTTGTTTGTTAATTCTACTATCATAATGGCGCCATTATGACTTCTCAATGAACAACCACTGGCACTCCATTGAAAGAAATGTCATAGAATATTAATCTCGTACATGAAATCTGTCATGAATAACTGTTCGCATTTAGTAGTAGATTTCGAAAACCATTTGTACTAAGGGTTTTATAATAATGACAATACAACAATATTATGCAATATTATGCCCCAGTTGTTGGCATTAGGTTCGACCCCTACTATATTGGACCTAAACGTGACTGGCGAAATGTGGGTGGACTTCTTTCTTCTTTTGGTACAACTCTGCCTAACCTTTCCGAGGTTACATTCGTGATGTTATGTTTTTTTTCGTCAACATACTGTTCGATACGTTTTTATACAAACGGTCGCGTCTAATTGCAAACACGCACTGTTTTGTTAAACAATTTGACCACGACCAAGTTATCAGTTCTACTACTAGTCATGTTGCTAAAAAAAAAACACTCAAACCTAGTTCTTTTTTTAAAACAAGACTGTTTTAATAACAACTATAATACCAGATTAATACCAGACCTGATTACTGGGCAAAGAACTCTTCTTTGTAGAAAACTAAGTGTATTTAAAATAGCGGTTTGACTATCGCTGGAACCTGCTAGAAGTTTATGATATTTAAGAAGACGAAGAAGAATGCATAAATTGTTTCCTAAGCTTCTTCAAATACTAACAAATACTAAGAAATTTTATGTGTATACAGTTGATAGACATTTCACAAATATCCTATATTTTGAACTAAAATGTATATTTATTTCTTATACTTGGAATCTTTAACATGTATGAGATTTAGTTTATACTTTGAAGATATACACATCAAATACATGGTTGGCACATCAATATACTGGTTAAATAAGATGTAAACAGAGTTTTCACGAGGCCGTCAATCAAGCATTATGTTCATCAATGTATATGTCAGCGTCACATTGTAAAAACCGTTACATTGTAATATAACTAGCGAGATTGTAAACTCTCGAACTCTTTTCCCAACTCAAAACAGTGCTAATCGACGCATTAAATAGTACAGGGGTCATGGAGGTATTCAAAGTAGAGTTTTCAGAGGGAAAATCAAGTTCTCCTCGTGGTCTTTTTACACCCTTTATGTCTTGCAGCATCTTGCCAGCGAAAACCTTCGTGTAAGTAGGCGGATAAGTAGGAAATATATGTTAAAATATTCTATCCTAATGTCTAAGTTATCAAGTACAATAGGTAGCTTTATATCAAATTTAAACGGTGAAGAGATTTTTGAAAAGTAAAATTGGGCATAATAGGCAATGAAAAATGGAAATAGGGAACGGAGGCCATTGCCCTGCAGTGAGAAACACATCAGGCTTATATTTTTTAAATAGGAATATTTTTATATGAAATGTAAAATATGTGTTAAAATAAATCAAAGAAAATAAATAAACGATGTTTTTTGCAAAAACATGATAACCATGCTCTGCCGGCCCCTTAAGTTGACCCGGTACCATTATTGTACATGAAGTTATAAGCAACAAGAATAATATAACAAAAAAACATTCACCCACTAAGATCATCTCATTATTAAAATTAATGTAGGTACCTCCCAGAAATAAATTATATAGGAACATTTTATTCTGGTACTACACGCATTTGAAATATTTTTTTTGTAATAAAACTAAAATATATGTGACAGAGGAGATCAAATGTTAGAACAGGCATGCCTGAGATATGCGATTATTTTTATTTCAGAATGGTCCACTTACTGAAGGGTACTCTCTTAAAGAACTGAACTGCTTACGAACTTACCTGAAAAAGAATAGTTGCAATTAATAAATGTTTTAGTTAACAAAATAGATAGATAGTTGGTATACTTCTTATTATGTACGGTCGAACAATTTATTTGGTTTACAGTTTAACCAACAAATTACATTGTAAAATGTAAACCAAATAGCTTGTCCGACCGTACATTACAGGAATTACCAACGTCATCATCATCATTTGGGGTCGGCACAACACCTTTTCTTCTTCCAATCTCCCTCTACCTTTCGATCCATCAACATTTTTGCTCATTTCTCTTTTAGTCATATGCGATTTATCCCTCCGCATCACATGCCCATACCAAGACAGTGGATTCCCTTTCACCTTTTCTGTAACGGGAGCAACTTTCAAACTTCCTCTAGTATACCCATTCCTTACTTTACCCATTCCTTACTTTACCCATTCTTGTCACACCACATATCCACCTCAACATTCACATCTCCGCTAAATGCAACGTTTTTTCATTCATCTCCTTCACAGCAATTACACAATTAAAAATTACAGGTGTTACAAAAAATAATTTGTAAATAGGGTGACACGATGGACGGTCTTATCACTACAAGCGATTTTTCAAAACAAATTTTCAAAACTTGATTATTGTTAATTTCTTAATGACCAGGACCACGTGTAGAAGCAAACATAATATTTGAGTAATTTACGATGACCTCTAAAAACGATGAAAACAGTAAGCTCTTTGTAGCATTAAAAAAATTGTAAACATGTCCAAATATTAGGAGCATTATACAACGAAAATAAGAATGAATACTGAATGAAACAACGAAGTAAACGAACAATTAAGACATAACGATGTTAACAGAAATAGAATGGCGAAGATAAAAGATACCGCAAGACGTACTATTATCTCAGAACACTTCAAAGAAACGGTTCACTGATAATGATATATTTTCGCGACACACAATCTCTATAAATACACAATTTGGCATAGAGTCGAAATAACATAACGCAACGGGTTACGCACCTGTTGAGGAGATGCTATTGAGAATAAATCATGCCGCAATCTCTTTCAGCAATTTACTCCTCTCGCTCTAACACAATAAAGCTCCTATAGTACCATCTCACTCGACGGACGGCCTTGCCAAAAAGGTGAATAGCCCGACTATGATTTTTAGCATAAAAATAATTCTAACAATAACGAGAGTTATGAGAGAGATTTCAAAGATGGCGAGCAGGAATATCTGGATTATAAACATTATGATATTAAAGATGAGTCAGAATTACCGTAACCATGATTTTCAAGAAGTATCTTGTATTCTGAATACATCAACCTCTAGCCTAAATAACCACATTCATATTCGTAATAGATTTAATTCTTACATACACACATCTACAGACATCTACAGAACACCACCTACGATTTTTAAATACTCCTTGCGCCTAGAGTAACAGTTCAAAATCAAATGGCTATTTTTACACACAGTGCAAAAAACATAGAAATGATGACCAAATTTTGACTACAACCAAAGCCTTATATGATGACAGAGCCCACATAACAATAGGCAATAGAATAGAACCTAGGAGAAGACCTCTTTATAAATCTCATAAGACTTTCGCCCAAGCACCAACCGGAACATAAAAAAAGAATCAGTGTTTTTCATGGAAGATACCGCAAAAGGTTTTTACGATCACTTTTCGGAGCTGTCAATCGGCTCATCAATCAACCATGTTATGTTTGGCAGCAGACTCAAATGGGATGATTAACCTCCTTTAACTTCCATATGGCTGCCGATCGGCAAATTAAGAAATAGCTTGTCAATACATAATTAGCGGTCCTTAAGTGGTTTCACCAGGCGATGAATTGGGAGGTTTTCGTTTTGCAAATGGCAATTATGTGTGGTTTGCAATATTCTCTGTATCGATTTGTTAATTTTATTGGAGGTTATTCGCTGTGTGACAGATGATATTATTATTATTATTTATTTGCCAGACTACAAAGAGGTCCACCGTGTTAGTAACAATATAACTTAGCCTATGTTAGTACTTAATAACTAAAACAGATCAAAATATAAACTACTACACTACTGACACTACTATACTACTGACTAGAAAGGAGGTGATTGCTGAAAAAGGGCAGGAGTATGCTGATGATTTTTTGAATGTTATTTCAATTTTAAAGTTGCGACAGTTACAGAAAATTTGAAAGGGAATCGACACGTGATAGGAAGTAACGAATCGCATGTGACTAAAAAAGTGATGAATATAAATGTTATTGAATGGAGAGGGAGAGAGAGACAATGGATGGAAAAAAAGAAAATGTATGGATGGATATAAAAGAGAAAGGAGTAAATGATAGATGGTTGACAGAGGAGAGTGGAAGAAAAAAAACGTGTTGCGCCGGCCCCAAGTGCCACGGGACAAGAGCAGGAACCCGACCGATTTTACCTATGAAGCAGCGGTTTAGATGAGCGTTACAAGCTTTGTAGCATTGTGCTATTTTTGTATCTATGAGACCTAGGCCGGATGTTATCCCATATATTTTTCTGACGCATCATAGGTAAAGCGTTTCGTCTAGAGTTCTAGACTTACCGTTTCTGAAGAAACATAGATTTAGAAATTGTTCTTTCTCAACCGACTATTAGAAAGAATCTAACTAGACTGTAATAAATGCGAAAGTTTGTGAGGGTAGATGAATGTTTGGCTTCTTTCACGCTGAAACGGTTGATCGGATTTGAGAGAAATTGGCATGTAATAATTATAATACCAGCCTTTTACTGTCCCACTGCTTGGCAAAGGCCTCTTTTCATTCAGAGAAGGCACAAGCATTGATCACCACGCTTGGTCAAGACGGGTTGGCGATTTCAGACTTATATTAATAAGAAATTGGCACTTAGATACTTTAAAACGTAGATTAACACATATTATGCTTTTTATCCTGTTAGTACGATCTTAAGTAATAATTACTGAACTCGACTAAGGTAGTGCTTTATAGTTGTTTATTTCAAAAACATACTGACTCATCAGAACCATTGTTATCCATAACTAGCTTCAGATAATACTATGGAATTCGACTGGTCGATGTCAACGTCTTCTTTTGACGCGTTGGCTGTCGTATACAAAAATAAGTACTGACGTAAGAGTTGTTAGCAGTGTAGGATGAGGAGTGAGGAGTTACAACAATCTGGCAAGAGAATCTTGATGAGAATGAGTTACATAACAACATTGGTAGGTTCAGAAGTAAAGTTGAAGTAGCAAGACGAAACGACAGCTTCATTGAAGAAATGAAAGCTCCATGCAACCTAGTCGGTTCTGCTATCTAGCCAAAGGTAGTGTAAAGCCGCATTGACACGATCAGAGTATGGTCGGACTGAGTGGACTCGGATACCTACTTGGACGCAATTCGTTTTGTGGCCACACAGAAACCGCGCGAGCGCACTGGGATGGTTTGGTATGGATTGCCACCATACGTGTTGCGTCCGAGTAGGTATCCGAGTCCACTCGCTCCGAGCATACTCTGATCGTGTCAGCGTTGCGTCATGTCATTTATACTCATTAGAAACACGAGTAGCTTGAAAAACGAAAGATGGCATTGACAAACTCAAACAAACGAGATGATAGAAAACAATAATGCGAATTTTTAATTTAATATTCCTGGCATTGACGAAAACTTACCGAACTCTATTTTCTCTCTCAAGACGAACGTCGAAACATTTCAAACACAAAAAAAAAGATGTAAGTCGTTTACGTAAAGCCATCATTGTTTTTATAGATGCTCCGATTTCCGAGCTCTATTCGAAGATATGAATAGAGGATACAAAAAATTCCATGCATATGTCGCAGACTCTATGTCTAGTTGTCTACGTACGAGGTACGAGGTGTTTGACCGAAACCATTACACAAAAAAAAACATTGGCATCAGACCAATTTGTCACCACATTTTTAACTACAGATATAGGGTAGTGCGCGTTTTAAATTGACTTGTATTGTTAATAATCACTTATACTTCTAACAGCAGAGCAGCGATGGCCCAGTGGTGGCATCCCCGACTTACGAATAGTAAGTCGTGGGTTCGCACCCAGGCAGGCGCATTACTTTGCGCAATTTATTTCATCCGGATTGTCCTAGAACCATAAAATTCAAGGAAATGTGACATCTACCAATCCACACTGGGCCCGTGGTGGATCATTCCCTCTCATAGAGAGGAGACCTGTGTCCCAGCAGTGGGAACATTAATAGGCTGATAATGATGATGACTTCTAGTTACCCTTACCGCGGGCGGTTCGTGGATACTTCTATCACTTACCGTGCTAGTCCGTGCCTCGGAAAGCAAGTTAAGCTGTTGCTTTGACAGTCGTTACAGGTAGTCAGTGGCCCGAAATTCTGACAACTGTCTTAAAAAGGGGTACCGTATTACCCAATACTAACTAGGTTTCGAAGGTCAGATAAGCAGTCGCTGTTTCACTGTTCTAGTCTTCAAGAACACTTCTTGACATTGTGACATACACCACGACCTGGGTTAGAACACAGGGTACTTTTTATTCCAGTATTATGTTTCTATGGGATATTTTCTAACCTACACACGGAATAAGCCGTTAACAAAAGCTAGTAAAGCACAGTTGAAAAAAGAATGCTTGGTAAGATGTAAGGAAAATCGCTAATCAGTAAATATAGGGAAACTGGTAGAAGCTGGATTATAGTGGCCGATAGTCAAAGCTAAATAGCAAACGATTGGCCTCTGTCCAGCAATACACTGGGGTTATCTACATGAGTAACCCCACAATCATCTCCTGTTATGCATTCCAGTATTGAAGTCTTTCATCTTCTTATTCTTGTCCCAATCAGGTCGAAAGTGGGAGTGGTGTGGATGCGCTGTCCATGCACTTGTCAATGAACGCATGCCTGGTTCCTTTCACCGAAGTAGATCCTGGCAGGAAGCCAGAATACCGTTAGGATCATAGGTAAGATTAGCGACCGTTTTTATATTATTGATTATAGAGATAGTTGTTCAAAGATGGACGCAATTGACAAACGGATCTTGGACATAGACTTTAAAATTTGATAGCCAAATTGATTTGAAACCAAATTCAAGATCATCGATTTTTTATAATAATAATATCGCTTTTGGCTCTTTCTTATCTGATCGTTTAGGTGGAAGCGCTAAGGTAGCGCATTTAATACCATTGAACGACTTTTTCATTAAGTAGTCATTCAATGGGAATAAATGAACTTAAATGGATAACATTGGAGATTTTAATGATGATAACTCTGTAAAACCATATGTTGACGACCGCGAATCATATTTCGATAAATCTACAGCCTGAAGCTAAACAAATTGCAAAAATCGTAAGAAAATTTTAATAATGCGGGCTACAATGACGTTTGTCCCTTAAAAACCGGCAAACTGAATTCATAGTCACACTGATTTTTACTCACATGTGTCATTATGTAAATGACACAACGGCCAACGCATCAGCCGAGATAGAAAAACTAGTTCATCCTAACAACAAAGCTCCTATTCAAAAAGCCACTGAACTTGTAAAAGTCACCATCTTTAAAAGAATACCTCAAAGTGTTGAATTTTAATCCGACAATAAACAATTAACCAGCTATCTCACATCCGGCGAGAAATGAGATGTCTTCATAACCACATACTGTATTTTTTGACGCATATCTTCCTTTTGATAACGAGTTCATTGACTCCGCGAATCTGGTCCGATAATACATAATCACGATTCCGAGATATGTCTATTTACTATGTACGTAGCGATAATATTATTTGATTTCGCTTTGCGTTCGTCTGTCTCAAGGCCACTAGGCCTATGTGAGAGAATTGTTGGAAATTCACAAATCTAGTGCGAATTTAGTTGCAAAGTGTTGTTTGTTTGTGTCGCTTTGGATAACTGGGTGATTAGGTTATCAATATTGACGTTGCATACTAAATTATTAAGGCTCTGTGTTTTCGGTATCGCTAGACTTTAAACCAGATTATAAGTGCTCTTACAAGAAACTCAGTTGTCTTTCACGTCCACCTTCATCTTCCTGCCCTTGTGCCATTCTACTTGGGGTCGACGCCACGTCTTTTTCTTCCATTCTCTCATTCTCATTCATTCCATTCTTCTTCTTTAATTCTGTTTCACACAATACACCCATATTTTCTTTGGCCTTCTTACCATTCACATCGATCATCATCATCATTACTCCCTTGCCCGTCTTCTTCTTCTATACTTCTCTATTACCTACTCGTGATCTCATCAGACACTTCTTTTCTTGCCATATCATTCTCGGCCATTGCTCAAAAAATCTATTACATTTTCATGGTCAACTATCACATCATTATTGACTTCGTTGGATTTTCCTTTGGTTCCATTTATGAAACTCATATTCTTCTACAATGATAGTAGTCACTTCTAGAACAAGAAATGAACTGCATACTAATTCAGAACCTTTTAAAACGAAACATTCGCACCATTGGCCAAATCTTTGCAACAACTTTCAAGTTTCTAACTGTATTGTTTGTGCACATAGGTTTATCCTCTCCTGCAAATCTCGCAATTCAAGTATGGTTTGCTGTAAGAAAACCCAATTCTGGGTTAAGCTCGCCGTTGTACATAAGCTATATATTTTAATTTTGTGTAAAGTTCTGTTTGTTAATTTTTGTGTGTGCAATAAAGAATAAGAATAAGAACTTTGATTAGGAATGTAGGCCGCGTTGCTAAATATATTAATTCGCGCTCATTTAGTACCCAAAACATATAAAAGATAAGTTTATATACTCCGTTATACAATCACATTTCATTACCGACATTTGGAGTATTATAGAGAACTCACTAAAGTCTAACTAATCAGTGAGGGTTACGAATTTGCGGTTGATTTTGGGCCCTATTTGGAAGCTTATCAGTGGCCTGAAAATAGTTAATACTCCTAAAGGGGTGGCAGATGTGTACCCATTAGTACGCCGACATTTCGCTAGTTATGTTTAAGTCCCATGTTATAGGGGGCGAGCCTATTGCCATCAATCGGGCACAAATTCAGACTCAGTGGCTGCTACTGAGGAATTCTTGATGGAAAAACCCATTGCCCGACCTGGGAGTCGAACCCAGGACCAGTCCAGCTCAGCAGTCGTGCTTGCGACCACTACACCATCGATACAGTTGGATCACCCCATTAGTTTTAAAAGAAAATATGGGAATATTTGTACCACCTGAAATCGTAGGACTAGGGGGAATAAATATTCCCATTTGTTCTACCGTAGAAGTAGTGGGAATGATCCGACTTTTACATACTTTAGTAGCTTGTTAGTTCTAAAGCTCATATTTGCGAGTGGCATGTTGTCGTAAAGTCCAAGTTTGCACGTGCGTCGTGTCAAAGATTGCGTGCGTCTGCGCACATGAGAGTATTATTTTACAATGATGTGTCTTGGATGAGGTTTAGTTATAAGACAAGCGAGCTCAATATTTAGAAATGATTAAAGTTAAACAACAACGATCGAATATGAATACCTAATTATTTTCTTATTTTAATAATTCTCCTTTTTCCTATTTTTTTCAGTTCTTAAATGTTGACGAAAGATTGCGGTAATTTTCAAGAGTAGAAATGGGCAACAATCTAAGTATTACTTTATCATTGCAAACGTTATCATAGACCTTATCTATCTTGACTTCTACTGCATCCGGTAGCATATCAAGCTATGTGTATTTCGGAAGTTATTTGTCAGAATGATATTGGTTTCACGAAGTTAACAATAGCTTTTTGATTACAATAAATATCTTAGGAGCAGTTACCAATAAAGTGTGAGTGAAATACTCGTATATAGCAACTTAGATAGCAATTGACAAGTGTAACATAAAGTAGTAACAATTCAATTTATACTCGTAACTGAATATAAATAGTTATTGAGCGAAAGGTTATCTCCAGTTACGATTGTATACTGAGGTGAAATGATGATTCAATACAGTACTAGGTAGCAACGGAACTAGAATAGTTTATGCTCCAGGGAAGCCCGCGAATCGGGGCTGCGTGACTGTTCGATAGAGATACCGTGGCCCCGGAACATACAGGGCGAGGAAGGAACATGGATGGGTTTTAGTCAGTAAAAGTCTGACGCTCCGCTCAAAACGAGAGGAGTCATTTGATGATTTCCCCTCCGAAAAAAAGGGAAGCCCGCGAAATTCAAATTTTCTTACGTTTTTTGCAATTTGCAGGCCAGTGCTAGTTGACTAAAATATTGTTTGCGACTGTCAAACGTATGTAGTTACAGAATTATAATCATCAAAATCGTCAATATAACCCTCCAAGTTCATAAAGGTCCAGGAATGTCTTTGACCTTGAAAAACTGGCCTGAAAATTGCAATAAAACGTGGTGCACCTCGGTCTTACCATGGCCTAACCCTTCGAAAATTTCAGGCGTGATGTTACGCTACGTATGTGTATGAGTTCAGTAAGATGACTAATCATCTTCAGTATCTGCTTAGCATTTTCCGCACTATATTGGCGTCGGCTTCCAGTCTAACTAGATCCGGTTGCTGGTATTCAGCTGCATTTATTTTAACAGTTTAACGTATTTTTATAGCTGCTGGCTGTCTGTGTTCCACAACCTAGCTTCTGTGTAATGATACCACTTGGGCTGACTCATATTTAACTAAACTTTTCTCATTATTTTTAGTTATTGGATGGCAAAACTGCAGGCAGCACAACTCTTGGGCTGCTGCTAAATGAATCCTATGGATATTTTATGAAAACATGACCACCTACATCAATGTCATCAATGGTGTTCCGACATGTCCGCTTTGTACTCGGAGTTTTTTGGACAAAGTTGGATATGCTACCCACTTGAAAGCACATGGAAGAGCAGCACACCAAAACTCTCGACAACTGACCTGGAAAACCATCTAATGCAGTCGCTGTGGCTGAAATTGACTAGATGGCATCATCATCAGTTATTATTTTCAAAATCTGATGAAAAAGTACCAAGAAATATTAAATCGCTTCCGCTTGAGTCCTGTGCGTAGCCTATGGAATGTAACCGAACACTAGATGAAGCTCTAAAGAAGATGCATTTTCTAAACCACCATGTTTTACCAGGTTTTTTCTTGTAAAATTATGTGTAAGTACATTCTTGATAAGGTTATTTTTAAAACTATCCTTAGGATATAAATAGATGAAGGAGCTTTTCATTTCGGAAATGGATCGATAGAAGCCACAATTTCGGAGAAAAAATCTGGCATATTCTAACTTGGAAACTGATAAATCGTGAAACGAATATAGCGAGATTGCTATCATTGGTTTAGAACCCTTACACGGACGAGGCAAAAGGCACATGTAAGTATCGCAACAGGTACAGTTCTGTGACTTCTGACTACCCTATAAGAAAAATACATGAGTTTATGTATGACTAGCACTTCGCCCTCGACTCCGCCTGCGAAAATTGTGATAGCTCGGCTGTTAGCATGATAACAATATAATTTATAGCCTATGTTACTTGGTAAACATGTAGCTTTCTAATGGTGAAAGATTTTTTGAAATCGGTTGAGAAGTTATTGAGTTAAATTGTAACAAACAAACAAAAAATCAAATATTTCCTCTTTATAATTTTAGTTCAGAGAAGGTTTTCAGAGGCCTACTAAGTAAAGTTTATTGGTAGCCAATGTTAAGGTTTTCAATACAATACATTTATAACTTTTTTATTAAACATATTTATTACTGCTTGAATATCATTTAGTCTATCTAGGTCCTCACGTCAGTCCGGAAAATGGAGGAGGAATGAGTAAACACACGGCGCCATCTCTAAGTAAACATGAAGAGGTGCATATCAAATGAAAACGTCTGCCATCATCTTTGTTTATTACACACAGAATTATTACTTGGCCTTTAACATCAATTAACCTAACCTTACCACATTGCACTTGAGACTGCGATAAATTTTCCACTAAGTAGTACATTGCCAGTTTTGTACGATAAGATAGTTCGGTCGTGAACCACCGAAAAGCATGTACGTGTTTATATGCGAAGCTACCGATTTGTTTGATGAATTGGTGTCGTTTGTGATGGATTTTGGTAACCAGATTTTAATGTTTATATAAGTATATCAAAGTAACCTATTTAATAAAGATGAGATTATTAAACAATTAGTTTTGCGTTTTAGTTTTTATTAATATCAATTTGCGTACGTGTGTATTTGCACGTAGAGTGGAGAAATATTAAAAAAGCTAAAAGATATGTTTTTCTAACCTTAAATTTCATTTTTAAATTGATAATGGACAGTATTATTGGCACTTTTGAGGTCGTGAACTGGTTAGTGTTGCCTTTTCAGTACAAGTCGATCAACAGATACCGAAGTAGAGTTATAATAAGGACATACAGGCATGACGACAGTATCAAAAAAATTGCAAATCTATTTAGTCCGTCAGAGTATTGGAAAATAATGGACACGTATTTTTTGTTTTTGTAAATCAATGAATATTGAGAAAGATAAAACGCATCAAAACTCGGGAGTTGGGGCCCGTGACGTCTGAACTCGCTAAAAGTTATACCAAGGCGTGACGTGTTGAGAATTTTGTAAGCGTTTCTTCGTCAATTTTGGTTTATGTAACAAAAGAAACAAAGCGGGTCAAATATTTTTTATCGTCTATCCTATTTTACAGCTTTATTTAAAGGGCTAGACAAAGGTGTAAATGCACTACACCCATATTTCACGATTCATGCCTAAACTTTTGAACACCATTGTCACATATACGTGACAAGAAAGCGCGCGCGTGCCCTGTACGATAACGACACAAATATGTGACAAAAAAATGCGCTCAGATGTTCAAAATGTAAATAAAGTCCCACCTAAATACAAGGCGAGGCTTCAAGTTGCTAACTACTAATTTCAATGCAAACTTCCTTATTCCTTTTAAATACTACACTACAAGATATTTCGTTATCATTAAACTACAAAACAATTATTTATCTTTGGTAATAACATTGCTGGACAACAATAAAATTCGCATAATATAAACTGACTCGTGAAGACTTCTGATAATTAATATCCCCATAAATTATGCCCAACTAATTAGAGAACCGTAAAATGCCGAAATAAATTAAATACTACAAAGGAATTTCAAATAAAACATATGTCTACCTAACTTTAATTAATTTTAAATAAAAGAAAAACGAACTTTCCTCTTTACATTAAAAAGAAAAATTCAATGGTCAATGACAAACAGTCGAGGAGCTTCTGACTTAATAATAACAGCCGCTCGGGTCAATCTGTGGGTTAAGCCGTGCTTGTCTAGGTTGGTCTGTGTATGGGTGATCACAAATTACATCCCGAATTTCCTGCATACCTCGGAAGTCACATTAAGCAGTTGGTCCCGGCTGTCATTTGTAGATCTTTGACCGTCGTTACTGGTAGTCAGTGGCCCAAAAATTGTACTACTGCCTACCAGCCTACTGCCTGCCAGATAGGCAGTCGTTCCATGTAAAATACTGGTATTCAGCTGCATCCAGTTAGACTGGAAGCCGACTCCAACATAGCTAAGAAAAGGCTAGGGCATGATGAATGACAAACGATCCTATTGTGTATTGTGTTGTAGTATCAAATAAAAACCTACTAAAGATCATTCTATTTTTATAAATATTTAATGGCTGTTAAAACAATAATATCATAAAAGCTTGCTCTACCCACAAGAGCTATAAAATAAAAGAGCGCTATAAAAGCGAAAGTTGAACGACCAAGAGGCCTTTTGAACCGCTATGAAATTCAGGGATACTAAGCCGGATAGCCCGGGAGCACCGCTTTTATATTCATGAACCCTCAACAAGCCTATTACCCTGCCTGATAAAATATTCAATTACCCGCTCAAGTACTTTCACCCCAAAGTTCAGCGACATTGTAATATGAAAATTCAGCAAAAAAATCCAGCCTTCCATTCAAACCGCACACGTTCTCATTTTGCAAATTATCATCAAATTACTGACTAAACACACGTCTGCCTTCGTCGGAGGTCGGTCGTCGTTTGCGCGGTGCGTTCGAATTTCAAACGCGGGCGGTTTAAACTGACGCACGTGATTGGTGGTCGTAATTTTCTCTACACTATTATTATGTAAGATGAAGATATCAAATTTTGAAACAGAAAATTGTGGGTTTTTTGACTTTCGCTCTCGTCCACTGTTTGCTTTTCGTGCGTCAGTATAATTTTATTAGACCTTATTAAGTCATCTGTCGGACATGTTGGTTGTATGTTCGTGTGTTTTAGAGCATTATGTACGGAATTATTATCGTGTTAAAAGAGATTTATTAGTCGCTCGTTATGTATGACGTCATCTTTGATTATTGGGTTTAGTTTCCTTAATTTTTTTAACAAGTCTTGTCGTATTACTTCAATCAATACGATATTTTATCATCACGCTGGTAATCCCCGGAGGGTTAGGTAGATGTACAATCTACGTATAAGGTACACCCACATTTTGCTAGTCATGTTAAATTTAAGTCTCATGTTATTAAGGGCGAGCTTATAACCATCAACTGGGCACAAATCCCGATTGGGGGCTGCTACCGAAAACCTAATAACACTTTATCCGACCTGAGAATGGAATCCAAGAGTCTATAGCGCTCACGATCACAAGATCAATGAAGCAACAAGCTGGACACTTCACTACATATTGTAAAACCAAGCCGTCCGCCGCGTCTGATTTTCATGCTGTTATCAATGGATAGAGTGGTTCCCGAGGGAAGTTTTATAGTATACAATTTGTACGCAGGCGAAGCTGCGGGCCTCAGCTAATGTTATATTAACTTAAGAAGGTAACAAACAAAGCTAATAAAACCTTATTAGGCATTACAACAATAGATTTTCCACACACATTCTCGCATACTATTCTTGAATATGTATGAAGTTTATGTAGACTTTATTGCCTGTAGAACTTGATATATGGTCTATTCCCCGTATATTACTTATAATAATAATTGCCCAAGGTTCTGTAATGAATACTCACAATATTGGCTTGCAAATATTATTCCTTTGTAGGTTACATAAAGTACAGAATCTTCGCGGGCAAGATTTACGTTTCTCGGTCACAGAACTCACAGATTGCAGTTTAATTTAGTTTTGTAATTATCTAAACTTCTGAGGAGTTCGTGGCTTAATATTAGCAGCCGCTCGGGCCGATCTTTAGGTTAAGCCGTGCTTGCCTAGGTTGGTCTGTGGATGGGTGACCGAGTTTCCTTCGTGCCTCGGAAAGCACGGTAAGCTGTTGGTCCCTTCTGCCATTTGTCCATCTTTGGCAGTCGTTATAGGTAGTCAGTGGCCCAAAAAGTCTGACAATCAGTCTTACCAAGTGATATCGGTGGTATTACCCAGTATTAACTGGGTTGTGGAGGTCAGTTAGGCAGTCGCTCCATGTAAAATACTGGTATTCGAATGCATCCACGACCCCAAACATAGTTGGGAAAAGGCTAGGCACATGAATTATCTAAACTTCCATTATTAATCTACTCACAAGTATCGCCACATTGACCGGTCCCATGCGTCGTGCATGCCCAGCGGATGCCCACAACCTTTACCAGGTCATCCGTCCACCTAGTGGGACACCTTTCAACTCAACATCTTCAGTCGCCACTCCAGAACTTTTCGGCCCCACCGGCCATATCTTTTCCGTTCTGCGAGCAATATGTGTGCCCTGCCCACTGCCACTTAAGTTTGGTAATTCTTCGGGCTACGTCGGTAACCATGGTTTTCTTGCGGATGGCGTCATTTCTGATTCGGTCACGCAAGGCAACTCAAAAAGTGTGTGGAATGCAGTGACAACAATAAAAATAACATTTGACTTCCTATAGGAATCAATCAGCGGTTGGTACAATGAGTCCCTCGATCAGTTGACCATAATTACTAAAGTAAACAAAAACGGTAAATTTGCCGCCAAGACACCATCATTTTCTTCCACTTCCCGATCAACAAAAAGGTGCGCCAATAGAAAAAAAAAATCAGAAGTCTTAAACACTTCAAAGGGATAAAAACCTTTGATGTTAATTAAAAACAAAGTTAATTCCACCTCAGTTACTTATATATGAAGCATTTGAATTATTTCACCTGCGCAGGCATCGAACCTGGGCCCGGCAGTTCCAATAACAATAAACTGTACGTACGTTAACTATTTGTTTTAGTTACAGGCTGTTTGTTTTCCTGCATCACATAAAATACGTTTGAATTACATACAGCATGATCTAAAATGTACTGTTATTTTTTTCTTTGAAGAAATTGATTTAGGTAGGTTATCTTTTTTCAAGTATAAATGATTCTAATCGTTTAACTATTATAAAAAATAAGTAGGTAATATGGATTTTGCTAGTGTACCTAATTCTACATTATAATTAAATGAAAAACGTTTCCTTTTGCTACCTTGCAACAGTTGGAACAATTAAATGGACTAGAAAATGTGATCTTTGTTCTTCTCGTTATTGTATAACTACCAAAACTAAAGAAAAATCTATTTCTAGGTGTACAGTCACGTCTAATAATATTATGTAAACACTTAAGAATTTATTAAATTGTGTTTCTCCTAATGTACTAATTAAAATTTAATGTTATTAAGTACATAGTATTCTGGAACTCATATTTTTATGAAAAAGATAAAATCTCCTAGTTACAATCGTTATTTCTCGCGAAAATAGCTATAATATTAAGGAAAGTGTATACATATTATTAGACGTGACTGTACTCACTAGTACCTAAACCATATGAGCAAGTGCACGTAACATTAGATTTCACTTTCATGTCTTTAGGGTAGTGCAAAACGAAACATTGTATACAAGACGTGTGGTTTATTATTTATGAAGTGAACTTTAAAATGTAGTCAAATAACTTTATATATTTGTACTAGCGGGCGTCATGCGGTTTCACCCGCATAGTTCCCGTTCCCGTGGGAGTACGGGGACAAAATATAACCTATGTTACTCAGTAAAGATTGATGGACTGGCTGTTATGCAATAGTGAAAGAATTTTTCAAATCGGTGGAGAAGGCGCTACCCCAAGCAAAAGCCGTTTTTTGTGCAGTTTTTTGGAACCAACTCCTCTTTATCCAAAAGAAATACCAAGTAATAAAAATACATTAAATTTCTACATATTCTTAGACTGCAAAGTGGTAGTTTTATTTTTTATTTTAAGTCTCATAATGTGTAATAAATCCCCTCACAATGAAACCACAAAAATGAGAAAAAAATATTTATAACATGCTTCTTCTCGTAAAGTTAACATTATTTTGATTTGCTTCTTATACTAATGGATAGACAATTTAATAATGAACATAATGCTAGTTTTTTTTTTTTCAAAAGACGGAAATTTGATTTTATAAAGAATAAAAATCACTAATTTCGCACTATTCGACCCGCAGTGACTGACGTAAAAACCACTTTGTAGTGCAAGCTGATTAGAACTTTATTCTAATAGTATTTCAAACGAAGTTTGAATCACCGCAAATAGAGTTGCTAATTTTGCCTGGGGTAGCGCCTTACAAATACACAAGCAAACACAACATCAAATCTTTCCTGTTTAGTATATTTATTTGTAAGTATAAATTAATAAAAAATATTAAATTAACTAATATAAATAAACCAGCAGCAAACCTTTGCTCATCAGTACCTACGTCTAAATTTATGCAGCTAAAGTATAACATTTCTCGCAAGCAAACCAAGACGGGAAAGCAAGCTATAAATACTAGGATCACAGAACACCCTAAGAATAGAACAGGCGCGCCACGCATTGATTCCAATATCGATTAGTAGTTATTTGTGTGCACCCGCCCTAACGGTGCCGCGGCGGCCCATAAACAAACTTAAACTGATTTTAATTTTCTACTTATATCAGCTGAGCGTTGGAATAATAGGGATGCGCTTCCGCGTTTGGAGCATTGATTTAAGTACGTGGTGTGTCGGTTATTCGTAAACTGGCGACTGTGAATCTCGCGACTGCTCGCGAGTTGGCACCTTCCATTTTTTAACCGACTTCCAAAAAGGAGGAGGTTCTCTATTCGACTGTATGTATTTTTTTTTTTTTTTTTTTTTTTTTATGTATGTTACCCGATTACTCGAAGACGCCTAAACCGATTTGAAAAATTCTTTTTTTGTTTGAAAGGGTATACTTCCAAGTTGGTCCCATAGTCGCCAAGTCGGGATCTGATGATGGAATCTTGGCGAAATCGAGGGAAATCTTCAAATTTTATAGGATAACGTACAGCAATTTTTATATTTTCTACAACAAGTGAAGCATTTGCGTTTGATAAGAACCATTCTACCATCAGATCTGATGATGAAGCCAAGAGTCACGGAACTCCATAATGAGACAATGTATCCTAGTCGTGTTTGGGCTTGTTGTAATTGTAACGGTATGCACTTTCCATGTGAACCACTAAAAAGTGAAAAATAAAAACTTTTTTGCAAAAAATAAAACCGACTTCAAAAAGAAAAAGTGAAAAATAACTTTAGCTTCTGAAGTCGGTGACAAAAAAATTAAATCAATCATACAAACGTCACCGACTTCAGAAGCTAAAGTTATTTTTCACTTTTTCTTTTTGAAGTCGGTTTTATTTTTTGCAAAAAAGTTTTTTAATTTATTTTTGTCGTCAAACTCGCACGCACGTTATAAAGTACAGCCAAATGAAAACGGATTGAAACCAATATCTTAAAAAAAAAAACGTGCTTTGCTCGTTTAAAGATATTATTAGATTATACATTTAAGAAGTTTACGTAGTTAACTGTACATCTGACGTATTTTACGTCAAGGTAGATTTACAAGGTCACGCGAGTTGACGACAACAAATAAAAAAAAATAGGAAGGTGCCAACTCGCGACTACTCGCGATATTCACAGCCGCCAGTTGACGAATACGCCATGTGGTGGAGCCGTTTATTTAAAAACGTTCTATGTAGAATAGTGCTCTAAAGTTGTAATTTACAGTTTGCTTATTAACATCACCGGACATAGCATCACACCTGTAAACTCTGAAGGGTTATCCAGGGACGTACATATAGAACAAATGAATAATTTAATAAATAAAAACTTTGACCTAGTATCGTAAATTAAAATCGATAAAAATAACACAATCGTTCAGCAGGATATTTTTTAACAATTAAATAAACAGCCAATACTGGTGGAATTACTTAGTGAGCGAATTAAAACATCACTAGGTACTCGTAATAAAATTGAAACTTTAATGTTTGTTTTTTTTAATACACTTTTCATCTAGTTTTTATTAATTTTTTGCAGATATGACGGTACTAAAACAGCATTAATGAAAGGATAAGAATGTCATTAAAGTTATTGAAAGGTTAAGCAATAATCATACCTAATTAACAACTTATTTTATGTCCCTTAAATTTTAACGACAATTTTTAATAGCATAATAATGAGTTCTTAAACATATGGCAACAAGATTCTTAATTGCTCGTAATTTTATTGTTCAAAAAAAATATTATGTTTGCATAATTTAATACACGCATCGTAATAAAAATGTTTGTGTGAATTCCGATGTATAATTTAAAAATATTTCCACACATTAATGTGCTGTCCTGCAATTAAAAATAATAAAATACAAAAGCGGGGATTATTGTACGTTTTAGACGCCTTTCCTAATCAAAACCGAATTAACCCACTTATGTTTTTTTATTATAAGTATTAATTTTGTTACCCGTAATAATTAAATTTCACAACACATTTTCTAAATTTTATCTTCCATAAACTTTTACCACACACATTGCAAAAGAAACACCTAAATCGGAAGGACCTTCCCAATTGTTAAAACCCAGGCCCGTATCCACAATATTCTAACCTCAAGAAATCACCCTATTAAATCAAATAACAAGAAAATATTTGTATTTATTAGTAGCATCACAATCTGGGGTGAGTTATGGTTCCATCGTAAACTCGGGTTAATGTCGTATTACTGTGTTTAGCAGGGGCCACCCGGCACGTACCTACTTGACATTTAAGGCGACTACAGGAGCTAAACGCAAGTTTTATAATGCCTCAAAGTATATAATTCACTGCAATAAACAAAACCAGAAAAATATATGATATTCTTCAAGATGTATCATATGCTAGTATGATAGTGTTTTGAAAACATGGGTAAGTAATACAGTTAATTTAACTCGATAAAAAAATCACGAACTTATCTCAAAAATTTCTTTTAATGAGTAAAAAACATACTAAATAAAATACATGCGATCATTCCGATATTTTGGCAAATAATTCTACAAGCACCATATTAGCATTGTTTTATTTTTTTAGTCCAATCAATTGATTTTTGTAAATCGATCGAAACCACTCATTTCGCAATATTCGGCCCGCAGTGACTGACGTAACAACCAATTTGTAGTGCAAGCGGATTTAGAACTTTATTCTAACAGTATTTCAAACGAAGTTACCACAAATGGGTTTAGCTCACGTAGTCGCCTTAACATAAGGAAGACAACCTCAAACGTATCTTAAAGAAAGGAGGTCCCTTCAAAGATGTGGGTGAAAGATGTACCTACTAAGGATATTTTTTAATTGTTGAAGGTATTTCGTGAATTATATCGTGGTGGTACAAGCCGTGGGTTTGTAGATGAAGTATGGGACGACCTGGAAGTGGTCTGGTATTGTGTGTTGTGTGATATAAATGTATATGTAGGTGTATAAGGGTAATACCAGTCAAGATGGAGACATTGAAGTCGTAGTGCTACTGATATTGAACGAAAAAAATAATAAAATTAACAATAAACGGATGGAACAAAAAGAAGTTGAAAACGATCACCAAGCTTGAATTGAAGCTTCTATGAGTAGATCTTGGTAAATTGAAACAACTAAGATCAATAGATTATATGAAATAATAAGTGGTAATAAATCATTGATTTTTTACAACTGTTCATTTCTTAACTTTAAATAATTTAATTCTGTAACACGTTTGTGTCAGACGATATCCTCATACCTCAAGCAATGTAAAAATAACAAGAGTTATGACAAGTTCGGGATTTAGAACTAATAATTTAGACTGGTTCCAATAAATTAGAGTTTTAAGTTAATACGACAACGGGTTGTTTGTGTTGCTAAACAAATAACACAAATTACAATGTATGGCATACGTATGCATAATCCATTGAGAAAATATTGCTGTGCTTGGTCATTATTTACGAAAAAAAAATATTTAAAAATGGCTCTCGTGTACTTTTAATGATATGTTTAAACAAAGAATCTTTCATCAAACTGGAAAGCTGTGAAAAGTAACATATCCACGAAATGTAATTGAAATAATAAAATAAAATAAATATCGCTGGACAATGCACACAGCGCCGTCTAGTGCCACACTAAGCAAGGCTTGTGTCGTGGTCACCAGACAGTTGATATACTACATACATACTTTTTGTTTGTAAATACATACTTATTATACATATAAACATCCATGACTCGGAAACAAATGTCCATGCTCATCACACAAACATAATAGAACGGGAGGGGTTATTTTGAACCACTTCTATTGTGGAAACTACTATGAAATCTCGAGAAAAAATCAGCAATAATTGAACAAAGTGCAACAGCAATTTTTTTTAGGATTTGAAGCCAAATGGCAAAAAAATTGAGAAGAGCTCTGCCCTTTTACTTAAATTTTCAGTAACGTCACTTACATCTTTTATGTAAGTAAACGAATTATTTTTGTATGAATACTTAAGTCGCAAAAACCAGTGAACGTATTTAAACAAAAAATAAGAGCACATTCTAGCTAAATCTAACCTAAAAAAAGTACGTAAAAATTAGACTAAGAACAATAAAGCAACAATAGTGATTGTTATCAATAACAAAGATTCAGTGTTTCTACCTGTTACATGTGTATCTAATGAACGCGGTGCGTTTGCGCAGCTTTCGGGAACAGCGGGGGTTGAGGGAAGGGGGAAGATAACAGATTTGTTAATGGAGAACCCGTGGAAATGAATGGACCTACCATTACTCAAAAAATAAGTGCATAGGTAACATTTATTGTGGCATGAATGAACAAAGTAAAGAAGAAATATGGAATAAAGTAACTTTTTAACCTGAATTTTCGGAAGACGAGGAAGGATGAAATGCATGAGACTAAGAGAGTGGTAATGAATGGAAGGATAAAAGGAAGACTGAAGAACTGTTGAATGGATTGTATAAGAAATGTTATGAAATGGGAAAATGATAATAGACAATAACAGGGGACAATGGAAGAGTAAAAGTAACACATAACGAGACCAGTGCAGATAGATAAATAACTTTAGAGCTTTCGGTAGTTTCTTATATTTAAGAAACACAATTTTGGTCCCGTGCGTCTCGCATTCAGCGAATCTGCGCAAGCTTCACCAGGTCATCGGTCCCCCTTGTGGGGGGAGGCTTTCCATTGCAACTGCCCTTGACGGTTCAAAACTAGCTGTACCTAAGCATTTAATGGTTTGATTGAAAGACGTTCTTTGATTTATTAGCATTAGAATGCTGCAATATATTATTAAACTTCAGTCAAATGGGAAAAAGATTCTAATTAATATCTAACTGGCATAGTCGTTTTGTGGGTCAATAAGTACTCAAGTACAGTTGCAAACATTAAGTACGCTAAAGAGTAAGTAATTGCTACCTCAGATATTATATTTCTTTTCAAACTTCCGTTTGGAAATATGTTCCTATTTTATGACTAAAATCATTGCTTTTATTTCCTGTAAGTTTGAAAAGTTAATTTTCTGTGATATCTTGGATTTGATTTGTAAAATATAAGATTTTACATTTTATAAGTGACCCCTTCACATTCTCAGTGGAATAAAGAAATAAAAGAATTTTAAGACTATATGTATACTTTTATAAACTATCTGTGTGCAAAATTTCATCCAAACCTTAGTAGGTAGTTTTTGCGTGAAAAAGTAAAAAACCTACACACATACTAACTTGCGCCTTTGTAATATTAGTGTGATAAACGGAGTTTTTCGATCGAATTATGGCTCCACCCATTATCTTTCTTATCAACAGCATCATCGTATGAAAACATTGCCACATCTCTCTCCAGACTCTCATTTTCACACCAACACTCACTTTTCTTTCTCCTTCTCCGCTCTCCACATTTCATGCACAGGAGTGGATCCCCCAGTCACATCCACACCATGCTAACTTAATATATTATTACGAAATTTGTTTGCCAACTGGAGTGTGAGTGGTTTACAGCCTAAAGTTGTAACAGCTGATAACAACGGACCTCCGTCAGCAACCAACCTTATTTTATTCATAGGGGTGTCACTTATGAGAACTTTTTATACCAAAGATTTTTTTGTAGACCTTGTTTATGGAAGTTTTGATAAACACCAATGAACCCCTTCATGAAACGACGGGTGAAATATAAAAAAGAGTTATTGAATAAATATCGAAAGCTAAAAGAACGACTGCAACTTAACCTCACTTTTAATAAACCTCTAATAACTCAGCTCTCAGATTGTCACAACTTCCAGAATTTTCAGCGAGGGACTGATATGTCTGCATCTATTAATTCATACGATTTTCTTCTCGTTACATACAGGCCCAAGAATGTATGTAATCGCTCCCGTCTCCTTTTCTCATGATCGCTATGAAGACAAAAACGATTCTAATCTTTGGATAGTATTCGATTTTAGGTCGAATGATATTAACAAAGAGCGTTGTTGGTAATTATTTGTAGAATTGTTTCGAATAACATTGAAAAAGCAAAATGGCGGTGACAGTTCTGATTTAGCGCATCAAATAATGCTTCTACTTACAGTAGTATTGAAAGTGGTTATTTATGAATGTATTACTTACGCGCTAAATATAATTCCCAGGAAAGTATAAAGGTAAGTTAGTATTTATCATTTATTATTTGAGGTAGGCAAATGCATACATTTCACACAGATTCTTATCATAAAAATTACCAGGATCACGATGAGTTGCAGAAATTTAATCTTATCAGTCAGTAGATGCATGTTGACCTTTTTTTACCTTTTACCTATATAAATTTTCAGTACCCTAGCCATTTTTTCAGAATAATATTTTGCCTCAGTGTTTTTTTTTTAATTGGGACAAGCCAGCCTATTCCCAAACCAATGTAACTCCTGAAAGCCAGAATCAACAGTGGCGACCATGAAGCTTGACGAAGTCCCAGAGAATTAATTTAACTGTCTTGGATCCTGCAACGAAACTAATCAGAAAGTATAGCGGAGGAGTAGGAAAAAAAACGTAATTTCCACTTACCTCCACATCAGCAGGAGACAGAACAAGGCCAATAGGCGCAAAGGGACGTTTACAACTGGGATAGACCCAGTTGCCTAGCACCACAGATTAATATTTTCATTAAGAAAGTGGTTACTTTCAGTGGCAAGTGTAGCAACCCTAATTAAAAGTGTCACGCGAAACCTAAAGTTTTGTCGCTCCTTTTCCAAAGCCTCGTAAGCCGCCTTGTGTAATTAAATATTTTGGGCCTCACTTTCTTGAGATGGGTCTTTTATCACAAACGAACTTGATAAGTGAACGAACGGGTATAGTATATTTATAAAAACTTTAATTTAAATTGCTTGTTTAATTCGATTTTTATTGCAAACGGTTTTGTTTGGATTAGCTTCGCATTTTTATGATAATTCGCGAAGATATCGACAGTTTTGGGTTTTGGAGATTAGCTTTTACTTGGGAAGAATTTTTTGGGATTTTGTTGCTGGTTTTGAATGTGATAAGGCGTAAAGTTAGATGTGTAATGTGAACCGATAGCTCTTCTAACTTGATTCCTTAAAAAAATATGTTATTTGAAGGCTGCAAGAATAACGAACGAAACCATCTACTAATAAACGCACTCGTCTCGTGTTTTCAAGGTCAAAGACATTACGCAACCTTTATGAACTTGGAGGGTTGTATTGATGATTTTGATGATTATAATTCTGTAATTACATACGTCTTACAGTCGCAAACGATATTTTTATCCACATACAACTTAGCACTGGCCTGCAAATTGCAAAAAACGTAACAAAATTTGAATTTCGCGAGAAGTTCTGTAGTTATTTTATTAGTATATATAGTGTTTATTATTTAACACCTTGTATAATAGGTTTAACTAATTTATTCTCCAGCACGCATCAAGCTATCCACTAACCATATTCTATGAATAGCTATTATTCACTATAAATAAGCAACTTGGCCAAGAAATTAGCAATTTTACTGTTTTGTGGCCATCAGGTTGGGATTATAAGGATTCATACAATAATCCCTTTAATTAAATCCTTAAAAACCTGTGATCTACATTCGTTTCAGCATGAAAGCCACAAGAAAATCTCACGCCAAAGAGATAATCCAGTCAACAAGGTTAGTACCGGAGCTAGAGCATTCTAAGTACCACTCATCACTATTCAAAGCACTTTTAATGCACTGATAAGCATTTGCCTTCAAGCCAATGGAGTAATGTAGTGGCTGATGACTAACCGGCATAAAATACATTGACGATATGAAAATAGACCACAATGACAAGTCGTAAAACGTTAATAGCTCTTGTAAACACAAGAAAATATCTTTTAGCCATTTTATTGGGAACTGAGGGTCTTCGCTCACCGTGACTTTTTGTAGTGAAACGCAAAACTGCCGCGATACAGTCGCAATGATATCGCTGGTTGTGTACCTTACCATACCTTACCATTCTGTATCACTACTACCGTGATGCTTTCGCGCGAACCTCCCTTCGTCTTTGTTCCCCGCGCTTGCGTCGATACAGTAGCGATGCTGACGCGCGTTTACATCGCTGCTGTCGACCGACGGCCGATTTACATTGGCCAAGTCTTTAGCGAAGTAGATTAGTACATTGGGTTAAGACAAACCTATCACCTCCATCATGGCCCCACCGACATCTTGTCATATGAGCCGAAACATCAAGGAGACGGCTGCGGAAGTAGCCACAGTGAGTAACGATAGTGGTCTAACCCGGTCAGACGGTAGCGGGTTAACAATCACTGTCTAAGTTTTCGCCACTTGCTCTCGCCACTGCTAGTGCTGTCTTTGACCAATGCAAATAGGGCCTTACGCGCAACAGAAGCGTTGCAGAAGCGTTTTTAAAACGCGCGACAGAATCGCACCAAAAGTCACGGTGGGCGTAAGGCCCTTATGTATTTATTAGTCGAGGAGATTAAATATGTAGGTAGGTACTAAGTATTATGATCATCAACAGTTTAATGTTTCACGTGTCTACGGGTGGTGCCAAAGAAATTAATGATACTTGGAGTGCTGCCTAGTCTTTAAAGTTAAGTGGCCGTGACGGTTTTGATGTTAAAACGGTGAAATTAAAAAAAAAACCTTCACGTTTGGTTCTTATTACTAGAAAACCTACTATATAGTCTGTAAGGATCTATTCTATTCTATTTTAGACGAAAAACCTGACATTTGTTTTATTTGGAATTTTGTTCAGACACTATGGTTCCTTGCATTTTAGGGACTGTCTGTTTACATTTTGACGTCCAAAAAGTGCAAGTGATTGTCAGCTTTATTGGAATAAACGACTTTTGATTACAATTACTTGTGAAACTGTTGAGAGTATGTGCATTTTCATTTCAAGCAGAATATCATATAATCGCCAGGCTCAGTAAACTGAAGAAGAAAAGTAAAAAAAAGACATTGGGGCTGTCGCCTATATTGTGACAGTTCCTAACTCTCCCTATCCTACGAGTATGTTTTTATTGTGACACGCCCGCCACACTATTCCCAAACCACTGTAACTCCTAAAAGCAAGAATCAACAGAGGCGTCTACCAGAATATTGCCGAGACAATAAAGCTCAACGAAGATCCAGACAAATAATTTAACTGTCTTGGATCCCGCAACGAAGCCTACCATAAAAGTAGGGAAAGCGTAACTTCCACTTCCCTCCATATCAGCAGGAGACCG
This sequence comes from Xestia ashworthii, assembly GCA_950022955.1. Taxonomy (NCBI): domain Eukaryota; kingdom Metazoa; phylum Arthropoda; class Insecta; order Lepidoptera; family Noctuidae; genus Xestia; species Xestia ashworthii. Next base: position 16,057,728 of record OX465569.1, read on the forward strand.
AACAAAACAAGACCAATAGGCCCAAGGGGACACTTACAACTTATGTTTTGATACCTTAGGCAGTATCACCCAACATCCTTTTTGCGACCCCATTAAACACTACATTACAGAACATAAAAAACCAATTAATGTACTATTAAAACAATATCAACAAATACAGGATATTAAAAAGTACCGACAGACAGAATGATAAGGTTTTACTGCTTGGTTTTTTATCTCATCCTTAGGCGGGTTTGGGTAATCAAAAGAAGATTCTGTAGGTACCTACATAAAATTTTTACTACAGCCTAATCTAAATTTTCGCCTGGATTCGCTTTGATCACGGGGTGGTATAAAGCTGGCTGTTCATTGTGCGTCTTACGATTTTATTTGGTAATCAGACATATTTTGTTTTAAAAGGGGGGAAAATATAATGACCTCCAAAAATAACTTGCCGACATCTATCACCTAAAATATCAATTTTTCACCAAATTGAGCACCAAATTTTAATGAGGTGTTTTATGACATGGTTATTATGACTTTGTGGTTATTTTTTCATAAACTATGCAGACGTAGGAGCCTCGCCAAGTGGGGCTCCGTCAACCGGGTCTCCCTCGACTCTGATGCAAGTGTATGACAGTTCAATTTCTGGTGGTCATTAACTAAAAAATAAATTTTTGGTTCATACGAGTATTCACGATAAAATGGGGATAAATTTTGGTGATTACCTATTTACTCATTTTTGGCAATCAAAAGTGTTTTTTTTGCCGTTACATTTTGCTAAATCTGGTGGTTCGTTAATTGTATGCCTCTTAAATGTATATTTAGAAGAGTTTTAGGATAAAATACGTGTAGATTGTGAGGCGTGATACACATCTTTTCAGGTCGGCTCAGTGATAAAAAAGAATAAAATACTGTAAAAAAACCCGACCATTTTTTTATTCAACAAATACTGCTTGGTGTAGGTAAAAGCTGAAAACTAGAAATAGCAGTCAATATTTCCCTTTAGATCTTAATACAGCTAATTATAATAACTTCAAGTAACTTTTTGAACAGATTCTGGAACTCGTAAAAAATACACAAAAGTTTACGTAATTATGTTAAAAATCTAGCATGTGCTAAGTTGAATCATAAAACAAGAAAAAATAAAATACCACTTAGCCTAATCGTAAAATTTACTATTTTCTGCAAAAAAAGATTTCGACTGGTTTAACGATACCTACCTACCTACGCAAATCACGTAGGTACTAAAAAAACTTAATGCCTACTCAGAGGTAGACAAAAGGTCGTAACAAATATACAATTAAGCTCTTGATCAGCTTATAATACGCAGATTAGTAGCCGAATTTCGTAAAAAATCTTTCTCATGAAAATTAGTAGAAAAAATTCGACAGCGTGTGCCTATAATTTCTATAAATACCAGTTTTTTTTTCTCGCAAATATGGAAAACCCCAGTTAGTATCAAGTGTAAGTACAGTTTTACGAATTGGTATCGTCGTATAGGACAAGGGACAGTAAAAATTAGGTATATGTTTTTCATTTAACTTTAAATAGTTTTTGGTTACTCTAAGCAAAAACTTTTCTTACTAAAAGCTTTTGACGGAAAAAAATTAAAACGTAGATAAGTACTTATAACTTCAGTTAGTTTTTCTGTTGTAAATTTATCATTAAACCTAGCTAGAAAATTAATTAGATATTTAAGTGTTAATCCAAAAGCTCACTTATCTTCAAATAAATATTTTCAATGTTAAGCCATACCAACCATAATGTATTTCAACGCGTCATTAAAACGCGCGTCTTCCACAGCCAGCTTTAAGGGTATTAAAAATATTTACGAGGGCCGAAATAAAGGATTTTGGTCGACAATTTTAATGTTGTATTTATCGAGTTGTACCTCATCTCTATTTTATTGTTATGTGAAAAACGATAAGCGACTAATAAACCGTTTGATGAGGGGAAAAATTTGATAAAACGCCTCTCGGTCTATTTTTGCGGCCTGACTACAAGACAACGGAAAGTTATTTTAAAACTATAATTCTTTTTAATGATGCATAAAATAAAACAATAGAAAACAGGCACTCAAGATGTTTACTGCTTGACGTAAACACGTGGAAATTAACCGTCGTATAACAGTCTTTAAAAGGCCTCGAGAATCTTATAAACATTGAACCTTGATACGTCTATAAAACAATTCAAACATACAAACACAAAATGACAGAAAACAAAAAACATATAGCAGCAATTGAATCGAACTAAATGACTATACTAAACCATTACTGAAGTCTTAACTCATACGCAAATTACGTAATTATTACTCAACATCTAAATTGGTTCAACTCAAAATAAAGGGTCGTTGACTCCAATCAATCCTAGTATAGCAAAAATAAACGGTCCGTAGTTAGACAAAATATTTACAGCCTGTTGACATACTATAAACATACAATTTCTCTAGGAAACCAAGTGGTTAATCATTCGGTAAAACAGGTGGTAGATGATGCATATAAAATAAATATCGACAAATAAAATGCAAATATTGCAGCGCTGACACGTTTAGCTATAGTGATGCGCGATCCGATCCGATAATTTACAGTATCGATAGTAGTTGATGCTATATTCCGACATTTTGCATCAAAATCAAGTCATTTTTTCAACTTAGGCTGACAAATTCAAAAAAATAACTCAGGAATTTTGAATTTTGAAATTAACAAGAGACAGTTCTCCAAAAAGCTCGCCCTTTGCCGATTGATACAAACGAATACGACACAATACGTGGATCGATATAAAAGTATCGATATAGAAATGAATGGATTGTATCATTGGTCATTGTTAAAAATTGCGTGATCAGTCAACTTAACCCAAAGGAAGTTTCGATACGATTCGATTTTCGTAGAATCGTATCGCATAGTTACGATCCGAATCGATCCGAAGTCCGACACGAATGAAAATATCGTGCGTCCCTATTTGGTTACGTCTAAACGTTGCGTTTGCGCATGAAATTCCGGAACGTTTGTTTTCCTTTCTTTTGTCTGAAGTTCACGATATTGCAGCTCTGTGTGAACGGATATTGGTTACTGTATTGGCTTCCGTTTACATTGACATACAAACATCATACATTTGAAGAACTTTTTTTGGGAACTGAAATAAGCAAGATTGATTTTCAAACGCTTCGGCTTTGTTCTTTTAAGTTTGAGTATTGCCATAATTTTAAACTTTCATGAATCAATTAATCAAATGTGATACTAACGATTTACCATATTGTGACGTTTAAACAAGATTTTCAGTAATCAAATTGAGCGCAATCAGCACTAAATTTGTTTAGTGATATATAGCTGTCAGAGTCAATATTCTATGACAAATGAACGAAGTTAGAATTCTTGAACGCAGTTTTATTGGTGAAATTCGCCCTAAGCTGTACTAACTTCAGTTAATTCTAAGGATAAATGAATCTTTACTTTTAAAGCTTTTAAAAAGCTTTAAGCCACTAAGGTACAGTTGTTTACGATATATTTGTTTACCATCAAAGTAAAACACTTTAGCTGAGGACATGTTTACATTGAGTGTTTTTGAATTAAAATTAAACAAAAATATTTTTCTGAGCGACTTTCTTTAGACCAGTCTATTTAGATCACTCAAACCGATACGGACATATTGACGGACTAGTTGCGGACACCAGACATTGTCAGATACATACTTGAGAACATAATACAGCGTGTACCAGAAAGGTGTGGTCTTTTAGGATGTGATTCAAATGTTCAAAGTTTGAACATTTGAATCACATCCTAAAAGACATATGAAAAATGACGTATGAAAAATGGAACCATTTTTCATACATACCAGATTAACCGACTTTAAGTTTCAGTGAAACCGTCGCGTTGCCGTCAAATTGCGGATCTGGCCAAATTACGGAGGCCTTTCTACTTTATTTATTATGCGCATAGGCAAGGAGCGGCGAGGCAGGCTGGCAACTCGGTGTTCCTGAGTTCATATCTATTGAAGTCCTCCTGATTCCAGGTATAGGATAGGTCCATTTAATATTAAAAAGTACTGACAGAAGACGTGTCTGTCAGTGTTCGGTATCCATAGCCAGTCCTCAATTCATTCGTACCAATTAGACTGATTCTTGAAAGTCCTTGTCTTTTTCCAATGCTTGTCTTTTCTTCATTTCGTTCCTTTTTTATTTTATTATTTTTCTCTCTGTTTACTTTTTATTATTTTATTGATTACAATTTAAGCATTTTACTTTTCTGTGTTTTGTCCTGGCGGGCTAATTAATGCTTATTCTTTGTTTCATCACCATAGTCTATGCCTAAAAATACTGTCACCACCAATAAGGAGCACAATTTCATCCAGGAAAATGATGGCAAGGCGGGTAGACACATAAAAGGCGTCTCTTTCGCATCTTGGGCGCATTCATCAATCTTCGTGCGTGTGCGCAGAACAAAAAGGCATTATTAATAATATGAGGACTGCATGCGGAACTGTCGCGGAAGATTTAATGTACTGTTTGTGATCTACTGGGGTTTGGCAAAAGTGATTGTTTATTGTGAAGTAATTCTCTTTACTATCGCTTTTAATCTGAGAGTTTTAGGTGGTACTGGCGGACGTCACGCGCTTTTACTCGCTTAGTTCTGGCTTTCTTTCAACTTGAGTCACTAAGAAACCGTCGTACTGTCCATGATTTAGTTTTTCTACATAAGGTTGTGAATTGTCAAATTGAATGCGAACAGTTGCTCGAACGTGTCATGTTGTCAGTCCCACATAACCGTCCTAGACAGCCAATTTCTAGACTATTTCAACCACCAACCAGTAGAAGTAACATCGGGAGACACTCACCAATATCAAGAATGTGCATTCAATACAACGAACTCAATTCAAAATTGCCTGACTTGGATGTGTTCTTTGGTTCCCTAGCCAGGTTCAAAACCCTGTTGCGCCCATTTGAACCGACATTTAAATAGCCTTAAGTAATTTTTTAATTTTTGTTTTCAGTCTTTACATACATTTAAATTTTGTTATTTTATTTTGGTCTTTAATACTTTATTATTTTAAGTGTGTTATTGTTAGTCTGTTATTTGATCTCTTTTTTAGTTTTAAGTCATAGTTGCTTTATTTTGTTATGAATGTTGTGTACACCTATAATTGGTACGTACATTAGAACCATACCAAATGGACCTTTAATTATAAATGTTTTATGTATGTACTGTTGGTGCACCTATTTTAAATAAATAAAAATAAAATAGTTCCCGTTCTCGTGGGAGTACCGGACATAAAATATGTCCTATGTTACTCTCTGATAATGTAGCTATCCATTGCTGACAGATTTTTTCAAATCCAGGTCCAGTAGTTTTTACGTATACCTATTCGTTACATAAGAAAATCCAAATCTTTCCTCTTTATCATATTAGGATAGAAAATCCTTTGGGCCACGTAGTAAAACCGTATAAACACAAATTCAGATAATTCTTCAGTCTCGTTGGTCTAGTGATCGCAAGTGCAACATAATTGCCGAGCATGAGGTCCTGGGTTCGATTTCCTGACCGGGCAAAGTGTAATTGACTTTTTATCAAGAATTTCTCCGTAGCAGTAGCGGAGTATGGATTTGTGGCCGGTTGCTGGCAATAACTTAAACACAACTGGTGACATGCCTTACACTTAGTAGATTAAAGACGTCATTTAATATTTTCTTTTTTTTTAATAAATTTTGTATTTTGTATCCGTATTTCGATATTTCTCTTAAATTAAAAAACCGTTTCAAATTGAGAGCATAACACTCTCTTGGATGTCACTTTCAATAACGTGTAATAAAGAAAACATTTTTTATTTCACAAAGAGCACATTAACCCGCTTCCACGCGTTGTTTGTTCTCATTAACTCCTCCATTTTCATTCACTCACAGACTAATATAGAAATCAATTAAAAATATTTCAATAAACACAAAAATATCGACACTTAAAGTCAGAACGCTCACAACTTCTGTAGTGATGTGTTACGATTCATCGATAAATCGTCGATCAAATTACAAATGTCGCCCATTCTTGTCATCGCGACCATTTATTGAAACTTTATATGCTATATTTTCATGTGTAATCATCGTAAAAGTAATAACGTTTGGGGAAATGGTATCGCCCATTCAACATGCTCGTATTATCATGAAATACGTGAACGAAATGAACCAATCAGAATTATTGAATGTTAGGGTCATAGATATGTGATGTACGAAGAAAGTTGAAAAGATTTAAGGAATATATTCACTGTATTTGTTATGTTTATTCAAAAGATGGGAGTATTCTTCGCCCTAACTGTCTCCGTTAGTCTAGTGGTCGTAAGAGCGACTACTGAGCATGGGGTCCTAGATTCGACTCCCGGGTGGGGTACAGTGTTTTTCCATCAGTAATTTCGCAGTAGAAGAATTTGCGCCCGGTTAATGGCAATAGGCCCGCCCCACGCCACATGGGACTTAAACATAACTGGCGAAATGATGGTTGTACTTATAGGTACACCTGTGCTAGAACCTTCGGGGATTACAGACGTGATGTTATGTTATGTAATGGAAGACTCTTTGGCTTTGAAGACTATTTTCGACGTTTTGTAAGAGACATTGATGATGATTTTACTTTTGCGAGTAAGCGATTCATGCATATGAAATCGATGAAGTGAATATGTGGCACAAGTGAAGTTGATTAAATAAAAGAAAAAAATACGGTTGAGTCTATCAAAATCATCAATGTGCGTAATTTGAACAAAAACATTGATGGCCAGGAGCAAAAAGTTTATGAAAAGTTTTTGTACAGTAATATCCGAAAGTGCTAATTTTGCACAAATGCGAATAGACATGATGAGAGGCATTCATTTTTTACGTTTGTTAATGTGTTATTATTTAGATTCTTCTTCTTATATTAATAATTACTCGGTTTATTTTTTACGTGTCACGATCACCCTATTGTATTTTATATCTCTTTATTTTATTTTTACATTTTTTTTTTCCAACCAAAGATATTTTATTTACACACGTTCACCATAATTTTGTTCTAAATTAAGACACGCTGATATTTTAAACATAATAATACGAAAGCACTAACTTAATTTTTATACACCCCACGGCGTTAGCAGGGACTGAATAAATTACAAAATTAAAACGTCATGAGTTTTTATTAAAAAACACAAAACGGAACGGAAGGCTCAAAAATTGATAAAAAAAACCGTAAAAGAGTAGGTAACAAAAGCTACCAATTTATAAATTCATTCAATATTGTTCACCCTATCGCGTGACAAAAGGTTATTAAACGGAAAACCGATAAATCAATAGGAATTTTGATTAATATGTAGGTACCTTCGTTTCGATGCATTAGGGTAATATATTTGTTTAATCCCTTAGAAAAGGGGCCATGTTCTATTTTTTACGGTTTTTAGATCTCTAATGAGCTGAAACGTAGGGGTATTAGGATAGTTGGAGTTTTTTTTTTCGTGTTGGTAAATGTATCAAAAATAACTTTTGAGTTATGCTTGTTTGGTTTACGGATGCAGAGCACGCAATTGCTCAGTTTTTTTTACAGTTTTAAAAAACACTATCAATTATTATTAAATGCTTTTAAAAATTGAAGAGAGTTTCGAAGCCTTTTAATATATATATATTTTTTTGTATAAAAATAAATAAATACTTGAATTATTACTCTTAAAATAATGCATTTAAAGTTCCACCAGGACATTGGATTTTTGCCCGGTGGATGGCAATAGGCCCGCCCCCTATTACATGGGACGGACTACAGGAGTGACGGATTAAAATTATTTCTTAATTGAAACTTAAGTGCCTATTTCTTAATTAAAGTGCAAAGTATTATGCAAAGTCAATCACAAAGTAAGCCAAGGGCTGTCTGGAAAAGTAATATTCATATTGATATTTAAGTGCACCGTTTTACTCAAGATTACTGTGTAATAATCATAAAACTAATGTGATTCATTTATTAAAAGGTTGTTATTGCTCTTTAGTGCTGACGTTAACACAATCATCTAAGATTTTACAAGCATTTTCCTTAAAAGTGACTCAGTCGCCTATTTCTTGAACAAATTCATTCTCATAAATTCTTAAATAACGAAAGTTGAAGACGACGTATTGTCAGCTATCGGAAATTATTGATATTAAAATCTCTTCTTCAACCACTGTCACAATTGCAATGCCTTTCCTTTAACATTTCAACAACATTCATTCCTTTTCTTACGTTATTGAGCCGACGAATATTTAAAACCTAAGATTCAATGGAGTAGGAATTTACTTCAAATCCTATGAATAGGCATGACGCCAGTATCAAAAAAATTGCAAATCAATTTAGTCCGTCAGTTAGAGTATTGGAAAATAATGGACATGTATTTTTTGTTTTTGTTAACAATGAAAATTGACAAAGATAAAACGCATCAAAACTCGGGAGTGGCAGCTCGTTACGTCAGAACTCGCTAAAAATGATACCAAGGCGTGACGTATTGATAAAATAAGTTTTAAAAGCGTCATACTCGTATCTTCGTCAACTTGGGTTTATGTAACAAAAGAAAAAATATTTGTTGTTAATCTAACTTGCGGACTATTTTTTTTTTTGTCGTCTTCTCTATTATAATCAAAAGTGTGTTACGCAATTAGGCTGCAGATACTTAAGCATTTCAACAGTTCCAAATCGTCTGATGCATATGGCACCGGCATGACGTATCACCTTGATCGACTTTTGACGCACTTTGCTTATGCAACGAGCACATCGACCCCAACGTTTGTTAGTATGTGGAACGTCGCTAATTCTCAAATATTTGCTTTTCATACTTACCTGCTTTTGCTTTGCGGCCGTAAAGTATTTTTAGTCAGTTTTATCGATCATTTTATCGCTTGAAACTGAATTGAAATGAGTTATTTTTGGAGTTATTGTTTTTTTGATCCAATTTAAGGTGAGTTGCTTTCTGGTTTAATTCGAATAGTTATTCTTTGTTGGGAATGATGCTTTGTTCAAAAATATCTTGCTCTCTTTTACCGCCTAAAAAAAATAATGTATATAGATTTTATAAATAAATAAATATCGCTGGACATTAACACACAGCGCCACCAAGTGCCACACTAAGCAAAGCTTGTGTCGTGGACACTAGATAGTTGATATACTACATATATACTTTTTGTTTGTAAATACATACTTATTATACATTTAAACATCCATGACTCGGAAACAAATGTCCATGCTCATCACACAAACATTTTTCTCCTACCGGGATTCGAACCCAGAACCCTAAGAACGTAAGGCAGCCTTACTACCACTACGCCATTCGGGTCGTTATTTTATAGCGATAATTACGATAACGGAGACACCCTTTTGTATTTGTAACAGTAATTTAATTGATTTGGTCCAAAACAAAATGGAACTAAAATTTGACAAACATCAGTCAATATCGTAAACAGAAAGATTACTCCATTTATCTATGTACAATTCGGTCATTGAAACTTAATAACGCGGCACGGGTAAAATCATTAGCTCTTAGTTTTCAAGAGAGATTCATTACAAGTTTTTTTTTGTAAGTTTTTGACTTTTAACACCTCCATGACCTCCATACTATTCAATACATCCATCAGCACAATGTTTTAAGTGCGTTACATTGAGTTCTACCACAAAACGTGATTTATAACCTCAAAAAAAAAAAGTTGTTTCCCAGCAATAATTTTTGCGTAAAGTTACTTAGTCTGATGTACAGAATGCTTGGTAAACGGCTTTGTGATGAGGTGGTTTACACCCTGTACTTAATCGACCTTTAAATATGAACGAGATAATCGAATAACATTTGTCTGCTAATAATATTCGATTACTGATACCATCGGAGCCTGTCTTGTAATCTTAATAAAATATATCCTTTTGTTCCTCCCGCTTCCCGTGTGAGGTGTGGCCGCAATCTCGGCGCGAATTCGGTATGTTCCCAGTTGATGCAAAATCTGTACGCGTTGAGGCTAAACGTTATGAGCATGGTTGTATTTACTGGGGCCTAATTCTGCTATTTTAATAAATTCGTCACTCCAACACGATTCCATTCTCATCCCATTGTCATTTTGCTTAAAGTTCGTAATCTGCTAAATTCACAATGGTCGGTCAATGGTCTCGTAATAAAATTGTGTTTTAATGGCATTGTCATTATTATAAAACCCTTAGTACAAATGGTTTTCGAAATCTACTACTAAATGCGAACATTTATTCATGCCAGATTTCATGTAGGTACGAGATTAATATTCTATGACATTTCTTTCAATGGAGTGTCAGTGGTTGTTCATTGAGAAGTCATAATGGCGCCATTATGATAGTAGACTTGTCAAAACTTGACAGAACTTGATCATTATGAAATCAATGATCGAATACTCTGACACTATTGTAATAGCAGAATCGAGGCCCTGGGGCTGTGTGATAATGGTAAGACGATCGACTGTCATATTATTATTGCGATTATGATTTTTTTAAAACAAATACTGATTCATCAGCTTTTTCTTGTAGGGTCCAGGGGATCATGTAAAAAGCTAGCGCTTTAGGATCACTGTTTCTTGTCACTAGCTTTTAATGTTTTACTACTATGTGATCTGAATATATTTTTTTACTTAAAATTAAATGAACTGGGGTTTAACTCAAGACTTTTTCGGCATTGAAATAATTATGATGAATTTAAATATGCCTATTCCAAATAAAAGTCAATGTGGAACGAAGTCTGTCATCTAAAACTAGTTTTAACAGACTGGCATGGTCGTAAATAATGTATATTATCAGCTAGTTATTCCAAGCGTAAAGAAGTGTCTTAATGAATAAAATCGTAAAATTAAAAAAAATTGTCGTGTTAAATATCGTATGAAAAGTTTTGACTTAATATATTTTTAATTAAATACCAGCAGAAACCTCGTTTTCTTCATGAAATAGTGTTTGCCAATTGCTGTACACTGATGATTAATTTACACAAACAAAATATTAGAAAAAAAATGTTGTACCAAAATCTTCTAAAACAACATATTGGGTCTCATAGTAACATACTATCAATTTCACCCGATCTCTCAAAATTCATGTTCCTACTTTTTTGGACCCAACAGAATCTGTACGAACGAGAAACACACGAGATGAGTTCAGTAGATATCAGAAGATCGCGTCTGTGATAACACCTGACATCTTATTTATACCATTTATCATCATTCATTAGTCGGAGAGCCCCGCCCCGGCTGCGTTTTTTCAACTAATGGGGGGATATCGTTAGGGATAAGTTCACTGGCTCTCAAACTACACTCTTTAATCTTTTATATTGACTCTTGATTTAGGTTGAGAAGATGTTTCGTCTGTGCTGAGAATGTCTTTGATTGGATTTAATTTAATAATGAAGGCAACCATTTAAATGTAACTAATAATAATGGCGGATATCCTGATAATACCATTTTGTTTTTTTTGTAACTTTATCATAAACTTAAGCATGAAATATTTCTCTCGATAGTTCTATTTTAACCCTTTTATGTACTTGTGTAACCGAGTCATCGTGAAGATGTACATAGCCGTCACGTCAGTAATTGAAAAAAAAAACAAGTAAAGGATTTTTTAATAAAAATCGCTCAAAACAGCAGCAGTTTTTAAGCATGTAGTTCACAGCTCGATCCGCCTCCTCAGACAATCGTGCGCAGATTAGTAACATCATAACAACCAATTACAATTCCTCCCTGCCCCGTAAGTGTCTATTCCGCTCCAACAATGTACAATTCACCATCTAATAACCATAATCACCATACCATTATACCATATAATCTTCTTGAACTTTGACAACAAAAAATGCGCAGATCAAAATATCGCTACAATTTATAATTGACGATAATTTGTAGCACCGTTACGATAAATTACATTAGTAATTAGTGAATTATAATTGGTTGAGGTTACTTGTAATTATTCTTGTGTGTTCAATTTAATTGTATTCGTAATTGTTGCGTTACGTAACTTGCTAATGCTTTAGAGGTAAACGGTATTTTAATTGCTGGTTTTGTTGGTAGTTGCTACTTTATGAAAGACATTTTTATGACTTTGTATTTTAGAGCTTTTTAGAATGACAGCTACAGTAGGGCCAATTTAATCAAAATACAACAACGTAACCTGCTGGCATAAAATATTATTTATTTTTTCGAAGTTAGAACTGCACAATTGCTTAACTTTTTTCAATTACGATTACATTTAATTGTAACAATGGCGAAGGAAGGTAACTATTCTTTTTTTTTTTTTTATTGGTTCACCAACAATTGTTTACACAGGTTGTAGGTATGCTTAAAGTAACATGCAAAAATGTAAATGCAACAATCACTTAAAGGTAAACTCCGCATGCATAAAGAAGTTGTACAATTGAAATGAGAGATGTCAAATGTGACTATTAAAGAAGTGCCAATTAAATTGGCACGACTTTAATAATTTCGTGACACTGAATGAATTGTTAATAATCGTAGTTTGGGCTTAAAATGTTTCCTTCACCGTTTTGAGCGCAATAGTGATGAAATTTATACACAAAGTGATATAACGTTGCTTAGATGGCAGTGTGTAATGTCCTGAAATATTTATTTATTTATATGCTTGGCTGGGTTGAATCCCTCGACCTATGGATACATGAATTGGCATACGAATCAATTAAAAGGATATAAGAAATCCGTACGATGAAACAGTGGTTAATAAAGATGAACATAAAGCAAGGTTTTACGAAACCCTGACGCAAGTCTCCATTGACTATTGGACAATACATACAAAATAGACGACTTTGTGTGTGGTGCAAGTGATAAGAGAAAGCTGTTTAAGAAAGAAAGAAACAGGGACACGACGTGCAGACAAAGTTTTACTGATCTGTAGTAGAATATAGGACATTCAACTGTGAAGTATACATGCATTCAGATTCTATTCGATGAAGATAAGGGCTTCTATAATGAATACAGCGCTTCATGAAGAAACGAAAAGCGTTTTATTAGTTCTACGGCTGAGATGAGGTCGAAAATGTCAGAAGGTAGGGATGATTGGAAGAAAGATCACTACAGGTTGATAAAAATAATGCTTTAGGCGCAAGTTCCATAATTATGATGCAGTTTAAAATAAATTAACGGCGAGTTTCTTTAAAGACCAACATTTTTGAAGAGTCAAAAATTCTCAATTCTCTATTTGGATTACTACTCAATATTCCTCGCTTACCTTCCACTCCTTGCACTATCATCACGAGTAACACAAACAGTATATTAAACAGAGGACTTACTTGAGACAGCAGGGAACTGACAACCTCCGCCATTACAAACTTTGCAAAAGATCCCGAGTCCATTGTCTTCAGTCACCGAGTGTTGTGACGAGAAAACGGTAAAGGGAGTGATGAAAAATTATGCGTTGATTGTTGACATCGCGTGAATATGGATGAAGCTTGGCGTAATAAAGATGAACATAAAGCAAGGTTTTGCGAAGTACAGCGAACGTGAAACTTGACATAAACAAAGAGAAACCTATACCCACAATTGGGTGAAAGTCAAGCTGTGGATGATGATGATGATGTGTTAATAGACGGGAAGTGAATTAATGGTTATGGAATGACTAACTTTTCATTTAATTCTTTATCAGTTACTGCTTGCAGTGATTGCAAGAATTAACAAGAGGAACAAACACACACACAACAACCGACTCTTTTCGTAGAAGCTCAAAACCTAAACATTCATTACAAAGTCATTCCATGGCTATTTATTTACAAATTCCAAAAAAGCTGACCTCATAACCCCTTTATTCATCTCAGAACCCAAAATGGTTTCGCGATGACTCACAAGAATGTTATTCAAGGCTTCACCCAACAATGAATACTATTTGCTCATCTAAAGTCGTGACGTATGAGACAATATAAACAGTCGCAGACAAATATTTGTTACTGAACATAAAACTCCCTTCATTAGGACCTTACAATGCAGACAAGTAAAAAAGCAAACAAAATGAACAAATAGTAAAGCCGTGTCTTTAAATCTGGGTTAATGTAAAAAGGTTTAATAAATAAATGATTATTTTGATGAATAAAGATGAGGTTCAACAAAATGAAGGGAGTAAACGTTAAAAAAATGTAACAGTAGAATATACTAGTACAGTTTGACAGCAAAAAAGTATTCTGTCGAATCTTAACAAAATTTAACCTTCAATTAAAATTAAACTTTAGGAAATCCAAAAGGAATTTTTTTATCAATTAAAGATTCCGTATTTGTTCCAAAAGCACATTAATTTACGTCTCTCCATCCAAAAAGAAATCTAGACACCCAATCCGATTCGTAGTAGCCACCAATCTTACCGTAACGTTATTAAAACATAAAGTGATCAAGTTACCAACTCCAACATGGCCACCAACATTATCATCAACGATACCAACATTACCATATCAAAGTCACCGGTTACGGTAGATAATTAAATACATGTCACATTTGTTCGTTGACATAACGTCTGTAAGTGAAGGTTTCAAGGAATCTTAAGTTATATGACTCTTTATTACTTTGTTAGCTTGTATGGCGTTGAAGACAGCGATTTTGGGAGCTAATTTATTTTTTATGTCTAGTCTTGTTATTCTATGAGTCTAATTTACCATTTAGTCCTAGACAGAAATAAGGATCATTTATCCGATGTCACTAGAAACATATACATATAATTAGTCCTTATGCATACTTTCTTGCACAATGTCGAGGTTACGTATTTCTTGTCATATTCATACGACCATTCGTTCAATCCTGTTGTTTATTTCCATCGGTGCCATTGTCGACATCTTGAAATAAGACCACCACACCATTTCTTTCTTCTTTCTTTCTTTCTCACATTAATACGTTCTTTTCCACACAGACCTTTGTTAAAATCTTCAAAAGCTACCCTACCGAAATCTGCTTTGACTTCATACTCGCGCATTTCAAAGCCTCGTTTTATCGACATCATGCGCAGCTCTGCCTCAGCATTTTCTCCCTTGTCGGTCTGTGTGTCAAGGCTATAACTGTGGCCTTGGACACCGTTATAAACATCTTACATTAGATAACTGACGCTGTCAAACGTTTGTATGGGATGTGTTGCTGTTTATGATTGGCAGACTGGATCTAGATGGAGGAAGATATGCCTGTTGGGACCGTGCTAATGTTTATAGTGAGTACCTATCGGGGTTCAATGAAAATTCCGTCGATAGTATTTTCGAATTTAAATGCCTATTTTTCAAACTGGAGACGCGTGTCTTCTATTGCTTAAGCGAAATCTGGTTTAGGCTATTTATCATCAAATCAAGATTCTACTGTTTATTTACCCAATATTATGGCTATGTTACCTTTGTCAACATCAGCCAGAGAACAGGCTTCGCCCACTCTTAGTTCAGAACCAAAATGGTGCAATAAAATCAAAGTACCAACATTACAAGTGGTATTTTCTTTATCTTTTAAATATGCTATCTTTATGTACGGTATGCCGCAAAGAAAACCTGTTAACAAGAATATCTAATAGCAAAATATTACTAAACCCACATCTATGAGCAGGAAACATGTGGCCAAACAGCCGTAGTCGTGCGTACGCGCATCACAACACACACTGTACTGCGTACACGCACACAGTTGTACACACAGTACACAAAAGTGTGTTTGGTAATGTCACCAAGGCGAACAGGTTAAGTGCAAAACTGACGAAATATTTAAATAATTTGCTTATGATTTCTTTTTTGCTCCGGACGTCTTGATAGATGGACGCGGATGTGAAATATCCACCAAAAACTAGGAAAATTTTGCATTTACAGAGCAAGAGCTGAAGGCCTAGTCAAAGTGATGTCTATCAGCGTTAAGCGATAACGGTGATGGAAAAGCGAAAAAACTTATTGGATTGACATAGGCTTACAGTATGACCACTTTAAGAAGAAAAAATGATTGGTATTATATATTAGGCAATTAGGCAATTCTGCTGGTGTTGTAGAAATAAAACCTCTGAAGCCTGCACAAGTGGTATTTGACTTCAGAGAAGGACTGATACCTTTCTCGTCAAATATTCAACACTTTGTGTTAATGAATACAAAAGCCGTATCAAAATCTACTCACAGGCTAAGGACCTTTACAATTGCAAAAGTTTGAGTAACATCCAATAAACAAATATTGTATTGATTGTATTGTATTTAATCCCACTTCTGATCTTCTCAAATTGACACAAAAAATTAACATGCATTCAAATGACTAACTAAATTTTTTGCCAAAATCGTGGTTGCAAAAACCATAATGACTTTCAGTGAAGCTACAACTAACTCAAAATAACGTATAATAACAATACAGATACTCCGTGGTTTCTGCGCAAATATTGCAAAATATGTGGGTCAACTGAAACTAGTGTATAGTTGTAAATTATAGGAAACTGACGGTAAACTGTGATTTGGTTGGTACTCAGGTATTTGTGTTATCTTCAGTGGCACGCGATCTCAAAGCGATGGGAGGTAATATAATGATAATACAGTATACTGAAATATTAGAAGATATGATTTCAAATATAGTTTAAAAAGAAATAATGATAACAGTGAAAGATATTTGATGATAATTTTCATACACTGAACACACAACAACGCAACACGAATAACACACAAAATATAATCACGGAAGATATCACGTAAGTGGCAATATAAGTTTTGATAATTTTCATGGAAAGATATGATATTACGAAGAGTTCATAAAATACATCAGTAGAAAATCTATAAAACTACTGAAAAGTGGTTTATCTATTACCATTAATAAGATTCACAAGGAAGAAATCTGTAACTGAATGGCGGGCAACATGAGACAACTGTCAATTAAGCTAATTAAAATATGCAAACGAAAGCAAAAATATCATAACTACGTGATAAATATAAAGGAACCTCCATTAACAGATACGAAACCCATTGCGTTACATAGTCCCTTCCATAAACACATAACCCGTTACAAATTAAGCAATATTTAACGAACACAAACAAACAATATTAATCATTGTCTTGTTACAATTACAATCAAGTATCAAAAGGAACAGGTATTCCAACGTGGGCAGCCATTACCGTTCCATAATATCTTCATAACGAGACTGGAACAATTAGATACAAGAAAGACGGGGCTGGTGCAAAAATCGCCCACACTAAGAGTTGGTATCTATGACTCAATCAGACAAGTCCGGGGGCTGTTTTGAGATAGCTGTGCTCTTAAAACTGATATAAATGGTGCTTTAAAGATGATCACTGATTTGGCAAATGAAGATAGTACTCTGGTTGTAAGAACCCTCTAGGTTATGATAAACAGCTTGCAAAATTGATATGAGATTGTAATTTGGAACCTATTGGTGCAATTTGGCAGTCATGGATAGACTGTGTAAAGGATGATGACAAGAAAAGAGGTTTTGATAAGATGATGAGTAATATAGAAGTATGACAGAAGAAGACATGCTGCGCCGACCCCAAATGAATTGAGATAAGGGCAAGAGAATGATGATGCAATTTGTTAGTCAATTATCTTGTCAATATCTGCTCATCCCTTAATGCTACGTTGTGTTTTAAGAGTAGCGGTAAATGCAATTACCGGCAACAAAGCTGTATTAACAACATCACGAACTTCTTAACAACTGACAAGAATTATTCACTCAAATGCAAATCTGTACAATTAGCGCTAGTGGATTTTTGTAACGTACGATTTGTCCAAAGGCGTGTTTGTCGTGTCGGGACTAAACTGTTTCCCATATCCGCTACACAAGCAGATATAAGTCAGGTCTATGTGCATTTCCTAAAAAGGAGAATAGCAACAGCCTATAGGCAGAAAGACTTCATAAAAATATGAAATACTGTGATAACTAAACCGCCTACAGAACTCGGAATGTCCAAAAACGTCAAAACTTAATTTTCATATCTTGAGCAAATTGCTTTTTTCCATAACATTTCTAAGTTAAATATTTAAAGTAAATCGTAAAAGGAGTAATGGGTGGTTGGTTACCGTCTTTTTTTTAAGATATCCTTAGCGATAGCCTTATTTCGTTGCCCCGCTTTATTAGTTAGATATCTTTAAATATTTTCGTTGTGGCTAGCTAAGACGTTTCATCGTTTGCCTAACATTTTCCCAACTATGTTGGGCTGAATACCAGCATTTTACTTGTAGTGACTGCCAATCTGATCTCCACAACCCAGTTAGTAACATATTTGTTACCATAAATCATTCATCTTTACTATATTGTTTAATTTTGCATTGTATCATGCTAGGATGCATCTTAATATCTGTATCTTCCGTCACTATAATTAGAATTCGAAACATTTCATCTTTATTCGCATATCTATCGTCATCTTCTATATCTCTTCTTCTATCCTTTCCATATCATCCATTCTTTTCGATTTATATCATACGTAAAATAACTCTAGTTCATCTTGTTCGAACATCACTTTTATAGCAGTAGCAATAGGGTTACAATCCCTAGGCCCGGTCTCCACCAAAGCTGAGACGAGTCGTGTGGAACCCGATCAATCACATTCATTGATATCTACACCATGTCTCTCGCCTCTCCTGTGATTGGTTGAATCATACACATCTCTTCTCCGCTCCGCTCTTCGCTTTGGTGGTGACAAGACTTTTCAACTTAAGGTGGCGCTTTTTAAAGAAACTAAAGAAAGTCAATCATGACTTTTGAAAAAGGAACTTAAAAAAAAACACGCGCTGTTATTTTTTTTTTAAATCCAGCTTTTCGTCAGGACTTTTAAAATGTTGAAATGGTAACCCTAAGTAGGGAGCACTGTATTAGCAGCGGCTGCACCGGTGGCGGGTGCCTCAGTGTGCTGTCAACTGTCAGTACGCAGGAAGCTGCGCCCACGCAAATGGAAGGAAAGGCGCCATGTTGGAAGCGAATGGCGGTTGGAGGATTTGAATTTCGGATTTTTTCGATTTGAACGGAGAAGTAAAGATGGAGGTACTCGTATATATTGTAAAAGACGGTGACTGTCAGATTGTTTTGTTTAAATGATTTGCTAATGATTTTTTTCGTAAAATTTTGTAATTAACGGTATTTTAAGTGAGAGAGGTTTTGTAGATTAAATACTTAAATCACAGAATATAGACATAATTTTATTAATCCTTATACTGAGCTGTTGCATGTGAAGTTCTTTTCTCAAAGGCACGTAAAATGCAGAGGCTATTTTCTATTTTTGTAAAGGACAATGCCCATTGTGGTATAGGAGTTCGGCTGTTCTTGCGTTTCGACGTAAAATAAAGAATATCTAGTCTTGCTTATGAAAACCTTTAGACATCAAATTCTTATGGTTCCAAAAACAGATTTCTCAAGTACCTAAGGCCCGCTAACCTCTTACTTTTAGCACAGCGTCTCTATAATTGAATCAACGTCCGCGAACATTGATATATGTAAGAGAGGTACAGATACGTGAACAGATTACTAAATTAGCTTCAAAGATTTATCTGCAGCTCACTTCCCTTTCAGGGTAACACGCATCCTATCGTCGGCATAGATGAACATCGCTGAATTTTGCGGCGGAAATAGGTGTGTCGACAGCCTATTAGATGCTACAAGTTGAACAAACTTTTAGTGCTGGTGCTCTGAGTTTCCTTTTGCAGATTGTCGATTGGTTTAATGGTTTATTAGAAGCGGATTAGCTTGATTTATTGTTACAATTCTGCTTTGACTGCGTCTATGTCAGAAATCATCCTACAGGAGTACCTTGGAATTACAACATCTTTATCCTTAGAGCATGAGCATGTGTGCCAAACATTAGAATTCTTAGGTAGACAGAAAGTTGCTTTTGATGTATAGTTTTTATAGGCCTAGCAGATAAATGATGGTGATGATGATGGCAATATACTCTACCCTATTACATGGGACTTAAACACAACTGCCAAAACACACACACACACACATGTGCGTTACCCTTTGGCGATTAAAGACGCGATGTCGTGTTATGTTATGTCACTGAAACGCGGAACTTACAAACTTACGCAGAATGACAACAATTCCACACAATCAACGAAGTCTCAACTTTCAATCAGAGGTATCATGGCATATAACGGTGTGTCGGTAATGTCACATTGTTGGCTCGTCTGTCAAGGTGTAGACAGACGGCAGACTTGTCGGATCGGGTTGCGACATCGGATATTATTGCCGACTTCACGATTCGCGGCGTGTCAATGTTTGGAGACGAATGTGATTGTGTACGGTGTTATTTGATTAGGGTCTGGCAAAAAATGCGGAATACATTCGCAAGTTTTTTAACAACATCTTGTTTGTAACTGGTTTTGTCATTATGATAGGTTGAAAAGGGCTAAAAGTTTACTAACTAAGTTTACTAACTTTTAGTAGAACTTAGAAGAATCGAAAAATAAATTGTCGGTTAGCCATGTTCCAATTTTCAAAAAACAAACTTAATTATACGACTTTACATTCATTTAAACACTCAAATGCTTTATCTTGTCTTGAGAAAAAAAGGAAATCTTTTGTCTTTTATTTTACTTACAAAACTCCAAAACACTTTAAACTCCGTACTTACCTGCAACAAAAAAGAACAAAAAGTTAATATATACAAGTTAATTTATTTATAATTAATTACAAACACATCGCTGCAATTACTAAAAGGTCTCAATTTCACAGCTAATCTAAAAGGAGACTAATCGTGTCATTTATTTGAAGTACCTTACGACAAATCAAAATGTTGGTCCAAGGTCCTCATTTACCGAAACTTTACGTTTCGCGGGTTGCATTGCAAAGTATTTTTCCCGCCTGCATTTGTCCGAAAGATGGTTTTAGTGACTAAAATCACGCTTGTCATGTAAAAATTGTTCGTCCTTCGTGGTGATCCCGCATCACTAAGAAGGACGAAGGATTTTTCCATCTTCATGTCGGTCACCAGTCCCACATTACCATCAGAATCCAATAAGATAATTAAAGCAACGAAACAAAATCTACCAAGAATTAATACAGAAAATGTAACTGATAGAATAGTGAAAAAACCAGTGTTCCTATAAACTTAACTTTAAACCCATCAGACCCACATCAGCTCTATCACTGTCGTGGGAGTTAATCACCACCTCCGTTGAAACAGTTTGCATATTTATCACAGAAACAGTAAAACAGGTGTATTTTAGTAGCCAACCATTAACATAATCTTTGTATGTGGTCCGAATTTGTCTGTTGTGACAATGATGGGACGGTTTTATTGGGGCAACCGCAGAAGCGCATAATAAAATATTATGTAAAGAAGATGGCACAGAAATAAAAGCCCTTGGTTAAAGGTTGTCACTCACTGGATTGTCGGCGAATTTTCGCCGAAAATTATAATACAATATTAAACATCACAATCAGAAAAAATAAAATAAACATCACAATCAGAATTAAAATAACCAAAATGAACAATAAAATATAAGTCCAAATTAAAATTTAAATCACATTAGATTAAAATTATGT
This sequence comes from Xestia ashworthii, assembly GCA_950022955.1. Taxonomy (NCBI): domain Eukaryota; kingdom Metazoa; phylum Arthropoda; class Insecta; order Lepidoptera; family Noctuidae; genus Xestia; species Xestia ashworthii. Next base: position 16,079,135 of record OX465569.1, read on the forward strand.
ATTAAAATAAATCAATAAAACAGCCCGCGAAATTCAAATTTTACTTACGTTTTTTGCATTGCGCAGGCATGTACTAGGTTGCATGTTGATGAAAATATGATTCGGGGCTCATCATCGAAATCACCTCCAAGTTCATGTAACTCGATTGAATGACTAGTTCATGAAAAAGTCATTGGATCGAGCATGAAAATTGCAGGCTATCGTGGAGCATCGACCTTAATATAAATCTTCAAAGAACCAGATTATGGAGATAATTTTACTAGAGTTGTGAGAATCTGATGAATATTTCAGGTCACGCTATTTATGTCGCTTTTCTCATACTGAGGAACTATAAAGCTGGTTCACAACAATTACATGGAAAATAACTTATCAAAAATACTTAAAATACTTAACCAGGTATTTATTTTTACTGTACCTTACCCATGTACAAAACTTTTCCTACATATTCCACAATAGCACAACACGTGAAACATGCCTTTAGGATTATATAACAAATTCCATTGAACAAAAAAAAAACACATTCATTGTTGAAACACATAAATTGGCGAACGACGACAATAGGCCGACATAGAAGAATGTTTCTTCATAAATTACAATCAATGCGTAGGTTTCAAACGGCTGTAACTATCAAAAGTACCTACTCAATAAAAGGTAGAAGACACAAACTGATTTAATACATTAAATTTTGTTTGACCGTTACGGACTAATATAACAATTTATTCGGCTTACGAACAAAAACTATTATTTTCCCGTCGCGATTCTTATTCAGAAATATAAATATTAAAATGTCAAATATAATAAAGACCATTTTGTTGGTTCGAAAGAATTCGGACTATTAATAGTTATACGACAGTATGAATGGATTTAGCTTTAAAATCTGATTGAATAGTTATTACTTTAACAAAAATATACCTACATATTATCTACATTGTACCACTTGTTATAAAAAGAAAATTATTTACCAAGTATGAACTCTGCGGGACTTTTCGCGGTTTAATTAAACTGTTTTTGTATTATTATATTGTCTTTTTACGAAATCGTTTTATGCTGTGAAAAGTTCTCAGCTTCTACTTTTATATTGCCTCATACAGTATGTATAAGACTTTCGGGCTAACCAATTTTTTCGAAAACCATTAACACTGATCACCAGTCTCGCATAGCTTGTCAAAGGTAAATTATCGGAACAAGTCACCGATTTGTATATTAACTAAGTAGGTCATTAGAAATACACTCGAGATTAAACGAATGTGAGAAAAATAAAATACAATTTGCGAGAAAAAATATGCGACACTGCAGTGAGACGTTGCCTTTATAATTATGAGAAAATAATAAACTTATAAAATGTATTAATTAAGATTGTGTCATTGGTAACGTTATAAAAATACCAACTTAACAAAACCTTAATACTAAAATAAGCCACATTAAATTCCCTGTAACCTAAATTACTGATAAACAATTCTAAAAATATTCACGAGCCAACACTTCCTATGTTCTTAGCTCTCGATGTCTTACCCCTACTCGGCCTACAATGTAAGACATCCATCACCTTATCTTCTGTTTGGCGAAAGATAATCCGTCGGTGGTCGCGATTTACAACCCCAGGGTTGCCACCTGTCTGCTTTCACCGTCGACACAAGTGTCTCGATAAATGTAACTCATAAATATATTTTGTCACACGTTCCGCGATTATATTTAGAACCAGGGAAGTACAAGACCAATTCCGGTGTAAATTCTAAATGGTTCAGTTTCCGAAATCATATTTGTTGTAGAAAGTTCCAGACTATGTTTAACTTGGGACATAAATTGGTCTGGGACACTTCTGTCACGATTTGTCTCGCAGCCTGTCGGTGTAATTGAAAGCCTTGCTTATGTGCTGACAAGAAATGAAAGGTGCAAAGATACTTGTGACAAATGTGGGACAGGTTTGCTCTGCATGTAAGATTTAACGTCTCTGGGTTAATACGGTCATTATTTTTGCACTTTCAGGAACTTTCACTAGCAGAATTTCTTCATCACTTTTTGCGTCAAATTAGCTACGTGTAACTGTTAGTGGTTATAATGGAACCCAATCCAAACATATCTGGGAATAGGTTAGACAGATGATGACTTTCTGGGTCAATATTCCGTGTAAAAATTTAGATTTCACGGGCTACTCTGGAGTGCCTTTAAAACTTTTCATGAAATATTCGGGACAAAAATGACGATGTTCTTCTCCAAGTCTCAGACTACCTTCTTTCGTTGCGATCGATTCAGTGGTTTAGACGTGAAAATATAAGAGACAAACAGAGGTTCATTCTCATTTACTTTTTTTAAAGTTCTGTAACTTTATCGTTAACCTTTGTGACAGCCCTATCAATACGTCTTATTTTGACGTGTACACTTCACCTATTTCTTCTGTAGCGATACACCTGCTTCTCTCTTAAAGTCATAGCGAGATGATGGAGCGCTTTAACAGAACGTTGACCTATTTTGAATATGCTTTTGATCAAACTATCAAGAATTAATTTAATTAATTAGAATGTGTGTCTTGGTCGGTAATATTTTGAACTAGGTTTAAGCCAACAGCGTTCCCACTGCTGCCCGGCTAGCATGGGCAGGGGATAAAATTTTATCCACCGGTTATTTCCACTGACAAGGGACAAAATTCAAACAAAAGTGGAAATAACCGGTGGATAAAATTTTTATCCCCTGCCCATGGTAGCCGGGCTGCAGACCTCTTCAATGTGAAGAGGAGTGGCTCATAATCCATCATACGTGGATCACAATTATTGGTGGGCTCACTCTCCTTAATTCATTTTTCTCTTATAGTTTTAAATATTTTTTAAACAAAAGAATGTAAAACATTTAAAAATAGATGGCCCATCGGCATCAGATACAAGGTCCAGGCTGCCAGGGCTCCAAAGAGAGGAACATCCTCGTGTCGCGTGTCCAGGGGTACTGTTTTCTGAATCAAGCTCTTGACCCTGTCGCTCAATGAGAGCCTCCTATGGTGTTGGTCGTTGCTCTTTGCTATAAGTAAATTCACCATAACGACATTGCAGTCATTCTTTTAATTATTATTACAATACGATTTCATTTTCAGTTTACGGGGATCCGCTGGATGTGAGTCGCAAGGGACCGGTCAATGTGGCGACACTTGGGGGAGGTCTATGTCCAGCTGTGGACGTATTTCAGCTGAAATAATGATGATGATTTCATTCGTCTATTTAATGAAATCAAACAGTAAAACATATACTACATTCATTTAATAATAAATTAATTTGTATTAGGCTATATTTTACTGAGTCTAATAAACGATTAATTTATTTTATTTCTTGCCCATAAGTTTACTGCCATCACTTAAAAAAAAAATCGTCTGTCATGGCATAACACACACTCAGACAAACGTGTATTCCCGCTGACCCCACTGTTTCGTCCCACTAGTGGGGTCAACAGGAAAAATCAAAACTGTCGTTTCGTTGACCCCACTAGCCTACTGGGAGGGTCAACGGGAAGTTTTCAATTTTGTTCCCACTCTGAACCCACACAAAACACCTAGGTTAAAGCAACTGTCTATATTCGCCGTTGCAGCCCTATTAGATCTTCGCAGGATAATGTTATCAGTGGACAAGGAAGTTCAGGTTTACAAGCATTTAACGCTGTACGATCGTTGTTCAAGAGAAAGAGATCTGTCTGTCCTGCTATTTTATAATCTTTGTGCTTTTATCGATAAGGTAGACACGTTGAAAATCCTTTTGAACGTGTTTCTCTTGTGATTCGATTTCAAAATTTGATTGTAAATTCGAAGAAATATGATAGCTACGTTAGGGAGGAAATGTGCGCAACGCACCTCTTTTATACTTTTTATATTTTTCTATTATGTTTTGTTTTTATGTTTGAAGGGTGGTCTTGTCATTGTAAAAAAATATTACATGCACTCATATCCTGAACCAGCGGTTTTAATTATCTAGTCGCTAACATATTATAGCACACTCTTTTAAAGCAGGCCTCAGATTAAATTTCAGGCATCTTAAGTGAAAGTATAACCGTTTTCGGCATGTTCTACTTCTAGATAATCGTGATTGTATTTTTAACAGTACCTCCAAGTTCTGACATCCGCATACCATCAGTTTGAGGACGGTTTTATTTGGTTTAAGGATAACAATCTCAATATTGTTATCCTTAAACCAAATAAAACCGTCCTACCTACCTCAATGTAGGTTGGCGCTTGCAGTAAGTATCAACGCGCCGACACAAGTTCTCCACTTCATAGTTATCTGCCTTGCTATTTCGCAGTTATATTGTTATCAGCTCAGAACTTGAACTTGAGAACGGACTTCCTGTTCATTAGGAAATGTGTTTTAGAAATAATGACTTTTGACTCTGTCAGACTTTCGATGTCCACTCATTGCATTATTAAAATGTTCATTCCAGCAGTTAAATGACATTTTTTCTGTGATAAATAATTTCAATAATCGTTTCATTGATCCTACTTTATCTGTAGATTCAATTATTATTGACACTATCCGACCACGTGGTCTATGCAAAATCATACCGAAATTGTGTTAGCAAGATACGTGTTATCAGTAAGGCGACAATGTTATCAATTAGGTAATTCGTGATAGTCTGAGAATCGTCTGGGTGGTCAGACTTGAGACTCAATTTCAAACTTTGGTTCTAAGACATAAAAAACAATTTGTATTGCAGTTTTACCGTATCAAAATTTCATTTCGCGTGTGAATATTGTTTGAAAATTATCTTTTTATAAGTTTTGTACTGCTTGGAGTAATTAAAGTATGGAAGATCACGTCGCGGCGACCCCAAATAAATTGGAATAAGGGCAGGAGAAATCTGATGAAAATTAATTATATTTTCTTAGTATAGTAATGCTAAATATAAATAATTAAAAAATAAATATAAACTTTATTGAAATAGGCATGACGACAGTATCAAAAAATTGCTAATCTATTTACTCCGTCAGTTAGAGTATTGTAAAATAATGGACACGTATTTTTTGTTTTTGTAAATCAATGAATATTGACAAAGATAAAACGCACCGAAACTCGGGAGTGGGGGCTGGTGACGTCAGAACTCACTAAAAATTATACTACGGCGTGACGTATTGAGAATTTTAAAAGCGTCGTATCTTCGTCAATTTTGATTTACGTAACAAAATAATAAATACTTGTGGGTTCAATATTTTTTGAAAATGTGACTGACGGACTACTTTTATTTTTGTTGTTTACCCTCTGGCATTTATCTGTTAGACGAGATAGTGATTTAATCTAGAAAACAATGATTTTTCGCCTATCCGCTGATCATTAATTATGCCTGAAAGCATACTCCTTCACTTTTGCCAAAATTGATTATATTATATTATAGATTTAATTATCTTGTTTTTTGATTGCCATACATGATATCTTTGGCATATAATCATGAGCAATCAATTTATTAGGCACAATATTGATAGTGTAAAAGAGAATTAAGATATTATAACGATTTATTAGGCTATCGCTCGTTTTAATTATGTAAATGAGACTAAAGGCTTGAAAGTTTATAATTTTATTACTTTGCTACCTTAAACCTACACAAGACATGTTTTTCTCTCAAAAAATTATGGAATACATAATCTACACTTGACGACCCGAGTGGCGCAGCGGTAGTGAGGCTGCCTTACGTTCTTAGGGTTCCGGGTTCGAATCCCGGTAGGAGCAAATGTTTGTGTGATGAGCATGGACATTTGTTTCCGAGTCATGGATTTTTTTGTTTGTAAATACATATTTAGTATACATATAAACATATGTATGATAAATATGTATTTACAAACAAAAACCTAAATAATAATATGTAGTATATCAACTGTCTGGTGACCACGGCAAAAGCCGTGCTCAGTGTGGCACTAGACGGCGCTGTGTGTTATTTTAAATGGAGTGACTGCCTATCTGACCTCCACAACCCAGTTAGTACTGTGTAATACAGTACCCCTTGGTAAGACTGGTTTTCAGACATTCTGGTCACTGATTACCTGTAACTACGGTCAAAGTTCTACCAGTGACTGCCAGGACTAACGGCTTAACGTGCTTTCCGAGGTACGGAAGAAACTCGGGCGGTCACCCATCCACAGACCAACCTAGGCGAGCACGGCTTAACCTAAAAATCAACCCGAGCGGCTGTTATTATTCAGTCACGAGCTCCTCTTAAACTATTCCCGTCATAAATCTCTTAGTCCATGGTTTTCTATAGAGGTCAATACCCTTAGTAATCTCATATATTAAAACCTACTCACGTCTTGATTATAGAGTTTTTAATAAATTATAGGTTGCAAAAGCGATTAGGCAAAATCAAAAGAATATCAGTTTACTACCTAGTCAGATTTCTTTTAATTAATTTATCTAAGCGTACCGTTTATGGGTAATCAATCAAGTTATTACAAAGGTGTTTTTTATCATAAATGTTCTCAAGTAGAGAAACGTATACAGGGTAATTAGTAATTGGGTGCAGGCCTTGAAATGGGGTATACTGACTTTATTTGCAACAATTTTAACCCCGATACCTTGAAGTCCAAACTGGGTGGTTTTTGAGAAATCAAACTTTAAAAGTTTTCCTTAAAATGTTCCACCTTTACACCATAAAGTGCAGATTGTGAGAAATCTACGCCATTCAGGATATTAAACTGATACTTTTCTGATAGCTCATGAAAGAATGTATCTTCCGAAAACCAATTTATTGAAACAGTACATCTGCCTTTGGAAAATAGGCGCCATAAAGGTCATCTTCTGAAAATTTCTTGAAAGTTTTCTTGTTTTTCGAGGCCGGTTTCTCAAAATGAATAACGTCATTTGAGCATGATCAGGGCCGGCTGAGTAAGGAGCTCGTGGCTAGATATAATGTAGTCAAACTTGGTATAAAATTATTTGAAAAAGTATTTTTCAGCGTTTCGTGTTATAGTGTCATATTAATTTGAAATGAATCAATCGTAAAATATCTGATAGATCAGCTAATATGCATGATATAAATATAATTTATTGCCTATAGCACCCACGAATAATGTAACTTTCTGCAAGTGAAAGAATTTTTAGAATTGGATCATTCGTTCCGGAGTAATTAACTTTTCAACACTACTACAACACTAAAAAAAGTTTTTAAGTGGAACTAATAAAGAAATGCATGTACTCGTAAGAACTTTTAAAGTGTTTCCCAATGGACTGAATTTATACCTAACTTTTACATTTTATTTTGCCATATAAAAAAATGCCTACTTAGCTCAAGGCACATAATTTAAAGCAAATAGGGATACCTGGTGGTCTGAAGTATCCATTTAATTATAATGTCATCATCATCAAGGTTTACCGTCTGAAGGGTGGGCAGAACTAGATTGATAAAGTAGTTAAAAGTACTATGTTATTAAACCATCAGTTTGTGTGAGCAAGTCATGTCTAGATTAGTATGGTTTTTATTTTATTGTAGTTCAAAAACTGGAAGCACTGTTTGCGTTAGTTACCTAGATAAATGAAGATATTAATTGTAATAAGTTTGTCTAATATCATAGTGGACGAAGTATTATAATATCTGTGGTAGTCGTTAAGATGCACGAGGTTGTGGATTCAATTCCGTGCAAGTAACACTATGACTTAATACGAATCAAATGTGTTTTTTTAAGTTTTTCAATGACCTCGATTAAGGAAATCATCGCGAGGAAACCTGAATTAAAATGTTACATAAATTGGTTTTGACAAAAAATTCGCATTGCCATTCAACGTGGCAATGCTGCCAGTCTGCTGGGCAAGTCTCCGGATAACAGCGATGTGGAGAGGTACCACCACTACTTACATGCGCACCCAGTTGTTTATTATTTTTTGTAAATTTGACAACTTTTTTGTAAAGTTTTAGTTTGAATTGTTCTATATACAAGTTTATTCTATAAACGGATGTGTTCCTTAAAGTTCTCTGCCCTATTTAGTTGTAGTCTGCTGTTTATTAGCATGTGTTGTCTTTTTGACCACTATATGCAAAAAAAGTTCTGCATATAGATTTAGTCTCCAATTCTCCGCCCTTCTCCCTTGATTTAGTCACTTGGGAATATTTAGTTACCTGAAACATCCCTAGTAACCGTCATTATCACGAACACTAAACCCAGTTCCACGTTCACAGTTTTAATGCTTATCCATTTTCTGAAGGCTAAACATTGTCCAACAAACTATTTATAACTGTTCATAAAGTTTATGCAGATTAACTTATAGATAATGCGTGTAACCTGCCGGTGTCAAGGGAACGTGTTAAAACATTAGGTACCTACTTATTTTAAGTTGGTTATTAGGTCATGTGTCTGGATATGATTGATGGATTTAATTAGTTTGGTATTTTAACCGTGGTAGATCGCAAATATAGTTTAGGGTTTTATCCCTACAAAATCAAAAAAAAAATCTACCAAAATAATTTTATATTCCATTATTTCCTAGGCTTTTGCCGAATAATTGATAGGTAGGCTTTTCCGTAAGCGATATTTTTCAATTGAAGTTTTTAAGCAATAAATGCTTAAAAACTTCATTTGATGGGCTTGAAATAAAAAGTACTTTCCAAAAAAATTAGGTAAACTATATTTTTTATTTTCAAAACACAGTCAATGACCATCAAAACTAATGCAAAGAGATAACATCAAGCTTATCATAACTTCTAGTTGTGGTTGACAGACAATTCATCTCATTTATATTGAGTACATTAACAACACACCGGAAACGCCATAAAACACGACATTAACCATGAGTTATAAATAACTAAAATCGTACTAATTGACGTTTGCTATCCGACTAAATTATTATTTGATTATGACGGCGATAAAAACATTTTTATTCGATAAATCTTTTTAATAAGCATCGGAAAGGCACTAAATGAGACTTTAACTGCAAAAGAATTTTGTTTTTGGAATAGAATCGACTAATTTTGACTACGAATTGACATATTCGACTATTAATGGAGTATTTTGACTTAAAGTACGTCAATAGAGGTGTGACATGTGAAACTACTAATTGGTAAGATTTATATCGATAACCGGAATTAATGGTATTTATGGTATGGATACATTTTCCTTGCTAACAAGCTTTTAAATAAGTCATTAGAATGTTTAATGTTATGTTCTTTAATATATGGTACTTATGATTCCAACAGGATAGAATAGGAATAGGAGCAGTGGTGGCCCTGTGGTGCCGGCCCCGACTTACGTTCAGTAAGTCGTGGGTTCGAACCCAGGCAGGCGCATTACTTTGTGTAATTTATTACATCACCGCTGCTCTCAAAGCCTAGAACCATAAATTCGAAGACGAAATTCGAAGCCTAGAACCATAAATTCGAAGAAGGTGACATCTACCAATCCGCACTGGGCCCGCGTGGTGGACTATATAATATAGCCCATTCCCCCATTGTCCCATTGCCCATTGTCCCAGCAGTGGGAACATTAATAGGCCGATGATGATGATTCCAACTTTTTATTATTTAATTATTTTGGCTGGCTCTTTCCAGCCATTGCCATTCAACGTGGCAATAGGCATGACGACAGTATCTAAAAATTGCAAATCTATTTAGTCCGTCAGTTAGAGTATTGGAAAATAATGGACACGTATTTTTTGTTTTTGTTAATCAATGGATTTAGACATAGATAAAACGCATCAAAACTCGGGAGTAGGGGCTCGTGACGTCAGAACTCGCTAAAAATTATACCAAGGAGTGACGTATGGAGAATTTTAAAAGCGTCGTATCTTCGTCAATTTTGGTTTACGTAACAAAAGAAAAAATACGGGTCAAATATTTGTTGATAATCTAACTGACGGACTAATTAGATTTTTTTTGTCGTTTACCCTATGCTGCCAGTCTTCTGGGCACAATTCCGGATGACAGCGATGTGGAAGAGTACTTAGACCCCTTAGCTGTTGATTATTTAGTTAGATAGTTTATAAAATACATATAAATATTAGATGTAAGTAAATGTTTTAGTTATTCTATAAGTAGCTTAATTTAATTACTTATAGAACAAAAAAATGGACACTAATAATTTGCATAGTTAGGCGATTTGTATTTAAATTTTATCTCAATCATCATCATCTGCCTAGCCTTTTCCCAACTATGTTGGGGTCAGCTTCCAGTCTAACCGGATGCAGCTGAATACCAGTATTTTACATGGAGCGACTGCCTATCTGACCTCCACAACCCAGTTAATACTGGGTAATACGATACCACTTGGTAAGACTGGAGTCAGACTTTTTGGGCCACTGACTACCTGTAACGACTGTCAAAGATGGACAAATGACAGCCGGGACCAACAGAGGCACGGAGGAAACTCGGTATGTAAGGGTGGTCACCCATCCACAGACCAACCTAGGCAAGCACAGCTTAACCTGAAGGTCGACCCGAGCGGCTGATATTATTTAGCCACGAGCTCCTCCTTTTATATCAATCATCAAAAGATTGAAATGATCACCGAAGCAACCAAATTCTAAGACGTTTCAATCACTCTATTTTAAGATCAAATAAGACAAAACAATAAAATATCAGATTCGATTTCAAACAATACCAGACTAATAATATGGTTCATAGCTTTATACTTTAACTATAGATTGTGTTACACAATATAATAAAATATGTATACACGTCACTGTACCTTATTGATTTTAAAAACCTGATCACCTACAGGTTCCCATTTAAATATTAATAAATAATTTTGGAACCCGGTTTTGACTTCCTCTACAGAAGGTAAATGAATTTAGAACTAGTTTCTGTCATTGATACCTATGAGACACCTATTTATAGGTAATCAGATCTGCTTTACATTTTCTATGCTTGTGCTACCTAGGCAACTTCTGATGACGGTAGGTATAGTTGAGGACTTTAATTGATAAGCCACTTTCACTACTTTCCAATTTTGCACTTTTATACATTCACGAGTACGAAAATAACTGACTAAACCTGATTTGCATTACACGGCTAAAATACGAATAGTGGCAAGTGGCTCATCAATAAAGGTCCTCGACTGTACAGTATATCTTCTAAATCAAAATAAATGTCATTCTTCCTTACATGTTATGTTGTACGAATTGCGTACCTCAACCCAATAAATATTGTATGATCTGACGATAGTACTACAGAAGATTTTTTTTATAATTATATCTTACGAAGAGACGGCGGTTTGTAAGCTCTACGAATTAAACGTTCACATCTAACAAAAAAAGAATAAATAAGTAACATAAACAAACAAAAACATAGATGTTTTTACATTCAAAGAATTCGTTACACAAGACAACAATAAGTACAATATGAAACAAACAATTCCCCTTAAAAATAAACTCGAACAGTAACAGTATAAACCGTTAATTATATTATACTAGTTTATTGTATTCCAATTACAGGTACAATAAATGTAAGTCTTATTACATAAATATTTTTATTGGATGCATAAACTGGACTACTAAATTGGGCTCAAATTGGACTACCATTTTTATTAGACTATTGCCATCAAAGATGGTATGATAAAAGATAAAAACCGGCCAAGAGCGTGTCGGGCCACGCTCACTGTAGGGTTCCGTAGCTTCCCAGACCATTAAAAATACCAACATTTTTCGTCAGCAAAAATAACTTTGTTTTTCATAGTATTTGTATGAAAAACAAAGTTATATATTATTTGCGTTTTTTTGAAAAAGTGCTATATAACTCAAAAACTATTCAACTCATCAAGTTGAAAATAATTTTCCTAGAAAGTTCATATAAAGGTCTACTTCTGTGATTTTTTTCATATTTTTTAAACTTATGGTTCAAAAGTTAGAGGGGGGGGGACACATTGTTTTTGACTTTCGGAGCGATTATTTCCTAAAATATTAATATTATCAAAAAATGATTTTAGAAAACCCCTATTCATTTTTAAATACCTATCCAACAATATATCACACGTCAGGGTCAAAATTAAAAAAAAAATCGCTCCCCACTTTACGTCTGGGGGAGGTACCCTAATAAAAATGTTTTTTTAAATTTTTATTTTTGCACTTTGTCGGCATGATTGATATACATATTGGTACCAAATTTCAGCTTTCTGGTGCTAACGGTCACTGAGATTATCCGCGGACAGACAGACAGACAGACAGACATGGCGAAACTATAAGGGTTCCGTTTTTTGCCATTTGGCTACGGAACCCTAAAAAGATAACGTTTGTAGGTTAATTTATTGTATTTCGTGTTCCAATTATGTGTGGAATCTGACTGTTGTAATTAAATTACTGTTGTGGTGGCCACAAATGAACAGGAAAGTCAGAAATGTTACAAAACTCAAAAAAACTGAAAACTCCGTGTTCAAAGTCAGTCACTTTCGAACCGCGAAGTAAAAATATGTCAATCTAGTTGCCCATGCGCAACAAGATTTTATTGACAATGTTTTATCTATGAGTAATTTTTCACATTCAGAAATTCTTCTTTATCACCTAATTGAAATAAGTGGGTTGAGTTCAAAAAAAATTTAAAAAAAATGATCTATCTTACTTACTCACACTAATATTATAAATGCGAAAGATTGTGACATGCGGATGGATATATGTTTGGATGTATAGTTTTTGCGTGAAAGGTCACGCAAAAACTACTGAAAGGATTTGGATGTTCGGCACACAGACAGTCTATAAACTGGATACTTTTAAGACGGTACCACGCGGGCGAAGCAGCAAGCAAAAAATAGTGTTTAAATATAATCATGCTACATACGTACCTGAAAGAAATGTTGTTAATCGTTATTTTTATCCTTAGCCCAAATGTTTCAAAACGATAGATTCAGCTGTAAATTCATCTCATAAATACGGTTTAGAACGTCTGTGCACGTCTGTATTTATATTCTTTTGTACATAAAAGTATCGAATAAAAACGATTGTAATGTTACCCATGAAAAATCTCAAAACAGTGGCTAGTTGAATTAATTTTAGAGGTATCATCAAAACTAACACGGGGAGCCCATACCGAACATTGTATTGTTTCGTCTACAAACAAATAATTGTTCTTTGCTTCCCGCCTTTAACATAAATTAAGACGTCACTATGTAGATTTAAAATAATGTCCCATTTCTATAAGGAAATGAATTATTTTATAGGGCTGTCCAAGATCTTCAAAAAAATATTGTTGACTCTCTTTTTGGTTCATTTCAATGCAGTATTTTACATTTGTCTTTCTCACTTCATGATTTTTGTGTCATTAAGTATGTCAAATATAAAACCTTACCGAAGCGTAAGACACGTGTATGACAAAGAGTAAGAAAGGATCATAGCTGCAGATGTAGAATGCTTCAGTGTATGTAAGTAACAGAAGGCTTTCCGCAGACAGATAGGGTGATTTCATTGTATTATACTAAGATGACCGGTGTATTAAATTATTTCATGAACTTATGGGAATCCAATAAATATGATTTGTTTTATTTAGAACGACAAGCGCGACGACGAATTCGATGAACTCTGTAGCTAGGCAGGGAGTCAGTTGAATGCACCGTGTCAGATTCCATTATTTTCTAGACACTGTAAATCTTGCATAGTAATAATGACTCTAAAGTTTTGTCCTAAAAAGATGGCCTACATTTGGACTGACTGGCTAGGCCAAAATCATATCACTTACTCATTTGCATTAACGAACCAGCAACCCTAAAATTAAGCCCATATAAGCAACATCGACACGTGTAAGATAATGCATGCATGCATCTGTAATGTGCATTGCATTACATACATTCATTGTACCTGCCGAACCATTGTTCAGGAGAAAGTGCCTCACTGAGTTCGATTTGAGCAGTGGCACACTGCACTTGAATAATTCATTAATATGATAACAGAAAACGATATAGATTTGAATCGATGTGCATTGTTTAATTTTTTAGGGGTCTGTGTGGTTGGAGTTGCAGCCTTACCAAAATGGTTAGCAGAATGGGTGCTATGTGTCAAGGTGACAGTTTGCAGTTGCTCTGTATCATCATCACCTGTCTAGCCTTTTTCCGACTATGTTGGGGTCGGCTTTCAGTCTTACAGGACGCAGGTGAATACCAGAATTTACATGGAGCGACTGCCTATCTGACTTCCATAACCCAGATGTACTAGGTTATAAGTACCCCTTGGTAAGACTGGTTGTCAGACATTCGGCCAATGACTGTCAAAGATCTGTAAATGACAGCCGGGACCAACAGCTTAACGTGCTTTCCGAGGCACGCAGGAAACTCATTTGCAGTCGCTCTACGTGTGGTGTAAATTCGGTTCTGTTAAAAATTGATCAGCAAATATTAACTAGATTTGGTCCAACACACCTCTTAAAAGGGTCCAATCTGAAAATTGGATAAAAACGAATATTTGGTCATTAAATTGCACTGTGCATTTTATTTGATTTGCGTAGTTTATCTTAAACAGTTTATATCTAAATCTAGTTTAGTAACTAGTTAATCATTATGACATAAAATTAATACGTCTTCGAGCAACCTAAAACTCATTGGTATAAGATGCACGACAAAATAACTGCAGCAAGGTGAATGCATACAATCTATTTGCGTGATTTGATCACTCCTAGTCATTTCTATGCATTATGCATTTGACTTGATGCCGCTTGCTGATTTTCTGTCCTATAAAGGCAAATGAGCTTGAAGATGGGTTATAAAAATGATAACATCATTTCACAGCCTCTAAGTATTAAAGAATAACTTGATTGTACAGTCACAAACACTATGTACACATTGTATACTGTTACCTAAATTGAAATGCGCTTTTCTCGTCGAATATAGATTGCTACTTTGCTGTTTGTGTGTGTGCTTGTTTGTCTTTGGGTGTTTTGCTATGTTTGTGTGTGTGTGTTGTGACTTTGCTGCGTAAAAAAAACTCTACTCTAAAACTAAGGAAATACATATTTGTGCTTGTGACTGTACGGAACCCAGAGTTTTAACCAAGTCTCAGATTATACAAATTTTATTTATTATCTAATGATGTAAGACATTCTTTGAATAGTTTTGTTCTCATCGATGGTAGTGCTGTTGAATAGATAGTTCATTTGTTAAATGACAATAGAGGTTTGTAAGTGCATCGTTGTGTTAGCAATAGCATGATTTATGCGTATCTGGAGTGTCTATACAACCCACGAAGTTTTAAGGTGGAATAGTTATTTTTGTCTTTGGTAAAGACTGGTACATGGATCTCTAAAAATAGGAGAAATCACTATTCTGAACAAATAAAAGATAAACTCAAAAATTACAGGCTCTTACCATAATATTAAAATCACCAATTTAGAAAATATCGCCAAAAACATGGAACCAAAATAAAAAAGTTGCCGTCAAAATCCGGCTCGAAGGACCGAAATGAATAACCATTCACTATTTCTGCAGCACTCGCGATCGTTAACAGGGGTGATGGTATAAAAGTAAAACTACTGAACTGTTATAACTGTGTACTGGTACTTGTCAAAAATTTGAATCCTCGCGACCCTAGTTAACTCGCAGAGAATCTTGACACCGCGATTTAGAAATCTCCATAAACCAAAGAACGCCATATAACGGCTTAAAACTAAACAGTTATTTCCAACACCATGGCTGGGAAAGTGGCCATCCATGACACTTATGCCAATATTCCCTCCACTCTTAAAACAGGACATTCTTCTTTTATTCTACGAATTCAGTAAAAATGCACCAGTAATAGATACGACACGAAAGATGCGCTACATACGATAAATCAATAATATCAAAACCTAATTAAATAATCAAGAAAATGTCGTCCGTTTTAATTTAGCCTGGAGATAACATAACTTAATTATCTTCTAACTAGTTATCCTGTCAGTAGCGTAATTATATGCGTCTGCTCTGTAATATGTTGTTGATTAGAGTGACATGTCTTGACTGTGACTGGCATGTGTTGCCACTGTAAAAAATTGTGTATTTATTTATTTTTAATTAAAGGAAGTGTGTGTGGAGTTATTTATTGCTGGCTTAATCGTTTGGTGATTTGTCGCCTTTTTTGTAGGCATATACTATTTTCGTGAAATGATAAAACTTAAAAAAAAACTTCTTTGAATAAGAACGTAACTTTATGATTTACTTATGTTCTTTCAAAGATCTTTTTTGTAACAAAGTGCCTAGACTAAAATACTCTGAAAACAACGTAAAAGAAATGTACTTTCTATATTTTTATGCACAATATTCGTTATGATTTTCATTACACATAACATCACGCTCATAGATCCCAAAATGGTAGGCAGAGCTGTACCTAAAGCACCGACATTTATCGTCTCATAACATAATAGAGAGCGAGCCTTTTGCCATCAGACGAGCCCAAGTCCAGACTCTGTGGTTGTTACTGAGAAAATCATTATGAAAAAACCTGATAAAACTTTTGCCCGGCCTGGAAATTTAACCGCATGCTCAGCAACCGCGTTTGCGACCACTTTTGCCCCTGGTTATGCTCGCGATAATTTAGAACTTGACAATCAATTTGGGTTGTAATAATATAATTGATTTAAAAGACACGTGTCGCCATCTATTATTATAAGAAAGTTTTAGTGGTTTTCTACGGGAAAAGTACTTTTTTTCGGAATCAAAGGTGTTAATAAATTAATCCTGAAATGTTTCCGTTTTTGTACACCTTTTTTTACTGATCGGAAATCATCAAATGACTTCTCCCACTCTGAGCGGAGCGGGAGGGAGTGTCAGACTTTTACTGACTTAGACCCATCCATGTTCCTTCCTCGCCCTTTATGTTCCGGGGCCACGGTATCTCTTTCGAACAATCCCGCAGCCTCGGCGTTTCTGTACACCTGACAACGTGTTTGAAAAATTGCAGGATGATCGGTTCAGTGGTTTAGGCGTGATTAGGTAACAAACAAACAAACTTGCTTTCCGAGATAGGATTAGGTTTAGTCAGGGTTAGGAAGTCTAGGATATGTCACATAATATGGCTGTTCATTATTTTAATACCCATCAAGTTATTTTTCACAAAATTATGTACCTACTTGGTCACCAGAGACCTTAGACCGGCTAATGAGCAATTAATATCAACTGACAAATTAAGGACAACGCTATGAAGATTGATTATCAAGATGTTATCTGTAATGTGTAATTTTATTAAATTATTCTTATAACGATCACTATAAATTAGTGCGTTTACATGATGGTTATTACACATATTATTTATTATTTAACATGTGTTTTTCTTGTTAATTTTATTTATTTATAATTTAGATTGATTTAACTTATTGCCTTAAGAACGTATGTAGATATGCCATTTTTTTTTTGTTTTGTTAAATATGAACTTGCCTTTCTTGCCCAAAAATCATGTATCTTATTTTATTGGTGACGAAAATTTTGAAACTGCAAAATTAAAAAAAAATAAGGTACTTTAACCCCTTTCAATTTAAAAATACGTCCTGCTAATCATTCATTGCCATTGATAGCAAAGCTACCGCTGAACTTTTTCATAAGGATGTTCTTCTCCAATAGGTATTGTTCATTGGTAGGTATGTAACTGTTCATTTCATCACTAAGCAATCAACTGAAACACAAATGTATCAGAACTCACTCACTACTCACTCAAGCCTTAAATCCGAACCAATACTACACTTCAAGCACAGAAAACAAGCCCACAATTACGTGCAAAACATAAATCATTGTCCGTCCAACTCGTTATGTCAAACACATTATACCCCGGAGCGTGCAAATCGGCTAAATATATTCCTAATACACTTAAACTATACTTTATGGACGTACTGACATACCGACAAAGAGATGTACAGATAGACTGGTTTAAGTTATAGAGTTTAGATAAGGCTGGGTGCAGACTAGCGAGATATCACCGATTGTCTCAAGATCTGATTTACGAGCGAATTTCTTAGTTTTGCGATTGTATCCGATTTTGTCGTGTCTGGGATGGACTGGCCTGGCGATTATGTTGTTCTGATAATGGTCTAAAAAACAGAAATTATCATCGAATCGGATTCAAGTCCCAATTCAAGGTGTACCTAAGTGAATAATAATAATGTAATAAAATAATAAAGATAATGAAATAGTAATAATAAAATAATAATAAAAATGTCAATTATTGACAATCAGGGATGGGGTCACAGTACATACACATAAAGCTAAGGTCATATTATATTCCCAAACAACCTTGAACCCTAATGCTTTAGCAAAAATGTTGAAAATCTATGAAAGAAGTTTGACTGTACCTGTAACAAGTTTAGTTTCTGAAAAAAAACGCAACAGCCCACTCCCTCGCTCAAAGATCAGCTCTGTGTTCCAGCCGTGGGAATATTATAGGCTGATTATACATTCGTTTAAAAATACAAATGAAGTGAATGAATTTATTTGTGCTTATTAAATCGAACGATACTGATAACTTGTTTTTCGGTAGCATTCGGACAATCTATCGATTGATCTAAATCTATCGATACGAACGAGCTTACTCTATCGATACTTGAAATAACGCTGAGTCACGTAGCTCTAAATTTGTAAATTACCGAATTTATAATAATTCTAATTACAAATATTTAGTTGAGGCAATTCACTATATTGGTACTTACATGAATTCATTATTTATTTAACATTGTATTCAAATAATGACACAGAAAAAGGTCATGTTGAACAAGAACTGAACAATGAAGTACTATGGTGAAAGGGAATACATATTCAAATTATGCTTTTTCTGGAAAAAGTGCAAATATATTTCAGAGTTTTCTTCTTCATGAAAATTAAAGAAATGCATAAGGCATTTCTTCAATTTTCAAGAAGGAGAGTTAGGTAAGGTGGCTTTTGTTCCATTTTATGTACGACACAGTAGTACCAATTTTATCAATATTGAAAATAATTGAATCATCGATTGATTTCATTTCAGGACGCTCAGAAAGCTTTAATTCTAGGCCGTACTTTGATTGCCATCGGTATGGTAAACTTGCTGAAACCTTTATTCTTCACAAGGATAAATCGGATAATTCGAACAAATATCGCATACTACTAGTATATTATAAACGTGAAAGTGTTGATGTTTAGAAGTTTGGATGTCGTTACGCAATCACGCAAAAAATGCTGAACGGACATGGATGAAATTTGGCACTCAGATAGTTTAAATAACCTGGATTAAACACATAGGATATTTTTATCCCAATTTTGAAGACAAAAACTTTTTTTCAGTAAATAAACATTACTGCAACCCAACGCTTTTCTCGTTCACAATCCTGATAACACCAAATAGCGTGACAAGAACAATCAATGGGGATCTAATCGCCATTCTATCTACCTTATAACACCGCCCACAGTGGAACCACACCCGACTGTTTCCGAGTGTCTCCGAGACATCCCGATCCCTGACGTTCGTTAGCTCGCTACCGCGTACTTTATGTACTTTACATAACCGTTATAATAAAACAAGTTGTTAGTGCAAATGTTCTCCAAACGGAGGCTGAGGTACTGAGGTAGCGGTATGGATTGTAAATAACAATTGGATTTGAGGATTCAGGGCTCTCTTAAATGTTGGTGGATGGTATTGGTGAAAGATTTAAGGCCAATTTGGCTAGCCGCAGAGATGGCCGATGGAGGGGCAAGCAAGGCCGGGGGTTGCGGGACTGTTCGAAAGTTATACCGTGGCCCCGGAACATAAAGGGCGAGGAAGGAACATGGATGGGTTTTAGTCAGTAAAAGTCTGACACTACCTCCCACTCCGCCCAGAGTGGGAGAAGTCAAGGAATTCGCATCCAAAAAAAAGGGGGTCTCTTAAATGTCGGTACTTGTACCATCCGTATTGGTGAAAGATTTAAGGCCGATTTGGCTAGCCGCAGAGATGGCCAAGTGGTGGCCGAGGTTAGGTCTAAGAAACCAGGGACGTCCAAGAGCTCGTTGGGTCGTCGGGAAACGACTGGATAAGGGACCCAGGAATAGTGGCATAAAAAAGGGGAATCCTGATGATGACTGAAACTAAGGCCATCTAAAAGCTCATTTTAAAGACATCGTCAAAGTCGCGAGAAGCACTTTGATGAGGGCCATACGAAAGTGTGGCAAAAGAAAGGGGTGTGAATGCGTATGATTCGATTCAGCTTGAGAGAAAGAATTAGGGTTTAGATCCGATGTGAAACAAGCGCGAGTCGCTAGTATAATTATAATAAAGAATTTGTGTTGAAAAACACAACAAAAAACCTGAACTACTGGAAAGTCATGCTCGAATTAAAATCGGAGTTTATAAGGTAGAATCTACTCCTATTGTTGAACTCGGTTAAAAGGTAGCCTATGTTACCCGGGCCATAATAACGAATCGATTGACTACATATTCATTAAAATCAAATCGGATGAACTGTTTAGGCGCTGCGGTAGAACATGCGTAAATACATAGATCTGGGTCCCGGTCCGGTAAAAACACAAAGACATAATATCAACATTTGTATCACAAAGTATATAATCTGATGGCATTATAATTTCCAAATCGATACCTCTCATTAAAAACGCTAATTATGCACATACAACATTGTAATGCGATACTTTGATCTCATGAATAATTTATTGATCTCTGAACGAGATTCGAATTTTAATTCTCAAGGTCGAAGTAATGTTAAAAAGGAGAAAAACGTACGTAACTATGTTCTGGAAATTATAATTTGCTCAGCACTAATATATTGAAGATAAGGATCAAAATTGAAGCAGAAATTATAAAATAAAGGCAAATACCAAATACGGTTTTGCGTATCCGTTCCGATGATTGAAATCGTAAAATATAGATTGTAATTACAGAATTTTACCAATTAAGAGGAAGGTTCAGGGTGAATTTCACCAATCAAGCTGAATGCAATCAGCTCATCTAAACTCCGTTCAAGATCTGTCAGATCAACACTTGTAAAATATTAACACTGTATATTGGTATCCACACCATACAGTGAAATTACATTCAGCACTGCAGTTCTATAGAAAGCTGCACAAGGTATAAAGTTCCGACTGTAGATTTCAGTTCAAGAAAGCAGTTTTAGAAAAAGTTTTTAGGGAGATGGATAACTTTATTCCAACGTACAGAGAACCAGAATTGTCGACATAACTCACAGAATAAGTAAGCTGAATTGGCAATATTAGCCTTATGAACCAATGACCGTTGAGTTAGACGTGTTCTTGAGTGGTCCGCGAATCGGCAAATGTAAAGTGATGCCCAGTGGAGTAATGATATTCGCAGGGTGGTTGGTAGCACTTGCTACCAGCCACCCAGCGATGATCATCCAACGTAATCAGTTGGATCAGAGTTGCTGAGAATCGAGTTGAGTGGCGTGCGATTAACGAGGCCTATGTTCAGCAGTGAACTGCTGTAGGCTGATGATAATGATTCCAACGTACTACAAAACACAAGTATCCTCTACTGCTCAGAAGGTCAAACATCAGCTTCACGTAAGGCAATAAATTCGCCATAACGTGGATAAGGAAGTCATCACAGCAACTCAAGTAATAATATATCTTCGTAATAGATCCATGTTTTACAAGTTAATTTCTGATGTAGCTTATAATTTTTCAACTAAGATAAGTATCGCAAATCCTCCTTGTAATCAGCAGGTGAATAATGGTCATCTTTTAATTTTAATTGATGTTCTTTGATGGTCAGTTACGCAACCTCATTTATTTTATTAGGGTTGATATCTAGTAAAACATCTAGTATAGAAACCCTTGACTTTTTCTGAGTGTCAAGTTCTCATCCATATAAAAAACCCTGGTATTCGACTACATCCAGTTAGAAAGAAGCTAACCCCAACATGGTTGGGAAAGGGCTAGCCAGATGATGATGAAATGCACATCCAGGATGGTTGCCCGAGAAGGTGCGTTCTTTAAAAGCACGTTCAGATTTTGTTTAGACTCTTTAAAAGCTTTGACAAATGACTATCGCTTTCAAAGGGTTTTTAAGGACTTCCGACAGAATTAACAAAATCTTTTCGGTAGTTTATGTCGGTCCTTAGAAATTCCAACATTGTATCTATCTACATAACTTATATTATAAAGAGGTAATATTTGTTTATAAGTTTGTGTGTAGGGGGTAATCTTCGGAACTGCTGATCCGATTCTGAAAATTCTTTAACTACCGGGAAGCTACATTATCCCTCAATGTCATAGTCTACATTTCTGGAGCTAATTCGCGAGAAAAATTTTAATCTAGACGCTGATATAAGGTCCTCTGAGTGTGTGTCTTCGCAATAGGCTAGTTTCCACCGTCAATAAATTGCAAATCTACATGTTTAGTCCGTCAGTTTGAGTATTGGAAAATAATGAACACGTATTTTTTGTTTGTGTTAATCAAATGAATATTGACAAAAATAAAACGCATCAAAACTCGAGAGTGGGGGCCCGTGACGTAACAAAGCACTAAAAATTATAGCACGGCGCGCGGCGTGACGTACTGAGACTTTTAAAAGCGTCGTATCTTCGTCAATTTTGGTTTACGTTACAAAAGAAAAAATACGTGTCAAATATTTTTTGATAATCTAACTGACGGACTTATTAGATTTTTTCAGGACACAAGTCTATTAAGAGAGATCCTAGATCGTCAACCCTATAAACATCATTTATTTTGACGGAACGACACAATTTGTTTGAGCATCCATTTTAATTATGATAGTAAGTCAAGAAATCTTCTCAGACTTTTACAGATGATGCGGTAATAACCTTGGCAATGTTTGTAATTGGTCTGTTAGTTTAATTTATGTTTTATTAACTAGGACTCATTTGTCTTTATGTAACTATGTGGATTCATCTAAAGGGTTCGACGAATATTTGCATTGATGTTGTAAAAGTCGTGCTACAAGGTTTAACAAACACGTCACGAAACCGTCAACCAAGCAATCTGTACATCAAACTTAGTACCTAGCTCCACGCAATTTTAGTGTCCCACTGCTGGGCAAAGACCTCTCCTTTCTCCTTCCAAACCTCTCTGTCCAGCGCGATATTTGGTCATGTTAGCCCCGCAAACGAGATCAGCTGATCGTCACACAATCAACACCACATTAACACAAAAGAATATTTCTGGGACATAGTTTTAAAAACCAAAAATAGTGGTTGACAACGATGTTTTTATCTGCACAATTTGGCGTTACATCATTTTTGGTAACTTGAGTTAGTATCAAGACCAAGACCAGTTTGTGGGAGTAAGTACATGCACCTGTCAATAAATTGCAAAGATTATTTTAAATGGTACCAGTATTACCAAGCAGTATCGTATCCGTCCCGGCTGTCATTTGTAGATCATGAGTACTGTCTGGGAAGTGGAGGTCAGATAGACAGTCGCTCCATGTAAAATACTGAAATATACTAAAATTCAGCTGCATCCGGTTAGACTTGAAACCCACGCTTACATAGGGTCATCATTGGGAAAAGGCTAAGCAGATAATGATGATGCGACGTTGTTTTACAAGGGTACTGTTTTATTTGATTGGTAAAAATAATGAACTTCCAAACAATCATTTGTAATTTAACCCGCAAGATTATTTTTAAATCCTTCATAAAAATTATTTAGCATTTGAGGTACTGAAAGAATGCTTTATCGTTCAGTGAGTGAACGAACGAATGAATTTAAAATTGTCACATTTTTACATCCGACCTTCGTCTTCACATGTGACCTTATTTTAATTTAGTTCGAATTTAAATTATTCACACTTTCATTGAATAGCACTTGAATTAGCTGTACTAGAATGTTAACTCATAAATTATGTTTGCACGTGTCGTTGAAAATGCATCTTTAGATACTAAATGAGACGCCAAATCTAATAAAATTTTGTGGTTGATGTACAGAACATAACTAATACAATCTGTCAAATTTATTTCATAGATTTTTAACTTTATGGCTAAACCATACGGTTCAAGGTTGATTGGGAAAATTCAGAGATCTCTTTTAAGGTCCAGACATAATCTCGGTCAACTCACATGAGGACTATGCAGATAAAGTGTCTGAGATAGTCTTTTGAAGAAAAAACTACACAGATTTTAGTGGACCTGTCCATCTAGTGCAAGCATTTGTCAGATATCGTGTAGCTCGACTCGAGGCACATTGACACCTAACGTCAATTTTCCCGCGTTATAATCATATCATACAACTGTCAATGAATGACAGCTGTTGATTTGAGTATATGGACAAATTGATTAGTTAGAAGCACTTACTAACGCTTCCTTAAAAAAATAAATTTACAACTATACAAAACTTTACCTAACTACTTCAGAAATACATGAATCCTACTTTTTAATGCGAGTTTGGTTCTTCTGATCCTTATCATAGAGCAACCCACATTCCTGCCTATACCTTATCAAAGCGCATGATTTTGATAAAATATTGTTCTCATACACTTCCGAAGTTTACACCTATGCTAATAAGTTGCATAGATTATCAAGTCTAGACGCGACAGATGCCAAAGCTTTCACTTTCTGCCTACTATTTTTATGAGCGCGATCACGCGAGTTCCTTATGCTCGTGTAACAAGTAGAGTAAATAAGACAGATATTGTTGTCAATATTATTTAAGGAACAAATGTTTTTTTTTTATCTTTATTTAAAGAGTTTTAATTTTAAATTTGTTTTTGTTCGTTTTCTTTATTTTTCACATTACATAATAACACTTTAAGCCAGTTGAAGAAAAAGGAGGCACTGAAAAAACTTTAGTCACTTGAAATAAAAAAAAAACCTTTTTCCAAAATACACGCATTCTGCTTTCCATTTCACAAAGATTAATCAATCGCAATACTCGTCATCTATCCTTTTCTGCCTACGAACAAATATCCAACTAAAGCTTGATACTATGAAAATTAAATAAGTACCTACCTAACTGGTAAAATACATAACAAGATTGGCCGCAATACACCTGTGTTAATAAATAGGAGATTGTACTTAGGTACTTAGTAAACGTTTGGAATTTCATGTCCAGCGTATGTCGTGTGGAGACCCAAATGTTTGTTGATTCAGTAGCAGTTAACTAGGTATTAATAAAGAATATTTTCGTCAGTTTTAGGCTAAATTGATATTGATAGCACGCTTATAGAATTGATTAGATCATGCCTTATTATTTAGAAAAACAATGTTTATTTGCAACAATAATAAATATACTCAGTCATTTTAAAACAGATACAAAACGGAACAACAATGTCTCAATAATTTATATTTCAAAGCACCTCATATTGACGTTATAACGTCAACAATATAAGAAATCTGAAAACATTCATATGTAATTTACATGGGACTTATAGATAATTGGTAAAATGTGGGTAACGTGATGATATATGTATATAGGTAGGGTTTTGTGAAATAAAAGAAAGTTCAGACAAAACCGAAAAAAACATCTCATTACTAAAAATATCCCGGGAAGACTTTCACATTGATATTTCAAAATGTAAAGAAATGCTAAAACTATATTCTCAACGTGATATATAGAAATCTAGAATTATCAGCACGCGTGCAGTCGTTAGCAACAAAATATTACAGTGTGCCGTTTAATTAGATTCGTTCAACTCATATACAATGTATTAATATAGATAACATGATAACCTACCGCAAAAATATACGTAATATTCAATTACAAGCAAATCATATCAATTGTGACACTAATTTATTTGTGTATCTGGCGATAAAGTTGGAATACTCTCACTTTCTAGTACGAGTTAATGTGAAATTTAAAATGGGTGTGGAGAGTGCTGGAATGGAGACTACGGAGGAAAAACAACTGACTACGTGGACAGACGGACTTACTAAGACAAATCTGGATAGCCATGGCAGAAAACCGCCAAAAGTGGAGAGAGTTGGAAGAGACCGACTGTCAACATTGCGTGGACAAAGTTTGAAAAAGAAGATATAATAATGTGTCGGTTACAAATGCAAGCTTGGCAGCTATATGCAATTATGTAGATAGGTAAAACTAACGAAATGATTAACTATGACTGGCTTCATACTAATGAAGCCAGTTACAATATTCTGAATTTGAAATTACGATCTCCGAATCGGATCGATAAGGAACGCTTGACTTTTCCTAGTTAGATTGTCCTTAGCCTTGAAGAGAATTTTGGGAAACATCCTATTGAACACTAGTAATAACCTAATTTAACCGGCTAGCAAAGAGCTTATAAGTAATAGCTGTAGGTAAGTGTGTCAGCTCTTTCGAACGACACATCCAAAACTGCAAACCTTGTTAGAAATGCCCGAATCATGAACCTTGCAGAAAGAACTGCAATCTTTACTGATGAAGATCAAGTGGAGTCTGCAGATCAAAAGAAATACAATTAGAAAGGTATTACAAATAAATCATCCATAAAAGAATAAAAGAAACACACAATCGTTATCATAAAGCCATTCTGCAAGACGTGTTCGAAAAAACATTGACTTACGACATTTCATAATCTAAATGTATGTTCGGAATTCGATACGTAATCTAAATTATGACTGACAGTACAACACTGTAAGCAGTAATGTTACGCATTTAGACATGCATTTAAAACGGTGTCTTAGCCGACTTCTGTGAAAACAGTTTAGAAATGGGCTAGCAAAATATCTATAATGTGGTGTGTGTAAAATCGCTGTCAGCTGCGTCTGTTGAGGCGTATCGGAAGTACTTTGCGGCTTTGCTCACGCGGACTTTGTGAATTTAGCCCACGAAATATCATGACTTCAGTGGAAAGACGTCCACTACTGGCCATAGGCTTCTCCAAAGTGTCATCACATTGACCGTCCCATGCGCATTGCGTCCAGCTGATCCCCGCAACCTTTCCCGGTTATAATCCACCTAGTGGGAGACCTTCCAACGCAACGGGTCGCAACATCAGAACTTTTCAGTTCCATCGGCCATCTGTTTTGCGAACAATGTGCCCTGCCCACTTCCACTTAAGCCTGAAAAATATACTACGAGACATTCGTGTCTGTCTGTTGTTTATGGGAAATAGCTTTTAAAGCATATTCATAATTAAATCAACTTTTTTTCAGTTCTTGCTTCAAGTATAGAAGTAAAAGCATTTGATACTTCTCCTTTAGTTTTCAGAAATCAAATCAATGAACTAGCCAAAACAACTGTTCTAATGTATCAACTTCAAGAGGCAAAATCCTATCCCGGCAATCAATAAATCCCACACATCTAGTTGCCCGTCCCACAAAAAAAACTGACACCAATTTTGTGTAAAATTACCCAGAACACTAATTCTATTTATATTTCTAGTACATTTAGAGGACAAGATAAATGTGGCAGAGCTATTAAACATTCGATAGTGCACTTAGACAAATAATTGCGTCGTGACAAAAATTTGTAGATAGCTGATAAAATTTGTCCTACATTGATAATTGTACCTTCCCACAATGTAGACAATGCCGTAATCTGACTTAAGAAATTAGCTAGATAGGATGAGCTTCCGCATGTTTGCTAAATTTAATTGGTTCAAGTAATACTGTGGCAATTGCAAAAGATTTATTTCCAGAACTATAAAACATGAAATAAAAACGAAGATCTTTTGCCTCTAGTTGTTTGATAGACCTTCATCATCATAACAAACCTGTAACTTTTGAAGAATTGCAATTTCAAAAAATCAGAATCAACAGTGGCAATGAAGCTCTTTTGGATCCCACAACCAAATTAATCAGAAAAGAATAGCAGAGAAGACAGAAAACATAACACACAATAGTAACGTAGGTTGCGCAAGTTACTCTTGTTCATTCATTTGTCTATTACCTAACACAGCTTAAACAATTGAATCAAGGGTGGCCCACAATTAGCTGTAGACCACACAGGACCAATTACTCAAACCTGTAGACACAATTCAGATCAAAATTTGTTCAAGTTGACACCATCTATTATGTACGAGTTCAAATCGTGTTTGCTTTAGAAAGTCTTTGTAACTATCTCACGCGGGGTATATTGTGGGTTTGCTTGGTACAATACTAGCCCAGCCTAGCAATCTGGCTTCCCTATTCATTTCCTCCAGTTTAATATGTCTTAAGTTGGGGCTACAATGGTGCATATTAATATTTGCCGTCTCCAGAAGCGTGGCGGTTGTGAAATTCTGTGTGGCGCTAAGTTTACTGAACTTTCTTATCTAAACTTCATGTTTCCTTGTTGTTTCAACATGTGCGGCAATTTTATGGTATTTTATATTTTTTATCACAAATTGAGTTTGTGATATGATATATCATCGGCAAAAAAGACTAGCTAAGGTGATTTTTTTTATATTGTTAGTATTTACATCCGTTCTAAAACGATCTCCGTGCTTTTAGACCCAGTGATATAGTCAGTGAATGGATGAATTCAAGTATTTCCTTGACTAGGTTTACGAAATACCCGTTCCTTGAAAAGCTCGTTAGGCCGATGGTCTCTCCGGTCGTGTCAGATTGCCGTCTCATCGGACTATGAGAGAAAAGGAATAGAGAGTGCATCTGCGTCTGCGCACACACTTATGCACTATCATATCTGCTTCGCCGATGGCTAATCTAAGAATGGCCGTCATGACGAAAACGGTCAAGAGGACTGACACTCACTTCAATTTAACATCAAACCATCTGTCCAACTTAGTTTATAAATGACAAAATTCATAGCAATTCGATACACATTGACATTCTCAATGTCATGGCGATGTCGGCCAATAACTAATTAAAATAAATAGTTACATGGCTTTCATAAGCACCTAATGAGATCGAAAACGATTGCGTTTAAGTGAAACGTGATACCAGTGTAAAAAATAACGGAGACTTGATGGGTCTTACCAATGATATTAAACCATTATATTTCTGTGGGGAAGCACGTGTCGCTTAACTATTTGGGTTATGGCTATAATAGTTTTACATGATTATGGGGCTAGTGGCTTGGAAATGTGTTTGATAGCTAATCGGAATAGACGGGTTTACTCTTTCCGGCCTTACAAGCCAAAAAAATATTGAAAAATGATTATTATAAAGGGCCATCATTGCGATAATTTTTTTGTTCTACACCATACCTGGGAACCTTCTAGTTATGGAGATATGGGGGGTCAAAGTTAAAATTTTTGGACAAGTTTTTTTTTAAAACAAGTTTTTTTTTGTGATATTTTGACACCTCCACGACCCCAGTACTACCCGATCCATCTATCAGCACAATGTTTTAAGGCGCTTAGACGAGCTAAATTAGCAACTCTATTTGTCGTGGTTCAAACTTCGTTTGAAATGCTGTTAGAATAAAGTTCTAATCAGCTTGCACTACAAAGTGGTTGTTACGTCAGCCACTGCGGGCCAAATAGCGCGAAATGAGTGGTTTCGATCGATTTACAAAAAAAACTATTGATTGGATTAAAAAACTAAAACAGTATCATGCTAATATATTGCTTGTAGAATTATTTGTGATAACAACACAATGCAATCCCCGGAGGTGTATCTCATTTCATCCTTTATGTTTAAGTCCCATGGACTAGGGGGCGCGCCTTTTGCCATCAACCGGACACAAATCCAGGCTCCGAAGCAGTTACTAAGAAAATTTCTGATGTAAAAAGCTCAATAACACTTAGCCCGACCTGGGAATCCAACCCAGGACCTCATACTCAGCATTCGTACTAGCGACCACTCAACCAACGAGACAGAAGACAGTTCAAAGATTGTTTGCACAATAACTTCGAAAAAACTTCCACTTTAAGAGTAATTGTAATAGAAAAAGCTTTGTTTATCATCCGTTTATTGCCTCACACTATCACTCCACCTAATTCGTTATCAGATCTCTTATGTTAAACAATCAATTTCAATCTCCACTCAATTCTGTTCACTCTTCAGAAAATCTTCTAAACCCATTGACTCATTACTTTTAAACTCAATTTCGTCACTTTAAGTAATGCCAACGATTTAAACGTCAGAATCGATTACTGTGTCGATTGAACTCGGTACTGAACCGAAATAAAGATGTCCAATAGTCGGAGGCTGTTCCCCATTAACCAATCAAATTGAAATACAACGATAATTCGGTTAAATTTCGATTTCGAGTAAAAAATTGTGGAATGCAGTCAGGTAGTTAGATTTAATCGTTACTTGACCTTTGAATTGTTGCTTATTTTTTTTGTGGAATTGAAGAATTCAGTGGCAAGATGTTTTTAACCCAAGCGCAGCAGTACCAAACTAGAATCGCTTTGGGTAGAGTGTGACATTTTTGGACTTGACATATTTGGGAATGTTTTTTTTTACAATTTATTTTTCTTTATAATTTTTTTCTTTCTTTTAAATTCCTAACTGGATTAAATACGTAATGAGATTTATAAGAAGTAGCATATATGGTCTACACCAAGATGCAAGTTCGAAGAAAGTAAAAATAAAACACATAATAATTATAAAGACAGACACTGAATAATTGCTGGCCATTATCACCTAACTTATCGCCACATAAAATCAACAAGCAATTTTGAAATAAATTAGAATATGAATGCAGGTTTGAACCGAAGATAAATCAAACAACATCAAAGGCCTGTTGGTATTCAAGCAAATAAGCTTATCTGAAAGATTTACAACAATCTTGTACATACATGGAAGAATAATGTAACAAGCAAATAATTTACGGGAATTTAAAATTCAAATCACAAATTGGATTTTTTCTCACACCAGATATAATCGTTTGGATGATGAAGATGTTGTATAAGGAAGCTGTAAGAGCATAACAGGTGTAAATTGCTATATTAAAAGTGCGCGATCAATCTTTGTGTCTTTACCGGCGCGGGCGCACGTCGCGCGTCGCCGCGTCGCATGCATATGGATGCGTCGTTTAGCTGCGCGAAAAGTTTTGCCGATTTCGTCCAGAGACTGCTACTTTGCAAGCAATTTTTGTTTCCCGTTTTTTTTTGCCTTTTAATTCGAATGGATTTAAATGAGTGGTCTTGTTCCACTATTATCTATTTCATTTTGCGCTACATTAAAACTTTCCATGAATTTAGAAAATATAACTTCAAAATAGCGTAAAAAAATGTCTCACCATCTAAAGCGTTTGTAATCAAAATCCTATTTCAAAATATTATCGTTAAGATGAGGCATTAGCAAAATATTAATAGTAGATTTTTGACCTCCACACGGTTAAATAGAAAAAAAATGTGTGTGTAGTACGAGTAATATGACTCATTGGTAAAAATATGGTAGGCAATATTTCACTGTCATCATTCTTATTATGTTTTTTATTAATTGTATTATTGGTGTAATGGTGTCTAGTCACATATTGATTATAATATACCGGGTGTTCATTTGATAATAAATAGCCTAATTTATTACTTCAGTTCATGCGCGGGTGTGAAAATGTAAATTAATGTTCAACTTTTGAGCAAAAAATTGAAACATAGGCGAACAGCACAAAACCTACTTGTGTAGCGGATTATAGCCCACACAGAGGCCTGTGTCCCACAAAACTTCATATTTATGCAAACTGAACACCATTTTGGTTGGTATTTGTCTAATTTGTTTGAAAATTCACATGATTTTTATAAAGCTAACTTTTACATACAATTACATATAAATTAAAATAAACTAAACTAACTTCAACGATAAACTTAAAAAATGGCGTCAAAAAACTCCTCCTTAACGCTGTCAACTGGTAAAGTCCCCAGGAGACCGGCAGCGTTACCGCGCTGTATGGCAACGCTAAGCCTTTGGTCAAGGTAAAAGCCAGCCAAAGCGTTTTTTAAAAAGGCTGTGAGCACGGTCCTCGAGTTTCAACGCCAAACGACTCGAAAATATAGTTACCAATAATGTTACTATATTCACGCCGCATGAAGTTCTCCGCAGCCGTAGCGATTTGGTTTGTAAAAGCCTCATTATCTTTTGTACATTACTCCTCTCGCTACTGCAAAAAACTCTACTCAGTCTCATAAAATTCCGAGTCTATCAATATTCTTTTCTTTTTAAACAAAGTCGTAAGAGGAACGTACCTCCGTTGCAACAACCGACCAGTTTGTAACTTTTTACCTTCTGTCAAGCGTCAACCAAAGCGACATTTATAACGAGAATCGCATTCGGTTTTCGGGCAACCCCTGTTTGTTAGTAGCGTAATGATACCGCTGTCAGCATGTACAAGTCTTGTATGGAAATTTTGAGACCTTTTTTTCGGCCGAACCTCTTTGGTGCGAAAGGATTTTAGAAAAAAGAGGTGACAGCCTGACATAAAGTAGTTTGGTTTAAATTTCGAATACTGGACTAAACTGTGGAATAAAAAATAAAGATTAGGAAGATTTTGGAATAAGGTAATGCTAGCTTATAGTTTATAGCTTTACAATACCAAAGAACTAACTAAAGTAACTTTGGGATAAAGAGAAAAACTCTTTTATTAAAATCCCAATTTTAAATCAAAATATATGACATAACATCAAGCCAATACACACAGCCACATTTCGTCAGTAACGTTTAAGTTCCATGCCATGTTATAGGGGCCGAGCCCATTGCCATTAGCTGGTCACAAATCTGTATTTGTGACCGGCTGATGGCAATGGGCTCGACACAACACCACAGAGCCACAGAGTCCAGCCACAGAGTCTGTACTCTGTGGCTTCCACTGATAAAGTACTATTACTGTCTACCCTACTCGTAACATTATATCGGATAATAGTACAATATTATTGTTAAGAAGATACTAAAACCGTACCGAACCAATAAAGGTTTTCTGCACACATTCATGTAAAACCAATCCGAGTGTAACCAGTTACGTTATGGTAAACGATACTATTAACAACTATGATTTCTTGTAATTTTAAACGTTTCTAGTTACACAGTTCTAAACGATACCCACACACCTTCTTCTTATGAGGGGAACAGGGTAGCGATATGAGAGCTATATTATTGTCCATCATTTAGTATAATTATGTTAGTTACCTTATATTGTCACTTTGTCACATAATAATATATAATAATATAATAAAATTTTTTATTAAAAATATAAGGTAAACGTTTACAGTTTTTCTTAAATCTATGTCTAGTTCACACATATTTTGAGCCTGAACTAGGTAATCCTGTGTTTCAGGCAAGGAGAAAGACAGAAGTGTTATTCAGCGACACATTATAAAACATATGAAAACGGGTATTTATCGCAAATTTTAAGTTCGCCGTGGTCGCGGGAAAACTCCCGCGACCACGGCTGGTGTAATCCGGTCGAAACGTCGGGCTGATATTAAAGGTAAAATTCGCGATAAATACCCGTTTCCATATCTTCTTCTGATCGTGTAACTTTAAAAAAGACAATTGTTATTCAGTGAATCATCATCATCAGTCCACTGGTGGACATAGACCTCTTCAATCGCACACCACTCAACTCGATTTTCAGCAACTCACATCCAGTAGCTACCAGCCACCCAGCGAAGATCATCGCTCCACGCTCGCCTGAGGGCGTTCCACCTTACGTTTGCCGATTCACGGTCTCCACTCAAGAACACGTCTACCTCAACGGTTGCGACAAACAAAAAAGTATATATGTAATGTATCAACTATCTGGTGTCCACGACACAAGCCTTGCTTAGTGTGGCACTAGATGGCGCTGTGTGTTAATATCCCGCGATATTTATTTATTTTATTTCATTATTTAATTTATTTGAAAACATTGATTTCCATTTAGAATTGGACACTTGAGTCGGAATGCTTAAAACTCTACAGAAGAATTATTAAAAAAAAATCGATGGTGACAGACGGACAGACGGCAAAGAAAGTGATCTTATAAGGGTTCCTTTTTTCCTTTTTTACGGAACCCTAAAATGTTCAACTACCACGTAACTTACTACGGTAGTCAGAGATATACGATAGTTACAAGAGAATGATCGTGGAAAGACGCCAATTTTCCGCAGGTGATGAAAATTTAATGCATTCATTTTCACCACCTGCGGAAAATTCACGCTACTTTTCACGCTTGGTACAAGTAAGAATACTGGACTTATTCTTGTACTACACGAAGAAATTAAATCGCATTTAATTCACACACATTAAACGAATCACAGCTCTTTAAATCACCACTCAAACTGCTAATCCTAACCAAACTGTCACCAAAACATAAGACTATTAATAGATTTTTCTTGTTGACCACATTATTAACTTTTCTCGACCCGTGTGGGAACCGAAACGGGTTTAAATTAACGGTTTGGTTAACCTAACATGACGTAAGTCGTTAATTAATAACAATATTTAACAAGAATAATGGTTCGCTTGTTTGAACTTGTGCAAGAGATGTTCAAGGCTGATTTAGAGCAGGATAACTCTAGTCCGGTTTAGAAAGCTTGTCAAGAAATTTTCAGTAGCTCAAAACTGCTTGGAGCACAAAACAAAGGCTAGAAATATGTCCAATCAAGACTCTTCATACATCACGCATGTAAAAACCGAAAGGTTAGGCAGAGGTGTACCAAATAATAGTACACCCACATTTCGCCAGATATGTTTAAGTCTCATGTAATAAGGGTCGAGCCTATTCCTATCAATCGGGCCAAAATCCAGACTCCGTGGCTGTTACTGAGAAATTCTTGATAGAAAGACACAATAACAATTTGCTCGACCCGGGAATTGAACCTAAGACCTCATGCTTAGCAGTCGCGGTTGCGACTACAAGACCAACGAGACAATGAAGAATGTTTCTCCATTAATCTCAATTTACTAGTAGTAGGTCCAATACCTCATTTATTTCATCACGACCACTCTCAAAACGGTGAAGGAAATCGTCGTAAACAAATTGACATATTGTCCTAGAACCAAACATTCTAAGGTCCATGTTTACCAAAAAGATGACGCTCTGATTATCTAAAATCAGCTGCTTAAAACATATTTTTATATGGGAACACGCCACAGTGACAGCTGTTTTTAGATAATCAGACTGTTATCTTTTCGGTGAACATGGACCTAAGACCTAAGACATGTGACATCTGCCAACCTGCACTGCATGGCGCAATCCAAACACAAAGAGACTGCTTGTATCCCAGCAGTGTACACATAATGTAATGTTAATGCAAGGAAGGAAGACTATGGACTATGGCTAAGGACATAACCATTAATTTCTCCACAACATTATTTGACGAAGAATAAGCAAATACTAAAGCTCTAACCGCAAGCCTTGATTGACAAAGTGATGTGGAGCACTCATCCAGTTAAGGTGCTCCTGTTCATGAGTTGAACTTGAATAGAAGCCACTTATGCTCTTGTAGTATGAACTACTGAACTTTAAATGGAACGAGTTCAATTTGGTCAAGGTCGAAAGGGTCAATGAAGATTTAGTCGTATGGTATTGGATCTAAAAATAGAAAGCAAAGTTTCAAATTACATAACTATTGAATATTGATGCAGTTATCACGAGCTCGTGGCTAAATAATAAGAGCCGCTCTGGTCGATATTTAGGTTAAAACGTGCCTGCCTAGGTTAGTCTGTAGATGGGTGAACACCCAATACATACACAGTGTCCTTCGTGCCTCGGAAAGCAAGTTAAGCTGTTGGTCCCGGCTGTCATTTGTCCAACTTTGGCAGTCGTTACAGGTAGTCATAGGCCCAGAAAGTCCACGGGGTAATACGATACCAACTGGTATCGTACTACCCAGTATAAACTGGGTTGTGGAGGTCAGATAGGCAGTCGCTCCAATACTAGTTATCCCTAGGCAGATGATTATCATCATCATTGCGAAAATGAATGCCGAAAGATTCGTGTTTAATACATTCATATTAAACTTAGTTATTTCAGCAGGTGGTGTTGGGAACTTTGGACCGGAGTCAATGGAGGCAGATTGTACCACGACCTATTGAAGAAGAATTGCACAGACTTTTTGATGTTTTCTCATATCACCACATAAGTAGATCTCACCGCTGCAAAACTTGAACGTTAGTTAGCTATAAAACGGACAATTGCTGCAGCCTCTTGGAAATAAACCAAATGTTTTCTCTAGCAAATGCAATTCCATTTATTTCTCACACGCACAAACCTTTTCAAAATCACATATGACATCAAAAATTCTTGCATACAGCTCGTAAAACATTCTTAGCTCTCTAAAACAAAAGGAAATAAGCTAAACAGTGAAACCGAGACACTGACACCATGTATTGTTCTACCCACACCGAAGATGGCCGATTATACTCATATACCAATCGCATGCGCATCTGATGACTGATTTATACGTTAAAGATGGCGCCGGACGATTCGAATTTTGAGATAGAACTTGCTACTGTCAGATAGCCCAGTTTAGAGACGCATAATATTTAGTTTTAAATCCAGAAAAAGGTGGCGAGTCGATTTGGACGCTTACCGCGAGGGTTGGTCAGAGAAGGTACAAGAAAAGAGTACATGGAAGGAGTTGGGGGAGGCCTTTGCCCAACAGTGGCACAGCACAGGCTAACAAAAAAAAACTTTTAGTTTTAAAGTGTGCAGAAAAATGTGTAGTTTTGTGTGACTAAATGTTTTAGGGAGAAAGAAGGAGATTTGTCTCGGGAACAGTCTTTTGTAAGTACACCACATAGGACAGTAGTGACCACATCATATAAAATTATTTGTCTTTTTAAACTTTCACGTTCAGAACATATTATAAAACGTACGGCAACGGGTATTATTTTTCTTCCCGCGACCACGGCTGGTGCAATCCGGTCGAAACGTCGGAATTAAAATAAAGGTAAAGTTCGCGATAAATACAAGTTTCCGTATGTTTTATAATATTCAATCAAATCAGGTAAACTGCTCCTTTTTGAGATTGTGCGATCTCTTAAAGACAACCCTAGGATGGTCTGAAAGATAACATTTTGGGCGCTCAGTACACCGAAATAGTATTAAAAATGAAAATGCATAGTAGAGAGGTTGAAAGAATGGAGGGAGGCCTTTGCACAGGATAGGGACAGAGAAGGAAAAAAAAGAGATGTCTTAATACCCTACAATAGACTTGTCTTGGGCAACGGTCAAAAACCTGACCACGCCAACAAATCATTATTGACACATAGACGAATAAATAAAAGTATACTCGTTATGTTATTTAAATTATGAGCAAAGAGTAGTTCTGATGATAAGACAAGAAAGTAGACTATCTTTTATTATATTTTTATAAAAGATCCCATTAAAATAGATGGACAAACTTTAACACAGCGTTCAGTACGTCTAACCAAAGATATCCAAGCAAAAAAAACACTGAGATAATAAAGATGTGGATGTGTTTATGCATTGGGTAACCAACATTTTTAGTGTCATTTCGATTTATTTTTTTGTAAGCACTAATGCGTATTTCCAATTACTTATTATTTATATGTTGTCCTTATTTTGATGGTCTGAATAATTCCTTAACGTTTGTCCATCTATTTTAATGGGACCTTATATACTGCATTTGACTAAAAGGATGAAGAATATAAACGTGGAACAATGAAGAGAGAGACGACGCGACGGGGTAAAGATGAGGCGAAACAAAAAAAAAAGGAAATGATCGGAACGTGACGGATGACAGTGGAAAATGACCCCAAATGACAAGGGCAGAAAGTTGATAATGATTGCAAATAGTGTCACTATTCTTATTGTTCCTAGAGGCTGTTCTGTTTTTTACCATTTTAACAGAATAAGTTGTAGAGGGAACTAATGATCCAATTTAAAAAAATCTCTCACTAGCAAAAAGCTACATTATTCGTGGTTTTTCTAAGCTATAAATTATATTTTGTAATCATGTATATTACGAGCTATCACAATTTTGACGTACGAAGTCGCGGTGCAGTGCTTAGTATTTTAATAATACGAGTATCGAGCACATTTGGTAATCTAAAAACTTTAGACTTGACTACCATGGGAACGAAACCTTGAACTCCTATGTAAACTTAGGTAATAAAGCTGTCATCACCAAACTAGACAAAGTGTAAAAACAATCGAAAACACGTGGAAACCAGCTATGTAACAATGTCTGTATTATTATCAGTATCATAAATAAAACCTACTAGTTTATCTACCACTTTTTTGGGCATTGTTTTCAAAATGTGTGCGTGTTTTTGCTTCTACATTGCAATGCACATGTTTCAATAGTGTCTTCATTGATTAATTGTTAACTTTAATATGCTCTTAATTATTTTTTAATTGATAACGTGTGCTCTCCAGTTTTGCTGTGTATACTATGTCGACTACGTTTTTGTTCTCAAGAATCGAATGGTCAATGTTCATTAATAATGGTCACAAGCAGACCCAGCCCGAAGCGATTATGCCTGTGACTGTACCTTTGTTTTTAACACACACTTACCTATACGCATCGGATACCTACACTCTACAGGTAATATTTTATAAAAAAAAAAATTGCCATTTCTCTACAATGTTCCTCGGGAAATTTAAAATTTCATGATTACGTTTATTAAGTATTCGGTACACCATTCTTTATAAAGTTATATGACGTGTATGTACTACAAAATAGTCTCAAGACACATAATATATTACTGAAATAAAAGAATGATTATTAATCAGCCTAGTATAAACATGAAATACTTATAGCAGACATGCGTAATTATTCTAACGTTGAAGACTACCTCCTATTTATATGCTGCATTGTGTAAATAATCTTATAATTTCGTTCATTATGGGCACCCTACTTCAAGAATTGAAATAATATACTTACTTGAAGAACGAATCACCGCATCTTGCATAGGGTTCGCTTTTGCAACCTTGAATCGCACACTTTTAACAATCTTTATTACGTCCGAATAAATAAATTAATTGTTTTATCGTCGATTTGTGTTTAAATTAAATATCACCAACCAATATGGCTGACGGGCTGCCAGTCCAACTTATATATATTCTACTAATAATCTTTTATTTTTTAATTACATTTCAATACAGTAACCTAATTATTGTAAAAATTTGAAAAATATCAGAACGAAAATTAATGTTTTTTTTATAAGTCATGACAACGTTATTTTTTCCTACCATTCCTACTAAATCCTCCTGGCAACCCTTTAGAAAGGGACACAGGGCTCTTGAAGCGCTTTCTCTCTCGGACCGGATTTCTCTTTGACCAACTGCTTGTCTGTAATAGAACTTAGCTTCATATACATAAGGTTTATTTTTATATTGGTGTCAAATTGTCAATGCACATTCCAGGTTGGAAATAAGTTCCTTGGCTGAGAGATATTTCTGAACAGCCAAGTCAGAGGCCGGCCGGCATAGAAACTCTGACATTAGGTTAGGTACTAACCAAACGCTAAAGAATAATAATATATTAGCCATGGGACTCATTTTCAAAGACAGGCGATACTTTGTTCAATGCAATTAAAACTTTAAAACTCTCTGTTAGTAAAGATTAATTATCCAGTATTACCAAACCCGGAAAGTTAAGCAAGACAAAAAAAACATAATTAAAAGAATAATCATTTCGTATTTATTACAATCTCCTCGAACAAAACCATATTTTTGGATGTCGCAACCTTGCCGACGGCGCTTTAGAAGTTCAAGAAATCTTTCTATTTGCTCTGTATCTACAAAATAATGGAATTAAGATCTTCGATACAATGCAATCGCAGTCTACGGTACGATCGCTGCCAAATCACCTTCAATAAAGCAATAATTGATATAATCAGAGCAGTAGATTACAAGACAAGGCCTGACCACTACCACTTTACATTTTCACACGATTTTTCATAAGTTTAGTTCATCCTCAACTTTGTACGAGGAAATAGAGCTCATTTTAGATCGTTTGGAGATTTGGTAGCAGAAAATGTAAATTGGTTATGAGACCATGTATAGCGGGTGTGGACTTAAATGTGGCAATCTGGGGAAATTGATACCGGGAAGTCGAGAAAGGCAGGGTACATTTTTTGTGGTAATAAAATATTTTTAATGCTGTTTTGATCTGTATAAATTTTATTTTACACTGTTTGCACTGTATTTTTAAGATTTGAGAGATTTGATTTGTTAATTTTATGGTTTTTGTTATGCAGTAACAATAGGGGAGACGACAATTATGTCAGTTAGATTATCAACAAATATTTGAGCCGTATTTTTTCTTTTCTTACATACTCGTAGACCAAAATTGACGAAGATACGACGCTTTTTAAAATCTCAATACGTTAAGTCTAGGTTTAATTTTATTGTCGCTCAACTCGGGGTGTTTTGATGCGTTTTATTTTTGTCAATATTTAGAAAAAATAAATACGTGTCCATTATTTTCCAAAACTCTAACCCATGAAATTATTTTTTTTAATTATTCCAGAAATCCCCACCGACAAATCCCTGCCAGTGGGGTTAATACTGCTCAAAATTAAAAAAAAAATACTTATCCTCTGATTGCATAAGGTTCGTCACCAAAGGTGAAGACCGTTAAAAGCTAATTTGTAGATGGTGCGGGGTCTCAACCAATGATTAGGTGAAGCCGTTTTGAAATACACCAGAGTTTCAAAAAATGACGATGCTTGGAATTAGCTATGCTGGCGCCGTTAGTCATGTATAAATCCTAAAAATGTCAGCAACAAAAAGATGCTAATTTAAAAATAAAACTCATGCCATTGTCATTTTAGCAAAAAAATAGCTTATCATCGAAAATAAACTACTAGAAACATTTCGAAGACCATAAATAGTACAGACAGGCAGACATCAAGCTAACGAAAACTGTCAAATCTCAATCAACCTTGACCCTAAAACTTTGGCGATGAAGTTGAAAATCTACTAAAGTTGTCATATTTTTCTATTTCAAGTCAGCAATAACTCAGCTATCAGATTGTCAAACCTTACAGAATTTTCAGTGAGGGAGTGATAAGTCTGAATCTATTTATTGATACCATTTTCATCTCCTTTTATCCAGGCCCAAGAATGTACGTAATCGTTTCGGTCTCCATTGACAGATTGAAGTAGCTCTGTCTGTACATCAAATAATAATTCTTCCTACCACGATCTAAAGCGTGGCACACATCATCTCCATAAAGCGAATATAAGGCATTCATCACACACGCGCCCGGATGAACGGAACGGAAGACGCTATTCATATGGCAATTAAAACAACTTGAGCTTGACTAAGTTGATGTTACGGTGAATTATATTTTAGAGAAATTATCGGATTTTGTTTTTTTTTCATTGCTCGCAGAACGGATTGCTTCAGCTGAAATCATGATGATGATCAAATTTTGAGATTCATTATGTCGTCACTCTTTTCACTGCCTTTCTAGTGATCGCAAACACTACTACTGAGCATGAGGTCCTGGGTTCGATTCCCGGGTCAGAATTTTTTTTGAGTTTTTCCATGACGAATTTATCAGTAGCAGCCACGAAGGCAGCGTTTGTGCCCAGTTGATGACAATATGATGCGGAAGAATGAGGAAAACATCGCGAGGAAAGTTTTGAGTATAAATGTGGATTGTATAAGAGTAGAGGAAAAGGACTGTGAAAATGATAAGGCAAGAAATATCGCTGAACGTTACACATACCGCCATTTAGTGCCACACTTTGCAAGAAAGGAACTGTCTGATTAGATGACGAGTAATAGAGAACTATGGAAGAAGAATACTTGCTGCGCCGACCCAAGGTCATAATTATTATAGAGATAATAATTGATGATAATAGATGCAATCGTTTTCCCAATATTAACAAGAATCTTTTAAAAACTCTTTGTGAATGTCATATTCAAGTAACCAATCAAACTATCCCTGTAACCTTAATAAACCTTAACAACCGTTATTAAACTAATTAAAACAAGAATTTTCACGCCGACTCATTGTAAAAGGTTAAACCACGGCTTTCTGTTATAAATTTGAAACCGTATCAAATGGTTAGTTATTCAATAGCTTAATTGTCCATAAGCCACGAGGGCAATAAACCTGTGGATTATTGATTGACTGACAGATGATTAAAATAAAAATGTACAGTCAGGAAGCAAGTCAAGTCCTACTAATCCTAATAATATTATAAATGCGAAAGTTTGTGAGTATGTGTTGAGTATGACTGTAGAAGGCTGGTAAGAATTGTAGTTTTTTTTGAAGGACCATTCATTAATAAAAAAAGTAACTGTATCAAAGTAAGTAGGTATTTTGGAAAATGGATCTTTGCTCGAGAATAGGTAGATAATCCAGTATGCCACCTACCTCAAACTTCCACACGTACGCTTCTTCACGAGAGCCTTGCACGGCAAGGAGTATCAAGTCCAGGGCGGAGGCGAGCGTGGGCACTGAACGTTCCAAAAACACCATCTAAATTGGCACAGCACTGCGAGAACGTCTCACACAATAGATACTGCACGGCAGTGTAGAAAATGAGTTAAACTTCTACTCTTATTGACGGAATAGTTTCTCAAAAAAGAGACGTGACCGATACTGTCTGATCACTTAAGTCAACTAGCCAACCGCAGCGCGAAGAGGTTGCACAAGCGGCGGCCACGATTCAAAACGAAGGTAGTCGTGTAAGGCGGATGACAAAACATAAATCATCTACCCACTAACGATGAGCAAAGATCCAACATACCCCCCACCGAAATTATCATGATAATTTCAGTTTAAAATAAGAAAATATTGCGATTGCAACTGTTTGGTAGTAGGAAGATTGCCTTGAAACGGGCATAATTTATAAGTATTAACAAAAAATAAAAAAAAATAAGTTAATAATTAAATCTAAGGTACAAGTTTTGAAATATTTAATTAGTATATGGAAAAGGACAAACCTTATTAACAGGTCTTTTTATGATTCCCCTTTGCGTCCTCAGAGTAATGACGCGAATGATTTTATCTGGACCTTCATGGAGACGCTCCACTCTGGCCCGAACCCAGTTTAGCGGACGAATCAGTTCAGACTTGATGAGAACTAGATCACCGATTTTAATATTAGGAGGCGAGGTGAACCACTTTGCTCTTTGCTGCAAAGTGTGCAGGTAGTCGTCAGACCACTTCTTCCAAAATGTTTGGGAGATTTTCTGCAAATACTGCCAACGTGACAGTCGGCTCGCAACTACGTCCTGAAGACCGTACTCGGGCACGGCGAGTAAGCTTTGACCAACTAAAAAATGTCCAGGCGATAAAGTTTCAAATTCATCAGGATTGTCAGATAACGGGCACAACGGACGCGAGTTCATTACGGCTTCGATTTTACAGAAGACAGTGGTGAGCTCTTCAAATGTAAGTGCCTTATCACCTACTGCACGGAGGAGGTGGCGCTTGGCCGACTTGATACCGGCTTCCCACAGTCCGCCCATCGAAGCTGCCGTAGGAGGAATATTTTTCCATTCAATGAAACGAGTTGCACAACCCTCGGCAATTAAATAATCATTTTTATTAAAAAAATTGCAAACTTCTTTCAATTGTTTCGCAGCGGCGACAAAGTTTGTCCCGTTATCGGAATGTAGGCACGAGCACAGACCACGTCGCGCTACGAACCGGTCAAGAGTTGCTAGGAAACAATCAGCTGATAAGTCGCTGAGGACCTCAATGTGTACAGCCTTTGTGGAAAAGCAAACAAAAAGGCACATGTAGCACTTTAGAATTTTTGCATTACGATTCAAACTCGCTTTTATGTTAAACGGCCCACCTAAATCGCAACCGACATGATCAAAAACCTTATTAGGTTTTAACCTTTCAGCGGGTAACGTACCCATGTACGGTTGGATTGAAGTAGGGTTGCATTTAAAGCATACGATGCATTTCGACAACACACTTCGAATCATACTGCGAGCGGATACGATCCAATATCGTTTGCACAAAATTCCTTGCAATGAACGAGGTCCCACATGTAGGTACATATTGTGAAAGTGTTCTATTATTAATTTAGTTATGTGACATTTTTTAGGTAGCAACATAGGGTGCCTGCTGTTGTAGGGTACGTCTGCTAGCGAGATTCTACCCCCCACCCTGAGGAAACCATGGGTATCGACGAAAGGTGATAGTTTCCTGAGTGACGAAACGAATTTATTATTTTTTATCTGAGTGATTTCGCTGCAAAAGTAGGTATCTTGAGTACATTTTATGATAACGTCATGGGACGCAATCAACTCGTGAGTTGAGATCGGACCAACAGAACGCTCATTCTTAGGTAACTTACAATTTTTAGCAAATCGCAAGCACCAAGCGATGATACGTTGCAACCTGTTGAACGAAGAGTATTTTTCAAAAATCGTTTGTGAAAAATCGTTGGGTACATTTTGAGATGCACAAGAAAATGTATCAACATTTGTCTTCAGTTCCAAAATGTCCGTCTTATCAGTAACGTAAAAGGTATTGATTGGCCATTGATGAAAGTCATCAGATAGCCATGCGGGACCATGCAACCAGAGTTCATAATCAGCTACGAGCTGAGTGGGCATGGCACCGCGCGAACAAATGTCAGCGGCGTTGTTTTCGCTCCGCACGTGATACCAGCTGTTCGACGGAACTACCTCCACTACTTGGTCGACACGACTTGAAACAA
Source organism: Xestia ashworthii (assembly GCA_950022955.1). Lineage (NCBI taxonomy): Eukaryota > Metazoa > Arthropoda > Insecta > Lepidoptera > Noctuidae > Xestia > Xestia ashworthii. Next base: position 16,123,369 of record OX465569.1, read on the forward strand.
AAGTTTTAAGTTTGTAGGGAGGGGTCAGTAACCATGCGAGTGCGACACTGGAGTCCGTCAACGCAGTTACCTGAAAGTGTAGGGTTTTAATATTTTGTTGAACGAACAAAACCAGTTTTGACAATAACACGGCAGCCATAAGCTCGAGTCTAGGTATCGAGAGCGGTTTGATCGGCGCGACCTTACTTTTACTGATAAGCAGTCTAGTCTTCACTTCATTGTTTGGGTCAACACTACGTACATATATGCATGCCGCATAACCACGGGTCGATGCGTCACAAAAAGCAATTAAATGTACGCCGCAGAATTTAGGTATTAACATATGCCGTTCGATTGTTATTGACGACAGACTTGACAATGACGCGATGAAGACCGACCACTTGTCACGCAAATCAACAGGAAGAGGGTCATCCCAACCGAGACTCAGCTTCCACAAATCTTGCATGATACATTTTGCTAGAAATGTGCATGGAGATAAAAACCCAACCGGATCAAAAATGCTAGCAAGCAGTTTTAATACTGACCGTTTTGTGTAAGTACTATCCGTCATGTTATAATCGAACGAGAAACAATCGACGGTCGGCAGCCACTTAAGACCCAAAACCTTCAGCGATGAACACACGGTGTCATCATCACTGAAGTTTATCGCCACTGCCTGATCGGCACCGATCCTAGACAGTAATTCAGGGGAATTACTCGCCCATTTACGAAGGTCAAAACAGCCTAACTTCAACAGGGCTACGAGCTCGTCCTGTAACTTACAGGCGTCTGAGAGGTTCTGTGTCGACCACAAAACGTCGTCAACAAAACATCCTTGCATGAGGATATCAGCAGCTTGAGGATATTGCTTGCCCTCATCACTCGCCAGCTGTTGCAGCGAGCGAACAGCGACAAAACCAGACGATCGCAACCCGTACGTATTTGTAAGGAGTTCGTAGGTTTTTATTTCATGCGAAGGCGATTCCCTCCAAAGAATGTGCTGATAAGTACGCTCAGCGGGATGAATAAGAACATTTCTATAGAATTTAGCTATGTCAGCGGTAAAACAAATGTCGTATAAACGAAAGTTGAAAATTATTTTCAAAATGTCATGATGGAGTTTTCTACCTGTAAGTAAAGTGTCATTAAGTGACACACCGCTTGAAGTAGCCGCTGAGCCATCAAATACCACTCGCAGGGGCGTGGTGGTACTGGATGCCTTCACCACACAGTGGTGTGGTATGATATACCTACTCGGTTCTGTACCTACGTACAGCTTCATATGGCCTAGCTGTTCATACTCGCGCATGAAGTCCACGTAAGGCGAACGTAAGTCGGGCAATCGAGCGAAACGTCGCTCCAGGTGGTGTAACCTACGCAAGGCGTGGTTGTAAGACTCACCGAGGGCGGCGGACTTAGGGTTCATTAGGATAGGTGAAACATACCTACCGCTATCGTCCCTATAATGACGCTCGGAGTATATTTCCTCGGCAAGCTTGTCATCTGGGCTGATAGGGTTGTCGCACGGTGACTCTTCTATTTCCCAAAATGATTTGAGTTGATTGTTGATGGTGTCACTATCACTGGTGTACGACACCAGATTGCAAGACGTTGCAATGTTAGTGACGTCATCGGAAGTACACGGTACTTCAACTTTCCCACACAATATGAACCCGAAAACACTACTGAGGGCTGTGGGTAGTGTAGGGCTGACAATAATTTTATTACCGTCATAAATGTCAGGGAATATGTCACCTGCAAGAATAATGTCTACAGAAGATTTTTTATAGAAGTAAGGATCTGCTAACAAAAGGTTTTTGTAACGCAAAGAAACTTCTTGGGAAATTTCCACCGTAGGCAAATCGGAAGTGATCCGTTGTAAAATTATAGCATCGATATTAAACGATGGATTATCGCAATGTCTCGGCTTAATGGTGCACGAAGTCATCCCAAAGGTTTTGACACAATTTCCGGCTAAACCAAAAATGTTAAACGGACATTTTTGACGCGACAACCCTAGCCGTTCTAAACAATTCAAAGTCATAAAGTTCGATTGAGCGCCTGAGTCGATAAGAACGCGACAAGCCTGCGGATTACCAAACGAATCTATAACATTGACTATAGCCGTACCTAGTAAGACCGTATAGTTCTTCATAATGTTACCGCGGGACGAGTGCGATGTTTTAGCGTGCAATGTGTGAGTACCCACAGTTGTCGGCTCCGTGCTGCTATTTTGCGCAGGAATGGATCGCGTAGCAGGACTGCTTTTAGAGTCAAGGTGCAGTAATGCATGGTGACGCTGATTACACGTGAAACATCTAAATTCGCTTTGGCAATCGGAAGACGAGTGGTTTTGTTTGAGGCAGTTGTGGCACAGTTTCAAATGGTCAGCACGGCTAACTCGTTGCGCAGGTGTCAATTCACGGAATTGATTACAACGAAAAATCATATGTTTTTGACCACAATGTAAGCAATCAAAACTCCTCGACTTATTGTTAGATTGCGTCTGCGAAGAAAACGCCTTCCTATTTACGGTTTCACTCGACTTTTTATTGCATGTGTTCAGTGTAGGATTCCTACCTTGCGGAACATTAGAACTAGAATGAGATTGAGAATGTTCCAATATTTTTATTTGATTGTGTACATGGGACATTAACTGATCATAGGTAGGTATGGTCTTTTGATCGATACCTTGTTCGAATGATTTTCTTGTGTTAGGGTCTAATCCCCTCAATGCTATATGACACAGTACATAGCTAGATAAGTGCTCGATATTTAAAGCATTTATAGCGCGATAAGAATGATCGAAGGTCTCAATAAAATTATTTAAATTGGTCGGAGATTCCGATTTTAGCGCGGGAAAGTTGAGCATCTTATCTAGGTATTTACCTACGAGCATCCTATTGTCTTGATATTTATCAAGTAAGGACTGCCACACAACGTCGTAATTACTTGAAGTAATCGGCACACTTTTTACAATGCTAAGTGCCGACCCTTTTGTGCATGACAATAAATAATGAAATTTATCTATGTTTGAAATACCCGTTTGATTGTGCACCAAAGAGCAAAATGTTTCATAAAACGTGGTGAAGTTCTCAATATTCCCATCAAATGTGAACAACTCGAGCTTCGGTAAACGTGGTCGAATGTCGCCATTTTTATCTTTCGTGTCTACGTGACTGCATGGTGGAACGTCCGCCATTTTGATCGTGTGCTTCGAAGCGCACAACTTGACGCGAAAGAACAATTCATCGAAGCTAACTAAATCGCTATCTGAGAATTGAGCTTCAGGCGTTAAAGTTAATTGCATTTCATATATTTCCATACAAATACTTTCAAATGATTCACGTAGTGATGTTATCTCTGAGGCACGCAATAGGAACATTTCCTTGAGGGAAGGATGGTTCTCAATTTTATTGGATAAATCAAACACTTGTTGCAATTGAGAATAAATACGTTGCTTTTTAGCAAGACATTTGTTTATGTTACGAACAGTTTCTAATTCCTTTTTAGTAGGAATTGTAGCAATCGGAGCAGTTTCTCCTTTCTGCGACATTTTTATATTAAATAAGTAAGTATGCAATGGTATAATTTAAAAACTAAGATAATTACATCCGGCTCGACGGACCAAAATGTTGAGTATGACTGTAGAAGGCTGGTAAGAATTGTAGTTTTTTTTGAAGGACCATTCATTAATAAAAAAAGTAACTGTATCAAAGTAAGTAGGTATTTTGGAAAATGGATCTTTGCTCGAGAATAGGTAGATAATCCAGTATGCCACCTACCTCAAACTTCCACACGTACGCTTCTTCACGAGAGCCTTGCACGGCAAGGAGTATCAAGTCCAGGGCGGAGGCGAGCGTGGGCACTGAACGTTCCAAAAACACCATCTAAATTGGCACAGCACTGCGAGAACGTCTCACACAATAGATACTGCACGGCAGTGTAGAAAATGAGTTAAACTTCTACTCTTATTGACGGAATAGTTTCTCAAAAAAGAGACGTGACCGATACTGTCTGATCACTTAAGTCAACTAGCCAACCGCAGCGCGAAGAGGTTGCACAAGCGGCGGCCACGATTCAAAACGAAGGTAGTCGTGTAAGGCGGATGACAAAACATAAATCATCTACCCACTAACGATGAGCAAAGATCCAACAGTATGGATGTATGGATGTCTCTTTCACACAAAAACCACTAAACGAATTTGGATGAAATTTTGCAAACACAAATCATCAATATTAAAAATCAATGCCACTTTTCGTTGTAATTTTATAACTCAGGAACGGGCTCACCTATCCAAACCAAATGTTTAGGTTTTGTTCGGACTACTTAGTAGATGGTTTATGTGAAGTTTTCACAAAATCGGTCGAGTGGTGCTTCACGCAGACGAAGTTGCGCGTGTCAGGTAGTAGTTTATAACTTAGATTAAAACATAGAATACTTTTTATCCTAGCAGTAAGATCCTCAAACTTCACGCAGGCGAACCTGGGGCCTAATTCTGCTATTTTAATAAATTCGTCACTCCAACACGATTCCATTCTCATCCCATTGTCATTTTGCTTAAAGTTCGTAATCTGCTAAATTCACAATGGTCGGTCAATGGTCTCGTAATAAAATTGTGTTTTAATGGCATTGTCGTATTGTCATTATTTTATAACCCTTACTAAAAATGGTTTTCGAAATCTACTACTAAATGCGAACATTTATTCATGCCAGATTTCATGTACGAGATTAATATTCTATGACATTTCTTTCAATGGAGTGTCAGTGGTTGTTCATTGAGAAGTCATAATGGCGCCATTATGATAGTAGAATTAACAAACTTGTTAAAATTTGACAGAACTTGATCATTATGAAATCAATGATCGAATACTCTGACACTATTGTGATAGCAGAATCGAGGCCCTTTTTTTTTTTTTTTTTTTTAGGATGGGAAATCATCAAATGACTTCTCCCACTCTGGGCGGAGCGGGAGGGAGTGTCAGACTCTTACTGACTAAAACCCATCCATGTTCCTTCCTCGCCCTTTACGTTCCGGGGCCGCGGTATCTCTTTCGAACAGTCCCGCAACCCCGGCATCGGCCCTTGCGGGCCCCTCTCTTCTGCTGACATCTCTTTGAGGCGCGCGTGGAACACGAACGCGCCGTCGACACGGCCTGTCGTCACTAGACGGACGGACGGCTAGCTAGCCCATAGCTAACCGTCCACAGGCCCGCATCTACGGTGGCCGGTAGCCACCACGTGGCCCCCGACGCCCGGTGCGTCTCCCGCGGCGGCCGGGAAGAGAGGCAATGATTGTATACTTCTTTTATGCCTGTTTGCCACGTTGATCTAGTGGCCGCATGCGCGAATGCTGCTCAGCAGTCCTGAGTTCAATTCTATACTTGTCTCCTACTTCAAAATAATTTAGTTATTGGAACTTAGAAAATTAAGAAAGGCAATATTTTTTTTAACTTAATTCACATGCAACAAAGCTTTAAGACAATTTTATTGTAGTATTTCACGGAGATTTAAGTTTTAGCAAAAAAAAAAAAACTTTGATTGCGTCTGCGCATGTTCGGTATTACGTGTCGCGATGGAAATTATGCGATGACCGCAATACCTTTGATGTTTCTTGCTTGGCAGGATCTGTATTTGGTTTCGATTTTGGATCAAAGTTAAATCGCTATGTTGTTATCTTTTTGCATGAAATATTTTGAAGTTCATTATTAATTTATTTACTGCCTCTTTGGTCTCGTGGTTGCAAGCGTGACTGCTTAGCATGAAGTCCTGGGTTCAATTCCCAGGTTGGGCAAAGTGATGTTAGGTTTTTCGCCAGAAATTTCTCTGTAGCAACCACGGAGTCTAGATTTGAGCCCGGTTGGTGGCAATAGGCTCGCCCTAGTACATGGAACTTAAACATAACTGGCGAAATGTGGGTGTTCTATTAGGTACACCTCTGACTAACGCTTTGGAGATTACAGGCGTGATGTTATTTTATGTTGTAATTTATTCAAAGAATTTTGAGTTAATCTTGCCGCCACAAATAACGGAAAACTAAGGTAATCTCCGCTAGCTGACCATCAAAATGAATAACTTTTGGTTAATTAAATGTATTTATGCAATATACAGATTGAAAAGCGTGTAATATTTTACAATCAGCGGTCACAGCGGCCTTAATCTCGAAACCTGGCGAACACGTCAACATCCAATCTTAATATTAATTTCACACATCATTAATTTCGGCTCACTTACCCACGCATTATATTACGAAATCGACACACTTATAAAGAAAAACAAACAAAAAAAATACTACCGAACTACTTGATAGAAACTGTCCGCTATCGAAGTACGAAATCTCCATTTGGAGTCTATAAAGTTGTTATTAGACTTTTACGATCTCAATCTTCAGACCACCACAGTTAAGGCTCCAGGCGATTCGAATCTTCCTATTGAGCCATTATCACAGTTCCGTCTAACTGATTGTGAATACCAAATATGTAATTACGAACTAGATAAAGAGTGATATTAACATCTATGGTGGTATTACGGAACTGTTTAGAACGTCTTTGAGGACATGTAATTATACTGTCTCTATTATTGTTCGTTGTAAGAAATAGGGCAGGTCTGATTTATGTCGCTGGCCTAAAACTGGTTCGTCTTATATAACTTACGTCTAGGAGTTGTCTGGTTTGCATAAATATAGTGAGTAAGATTGTGGGAGCAAAAACGATGGAAAAAAACCGTAGACTAATTTAGTTTCTAAGAAAAAACGAAGCTAATTTACTGCATGTCATTCTGCGTAAATTGAGCCTATATTAACTACTAGTTTATGCCCGCGGCTTTTCCCACGTGAAGTTTGATAACTTATTATCATATGGGATTTTACTACCGGGATAAAAAGTATCCTATGTTATAAATATAATCCAGGTTATAAACTATCTTCGTGCCAAATTTCATCCAAATCCGTTCAGTAGTTTTTGCGTGACAGAGTAACAAACATCCCTCTATCCATTCATCGTCACTTTTTGCATTTATAAATTTCTATTTTTTTCCTATCTTTCTAGGTAGGAAAAAAATAGAAAAGAAGAAGAATAGAATAGAGTAGAGAGATGGTTTTGATTTTAGTAAGATATACTGAAAGTAGTAGCTTAGGACCGAATCACATTCGGCTAGTAAAATTAACAACTGCCCTAATAACTCCAATTGTCGTATTTATGTTACGGCAACTGTCAGCTGAGAGTGTTTCTCGGTGTTACTTTACCAATGCGCCCCCGGCCTTAGAAATGTTCCTCGAATTAAATAAGCTAGCAACTTGCCTATGAAAACAGTGTCATAATCTTACTATTCAATTTCAATAATTCTCTGGTATATGGAACTTTCAATGAAGCTCAAAGTTTTCGCAATTATTAGAACCATATTGGAAAAGTCACGGGTGAAGATGGTGGACTGATAAGTTACTGAATACCACGTAAATAATTCATCATGATCTGCCTAGCCTTTTCCCAACAATGTTGGGAAAAGCCTGATGCAGCTGACTGCCTATCTGACCTTCACAACCCAGTTAGTACTGGGTAGTAAAAAAACCCTTTGGTAAGACAGATTGTCAGACTTTCGGGCCACTGACTACCTGTAACGACTATCATCATCATTCATGTCCTATGTCCCCTAGATGGGGCAAAGGGCGTCCACAGATGTCCTCCATCGCGATCGGTCTTGAGCTTCACGCTTCACCTCGCTCCATGTCATTCCGATGCTCGCCGCTTCTGCCAACACGGTGCGACGCCAGGTTTGACGGGGACGGCCACGCGACGCTTGATCTGGTGGTCGATAGGGCTCTCGTGGCATTCCTCTAATAGCTCTACGTTAGAGATGGTCTCGGGCCAGTAAATTCCGAGAATGCGACGAAGACAGCGGTTTACGAAAACTTGGATTTGGCGTGAGATGTCCTTTGTGACCTTCCACGTTTCGCACCCGTAAAGCAGCACGGATTTCACATTGGACCCGAATATCTTGAGTTTAATCCTTCGGGTCAGTTTCCGCGACTGCCAAACAGGTCTCAGCTGCGCGAAAGTTGCTCGGGCTTTGGCTATCCGTGAAGCGATGTCCTCTTTACTGCCCCCAGTCTCCGCCACGACGCTTCCGAGGTAAGTGAATTTGTGGACGCGTGCCACTGCCTCTGTGCCAATCAGCAACGGTGAGTGATTCTTCACACCAGTTCTCATCTCCTGGGTCTTCCTGATGTTTATTTTAAGCCCGGTTTCTACCGCTTCCTGCCGTAGATCGTTCAATTTTGCTTGCATATCGGCGTGGGTATGACTCAGCAGGCATAGGTCATCAGCGTAGTCCAAGTCTTCCAAGACGTTGGATAATCCCCACTCTATGCCGCGGCGCCTGTTTTCGGAGATGCGAAGCATAATTCCGTCAAGAACGACCAAGAAGAGAAGCGGTGAAAGGAGGCATCCTTGGCGGACACCCGCGTGTACTGCTATGTCATCCGAGATGAGACCGTCATGTGTTACCTTATAAGAGTACTTCTTGTAGATACTCTCCAACAAACGGAAGATTTTCGGCGGCACTCCGATTTCCAGTAAGCGGGACCAGATGCTAGACCACTTCAGCGTATCAAAGGCTTTTTCGAAGTCGACAAAGGTTAGGTAAATCTCCCTCTGCCATTCTGATGCCTGTTCCAGTATTATACGGAGGGTATTGATCTGATCCGTACATGAACGGCTCGAGCGGAAACCAGCCTGTTCCCTGCGTAAAAGAGGATCCACGGCCTTCGACAGTCTATCCAGAATTATTTTGCAGAAAACCTTAGAGGGAATCGAGAGCAGTGTAATACCTCTCCAGTTATCGCAATGGCTAAGATCACCTTTCTTAGGGACAGTTATGATAAGACCTTTGTTCCAATCGTCAGGGAGCTCTTCGGCGGTCCAGATCTTTTCAATCAGAGGCGTCAGAACGTTGACGGCGGAGGATAAGTCGGCTTGTAACATTTCCGCCGTTATCAAGTCGAGTCCTGGTGCTTTGCCTGTCTTCAAAGAGCGGACTGCCTCCGCAACTTCAAAGGCTGTCGGTGGTTCCGTGTTGATGTTTAGATGCCGGGGTGGTGGGGAACTGACTTGCAGCGCGTCAGGCTCTAATGTAGCTGACAAACGGAAGACCTCCTCAAAGTGTTGACGCCAGCGTAACAGCTGCCCTTCTGTTGTCACAATGAGCTGACCATCCTTGGACTTAAGCGGCTTCTTCTTTGACCTGCTGTTACCTGCCAAGGTTTTGGTAGCTTGGTACAGCTCCTTCAAGTTGCCGGTGTTGGCAGCTTGTTGAGCACGATCAGCAATACCATCAGCCCACTGTCTCCTATCTCTGCGGGTACTGCGGTAGATCTCCTTGCGTTTCTGACGGTATTGGATGTTAAGGTCGGCCCGTGTGGCGTCGTTATGGGTTTCTAGCAGTCTCAGATGAAGATTTCTTCTGTCTTCAATCAGGCTCCACGTGTGTTGTGACATCCAGTCCTCCCGAGAGTGAGTCGATTTGTGCCCTAGAACGATGGAGCTGGTCTCTGTATAGGCCACTTTGATGCGATTCCACTCCTCGTCTAATGAGTCCGAAGCAGTATTGAGTACAGAAAAGCGATTGCGTAACTCGAGTTGAAAGGTTTTAGGTAAGTACGTAACGACTATCAAAGGTCTACAAATAACAGTAGGGATCAACGGCTTGACGTGCTTTCTGACGCACGGAGGAAACTCGGTAGGTATGTGTTGTCACCCATCCACAGACCAACCGACTGCAACAAACTGGCTGACTAAATGTGTAATAATTAATTTATTTATTGAAGATGATAATGGTGTTGATTCTGTTGTGCACAAACTAAACTTAATTTAGGCTATTGCTATCTTTTACTAAAAGGCAGTGCGAGAAAAGGACGGCTATAGCTATGGACTAAGTAAAGATGTCAGCTAGTTTAAGCCTTGCCCTTCACCGTGTTTTTAGTCGACATGATTTTACGTGCACCCTTCATTTGTATGAAAATATTAGTTCCAATTAAATTTGACAGCTCTAAATTACGTCCGTCTCTTTCTCGTTTTATTAAAGAGAAAGAGATAGCAATAGCCTAAATTAAGTTTAGTTTGTGCACGACAGAATCGACACCTATGTCTATAAATCCTACACTGAAGTGAATAGAATTCGTCCATTTTTTCCCTTTAGTAATACATTTATTTGACATAAAGTTGGCTAAAAGAATGCTCTAAATTGGTGATCTGGGAATCGACCGCCCATAGAATATTATGAGGAGTTGATGACATGGATTTAAGAATAAATAATTTAGTATTAAAAAATATGCACACCACCTAATTTTAACTGAATCATTTAACCCTTTAAAAATTTAACTAATCAGTAAAATCCAATGATTGATAAGATATCTACGGATAACAAAACGTAATTCTTTCAAACACTGAAACCAACACGCGATCATGGCGCTTGCAACAGCGACGAAATATCGGAAGCTCAAAACAAAAACAATCACGGAAGATATCCCGTAAGTGACAATATAAGTTTCGTAACTCTTTCAGTTACGATCAGAACCTGTCGACTACACAATTTATTTCCAGTTTATTTTAACGACATATTGTTATTACTGTATTACGCTATTACAAGTCTTGCAACATACTTGTAACACGTCACGTGTCTTTGGTATTTATTTTCATGCTCTTTTACCTTTTATAGATAAGGAGGAGTAACCGTATAGGGGATACCTGTGTATTTAAATAACTAGAAACAACTTCAAAGGCTTTAATGTTATTTGTTGATTCGTTAAGGAAGTTACGTTTTTAGGGTTCCGTTGCCAAATGGCAAAAAACGGAACCCTTATAGATTCGTCATGTCTGTCTGTCCGTCCGTCCGTATGTCACAGCCACTTTTTTCCGAAACTATAAGAACTATGCTGTTGAAACTTGGTGAGTAGATGACGTATTCTGTGAACCGCATTAAGATTTTCACACATAAATAGAAAAAAAAGCAAGAAATTTAGGGCGTTCCCCATACATAGAACTGAAACCCATTTTTTTTTTATTTTCATCAAACCCATACCTGTGGGGTATCTATGGACATGTCTTCAAAAATGATATTGAGGGTCTCATATAATTTTTTTCTAAACTGAATAGTTTGCGCGAGAGACACTTCCAAAGTGGTAAAATGTGTTCCCCCACCCCCCCCTGTAACTTCTAAAATAAGGGAATGAAAATAACAAAAAAAAATATATGATGTACATTACCATGTAAACTACCACAGAAAATTGATTTGAACGAGATCTAGCAAGTAGTTTTTTTTAATATGTCATAAATCGTAAACCGCAATTTACCTTTCATTTACAACGAACTGCAAGAACTACCTGACCTGTATTTACACGTTGTACAGAAGCCAACACAACAAGCCACCTGAAACTGTAAAATTTTCCCAATCGACTTTGAACCAATCGCTTTAGCGATAAAATTGAAACTCAATTAGAGAAATTTGACAAATTGTAGCTGCTTGTTGTGCGGGCGTCTATATCATACTTGTTCTGATTATTATGGCTACAAGAACACCTAGTTAAAGTACTCTGAAACAATACTAGACAGAGCTAGATGTGTTTATAGATGTATAATTACTAAGACTTTGTGTCAAGGCTATGATTGCGTAGCACCGAGTACAGTGCCCCTTGCAAGTTTTATCACCTGTGTTCAAATATTGACTAACGGTATAGAACATAACTCTTTTGCCCGGAACTCCTGGCTCTCCTGGCCCTCTTTTGCACAGATATGCGAAAATTATGATATTTAATTTGAATAATTTCAGTTCTAAATAACAAATAATCATATGATTTGAATTTTCTGTTTTTATTTAACATTTACACAAATAAATTTATCAAATATCATAATAATAAACTGTTATGGATGAATTGTTTATTTTCATGAGAAATCCGGATAATCCGGATTGGACATAAAATCCGTTCTTAAAAAACCGGATTTTAAAACAGAACGGATTTGCATTCCATAAAAGCGTGGCTATTCCACAAAAGAATTTATAAATAAGAATAACCACTATTTTCGTTGTTTGTTTATATTTAGAACAGGCCTCGTATGGTATCGTATGAACACTGAATCAAGTTTTTCAATAAAAATAAAAATTAACATTTCCTTGCCACATAGCATGAAAGTAGAAACATGTTCACACTTTTACAGTATGAGAAAGTGTTTGTTACTTAACAACTTAGCAACTACACAAATAGTAGGTACTCGTCTCCGAGAGATGTACAGAGTAGTCATTAAATCACCTCGTTTAATACATTTAGGCACCTGAACCAAAATGATGGCGTAGTAGCCTATATAAAAGACTGTCACTTACCCCAGGCAACTGAAATTAACTTAACACATGCATCTGCCTTGCAAATAAGTATCTCTAATTACACCATTATTGGTATCTATCGGTCTCCGTCGAATGTATCCACAGATAGTTTTATTAACTCACTTGATCACTACCTTCAAAGTATTCACACACATAGAAACATTATTATTACTGGAGACATCAATATTAATTTAATAGGAAAACCAGCAGAACCAGCACAAATACGAACTAGTAGATTAACCTATTTAAATATGACGGCTATACATGGTTTCCTCCCAGGACACTGTTTGCCTACTAGGGAAGCGAACTGCCTCGACCACATGCTGCTTAAGTTAGACAAATTAAAAAACTCGGCTTTTGTGGCAGTCCTAAACACGTCTGTTACAGATCATGCAATGGTGGTATTAAACATATCCCACACATACCAAAGCAAGACTTGTGTTAAATATAAAACCATAACAAACTGGGAGAATGCCTTTAAGCAACTTGTAGACACAGATATATCCTTTCTTGGCGCACATAGAGATCCAAACATTCTAGCTAACGCGATGATAGAGGCGATTAGGACATCTCTTCTACAAAATACTAAAGTTGTCTCAGTGTCTAGCTCCAAGCGAACCTTAAAACCCTGGATATCTATGGGTGCCCTAAGATGTATTAGGTTTAGAAATAGGCTACAGCTACAAAAAAGGAAGGACCCTTTTAATGTTATTTTGATCATAACTTACAGGCGGTTTCGCACATATTGTTCAAACCTAATTAAGAAACTCAAACGACAATATCATAAAAAACAGATATCAAATTCATTAAAAAATCCTAAACTACTCTGGCGTAAAATTAATGACATAACCCATTATAAAGAACCTAAGTCGTCCAGTACACACCTACTGCATATCACACCACATCCCCTCGACTCATTAAACCGTGTAAACCAATTTTTCGTAACTGTTGGGCAAAGACTTGCGGAAGACATAATAACCTTAATTGGACAAGAATCTAGACCTGTCACTAACTCAAGTTCGCTACCTCAAATTAATACGTTCGTGTTGCTCGAGACAGATCCGGCAGAAGTGGATAGCATACTTGGGTCGCTTGATTCAGGATGTGCTTCGGGGTGGGATCGCATACCGGTGAGTTTCCTCAAATTAGCTCGAGATCTTGTGGTTCCTCTTATTAGTCAGTTGACTAATCTGTGCTTCGAAACGGGCATATTTCCTGACGCCCTAAAACGTGCTATTATTACGCCTGTACACAAGGACGGGGATAAGAGCGATGTCAACAATTATCGGCCGGTATCTGTCTTACCAGGGATCTCGAAAATAATAGAAAAAATACTAAATAAAAGACTGGTAAGTTATTTAAATAAATACAACATTCTTTCCGATTCTCAATACGGTTTTAGACAGGGACGGTCAACTCAGGATGCGGTCATTGCGTTAACATCTGAAATCACTGATAAGGTAGACAAAGGTTATAAATGCGTTACGGTGTTTCTAGACCTGAAAAAGGCCTTTGACACCGTATCTGTCCCCATCCTTGTGCAGAGACTCGAGGCTATAGGGATAAGAGGCAAGGCTCTCTCCCTCTTTGACAGTTACCTCCGGGGTAGGAGACAGCAAGTTAAAATGGGTAACTTACATAGTGAGGAGGCAAACATTGTTTTCGGTGTCCCGCAGGGGTCAGTCCTCGGCCCACCTTTGTTTCTAGTGTATATAAACGAACTCTGCAACCTACGAAACAGTGGGGGTAAAATCTTCTCTTACGCGGACGACACGGCCATTGTTTATTTTGGGGACACGTGGGAAGCCGTCTGTAATAAGGCCCAGATCGGATTGGCTGCTATAGATAGATGGCTCAAAGCCAATCTTCTAACCCTTAGTGTTCCTAAAACCAACTATATTTGTTTTTCCCCCAGTAGAAGGTCTAAACCAGGCCCTAATTTCAGTATTCAAATCCATACGTGTACGGACCACAGCGACCAAAATTGTAATTGTCAAGTTATTAAACATGTAACGTCCACAAGATACCTGGGAGTTATAGTTGACCAGTGTTTAACTTGGCATGCGCATATAGAGATTGTTACATCACGGGTGCGAAAATTTATATGGATTTTTAAAAATTTAAGATATGTGATGCCCCAAAATACATTAAATAGCATCTATATTGCGCTCACTCAATCAGTTGTCACATACTGTTTACCAGTTTGGGGAGGTGCCACTAAAACTAAATTCCTTGAGTTAGAAAGAGCCCAAAGATCACTCATAAAAGTAATGTACAAAAAACCATACAGATTCCCCACACTCGATCTATATAGAATCAGTGGCTTACTTACAGTTAGAAAACTATATTTTTTAATTACGACCCTGTACTTACAAAAATCTATTCCTTTTAAACAAGATAGTCAGGAGAAAAGACGAAAGGATTTAGTGGCCTACTCCCCGGGGGTGCGAACCGCTTTTGCACGACGTCAATATGCAACTCAATCGGCCTACATTTATAATAAAATAAACCAAAAACTAAAGTTCCACCATGAGGTCTCACACGTATGCAAAAGGGTTATAACCGATTGGCTTAAAACGTTAACATACGAGGAAACTGAGAAAGTGTTGGTTAGACTTGGTTAAATTATTTCTTTTGCTATTCCCTCCGTATCAATAATGTAAGTAGGTACTCACCGAACATGTTAAATCTATATAATACTTCGAACACATCGGCACTTCAAAGATATACACTTTCACCCACACAAACACACACACACACATACACACGCATACACACACAAACACACACACACACACACATAGTCATCATTACAAACCCTGTTTAAGAACAAATGCGCACATACAGTTTCACATAGGCATACAACTACAATTACACAAAGAGCTGCTAATTAGTTTATAAGTCATTTACTGTTACTTTTTATGTTAATTTAATTTTTAGTCAATTTTGTAATAATTTGTGCATTACTCTCAATACTGTTAATATTAAGGGAAAGAGCGAGATACCCCCAACACAGGTATTATCAATTACCTACTGGGGATGTCTCATGTAAATACTCCATGTAACTGTTTTGAGACAAATAAACATTTTTCATTTTCATTTTCATTAAATGGAGTAATGACACGCAAAATACGATATACGAATGTTGGAAATCGAATCAGACCACCTCCACATCCCATACAACGTAATGACCATTGCGCAAATAGAGATTATTGCTAATCATCACGCAACAATTGTTTTTTTTTGCGTACAAGCAAAAATGTTGTATACGCTCGTGCAAATTCAAAGAGCACATAGATATAAGTCTTCAGTGAATCAGAAAGAATAAAAAAATCAATTGATATAATTGGGAGCACTGTCAATGTACCGGTGTGATCTCGATAGTACATACATGCCGATTGGTTGTGGAACAAAAAACCTTGGGGCTTCGAGCTTTTAGGTGTTGTGAAGTAGCTTACAATGCAATGTAACTGTAGGAAGCTGAGTCAAGAGGAGGAAAAATTATCTCTGATGATGACTTCGGTGTCTGGCTTTAGATTGTGTGGTTTTAATCTAATATTCCGAATGTTATACATGTCAAGCAAGTCAAGTGAACTAAAAGACAGTTTAACATACAGGTAAGTCACGACGAAACGACAGCTTAAGAAAGTAATATATCTAATTCTGTAAAGAAAATAATGTGCTGATTCTGTAAGAAAACATAATGTGTTTGGAAATATGCAACAATCAGTATCGGACATTTATGAATCATCATTGAATTAAGCACATGGTTTTAGAACCTGCAGCGTTGATAGTCGATGGCCCTTACACGCGTATAGTTCGAGCTTTACAAATAGATTAAAGTAAGAAAGGATACTCACTGTAAACGCTGTTGTAATCTGTGGTGCCGTTGACTGTGCCATCCGGCAGCAGCTGCAGATAGCGATTCTTGAGGAACATCTGTATGGTGCGGGAGGTGCCAGTTATGTGGCTCAGGTTGGCGGAGCGCTGCGCGCGCGGCTCGGGCGCGGGCGCCGCGGCGCAGGACGCGAGCGCGAGCGCCGCCAGGAGCAGCCGCAGCGGGCGCGTGCGCGAGCGCATGGCGCGCCGCGCCCATGGCAGCCGCCCGGACGCCGTCACTGCACAACACCGCTTCTCATACCTCGCTCAACCCTCCACTACTTCCACCACCCAGTTTGAATGATTTTCCTTCTTTATTTATAACTGAGTTCGGTTGACTCTCACACGCATCACACCCAACACCCTCATATTACTTTTATTGCACCATATTATTGACAGCTTCTCGGTTTACAAGCGCCGCAAGCCGGGTTGTTCACACGATCTGAAACAAAATAATTTTGTGTTTAATAATAGAGTGTGGTGGACAAATTGGTAACTGATACACCGCGTCGTCACGTGAACAATTGTTTAATACTGGCATTGCAAACAGACTTGAAATAACCATGTCTAGACGTTTCGTGGTTAAGGATCTTAAAAGTAATTTTGGTTTCAGTAAAACTTTACTACAAGATTTTCACCTGGGACGTATATTTTCGGAATACAAGCAAAAATAAAACACGCATTGCTGGGACATGTTGAATGTAAATGACGACTGTCATTATGTCTGTTGGCGATACTGGGGACGGAACGATGTCTCTTGCAAACGACGTGCGAAATTCAAACAGCTATTGTATAAATACAATGTGTTCAAACATGGGACTACATGTTCGGTGAGAGAAAACAATGAATCTATTGTAAGTATTTATTAGTCCTAGTTAAATACGCATCATCGTGATGATGACGATGATAAATACCTACACACAGTTTGAAACTAACCACAACCGATATCACTGATACAAACGATACTAATAAATTCATTGGTACTTTTTATTAGAAGTCATCAGAGTAGCACTATTAATAGTATTATCTGTATTGATGTGACATTACAATATTTGAACAAAAATCATTGCCGAAACAAACGTAGATTATTAGATATTTAAAACAAGCTGGTGACTACATTTAAAAACAAACATTTTGTGGACGAAAATAAAAAATAAAACAATTTTTAATACAATTTATTCGATGATGTTTGCCAAGGAAAGTCGATAACGTATAGCTACCGATCGGTAAAATTGTAGGTCGACAATCTGTCCGACTTTCAACATTTACATGCGATCGCATCGCCGGTGAAGCAGTCGACCACTCAAAGATAAGGAGCCAGTAACTGTCTTTATTTGTAGACCGACCCTGGTTGTAACTCCTAACTAAGCTATCTTAGCTTTAGTATTGGACTTAGTCTTGTTCACTTTCGAACACTTGCTGTTACTTAGAAAGCATCTGCTACAGCTGTAATTTCTTTTATTACATTTTGCTTTCAAGATTCCATCGTGATAACCAAATTAAAAAGATCTGTTTTTTTTTTATGTTTTCAAAAATTCTTTATCCATTTCATACTCATCAGTCTTTTTCAAAGTAAGCGACGAATCGCCGCTCTCACTTGCTGATAACCTTTCAAATTGGCTTAAACTGTCGTCTTGTTGACTTTTACATTCATTAACAGGTTTTATGCGAGCAGGTGTTTTAGTAACCGAATTTGGGTCTACCTGTGCCCAGGACACTTAAAATCAATTATCATTTTGATTCCAACCATTAAACGCGTATTTTAAAACTTTTCCCTCCAAATCTGTACCAATATTGTCAGTCTAAACTTTATGATGTTTCTGTTCCACATACTCAATTATTTGATGATTTTATTGATTCATACCACTTGAGTTTTTGACGTGATCGAATCGTGTAGAGTAATGATTGAATCTGATTGTTAATGTCCATGGTTCCAATGTATCTAGACCGGGTCATCGTTTTGTCTCCTACTTTTCAGTATTGATAAAATGGTAACATTGTTTGAAGAATCAATGGATTCTGAATGATCATCATTTATTGAAGCCACCATTTTAATTGATACACCTAAGATTAAACAAAACTTCTTCGTATGTCTTTAAAAAACGTTTCTATTCAAAAACGTGGCCTGTTCGTTCAAAATAACCTGAGATTTCTGATACGATTGCACTGTTATCTTCAATGAGTTAAATAAAGTCTTCTTAACTATAATAGCTTTCTCCTCTGTTAATAGTATCAGGCAATCCAGTAACACAATCTGGTCTCAATTTGTCAACCTGTACCCAAGTAATTGAATGGAGCGAGAAACTCGCCGACAATGGATTGAGATTGCAAATGGTGCGAATTCTATTCCTTATTTTATCAACTTACTCTAATTGGTTGCATGGAACTCTTGGCTAAACAATTTTAGATTATGTTCTGATAAGTGAAATGCATTAAATGTTGTTCCAGATTTAGGTACTTTTAGCAAAATGGTTATAATGTTTACTATAGTTAAAACTAAGTTCGGTAACGACTGACCTCTATTTGTTATTAGATGAATAAGAATAACATAATTATAAAGAAGATAAATTAATCTACTATGCTCATCACTTGACAACAGACTGTCCTACCGAAATATTTAAGAAAAGAGAATCCCACAAAAAGATTAACGACCATATCTTCTAAGAACCATTGCAATGACTTTAATGTATTTTTATACGCACTTTTATCATATCAATATAAGATCAGTTGGTTAAGTAGTTAATCATCATAGTTTTTTAACCGACTTCATTTTTGTCATATATTACTGTACCATCTATGAATATCATGTTATGATCATTATTTTCTACTTTTGTAGCTGTCAATCATGTTTTATCACTGTGTCATGCTTCAATTGTGATGACGTTAATACGGGTATGTGAACAAGATAGATTGATATTGTTTGAAGCCTTTTCATCGTCATTACTAATAATAATTGTTTTAAATAGCAAAAGTGGTGCAGCCGTTTGGACTCACGATTTTCCCCCATGACCTTTTTTTAAGTTTCATTGAGACCTGTTTCGTCGCCTATGAGATCTTAATTAATTTGAGGATTTTCCTGTTCTTTAGTATCGATCACGAGAACCTAGATTATCTTTACAGTAACCGGTCGAATATCAATGAAATGTTTTTTTTCTGCGTCACGGTTTTCAATAGCAGATCTTTGCAAATTCCTTTACGAAACTGTGAAAAAACGTGACTGTCTTTTACGCTTTCACCCAAAAAACCATTATTTATCATCATTAACACGTTGAACGCCGCTTTCATTTTTCAGTCTTTCTGTTTGGGCCGTGGGGGACACCGTATGGTCGACATACAATAGTTCCGTTGGGGCCGCGGGGGACAACATATGACCGCGAGTCAGAGGCGATTTTAAGCGTCTCTATTGGGCCGTCGGGCACAGATATGAAGCTAATATGTATTTGACGTGACCCCCACGGCCCTGCAGACAAATAGATTGTATTTGGTTTTTAGTAAAAAATATGACTTAGAAAAATATGACAAATCATTTCGGGACACGACTTGTTTGAAAGTTCTAAAGGAAAAAGTGTGTATGATAATGTGTTATTTTCTATTTTTCCATAAAATTACTATTTAAAATGTGTTGTAAAATACTGTATACTGTTACTATTTACTGAAGTAGTTAAAATCTGGTTAAAGTGGTACTACATAGCTGTTAGGGTTTAATTTTTCGGGGATAGTTTGATTATTATTATATATATATATAGATTAATTAAACTACATGTTTGTAAATCAGAAATATAATAATTATTTATTACAGTTTTTAAATGAAACAAAATTAAATCAGACTTATTGAGATCAATATCAACGTTACTACACCTATTATTTAATGAATTTTATGGAAACAATTAAAACTATGAAATGGTTTGTTAGGGCAGGTTTCACAAAAAGTTACATCTTTTTTCGTCTTGTTTTTTCGTCTTGTTTGTTCATGCAGGACATGAGCGGGGATGACCGACACCCCGACCCCCGCGGCCCCCGCCAACGAACAACGCGATTTATTTCCGCGTGGGCCATGGGGGGCCACTGTTGAGTGACAGTAGTATTTTGGTAAAATAAAGTCACTAATTACTTTTCTTCGATTTATTTCATGTGATTTGGCACATTTTCTAGCCCCTAAAGCAATAAAAACATAAACGTAAAATTTAACAATCGGGCATTTTTGACCTGGCTCCTTTTACTAAATAAATGAGGCCCATATGTTGTCCCCCACGGCGTTTAACGTGTTAACTTGTTCTTTACGGTCGATATTGAGGGAAAAAATTACTGAAATCTTTCAGCACTAATTTTGTATTGACTGTCCTTGTTACAAATTCAATTCATTTGTTCCACCTTTTTTCATAAATTTCTTCCGATTCTCTTTATATGTAGGCAAAGTTCTTTATGTTTTTACTACAAATACATTTCCAACTACATTAACACTTTCGTCTACGTTTAATAGGTACTCGTTTGAAGGAATCACATTTCTATTATCTCAACATATTCCAGCCGCTATTGCGTCAACAAACGCGTTAAGATAAGAAAAGATTCATGCGATACATTCGATTACAATAAGCTTTCTATGCATCTGAATTGTAGATTATTAGAGTTCCTTACAGTTGTATCTTTAGCTTACAGCGTCTGCATATTTTACGTAACTGCTGAAAATAGAAAACACGGGTACTGAAAACGAACACACAAGTTGACGATTTCCGCAACATGGGACCGAAAACGGTGCAAAGAACATGTACGTGTGGAACTGTGGATACATGTGGACCCTTGCAGAGATTACACTGTTGTGTAAAACATTAGATTATATTTGATTAATAATCGCTGAAAAATGTTTACGCTGGGGAGTCTAAAATAATTTGCTGAATTCATATTAACAACTTGTGTAACTATGTCCCCCGTAACATCCTGTTCTAAACATCTCTTTTTGAAGAAAACTTTGTGATTGCTAAATCATATTATATTATCTTGGAGATTCTGTACCTAGTCTGGCAGCTTTTCAGTGACCCATTACACTCCCAGGTCAAAACACAGTAGCTAGGTTTTCCAAATTATGTCGGGGCGGGGTTCCAATCTCACAAGCTGTAGCAGAATACCAGTATTTTACACGTATCGACTCCTGTCTGACCTCTACGACCTAACTACTTGCACCGGTAAATTCCATCGGCATAAATCGATGTACGGAACCATTAAAGCTTTTCTACACACCTTCACCAGTATTCCCGTTCTTATCTTAAGATAGAGTGCGGTCCAGCTGAGCAATCTATCGTTATTGCTGTGTAATCTATTGATCGGCATTATAATTGTTTGATTTTAACTTCGGAGTCAATATTACAACATATTCCTTTTTGAGTTTCCGCTGTAGTCTTAGCCAATTGGTAAACGCTTTAAAATTCTGATCGTGTTTTGTTTTTTTTTTTTGTGATATTTCGACGTCTAAATCTTTATTTCGTGGTGGATTAAATTCTTATCTTCTTATGCATGTTTCGTGTTTCCTGGCTCGTTGCCAGTCTGCACTGCCTGGACATATATCGGTCATTAGTAAGAAATGATAGCTTAATTTATAAGGTTGGTGATGGCTTGGCTTGAAACGTCACCCGGCAAATATCTGCTTGCTTTTAAAATTACAGTTGTTAGATCAGCTATAGTTGCTGTTAGTTATGATGAAAATAGCGGTCTTTGACCCTACCTACATTTACTAAGTTTTTTAACTTTGAAAACCAAAAATAAGCCTGTTCAAGTCTTGAATCGTCACATATCGTGATCTTCAATTTTTTCTCTAATCTTCTATCTATATGGTGTGATTAGTGGCTAACCTGGTGTCAGAGTGTTTATGCCGCTCATAGGCCTCTGACTTAGCTTTACATGTCGTCGAGAAATATATCTCAGGTATGATGGTTTCCTCACGATGTTTTTCCTTCACCGAAGGAAGTATGAATTATAGAATACGCGCATGCATCCGAAAAATTTTAGGAGCGTGTCTTGGGTTCGAACTCGAGACCTATGATTTGGCAGTCACACCACTAGACTATCACTGATGCTATTGCGATCTTATCTGGCAGCAACAATAGGTTTTAAAGTGGCTTTTTCATTTTTGATTATCAGCAATGTTGGGGTCAATTCCCTGTTTAAACAGATGTGGCTATTTCTCAGGATTTTACATCAAGCTAGATAGGACAGCTCATCGTAGGGTTGCGTATTGATTTCACAGTACCTTTGATAACAGACTGGTTAATTTACCGTAAGAAAAAAAAGGTTAATAATACTAAGTCTCAAAATCTTTTTCACAACCGACAGTTCAATGAACTTGCAACATAATTTCTTATTCGATGAATTAATCTTACATTTCAATCGAATAATCTAAGAAAGGGCATTAGCATACGATTAATAATGTCAAAAGCCCCGACTGGTTCCATATAGCTGATTTAATATTATTTGAATGACCTTGACATGCATACAAATGAAATATTTAAGGTCGTAACGATTCATAATCGAGAATTAAATCGATATAATACTGAATAATTCGATGTTTCTTTATTGATACGAATCAGGGAAGTGTCAAAATCAATTTGCTATTAGAATCTGGGTGGTCACAGTTAAGTGCGAATGCGTCTTTGAATACAGTTAATCAATCGCAATGATTGGATAGGCTAGACATGTTATTTTATGAATTCTTTGGAGGTAAGATATTAACATCGTGTGATTAAAGTGTACAAAGGAGCTACTAGGCACATCACAACTATACATAGTTTACGCAAAAACGACCAGTTAAATAACTTAAATTAATGTAATGATGGATAGATACTGTTAATGTAAGTGTATACCAAGTTGGTAAATTACAGATAGATTTAAAAGTAGAAATATGTGAGAGGTCACAATTGGCACAATATTATCTCATTTCGGTTACAAAACCAATTACCAGTCAACACATCTTGGTTCAGACCTAGTAGTTATTTGTTTTATAATCAAATATATACTTATCCATATATGTCGTAGACTGGATGAAAGATGGGGGAAGAAATGCTGGAGTGAAGACCGAAGGAATGTGGGACGACAACCGACTAGGTGGACGGACGATCATTAAAGTGGCCGGAAGAAACTGGATAGCCATGACACAAAACCACCAAAAGAGGAAAGAATTGGAAGAGACATACACTCAGTATTGGTCGGCCAAAGTTTGAAGAAGAAGATACTTTTCACATTATTATTAAAACAAAAGAACAAAAAGAAAATGACGCGCCTTCATCAGATGTTATTCACAACACACGAACTATTAAAATGTTTATAACACGCTATGTTGACATTGATAAAAAGGGGAGTGTGAATGGAAAAAAAATAACAATATAGCGCAGACTTAAACGATAAACAAATAAGAATGAATTTAATAACTACGGCATTATCTCCGAAGAGGTGTCAGTTGACAATGACAGGCGACAGATAAACTATGACATTATTGAATAATTGCCACGCGCCCTTCTTGGATGCGAAGACAGGGTGATTTCAAAATAACTCTGACTTGATGTAACTGCTGTTGTGGGGGAAAATATACTTAGGAAGTGAACCAAGATGTGCTAGCTAATAGTGTTTAGGCGATATTGATGTGCAAATTGAGTGAAGTAAATGCTGTAATGATGTGTATGGGTCCATAAAACTCATTGATCTTTGTGAGGAAACCAAGATAATTATTGTGGTAATAAAACAACTCGTATCTATAACAGATGGCGTGGTGATAATTGTGTCGAATAAGCCAGAAATCGAACTAGGTGGACAGACGATCATTAAAGTGGCCGGAAGAAACTGAATAGCCATGACATAAAACTACAAAACGTTTAGTTCCAAGTGAATTCTCTCAAGTCATATCGCAAGCAGGATGGTGATGGGTACAATCAGGGCCTCGATTCTGCTATTACAATAGTGTCAGAGTATTCGATCATTGATTTCATAATGATCAAGTTCTGTCAAATTTTAACAAGTTTGTTAATTCTACTATCATAATGGCGCCATTATGACTTCTCAATGAACAACCACTGACACTCCATTGAAAGAAATGTCATAGAATATTAATCTCGTACATGAAATCTGGCATGAATAAATGTTCGCATTTAGTAGTAGATTTCGAAAACCATTTGTACTAAGGGTTTTATAATAATGACAATACGACAATGCCATTAAAACACAATTTTATTACGAGACCATTGACCGACCATTGTGAATTTAGCAGATTACGAACTTTAAGCAAAATGACAATGGGATGAGAATGGAATCGTGTTGGAGTGACGAATTTATTAAAATAGCAAAATTAGGCCCCTGTTGTTTTACTTCGATTACGAAATGACAGTTTTTTTTGTAAATCATTGGTTTTAAATAATCTTTAAATTAAATATTGTCACAGTGGCAAGAACAAATTGAAAAGTAAAAGGTACCAGCATTAACGCGACATGTTTACGATTTCAATAATACATATTGATTTAGATAAAATTTTAACTTCACACATATAATTTGGTATACCTGGAAACATTGGCCTCAAAAAGCAAGTATGCAGGAAAAAAAAGAGGTGTTATACCAAGCGTAAACGATATTCGTTTAATTTTATTGCAATTTTATTGAGGATTACTGCTCCAATATATTGTTATTGGCTTTTAGGGCCTTTCAGTATAAGGGTTCATTTTGTTTATAATGTGTCAGAAGCTTAATTTTATACAATGGTAGCCAATTGGCAATATATAGGGTGACTGGTAATTAGTGCACGATACTTAAACACGTGATTGTGCTCATGATAACAAACTAATTTTATTATGGGACCAAACCTGAAATCGTGAAAAAAAATCAGCTGTTGAGTACATTCAAATGGTCAAAAAGTTCTGAAGAGCTACTCTTTCGCGCTTTTAGGTTTGGTCCCATAATAAAAGTTGTTTGTTATTATCAAAAGCACAATCACGTGTTTAAGTTTCGTACACTAATTACCAGTCACCCTATATATATTTTCTTTTTTTCTGCTAGTCTACGTAATGTCCCACTGTTGGGCGAAGGCCTCCCCTTTCTCCTTCCATACCTCTCTGTCTTGTGCAATCTCCTATCAATGTCGTCAATGCATATCATCGACCTTATTTAGGAATAAGTGTTTTAGAAAACACACCCTATATTCCGTAACGAACAACACGTTACGGAATATTTTGCGATCATTGAAAAGGCATTCGTATATTGCATACAGTTTTTGCGCTAAAATTTCGACCAAGTCACATGTAGTGAATTGATCTACTTACTTACTTAGCCAGGTTTGTAACTGGTTGGGTAATCCAGAAAAAAAACGAGAGGAAAGCAAATCATACTCCTGTACCAATTATAGAGACTATCATAAGAAATATCACACATAAATGGAGATCACATGTCTCGGTCATGATTTAAAGCCAAAATACGTATGTATTGCCTAAGACACGTTCAAAATCAAAATCAAAATATTGTAAGTTAGATAGGCCTACATGGGCACATATAAAACGTCAAGAAAAGGTGCTCGGTTTGGGTTGGTCTTTTTCTATGGAGAAGAATCGCCAAGAAACACCACGGTCACGTTTATACCTACCAGTACCAACAGCAATCAGCTGGTTCTTGCAAGAACATTACGATTTCATTCGCGATGTCCCATCCATCGTAAGTAAGTCTTCACATAAATACCACCCATCATTCACTATTTGGAAATACCGTAAACCTGCTACCTGCACCAAAGATGCAGATCATCACATCACACATACATAAAATACTAATGTTATTTGTTGAAAAGTCAACAATGAGTCGAGGCAGTATTACTTTCTTGTTAACATGTGTTACTGTGGCGCTCACGAGCCGGTTAAACTGGGTCATTGGAGTTTCACGGCACAAAAGGCGTATAATACAGCCTATTAGAATATTTTATAATGTCAAATGTGGATGTTTGGAGAAAAAGAGAACGATTCTTGTCTTAAAGATTAGACTATTATACGGTTACATCAGCTTATCTTGACCTTAGTGTAAAAGTCTCCCTTCGTTCTTTACCTTCTTCTAGTAGATGATTGATCTCGCCATGTTTTTCAGAGCCTGCTCTTTTCCATGCACATTGGTGTCGTAAAGGGGACAATGAAAACTTCTCCTTCGCAGCTATAAACTTTCTTTGGTTCTTTCTTTTGTTTTTCCGTGTGGCCTAGATGCAGCCAGAACACCTTCACGCATTCAAAAGTACAAAATAAACAACTGACCCTAGTCATAACTCTGACTTTCTGCTAAATCAATGAAAATCCCATAGAAATTTTGACCAGAATTCATAACTCCAGTCCAGAATCCCTAAAGACACTCCTAATGTGAGTGGACACGATATTAATAAACTAATTTGCCTCCGTTGAGTCATGCGTCTCGCTTGGTATGATTGGCAGGTAGCCCTGATGTCTTCAACGGTTTGTCTATTTGCTATTAGGCCATTAAATTGACAGACCAGTATTGGCAGAGGAGTTACGGCTGAATGAAGATCGCCATACATCCCACCTATTTATAGCCCTTACAATTAGAAAAGCCAGTATAAAAAGAGCATTTTCTATTCAAAAATATAGTTTCCTATAAAGAAGGAACTCCAAAGTTTATCTTTTATAGAATAACAATCTAATTGACCATACATTATAGGAAAAGTATACTGGGGGATGGCCCTAAGCTAAATATACCGAAGTCCCTAAAAAGGAAGCTGAATCAGACTGATATCCTAGCGCACCACGAGAAAGACCTATGTTCCGCAGTGGACTGCGGTAGGCTTAGCTGTGTATAAGAAAAACAAACAAATCATCACGTTCTGGCGTACAACCATAACAGATCAAAAATTAGTAGTGGAAGACAAACAAAAAACTGAACTAGACTAACCAAAAATAGTAGCGCAAACTATTTTGAGTAACACAAGTAGTTATGTTAGTGACAAAATAAAATTATTCAACCTAAACGCGAAGGCTGGTCGTAAACTTTATCGCGAATGCCGACTTGATACCATTTGTGAGTTGGCGACGTTTAAGAGGTACGCGTATGGTTTTACTGCCTTACGTTTCGGTGTAATCGTACTAGACTATTCGTTTGTCGTAACATGGATTTGGTGTAGTTGTGAAAGATTTTCTATTTTGGTCTTGGTTATATAATAGATATGGACTTGATATGGCACGAAAGGAGGTGTCTGATGAGATGACGAGTAATAGAGACGTGTGGAAGAAGAAGACAAGCTGCGATGACCCGAAATTAAATGGGAAAAGGTAAAGATAATGATTATGGATAGATGTTAAAGAAATATTTTGTTAACCGTGGCTAACGTGAATCAATCCCTAATCATTGACAAGTACGCTTACTTTTCCAAATAGTGACGAAACAAATACAAAAAGGGAAATCTCATTCCTAACTCATCAACCAAAGCCTTGTCTAAAGATTGGTATAGGCCGAAACGAACATAGAACCAGAGAAAGTGACTTTCTTAATAGTTTAGTGTAAGATAGAACAACGAAAGATGTTCTTCATGCGTCTACACAAAGACAATTTGATTTAGTAGATACAGAAACGAGCATTACCCAGTTTGATCTAAACGTGCACTAGAACATTACACCACTGTAAGCTAAACTCCGTAAAATCGCGAGAAAGAGCATCACGGAACAAGAAAAATGTCGGGCCATGTCAATAGATCAAAGCTAGTCGACCATCTATTACGGGCACTGCGTAGCTGCCAAAACTTTTGCTAAAAAGTGGGGGACACAAATAGTACGCACTTCTAATTACCGAAGTTTAGTTTCCCTTCGCTTATTTCTGGCTATGACGTCACAGGGTCAGTGAACTCACGTTATCTTAAGTTAATTAGTAACGGGTTTCATGTTTCTTGGAAAATGAGAATATGTGCTTTTCGATAACTTAAAACTTGGGGTCTAGAAGCTGTAGCTCTAAGTTAAGAAAGAACCGTTACTTAGCTCAAGTCAGATAGTACCTAACCGAAGGCATGTATTTATGAAATTATAGAAATCTATGACACGAAAGTTAAAGAAAAAGAAAATGAGAATGATAAAGTAAAAGGTGAGATATAAATTGATCCATAAAATATTAGGAAAACTGTCGAATACATCATAAAATGCAAAGATGATGGCAGAGTTTAAAGTTGAGCCCATACTATTATTGCCATGACCATGACATTGGCATGACCTAGTATAGTTATTGATATGAGTTCAGTTCAAATACAGTCCGGACGTATAGCAGCAGTGTTACATTAACATACACATAATGATTACAGCATAAAATGTGATCACAAGATTAATAGACATAAAATATGTTTTATTTTAGGTACACTAATATTGTGACAAATTATGAAGAATCAAGGCCTTGGAAATGCTTAAGGTACATCAGAAAACAATTGAGCTGAAAGTGAAGACTGAAAACACAGAGATACAATTATGTACACTGACAAAAAGGTAAAAAAATAGTTCCAACCGCAACACACTTGACCCGTATCTAAATCACAAGACAATTCCAAATCCTACCAATACAACTAAAATACAATAACACTCAAAGATGCTCATAAACAGGTTACGAATCAAAATAGCCGGCGAACGTTAGACCGAAAACCAGAAGTGGTAGCGACAACGGACAATGCATAACTTCGGTCTGTGTACAGAATTAGCATCGATATTTTGCGAGCGCGCAACATCGGAACCACAAACACATGCAGAACAGAAAACCCGGTCTTCACAAAACTGACTAAGAAGCACAGAAACACGCAGCTGACATAGCAAAGAAAAATCAGAGTATTAATGCTGCCAACTGTATGATCTGACACGCCATTCAGCAGTACTTCTGCGTTGATGTGTGAATAATACTTTAATGGGGCTTCTGTTATTTATTTTACTGTGATCGGAACTATTCTAGAGTAGATCATGAGTTCACCCTCTCCTGGTACGGTTCATTGAGTAAAACATTTTGTTACGTAAGTTTAAGCGCCTGTGGAGTACAGAGAAGCACTTGTGGAATTTTTAGTATCGGTAAGTTTTTTGTTGTGCTTTTAAAATTTTGAGGTTGAATTCAACTTGTTTTGACTGTTTTTTTATGTGTTCTAGCTGTTTGTACGTTTGCTTGCTATTAAGTTTTTTTTGTCTCTAATGCATCTGGTTTGATCGGTCACATTCTGTGCTAGTATTCAAGGACGACTGTGGGAATTGTTTAATGTCTTCGTTTTTTTTTTCAGTTTTTGTCTTTTTGTTTTTTACTTCTGTTGTTTCACGAGTTCAGTAGGTTGTTATTGATTGCTTTTCAGTATCTATGTTTATTTATGTGACGTTAACATCAGTGAAAGCCAGTTTTCATTTTCCTTTTGACAATCATTGCTATGATTTTTGAATTTTAGTTTTTATCACTTCGTTGATGGTATCGTGAAGGTAATGATTTTTTTGCTCTCATAAAAATCTATAGTAGTTGAAAGCTTATGGTGCTAGACCGCTAGTAACAAAAATAATACTGTTCTCTTCGTGGGCGGCGAGCTAGTCTTTACAAACGCTTTCGATAAATATGTTTATACTATAAACTACGCTGAAAGTATAAAAGAGATCTGTAGGCATTGCTAGTAGGAATGCTAAATCGTGTAGGCTCAAAATAATTGGCAACTAGAATTCTGGTAAAACAACGAATTCTGACAATTGATTTTCATATGCTACAGTAATTTTAAAATTTGAAGGTCGATGACTTTTCTAAAATACTGAATAATGAAGAGAAGAGATCTAGGTTCTATTAATCCAATGGCTTAAGCTCAATTCACAGAGCTGTAGTAAACCAGCTTTGCTACATTCAAATATGACAAGATTTGTCGTTATTCTTTAATAGAAGTGGTTTCTATGTTTTCCAATTCTATTAATAGCGTCACTCCTATAACAGAAATTACAATTAGCTCAACAGAAACAGAACTCTATGTTACGGATGTAAAGTCTGTTATCACACTTCGTCTAACTCTAACACATTTAGTACAGATTGCAACTGCAAACAACCCTGTCAGGTGCATCCATCATCTGCATCAGATAACCCGTTTCCCACACTCTATGTGATAAGGAAATAATTTATGCACGTAATAAAAATAATTTACACCTACGTTTTCATTTTTACACCTATACTGTCAAGATAATTAAAGATAATAATCGTTATGAATTTGGATTGCCTATTTAACTTATAGTTTTATGCAAAATGTCATTTAATCTTCTATAGCAATCAGTGAAATAGTCTGGCAACATAATCTCAGCAATAAATGTAGCGATAGATAAAAAATAAAGCTTCATAGAAATCAAGGTTTAATGCACTTCTAAGTCGATAACATTGGTTGTATCAAAAATGACAACGATTCTTGTGTAAATCTGGAATGATGATATGATATGAGTACATTATCTGTCATCATAGTCCGGTGTCTGGAGTCATGTCCGTACCTAGCCCATAGGCATAGAAGAAGAAAGTATACTCTTACGACGGTTAAAAATCCAAGTGCCTCATAATAAAAGTAAGCTTTATATAATAAAACTTTGAATGATATTTCATACACATCTAGAATGCTAAACAATACACTAAGACTAGCAGGTAAGAACAGACCTAGATTTTTTGTCTAGATTTTCACGAGGTTATAGACCCTGTTGACATACTCAGTTTATATTGCTTAATCATTGAAGATGTAAATACTACGAGCTAAATTACTGTTGGAGTAGATGAGTAATGCAGTTGTAGTTTTTTAATAAAAAGATCCGGTTCGTACGTTGCTATCGGGAAAAACGTGCTTTGCGTCAAGCATGAAATTAAATTACAAATAAATGGCTTTTACAAATCCTTTTTAGAAGAGACATTGGACTTTTGTTGCCTTATTGATGTGCACCGAGTCCATTAAAATTACCAGGAAAAGAGAAGTGTTTCTTGTTACCAGACTACAACAGCAAATCTGAATATTGATGTCAGTAAATTCAACTATGACTAAGAACAGGCAGCTGTGCTCCTAAGAAAGTATTAAAAGGAGAAGTAGACAAGATAGTAGAAACAAGTTGTCTTGTTGACTTAAACTTTGAATCCTCTCTTAATCTATCCTCTCTTTTCGAGTCGATGCTATCGCTCTATATTAAGTAGGCCCAGAACTTACCTACAAGATTGACGCTGTATCATATTTATAGCAAGAGGAAAACCTAATCGTCGAAGAATTTCGTACTTGGACGGCCATGATCCAAGCAGGTGTAAACTTAAACAAACCGTACAGAAACGTCAAACAAACACTAACCGTAGTAAAAATAAACAAAAAACAATGTTACCAGACGGTTCCCTACGCAATTTTCTTGAAATAATAATATTTAGAAGAGAGTCGTTTCGTTTTGGACATTGGAGCCCCTGGTACCGCCAGAAGGCATCGCAAATGACTCCTTCAAAACTGGCGAGACTGATTGATAAAACAAACAACTAGTGGTCCACTGGATCGAAAAAAACTAGAAGTCCTTGGTGGAAGTAGTGGCATGATGCAAGTTAACAGCAGCAGTCATCTTGAATAAAAGTCAATGACACAAACAATGACATAATTATTTACCGAAACTCCGAATTTAGAGTAAAGAATAATAATGCAAATACTAATAAGCTATGTTAGAAATTCTAATAGTTTCTACACACGCGTCTGCTTACCGTCTGTTAATGCTAGCTGGGGCACAGCAGTGGTAATACGGGCAACACTTGCACTACGAAAATAATTCTTACTGCTACGATACACCAGCGCTTTTTATGTAACCATTATCATTGACGGTACGACAGCAAATGGAGCACGCGGTTTTAATTCTGCTAAAATCTGAAATATCATCCTCATCAGGCCACAAATTGTCTCAATAAACTTCTATAGAACTTGTCACGTTTCAAATAAATCTAATTGTAGTTTATAAGCGCATTGCACTAGCTAGACCAAATTGATAACTAATAGTCCTATTTTCGCCAATTTAGTGCGTGGCCAAATGTTTCAAATGCTTTAGTAAAAACTTTTTACGACTGCCACTTAATTTTAGTGTCGTTATATATCCTAAATGTTCTACAGATGTTTCTAGTCTGCAGTATATTGTACTAGTTGTTCCAATGAAACTAGAACCTTCTGAATCCCACGGGAATTAGCTCCTCTTGATTCAGTCTTTATTAAGTCTTCTTGAAATATGGTTTATTGTCAAGTATATTGGCGGTTGTAACATACTATTGTTGCCATTGGGGAAAATCCTGGATGAGGTTGGCACTTGGCACAAGAGCGTGAAGTTTGGCACAAACAAAGAGAGGCCTCTACCCAGCAGTGGGTGAAGTCGGGCTGTGGACGATGATGATGAACATACTTCTTGAATTGTATTTTATGGAATTTTACTGCACTTCGTTGATAAACGGCTTTCTCTAACACACACAGACACATTCCTTTTAATTTGAATAAATCGTCTCCTCTGCCTTCCTTTAAGTAATTATGTTTTTCTTTTAAATTCGTGGTTTTTGAGTCCATTTTAACGGATTTAGAAATATTTTAACTTCGATAGTCTTCCGGATTCGTGACATTCTCACCAAAAAATAGCTGATCAAAGATTTATGTCTCCACTTTCTTACATTTCACGATCTGTGATAGAATTAAATCAAACTGACGTTAAAAATGTACGGAAATAACTAACAGTTGTAAAGGTCAATGGAATCACACTTTCGAAGTTCATTCTAATGACTGAAATACGAGTCATGAATATTTAACAGCTATATTAAAATTTAATTTACCTTTAAATTGAAAAAAAAAATATTTCAGTCGATTTACTACTTCCTTATGAAGTGTCTCTTGCTAAAAGACTATAGCATTTATTGAAAGAACTACTAATCTATTGTCTATTGATTTGTCGAGTAGACTTTAGAGAGTAATCAGAAGAAGAAGAAGTCATTAGACGAAACGTTTAAGAGTAATCAGTATGATCTCTTTAATATTTTTACCTACATACAATGATTACAGTACGTCATAATTAGTATCAATATTAACAATGATACTACATACTTCGATATGCAAGTAATCTATTTTAATTTGCATCCTAAACTTTACCGTCTTCTAAATCCGTCTTAATTACAGCTCTAAAATTAAAATTATTATTAACTGTGTTACAAATATCACTGCCAGATACTGTAGGCTGTAGGGACTTTATAGCATTCTTTATTTGGTCGCTTGGGACAAGATAAATTGGCTTGTAAACGTCTTTAGAAAACCTTGCATTATTTAGATATCATAATAAATCTTCCCGAAGAAAACCAACGATGTAAAACTTCGCTATGCACTCAAACGTCCCATGAAATACGTTCATCTATAAATTGAAATTCATCTTTGTTAAGAAAATCGCTGTCGATTTAAGTGTTATTCAAATAAGTTGATATAACGAGTTTTATAGAAATGCTTTTAGTAATTTTTATTTATTTAGTGCGTTTGAGTGTTTTATTGTTATTCAAATATTGTTTACACTCTTAATTGAATAGTTACTGCAGAATAGTTACTTTAATGAGCCGCTTTGGAAATGGCGCTTTTCTTCATATAAAATTCATAGTTTTCCATTGTTTATATAACTTGTATTTTTATATTCTTCAGCTTGAGTTATTTCAAAACATAGTTAAATTGTTTCAAAATATGGTTTACAGTCTACAAATGTCTTTTTTTTATTCAGGTAAGAAAAAAGTCAAAATACTCCTATATCGCCTTTAAACCCAAAGTCTAAAAAATGAAACTCGATTTCAAACAAAACAGTACTTGCACATGAATGACTTATTTTAGCAAGGAATTTCTTTGGTTATATCAGTGTAACAGTATCAGAAAACTATACAAATAAAGTCGTCGTGTTTACCAGTTTGTATTTATACTGTCATCCTTAATACAAGCTATATGAGAGCAGTTTATTCTGCTAATAGATGCTTGGGAGTTTTCTGATTCCGCGGCCGGTTGAATAGGGCTGTCAATGTTAATAATGAACTGTATTTAAATAAGCTAAGTATTTTATAGTTCATCAAACACAAATACTTTTTCATCGTCATCATGAAATAGCAGTCTTGTGCTACCCCTTACTGCGGGTTTACTCCATTTTGAATTCATCCAGGTCTTCCCTGCGATCTTCTGTAGGCCATCCGACTTTTTTTTGGTGCATACCCACCACACTATTCCCAAACCACTGTACCTAACTACTTAAAGCCAGATTCAACGTGGCGACCACCAGAAAAGCGCCGAGACAATGAAGCTCGACGAAGTCCCAGAGAAAGAATTTTACTGCCTTGAATTCCGCAACGAAATCAAACAGAAAAGTATAGCGGAGGAGTAGAAAACACAGTAATTTCCACTTCCCTCCATATCAGTAGGAGACAGAACGAAACAAGACCAATAGGCACAAAGGGACGTTTACAACTGGGATATAGTACTATAGTACCACGGATAAATATTAACATTTAGTCTTAAGTTGTGAGCTGTTATATTTGATTCTATTAATAAGGATAGCAAAAACGCTTGAACGCACGGAAATTTGTTTTGGGCCGTCCGACTGTTGGTTGTCAATCATATCTTTACTACCCATCATTTAAGAGTTTACTTCTTTACCAGTCATATAATCATGCTTATTAAATTAATCTTTACTTTAGTCTGCGTCTTACTATGTTGTCTTTTAGCCTTAGGCAAAGTTGCAAAATTGCTAAAATGATTGTAAAATATTCACGACACAGAAATATCAATAAATATCTTTTGATGCATACGTTGTTAGTTATCGTAGGTAGATCATGCGTACGCGTCGCCGATTTGGGAACAGGCAATAAACCTACATTAAATATTACAGACTGATAAGAACGATTTGTATTATTATTGTTCGAAGAAATTATCTTTCTTTATCCTCGGAATCGACTTTGCAAATTAGTCTTACCAATGACTAACACAAGCATTCAAACTAACTAGCGAGTATTGGAAATAGTGAATTGAGAAATGATTTTCTACATTTTCCTTTCATCCTTGAATATGGGCAACTATAGCAAAATATATGTATTAAGTCAAAGTATTTATATATCCAAACATAACATCAAGCCTGTAAAGGGTTAAGCAGAGGTGTACTAAATAGTACACAATATTTTGCCAGTTATGTTTAAGTCCTTTCCCCCGTAACATCACCATGACAGGTCCAGTTGAAAACCAGCGTCGGGCACTAGCTGCTCGGCAGTTTGCTCAACTGGGCCTATTTGGCGCAGCCGTGAGACACACAATATTTTTTTTTTTTTATTTTTAGTTTTGCAGTGTAGATTTAAGTTTTTTTTTTATTTTGTTTTTTTTTACTAACTTTATTTTTTTATTTTATTTTGTTGTGTGCGCTTATGGCATGTGCCGAATAAATATGTTTTCTTTCTTTTTTTTGTAATAGGGGACGGCCGAACTCCAAACTCCATGGCTGTTACTGAGAAATTACTGATGGAATAACCCAACAATACTTTGCCCGACCCGGCAATCGAACCCAGAGCCTCATGCTCAACAGTCATACTCGCGACCGCTAGTTTCCAATCATCAAAACATTTCATGTAGATTTTAATGTTTAAGAATCATTTTAACGTCCACGTCTCTTTCCAGAACTATCTACTTCATCAAAAGTTTCACAAATAAATCAAATCACCGTTACTATTCACTACTTCCTACATTAAACTGCTAATAAAATACTTGATTTTTATAGCTGTAGCAGCCCTGGCTAAGCGATGAAACGCATCTTCACTTAGCTAAGCGCACCCATTAACATCAGATTCAGTTTTACGAGTCACTGGTGACACCGTAACTATAAAAGAATAGTTTACTATGTGAGACACTGAAGACAATAAAAATGGTGACAAACGCCTTTTGAATTAATTCTCTGTCAATTACTGTACTAAGGAGCGTGTAATGATAGTTGCTTATGGGATATTTAATGTAGTTTACATCAAAATGAATGTGGATGGCTATACGAAAGGGCAGATCAAAGAAACAAAACAAAGCCAATAGTCATAAATATACTTTTACAACTGGGCTAAGCCTAGTTGTTTCGATTGATGGACTGTATGAAGGATTAGGTGGACCGATGACCTGGTGAAGGTTGCGGGAATCCGTTGGTTGCTAGTCGCACGGAATCGGTCAATGTGACGACACTTGGGAGAGGCCTATGTCCAGCAGTAGACAACTTTCGGCTGAAACGATGATGAAGGATTATTTGGCTGGAATGAAGGTGACTGCGGGATGACGAGTAACAAAGAAACACGGAAGAAGAAGACAAAAAAATACATCTACACTACTACACTAATATTAAAAAGGGGGAAAATTAATATTTTTGTGTGTCTGTATGTTTGTAATGAATAAACTCAAAAACTACTGTGCCGATTTCAAAATTCTTTGGAAAGGTGTTGAGTAACATAGGCTACATTTTATCCCCGTACTCCCACGGGAACGAGAACTACGCGGGTGAAACCACGTGACGTCCGCTAGTATACAAAAAATTAGAACTGGTCAGGAGAAGAATGATGATATTCCAAATACAAAGTGTCCTAATTAGTTTAAGAGAACACTGACAAGTGAACTAAAGTAACTAGTTCAATGCTAGTCGTGATCTTAATTGGTCATATAATGTACAGTTTAACGTTCCTGTAGGTAACAGTTTTAAAAGAGTCGAAGAGACAGCTATAATCATTTAAATCTAGCTAAAAGGCTTCCTATAAGAAATGAACCGGACCCGGGGCCGAAAGTTCTCGAGTGGCGAAGGCAAAATGGAAGGCGTTGTATTGGAAGGCCTTCCACTAGCTGGACTGATGAACTGGTGAAGGTTGCGTTGCGGGGATCCGCTGGATGCGAGATGCACGAGAACGGTCAATGTAGAAACACTTATGGGAGGCCTATGTCTGTCTGTTTGCATTTCCATTCGCTTAGTCAATTTAGATTGAAGTTCTAAGAAAAGGTTTAGGTTTAGGGTGTGAGGCGTAAAAAATAAAAAGTAGTAGGCAGTAGGATACACCATTGTGAATTAAAAGTGAACTTAAATCAAAACAAGGTTGAACTAAAAGTTAACTACGGTTATCCAAAATTTAATCATGGTGAACTAATAAAATGTAACCAAGACTAATTTCTGCTGCTCCCACAGAGATTATAAAAGTGATAGTAATTGTAGATGAATCTTTTTTATGTATGTTTCGTTTCGTAATAAAGACTGCATTACAGCAAATTGGTAAAAGATTCCATTTTACTACTGTACAGTTAGAAATGTCATAATATGTTGTAATTGTGTGTAATAAAATAAGTTCTTTGGATGTTGTAAAACAAAATTCCGGCACGTACGTATGTATGTTTGAACTTAAGTTACGTGAAGGTCTATATTTTAGTATTAATTGGTTGTGAACTAGCTGCCACAACTTTGAATCGAAAGAACGCAAGAATCTCTCCTAGAATAGTGTACTTAAGAGCCGTGTTTATATTGCGTTCATTACACTCTTAATATCATATTATAATCATCATCATTAAAGCCAAAACACGTCCACTGCTGGACACAGGTCTCCACCAAGTTTCTCCTCATTAACCGATCCCATGCGTCTTGCATCCAGCGAATCTCCGCAACCTTTCTTTTCAGCATTGCCATCCAACGTGGCAGTGCTGCCAGCCTTCTGGGCACTTTTCCTGTTGGCAGCGATGTGGACGAATTTTGATACTGTACATATTTTTATTTCTATTACAGAGTTAGTGGGTTTTTATAGTAAATAATTAGTATGTGTTTAATAAATAAAACCTTCTTAATACTTTAACTTTTTTTTTTTTTTTTTTTTTTTTTTTTTTTTTTTTTTTTTTTTTAGACGATTTATTTTTATTGACATGATTTATTCTTTCGTTAACTTGATTTATTCTATTGAAATAATTATTTTCAAATTTTATTTGTATTATTTACTTATATACAAATAAAATTTGAAAATAATATAAACGTTATCCAACTTTCAAGTGTTAAATTGTATTTTTGAATTGTAAACGTTAAAATCCGTGTTGTGTTAGTTTTAAATGAATTTTTCGATACAATGTAAAAAAATTTTATGAAATGACCTCTAAATGATAAGTCCTCTCCACATATATTATTATCTTACTTTTGCTGTGCCCGACAGGGTCCACGATTGTCTCTAAATATATGTTTACCACCTAAGCCTACATTGTGGAATGCAATAAAGTATTGAGTATTGAGTATTGAATAATTATGGTTAAAAAGAATGCGGCATGAAACTGTGTCATTCCAAAATATCGTACTGATCATAACCGTGTGAACGGGGGACGTAAAGTCCCCAACTTCTCAATTACTGAGAAAATGGAAAACAACTAAATAGCGAGATAATCCGAAATGTATACAAAAGTAATATTTTTTCACCAAAGGGTCATCCTTGAACAAAACAAATGAAATGCTATAAATATCCAGTATAGTACCCTGCAGGACACTTAGTATGCACAATAGTACACCACACGAGGTGTCAAGTACATCAATCAATAACAAAATTAACTGATAGTAGAGCGCAGTAATAAAACAATTACGATCGAAGACACGTCGGGCATACCAATTAGGTAGCTGTCGACACGTTACATTCGTGATAACGCAAATTGACATGCGGGGAAAGGACTCTCATTGCCCTTTGGTATAATGTGTTAACATCATATACATGTTAATTCATATTATAATAATAATAATAATAATAATAATACATCCGCAATAACGCTCAATCTTTCTATTGTAAGATTATGTGCGCTATTGTTTATATAAGTTACTCGCTCACAGGTATTTGTCTAGTACGAGTAGTGGGCCCACACGTATGCCCCTCCCCCGTTTTATATCTTTCAACGGTGAAGTATAATTTCAAGATGTTTTTTATCTGTCGAGGCTTTTTATTTTCCAAATTTTTGGCTATTTCCTTAGGCAATTTATTTAGTATGTTTGGAAGGGCATATGTCCAGACCCTTTTACCGTATTACCTTACCTTTACCTTTACCTTTACCTTTTACATGACTTTGAACTTAGTCCTTGTGAGACTATGCTTCTTAATTATAATGTAAGGATTTGAGCTTCAAATCATATTTATTTTACTCATCATCATCAGTTTACAGTAGTGCAAATCGATTCCCCGCAACTCTCTCCCAGTTATGATAAAAAAGTCATGTAGCAAAAGCAGAAAAAAATAAAGAATGGCCAAAAAATTGGCCCGCATTGCTGTCAACGGGGAAAGTGCCCTGAAGGCTGGCAGCATTACCACGTTGGATGGCAATGTTGATTCTTTGGCCAAGAAATAGGCCAGCCCTCTGGTCACGACAAGAGTCGATCAGTCCTTGTTAATTTAAATTGAAGTTGGAGTTGTTTTAAGAAATAAAGTCCCATCATTTGCAAAGTCCCTACCCAACCATGCTGGCCCTAAGTTTGACAGTAAATTAAATTTAAATACGAATTTAAAATCCCATAACATCCTAATTTACACCGTCATAAATAAAAGCCTAGATATATAATTGCAACAGTTGCAGTTCAGATATATATTTAAATAAAATAACCATTTAATTTTAGCATTTGTATTTAATTGACATCAAGTAGATTTATTGTTCTAAGATGTTATCAATATAATATACAAGGTGTATAGAAACGAGTTTTAGAACACTGTGTTTTGTTGATGTTAAAACAACAGAGATTTAATAACAAAAGCGATATTTAAGCTCAGTTTCTGATGGTGAAACAGATTTTGAAGTTTTAGTTAACCACGAAATGGTTTTTAAAAGTCCTGCAGAGTAAGTTGTCTAAATGTAATTGACTTTGTGCTGGAAGAAGAAAACATGGTCGATAAGTCGACCATGTTTTCTTCTTCCAGCACAAGCACCACCTCAAAAACGTCTAGAAGTCTCAAAAACCCACCAAAGTTGTGGTTTAGATCAGACGAGGGACATAACACAAAACAAAATGTTTTGACCATAATTATTTAGGGCCGTTTATTATAACTTACTTACGTATAATTGTCAGTTAATATGCCTAATCTCGTAGCTACCGGTGTTTCTATAAATGAAATTAGCTTGAAATATCCTGTCCGCATCACCTACCTGTCACTTGATTCAAAGAAAACTCAAAGAAAGATTTCTAGTGACGTTTTGTTTCTAACCGTCCAACTGTAAGCAAAATATCAAACAGACAGAGATAGCAACCTAAAGAAACCGCACAGCAAGTTATTGAAAATGGCCGTTAGTTATTGGGGTTTATTTATGAGATATCCAAGAGATGTATACTGAATTAGGAGTAAATCCAGTAACTTTAGAAATTACAATACGTATATTTATAAACAAAGACATCTATCCACACATTTAATTCTATGCCATTTATGTACAGCCGACAAAGAGGTTTTACACAATATACTTATAAACTTTTTACTTATCTCATTTTATCTCCAATCAAATCTTTGTAAGAATTAATTAATAAGTATTTAATTAAGACGACAAACATATTAATTAGCGACAGCGGGGGCCTCGAGCAATTTCATAATACTTCTCCCGAACTTACCTATCTTAGAAATCTTAAAGGCAAACATAGATAGTAATCAGCAGTTGTAGACAAGTCTTGGAATTATATTTGATTAAACTGAAATTATGTACCTGCCTGTTGTTCCAGCTAATGAAATAGTAAGAGAGTTTAAATGGACATACAACTTCCACAATCAACTTCCACTAAGTTTTGTGGTAATCGGTTGTCGTGGTATGGGCATGTGATGCGGAGCATTGAGGAAAATTCGTGAGGAATATTAATGTGAATGGATTTATGAGTCGAGGATGGCCAAAGAAACAATGAATGGAATGTGTAAAGTATGATATGGCAAGAAAGGGGGTGTCTGATGAGATGAAGAGTGATAGAGAAGTACGGAAGAAGCAGAGTCCTCTCCTTGCTCCGCCGACCCCAAATTAATTGAGAGAAGGGCAAGAGAATAATTATAATGATGACATCATCCACTATATGCTGCTACGCTAAAGCTAAATTACCACATAGATTTGTTGCTGGAGAGTTTGTTGCGCCACTCCTTTTCCAGCTAAAATACTGGAGCTGATGAAAGGCGTGGATTTTAAGAAACTGTCACATGTGATTTGGCGTTAAAAAGTGCTGATCCTCAACCTACTTCATCAAAGAATTTTTGTTGTCAACAATTTATAGTCGTAGAAAATCAAGAGGAAACTATTCTTTTTAAGAAATTAAGTAAAGTACCCATAATTAAATCTACAAAACATAAGTATGGCTATAAAGGATAAGAAGAAAATAAAATCTTTGTTGTACGCTGTGATGACAAAAAATATTCGCAAAGGCTGCAGGCAACACAAGTGGAGCACCCAATAAAAAACTTTTTTATTGGTTGCTCTAACTAACAATTTAAATCCACAACCATTTGGCATGATACTCGTAGCAAAGAGTGTTTTCCGGTTCATATACATATTGATAATTATAGTAACAGCATTTGTAATTGGTATACGAACGATTTCGAATAAATAAGTTTTAACTAGAGAAACTAGTAACCAGGCAAATAGGTCAGGAGATTAACTAGCTTTTGTTAAAGTTAGTTTAGTTTTGAACAACTGATTCTAGACTGAACTGATAACGAACTAGAAACACCTTGAAAATGCTGCTATAATTGCGCTCTTCAACATTCTAGACATTCCTTTGAATATTGATTTGGAAATATAGATACTTAGATTTATGATCAACTAATGTTTGAAGACAACATAAATGAAGAACATAAAATTTTACAGAGAAGACTTGACGAGCTATTGTAAATTATCGTTTCCTTAGTACATATATACAATGATAATTAAAAACACTTTTATGAAGCGGTTTTACGAGAAATACGTGAAGTAGTAAAAGTCAAGCTGATTGTATTTGCTAATGTGAACATATTTTTCAAAAACCACTACACATTTATAATTATGTCATGGATAATATTATTTGGGGATTTCTCTTCATGAACGTCATATCTGACACAGATAAAGTTTAATATCCCAAATAACTTAGTCACTAAGAACTATTTATTGATGCGATAACAAGAAAATCAAACAACGCATAGTTTTCTTGCGAAGCTCTCTCAAACAACTATTAAATTTGACTTGAGGTCGGTCAAATCATAAACCTGATCTATCTAAGGCTTTTGATAAACTTGACTATTTGAATTTAGTATTCCAAAATTCTATTTTCATATTATGTCCTAGATTAGGGGTCTGGACTAGGTTATCAATGAAAACCAAATGATAACTACTAAGCATTATGATGATGATACAAAGACTGTCATTTTAGCGGCTTATGGAAGGGTCCTTACTACCGAGTTACTGGGTCGTGGAAGAGAAATAGGCTTCGCTCTGTGTAAAATATTGGAATTCATTATAGCAGTACGTATGGATAGATTGTGTGAGGAATGGTATAAAAGAGGAAGGAGTAAATGAGGCCGTGATGTCTGACAGGAGAGAATGGAAAAAGAAAACGTGTTGCCCCGACCCCAGGTAGCATGGAATAAGGGCAGGAAGATGACGAAGATGATTAATGGTAATATTTAAAACACTGGTATCCGGTAAGACTGGAAACGGACCCTAACATAGTTGAGGAAAGGCTGGCATAATTATGATGATGGTATGGGTCTTCATTATACTCTACTTTATGGGTGTAAAGGAAGACATAGTCACTCATAAATCCATTTAATCGTTTGTTAAATTGTCCTCAAAAATATATTGTCTTGACTTCAACTGATAATATGGCACACTCCTATCCTTAGCAACAGATTTCTCTAATTGAACTTTGCTAAACCGAAAATGAAAAACCGGTTCTACCAATATATCATACTATTCGCCCGTTACTCTGGCCTCGTCTACCGCATGTCTACTCGAACCACTACCGTACGTCAAAATTAACATAAGTCATATACATTGCTGTTTTACATGGAGATGACATTTGTGGGTTGCAAAAAACTTGACGTGTATTGAAAACCTGTTTTTTAAATCAACAAATGGTGAGATGTAGGCATAATTTGGCTATTTCGATGTGATTGTCAACTTTTGCCTAGTTTGAACTTTGCTTTATTGACTATATTAATTTGCGTGTTCTTTTATTTATCATCCGTCACTTATTGTTGTCCTTGAATGAACAGTTTGTTAACCATAAATGTCTTGAATAGTACCGAAAGCATTGGGCAATATTTTTTTGTGTTCATTTTATTAATCTTTACTTTAAGGTGGTGCTCCAGGATAGCCCGCGTAAGTCATTTGATTTTGATGATTAAATTCTGCAACTGCATACGTCTTACAGCCGCGAATCATATTTTCATCAAC
The DNA here is from genome assembly GCA_950022955.1 of Xestia ashworthii. Lineage (NCBI taxonomy): Eukaryota > Metazoa > Arthropoda > Insecta > Lepidoptera > Noctuidae > Xestia > Xestia ashworthii. Next base: position 16,166,973 of record OX465569.1, read on the forward strand.
ATACAACCTAGCACTGGCCTGTAAATTGCCTGCATCAGCCTTATCCTCAGTAAAAACGCCTTATTCCAAATTGCTAAGTATTATTTTTTAATCGTTCAAATCAAATTATAACATCACCCCTGTAATAAATCCCAGAAGGGTAAGACGGAACACCCATATATCACCAGTTATGTTTAAGTCCCATGTAAAAGGGAGCGAGCATATTGCCGACAACCTGGCTCATCCAGACTCCGTGGCTGCGACTGACAATGACATTTTGCCCGACCTGGGAATCCTCGTGCTTCACGTGTATGTACCACTAGACCCACGAGGCCATCGTTCTAATCAATCTGATATCGAAGACGTAGCCCAAAAATTGCCAAACTTAAGTGGCAGTGGGCTGGGCACATTGCTCGCAGAACGGATGACCGATGAGGCCGAAAAGTTCTGGAGTGGCGGCCACGAACCGGAAGACTTTGCGTTGGAAGGCCTCTCACTAGGTGGACCGATGACCTGGTGAAGGTTGCAGGAATCCGCTGGAAGGGAGTCGCGCTGGATCGGTCCAAGTGGCGACACTGAGAGGAGGCCTACGTCCATCAGTGGACGTCTTTCGGCTGAAATGATGAATCTGCTATAATTCATTATAGAAAGTGACACTGTCTCGATTAGAATGCTAAAACTTGTTGTCTCGGCTATCTACAGTGTTACGTCAGGTTCGTTACTCAGCCGTTGGCAATTAGCCGTGGCACTAACGTCTGATTACTATTTTTGTTTGCTGTAAACACGCATAGGCGCATACGCATAGGCAGCTAAGTCGAGTCTGACTGGCTGTGGGTGATCGGAAAAGAAATGTCGTGGGAAAAGACCGATTTAGACCTGCGTCGGAATTTGTAGTTTATATCTGCCTGTCAAGGCTGGGAATAGTTTATCTCGTCAATGCCCTAATTACCGTTTTTATGATTTGATTATTTGCGATTACAATCATTTTCGTAGTTTTTTCTAAACTTACCAGCTTATAAAACTAATTCCAATTACAATAATGTGACACTAGTAACGACGCAACGGAATATGTAGGCTGTTTTTATAACAACATCTATTATACATACTTAGATAATTTAATAAGATAGCATTCAGTCGCCGACGCAGTGACAGTTGAAATAGTACATATCTTGATTAGAGGAACCCGATGACAGATTTGCAACTGGCCGCTACATTCTCTATCTATAAAAGTTATGGCTGACGGAAGCTTATTTTTAATGCCTCAAAAGCCAATTAATTAAACAGCTATGTTTACTTTTTAATTAGTCAGTTAGAAACGGTATGTTAAACTTGCCATAAAAAAGTTTTAGTTGATGTTTGCAGAATCAATGGTAAAACTTTTTTTCATCAGTTACATCTAATTAAAGACTTACCGGAACTAATGTTTTCCATTAGAGGCCGAATGACGAAGTTGTCCGAAGATTTACGAAGCTGAACGTCCGCCATTTTGTATTTTTAAACTTTTTATTATTATTCCGTTTGTTTTACGAGTGCAATGTGCAATGTAGCATTCAACCTAGCCTTCAAAAAGCCAGCTTGTTCTTTTTTTGAATTTGGCATTAGGTATGTCTGTTCAGAGTTCCTATTGGCTTCTGTCTAGTCAGGAAATGAGGGTCATCATTTCATGAGGAATGTTTGGCATTGGCTGAAAAATAGTGTTGAAAAGAATGAATATTCTTTTTAAAAACCACAAATCTATTTTCTTACAGTCGGTTGCATAAAAACAAGAAGTGACTTTTCCTGCATTCTACATTTTGTCATTAATCTATGTTCGAGATTTGACAGTCGGGTATTCAGTAGAATTGTAAGTGACATCCAATGAACTCTACCTACCTACCTATGCTTAACAATAACTGATAAAATTAGTAAAATTTCTCTCAAGTTATCTTAATAAATGAGAGAAAAATTCAAAGCGATTCTAAATACTAATGAATTAGTTCCATTTTGTTAATTATTCAAACAATTAATTATGCATACTTTAATTTAAATAATTTCATTTATGTTCATAGTCAAACGAAGTTCATAGTGAACCGGGTTTAGATGTCCCTCCGAATAGATGCCGCAAAAAAAAAATATTGTCGTCGGTTTGACACAGCATGAAATTCACTCCTAGCTATAGAAATAGCTTCTAATTTTCATTGGACAAATGCCTTTATTTGTAGATCTAGAATCCAGACGCTGCATCTACATTTTGAAAGGTATTTACTGATATAGGTACCTCCCAGGTACACGGATCTCCTTATACAGTTAGATTCGTTTAGTTATATGTTCACTGGATCAAAAAAGAATAAATTATCCTGTATTCTTAGGTACCTGTATACATTCCTCAGCTTCTACACATCCCAATGGTTTAAGCAGTAGTATTTTCAATTTAGTATTTGTTTTATTCTTCAATTTGATTTACCAAGAATATGGTGGCTTATCGACGCGTGTTTCGTTGCTAAATAATAACAGCCGGTCGGGTCTATCTTTAGGTTAAGCCGTGCTTGCCTAGGTTGGTCTGTGGATGGGTGACCACCCGTTAGAGACCGAGTTTCCTCCATGCCTAGGAAAGCACGTTAAACAGTTGGTCCCAGCTGTCATTTGTATAGATCTTTGACAGTCGTTACAGGTACAAAATGTCTGACAACCAGTCTTACCAAGGGGTACAGAATTATCGAGTACTATCTGGGTTGTGGAGGTCAGATAGGCAGTCGCTCCATGTAATATACTGGTATTCAGCTGCTTCTGGTTAGACTGGAAGCCGATCCCAACATAGTTAGGAAAAGGCTGGGCAGAAAATAATGATGATGATGGTGGATTATAAAATGAGGAAGAGTTTCTTAGCTTTTGAGAATGTCTGTTTGGTAACAACGTAACCTAATCTATTATTTTCCACATGTTTTTATTTAGAAACGTCTTTTGCACATACTTGGGAACACATCATCTAATTGTGATCTAAATTTTTGCAACCATATATAGTAACTAGATGATAAAACAGCTTCTTAAGAATTATTCCGCCCTTAGGTCCATGTTCACCAAAAAGATGACAGTCTGATTATCTAAAACAGTTGTTTAAAACACATTTTTGTATGGTAATATGTCACATTGACAGCTGTTTTTAGATAATCAGACGGTTATCTTTTCGGTGAACATGGACCTTAGTCAATTAGGCTTGTTTTTTATAGTCAATTAGGCTTGTTTTTCGACATTATTAGGGTTACGTGGTGATGTTACGTGATAAGATACATTTAAGATCATGAACGTACATCATCACAGGACGTTTAGACGCCCACTGCTGATCTTCGGCCTCTTCTTAACATAGTTTTGAGAGTTATGGTGTAGTAATGCGCCTGCTTGTGTTCGAACCCACTATAACTCTAAGTCGGGGCTATTACCACTTAGCAACCATCGTTCAGTCAGAAGCTGACCCCTAGGTAAAAGTCTCAGAACTGATTCGTCGGCTTACCAAGAAACACAAGTCACCATGGTTCAAAGGTTCTCTAAAAAACATGGCCGAATCGACCCCTAAGTGCACAAACTATAAAATAGAAATGAAATCCGTGTCAACAAGTGTACTGTCGGTCTCTTAGACCATTAGATAGTTGTACCGTCTCGCATACAGTCTGGGTGTGGTCCAATGTACCCGCTGACTTATCGATATGTGATCGAAACTGGTAGCCGTATCCTGCCGATGTAGGAAATGTGTGTTGTGTGTTTGTGATATTCAGTCGTATCAGACTGTTAACTGTCTATATTGTTGTGTCATAACTTTTATTGATGTTCTATTCTCATTTTCGCCAACGTATTTTGATTTGTCGTAAGAAGAAGGTTTATCATCATGATCTTGCTGATTTTAGCTAGTGTCATCATACCTTTGAAATAATTTATTATTGAGCCCTCAAAACGGAAAGGAAAAATTCGAAAACATGAGGCACCAACCCGCACTGGGCCCGTGATGTGGATGACAGCCCACACCCACTCGTAGAGAGGAGGCCTGTATATCAGCAGTGGGAATATAAATAATAAAAAATAAATGTAAACATTTTACAAGTGGTTGATTATGCTTATGAGCTCTTAATGACCTATATACAAGCTGCAATCTAGACTATACCTACCCATAGAAAAATCAACATAGAAAGAATCCTATCACGAAATTAGGCAGGAACCAAACGCAGAAAAAAAGAGTGCCAAAACGCAGGACGTGTCTTAAATTGACACAATTTGCAAATTGCAAGGGGGATCCTCTAAATTGCAATTTAGAAATCAGGTTCAACGCATTTAGAATCTATCTCCCTACCTTTCACTGTCAGTGAACTCGGAAATAAAACTAATGTCATATGTGTTTATGATACAATTGTAAAGGCGAACTCAGACTGCAAAACCGCAGCGACAAAGCCAACCATTGAAGTAGTGAAGTCGCGGTCGGGAATAAATCCGCAGCGGCAAATTTGCTTGCAGTTATTTTCAACATCAACGTCTGCGGAACTTCAATATTTGCGATCTCGGATCGGATCGTTACACATTCAGATTCGTCCATTCCTAACGATTCGTATAGTCCTTTACGTCTTTATTGTTTCCGGCTAACACTTGCTTGTCTTTATCCCTGCTGTCTGAGACTACTCTACTAGCCTTAAAACTGGCTAATTGCACTCGCCTGTCAAACTCACTTGTCCTGACTTACGCTTAACCGATTAAGTGATAATTGATGTTAGATCAAAAGGGCCGCGTTCAACGCCTGTCTCGTTACCAACTCTTTGTGAAGATATATATCATCTATATTGAATAGTTTCCGAGCTAGATAGAGCTAGAATATAAATATGTGGGACAAAAATAAATTGTGCTGGCTAGTGTGTAGTGTGGCTGGAATTATATTTGTACGTAGCTACTCGTAAATGACGTCGAACCACGTGGGTGTTTCTCTGTATGGCGACGGCAGTTATGCGGTTGGAATTGTATTTGTACGTAGCTACTCGTAAATGACGTCGAACCACGCAGGTAGATGCCGGTTTTCACATGAACCAGCTCGTCCGCGCGGTTGAGCGTTGCTTGCCGTCTCTCCGCGCGGTACCAACACTGCCCATGGATTCATCGCTTCAACCGCGCGGACGAACGGTGTCGAGTGAGAACCGCCTTTATCTAAGACCCATCCATCGTACACAAAGTAACTAACTATCAAGTTACTAACTAGTCTGTTTCGGTTGGCCTAGGGTCAAAATCTCGAACTCCAGTATGGGGCTATAACACTAGCATTAGTAGTTAACGGTAAGACTGCCTCATTGGTCAAGTGCTCTTGATCTGAGCATGAGGTCCTGCATGGGTTCGATTCCAAGGTTGGGCAAAGTGTTATTTAGTTTTTCCATCGGAAATTTCTCAGTAGCAGTAACGGAGTCTATATTTGTAGCCGGTGGCAAAAGACTCGATACACAACTAACGAATGATCGAATTAGTAGAATCGGTTTTAGTAATTACTTAAGAAAGGATTTAGTAAGCTCTTAAATCTTGCGCGGTTCAATATTTTAGCAGCCAAAGGGCAATAGCTAATTACTCTGCACTAATCTAAAGACCGAAATCGTTTAAATCAGGCTTAAAACTGAAAGCTAATTCTACGACTTCCACACTGTGCTTTATTGCACATTTGTAGCGTGAGTAGGACAGTAGATTTAAGAACTAAGCAGTTACTCTAACAAATCTTAGGCTACTGATAAATCTCACTGGTTTAATTTAAGGTGCCAACATATAGAATACTGACTAAAAGATGTGTGTGCTAAATTGGCTAGTTACGTTTGCACGACAAATAAGCTTTGTTAAAAATGTACTCGCTTCTCATAATTGGACATAGGCGAATTCTCAAACTCGAAGCTTTTATTTCAAATACTACAGTTACAAGCAATTTTGAACAGTCGAAAACAAAAATATTGAATAGTTGCTGCCAAAGCGGTCACTGACCCACCTACATTTATTAAAGTGATAAACTATGAAATCCAAAAATGTTCCTGTTCAAGTCTTGAATCGTCATCTATCCTTGATCTTCAACATTTTTTCTAATGAAAAACAATACACGGTTCATTTGTTTTAGTTCGTACGAAGAGATACTAGGGAAAGGACAAGGCATCATAGCATAGGTAACTGTGTAAAGATTGAGTTGACTATCCCTTACCGTAAATCTGCATGGAGAACTCCTTGAACGCTTTTTATCAGTATACATCATTTGCTTAGCTTTTCCCCCACTATGTTGGGTTCGGTTTCCAGCCTAACCAGATACAGCTGAATACCAGTGTTTATATGAAGCGACTGCCTATCTGACAACCCAGTTAGTGCTGGGTAATACGATATTCCTTGGTAAGACTGGTTGTCAGACTTTCGGGCCACGCTATATTCTCTCAATAGACAAAAAAGTAAATGAAGTCATTCAAATATTGTCTACGGTGGCGTCTGTTTTTTTGTTACAAGAATCCAGACGGAGCATTTATTCGTATTCAAATCTGAAAATTTTCATTGAATAATTTATGAAACATTTTGTATGTATCTGAATCGTGATTTACATTGTATTATTACGGTTCACGCCTGGCACTACCTTGAATTTTCAATGTACAATTCTTATAATCTAAACCGTTGAATCTTTTGGAAACATACGGTTGTGTTTTATGTGCGGTCCTGCCGCGGTTCAGGTATTGCTTTCAATTGGTATTATTATAATGATATGTGTTGTATCAAAAACGCTGTTTTAAAAACCGAAATCATATATAATCTGTCGATTTCTGTGTGTCTGTCTGTTGTTGTTGCTTGTTACGATTTAGCTCAAAAACTACTCTAACGATTTTAAAAATTCTTTCACCATTAGTAAGCTACATCTTTGCCAAGTAATGTAAGCTATAAATTATATTGGACGAAATCGCGGGCGAAGTGCTAGTTGAAAATAAATATAAGTCCAGCTCCAACACTGGTCGTAGAATAAGGAAATTGAAGTGAGCATGGGCTGGCCAAATTAGCCGTAGGACCGAGTGGAGATCGTGAATCGGTATGTCTAAAGTAGCAGCTGAAAACATGGTTGCCGAGAGCCGAACTAAGTGGCGAGCAATTGAAGGGATCTATGTCCAACAGTGCACTGATGTAGGACGATGATAATGATGAGCCCAAACAAAACTCTAAACTAGTGGTAACTGCTAAATTTACTTCCAACGTTCAAAGTTTTACTTTCTTCAAACAAAAAGCTCTCTCATAATCCGCTTCCGATAAAATCTAAAGCGTACAAGAACAATCGTAAAGCAAAGAGATAAACGTCTGGGGGCACCTCTTCATAATAAATAGTCGTCCGTTACTCTATAATCTAAGGTAATGCAGCATACAGTTATATGTTATGCGTTTTTTGACTGAGAGGCGACGCGGCGGGCGCTCGCGTTCGGCTGCCGTATGCCAAACAGGCCAGTAGCCAGTAGTGGTTAGGGTTGGTATGTGTAACAGTATTTGTGCAGTTATTCCCTTTATTTATTTTTCTACAAATTTCACACACATTTTAATAAATATTAAAAAAAAAACACAGGTTTAAAAATATTAAAAAATTTTAGCCCATCGGTATCGGGAACAGCTAGGGTACTACCAGCGGTCAGGGCTCCAGTTTATCTTGTTATTAATATTTACTAGCTTATGCCTGCGGCTTCACCCGCAAGATCATCGTACGGGGAAAAAGTAATCCTTTGTGTCAATCCAGGTTAAAAACTATCTGTGTGCAAATCTGTGTGTGATTCCGTTCAGTCGTTTTGGCGTTAAAGAGTAACAAACACGGCCACGGAGTTTGGATTTGGGCTCGGTTGACGGCAATAAGCTCGCCCTCTATTACATTTGGACTTAAGATAATTGCCGAAATGTGGGTGTACCTAATATTAGGTACACCTCTACCAAACCCGTCGAAGATTACAGGCATGATGTTTTGTAACGTTTATGGTTTATAATAACAGCCCATGGTGTGCATTGCAAGGCACACACAATCGGTCGACGGCCGTACCGTGGTGTCGTGTGAGAATCACCTTTAAATGTCCCCAACCTGCTTTACATTTGAACAACTCCTAAACTTTAACTTTTGTACGGCCAGACGTCATTTTTGAGTATCTGTTAAATAGTGTGCTACTCTCATCCGTTAGATTCGAGTCGCAAGGGACCGGTCAATGTGGCGACACTTGGGGGAGGCCTATGCCCAGCAGTGGACGTCTTTCGGCTGAAATGATGATGATGATGATGATGAGTGTGCTACTTAAATTTTGAGTGACGTTTCAGTATTCGGAGGTGAATGTTACTGGAAATGTGAGCCATAAGATTACAAAGTTTTTTTACGTTTGTCATGGTGCTTGGTGTTTTCGTCACTTGGTCTCCAAAAAGTCACTTAAACAGTGAGTTTTTACTGTAATAATAAGTATTTAGGTCAATTTTATTGTGGCTGATCCACAGCCGTCAAAAAAACATCAATTCACGATAAACGGTTATTTAAAAAAAAAAAAGTTAAACACCGGAACAAATTGTTCCGAAACATTCCGTTTCTTGGCTCGTTTGAATATCGCGCTTATTAAAATTATGTATCTTTGTAACGCGAATAAAACTGTAGAATTGTATTTTTTTTGAAAAACTTAGATCATTATTTTTTTAGAGGCTTTGAAAACTAAAAAAACTCTTGATTTTTTTCATCCAAAAAAACCCTTAAAAAGCGAAATAGACAACCCTACTGACAAGTTTAGAATGTCCTACCGTTCTCTGGTCACATGTGAATATGGTCTAGTAACAACGAAATATCTAGATAATGTGACGTAAGACACTTTGCAAAGATAAGCAAAAGGTTTTTAGGCCAAACGTTTAGGTTCATAAATGTTCCACGATTTGGTACAGATGCACAATGCTCTCGTAATATAGATAATCTTGCTAATTTCCACTCTTCTTACCGTGTTAATGGCAACTTAAATTGAGTCAGCCCAAAATTTGGCGACGAGTTTAGAAACAGGATAGGCAAGACACACTATCTGCAAGTGTCCCATCGTTTGTGGAGCAACACGAAAACACTCGCAGCGGCAACTATGAATCTCCACTTGAACAGGTAAGTATTCATTGCTTTGGCTTGGATTGAAGTACGGGAAGGAGAAGTTTGACTTTGCTAACTTTACTGAAGCCTAATACAATGCAAAATAACGACAGACGTTTAAATCCGAGGAAGATTACTCCGAGAAAATGACCAGCATCCTCCTGTCTGATAAAAACAACACACAATCACCAATCCATCATGCGCAGTGATTCAATAATGGCAATATATCCTCTTACAAAGATTTAAACCGTTGGAGTACCCGCACCACACTCGAAAAAGGAAACCATAGAGAAGTGAGCTCGGAATTCCCACTAGGAATTATAGTTATCTACGAGGTTGAGAGAGGAGTATATAACACAGTCAGTCCATAAGGGCCAGTGCATACCAGAAACGGTAGGGCAGCATCTTTACCCAAAGTAAATTCATACGTAGCTAGTCGTAATAAAATATAGAGTTCAATGTTTCGAGATCGACCCTAAGGCATCGAAGGGGATTACCCGTCGCGGCATTGAACATTGGACTCAATTTACGTTGGATAAAAATACAATACTCTGCCCCACCGTTCTCGGTATGTGATGACCATTAAGTTCCCACTGCTGGCCACGGGGAATTTATTGGAATCTGCATTGAGAGTTGGTAGATTTGGTTTTGATGTCTTCGATTTGTTGATTCTGGTACATGTCAAATTTAAAATATTTATGGGCCACCAATGCTGTCACTATCGACCAGTGATCGAGCGCGACACTGTTCGAAAGTCACTGTCGTGAATTATTTTATGACGCGGCAGGGTGAATCGAACGATGCTAATCTTTGTCCTCTGACCTTTTATTGTGGTCATTGAGAGGCAACGTGAACAACTCAATGTTTACTTAATAAACGCGCTAATTCTAGGTAACAACTAGGCACCAAACATTTTACGAAATTCGCTGTCATCGCTCGGCCAATGCACCTTTTTATCTCAAAACATATGCCTGAGTAAACAATACTCGGTAGTTTTTATCATTTAGTACTATAGCTCTAGCTTATTTAACAATTTTCCACATTAGCCCTGGAGGGCCAAACCTGAAAGGCATGGTGAGAGGCCCTTTTAGGCAAAGATTTCCATATCAAAGGTTCCCGAAAAAACCTGGAAAGTTCTTACAAGTGTATTTCTTCGATTGCGATGAAGCTCGAAAGCAAAGCATTAGCTGACCTACAATAATGGGACTATAGCAGCTGATAGGTTGAACAAATGTACAATCGTTCGTCCTTGAAGTGTAGGTACACACATTGTTTTAGAGCAAAGATAAGCTAAGGTATATCTATGACTAGAGTAAGCGGATCTAGAAGGCAAGTCATGTCACTGAAGGCAACATAAGATTATTTTTATTTAAAAAAATAAAATGAAACATGGCTGTGATGTATTGATTGTTTGATTGAATGCTGAAATAAATGATTTGATTTTATTTATAATCAAAACGGTTTTTTTTTAATGGTGGTATGATTGGTCGATTTAATGATGAACGTTGGTTACCGAGAGACGGGAAGAAGTGTTGGTAGAACAACAACCAGATGGTTGGAAACAATTCAGCAGATTTCTGATAAAACCTGGTTGACATTCGTGCAGACCTAGGAAATATGGCGGAAAAGATTGGAGGCTTATACTCAGCAGGATGGAACAAAGCTGCCCATGATGATGAAGATGTTTGGTCGATTTCCTTACCCGCTCACCGCCCCGCTTGTAACCCCGCTACCCGCTCGCACTGCGCCAGCGCCGGCCCCACGGCACTTGCAGTCGGATTCGATTTTAGGTCGTCGCCTTACATAACAATTGAATAATGGCGCACACGCATACCGTCCGGCCGCTAACGCAAACTGTACAGCCGCAAGTTTATGTATTTACTCATTATCTCTTGTAAACAGAGTAAAACTATTCTACTACGGGATTTTGAGCATTTTTTTAGATAAGTGCTATATTTAAAATCCCGGAAGATTTGAACGGGACTTCATTGGATGTTTGCTTGAGAAAGGAAGCTTTGAGGCTTTATTTAGTATTTTGCTCCTATTATTATGTCTTTTCAAGTTCATTTAGCGTCGATAAAAATACCTTTTCTCACAAAGACCACCTCTTAAGTCACAAGTTCAATATCACCCTCCACAGGTGAGAATTTTTGAAGGTGAAAAAACACGTCATTATGATTTGCAAAAATCATCATACCTTAAAAGGCAATTCATAGGTTTCAAGTATGAACCCAAGAAAGTCCTCTGATTTTTGGATTCATGTGCGTATTGTATAATTATCACTTGCTTCGGTGAAGGGAACCAGCATGTCTGAGTACTATTTCTCGACGGCATGCAAAACCACGTCAGATACCCATGGGTAGCATGAAACCATAAAACTCTCGACACCAGGTTAGGCACTAGCCACAAGATAAAGAAGAAGAAGACTAAGTAGCATAATCAGCTTACCTTAGAAGTTGAAACTTCCGAATTTTGAATTGGACTCGGACTCACTCGCAAACTACGTCTTGCGGACTTAGTATAGCGTTGCCACAGCTGGAACAGGTTTCTCCTCTCTGTTTGGGCCATAAACACACGGACCCAGAGCTGGTTGAAGATGTCACATGTTTTCCAAATTCTGGGTCTAGGACACACCGATTTTGTCACATTATTTTACTTCACCGTTCGCCTGAATGCCATAGTACGGAACTATTTCAGCAATCACTTTAAGAGCCCTTAATATACAATATCTCTAAACGGCACCGGAAATTAAGAACATCCTAATGTTATCCGATGTTTTGCCCTGCCAACTAGGTCTTTTAGTACATTAATCTTTGTAAGCAAGAAGATTTAATGCTGCTGTGTATGAGACATTGCCAAGCGTAGTGTTTATAGTCACACCCCAAAAGACTGTTTGATGGAGAATCGGGTTCATTTGAAGAGGGCTTTGGGTCGGTAATAGATTTGTCACGAAGTTTTTAGGAGCCCCTACTTACCTTGCAAGCAATGAAATGTTTCATGAATGATATGGGAGGTCCTAAAGAAAAAACTTGCGCGTAGTACGTCATCCAAGATAAATCTGATGAATTTAACCATTTCAGGGGTATACAATTACTTAAATACTCCAGTATTACAACATAAGATAACATCGCTTTTAATCCCTGAAGTGTACCTACGCAACGTGTACCTAATAGGGTCTCCCACATTTCGCAAATTATGTTTTAGTCCCACATACCTAATAGACGGCAAGCCTATTGCCATCAACCGGACGTAATGAACAGACTCCGTGGCTGCTATCGAGAAATTCCTGATGGAAAAACCCAATAGTTGTTTGCCCAGGAATCGAACTCGGGACCTCTTGCTCAGCACTAAACCAAAGAGGCAGTCCAAGCTAGAGCTTGGACTGCCTATTTGGTTTAGTGCTGTAATCTATTACAATGATAATTAAAAGCAACGATTTAACCATGAAAATCCTTCCAGATTCCCAGCTGCCTTGACAAAGACCTGCCAATAATCTCCACTTATCGCAAAACACAAGCATGGCGCTATCCGCAATAAGCTCCTACCGTCAGGGGTCAAAACATGCCACCACATAAATTTCCCATTCAATACCCATGTCTACAAAGCTGTCCCCGCTTGGCTACACTTGTTCCCATAACCTATGGTTTGCACCATAGAAAGTCCATTGAATTCAATGTACCAGTGGACAGATGCATGTGTTTAATGGTGCCGTTACTTAGATATTGTCCGACAAATCGTGGACTAAAGATCATGGGAAGTCTTGGAGACAACTTCACTTGTCGCGTTTAGTATTGTTGCCTATAAATTATGCTCGAGAGCTTGTTAGAGAGGTTTTTGTCGCTGTGAGATTGAGTTAGGAACTTTCGATAACAGTTTGTCTTGTTGCGAATGTTCAGAGAGAAATCTTGTGGGGGGAATGACTGTGTGGTCCTTTTGATTCGTAATCTATTGGGTGTAAAAAGACTCTTAGCGATACCCAAAGGCACTAGTTCTCCCCAAAATTGCGATATTTTTTTTTCTAGACCATACCTGGGAACTTTCTAGTTACGGAGATATTGGGGGTCAAAGATACAACTTTTTGTCAAGTTCTTTATAGATACTAGTTTTATTGTATCCCACGAGTGTAAGATTTTTACTTTAACTTTAACTCCACGACGCCCATACTATTCAATCCATCCACTAGCACAATGTTTTGAGTACGTTACATCGAGTTTTAACCTAAAACGTGTTTTTTTTACCCCAAAAAAAAAGTAATTTCCCAGCAATAATTTTTGCGTCAAGTTACTTTAGGTCTATGTTCACCGAAAAGATAACGGTTTCGGATAATCAGGCCGTAATCTTTTTGGTGAACATGGACCTTAGTTTGACGTACAGGATGCTTGGTTAACATCTTCGTGAAGAGTTTGTTTAAACCCTGTATAGGAACTATTTATGTGTTGTTTAAATAGGTCGTCTTACGAAGAAGGTGTAAGTGGAAACGCCGAAAGGGGTCGCCCTAGAAGGCCATAGACTGTTCTTGTACCTTGGTGATGTAAGTTAAAGGAGTATAGGTACAAGACCTTGGTGATGTAAGGACCTTGGTATGTGGCGTACAGTAGTTTCTGTCCACCCTAATAGGAAAAGGCCTGGGTACCAATATCTGCATGTAGGGTATAGGACTTTTTCTTGAAGTGTCCCGTTTAAATACTTTTCCTAGTGTTGAGTACATATAGATAACATCTTTTGCATCTATTGAATTTTTCTGAAATTCCTCCGTCCAATTGCAGTAGTATCAACATAATAACCATCATTTCATATTGACGACCCGAATAGCGTAGTAAGGCAGTACGGCGTAGTAAGGCGGTAGGTAGTGAGGCTGCCTTACGTTATAAGGGTTCTGGGTTCGAATCCCGGTAGGAGCAAATGTTTGTGTGATGAGCATGGACATTTGTTTCCGAGTCATGGATGTTTATATGTATAATAAGTATGTAGGTATTTACAAACAAAAAAAGTATACAAGTAGTATATCAACTATCTGGTGTCCACGACACAAGCCTTGCTTAGTGTGGCACTAGATGGCGCTGTGTGTTGATGTCCAGCGATATTTATTTCAGCAGAAAGACGTGCACTGCTAGACATAGGCCTCCCCCAATTGTCGCCACATTGACCGGCCCCGTGCGACTCGCATCCAACGGATTCCTGCAACTTTCACCAGGTCATCGGTCCACATCAGTAGTATGTTACTATGTTATATGAATTGGGAAGAAATTATGTAATTTGCAAACAGTATTTCAATGAATGAATAATTTTATCACGACGTGATCATTTTGGTGTAGATAATTATCAGACATTTCAATTTCAACGACAACGCACTATGCAGTTTGCATACCAGTCCTAAGAAAACATATTTATCTTACGTCACGTCTTATTACGTATGTGGGTTTTAACGATCAAGTTGTTTTCTAATTTTTGCTCCCGTTTATTCCCAGCTGAAACACATCATCTTCCGAGCCTTATTTTAACTTCTTAGAGTCCAGTCTAACCTGGTGCAGCTGAATTCTAGTATTTCACAGTATATAGCGATCTATAAGCCTGCAAGAACCCAATCACTAGGTGGCTTGGTAACACTGGTTGTTAGACTTTCGGGCTGCTTACCAACCGGAATGACTGTCGAAGATCTCCAAATGACACCCGGGGAAAACCAAGAGCTTGTTCTTAAAACCTAAATGCTTAATCTGGCTTTTCATTAAAAAGGTTCTAAATAAGTAGTTTTAGTAATATTCAGTTTTCTAAGCACTTGTTTGGTTTATCAATTAGCATTATAAAATTAAATCTTTCAATCAAATCGGTATAACGTGGGGTACGTTATACCGATTTGATTGAAAGATTTAATTTTCAAGGTGAATATTAATCAATGAAATAATTAAAACCTATTTACGAGTTTTTATGACACGTATTACCGTGATAACCAAATTATGACGACATGAGCTTGACGTGGCGTAATCTACATACATTAATACCCAAGTTGTCATAAAATACGGTTTCCTAGTTAAAGTTTAATCGTCAAATTAACCAAAGTTTTTGATAATTGAAGTTGTAAGCTCGGTAGTAAATTAGTAAATTACGATTTAGTGTCTTATAAATGGGTTCACTTTGACTGCGGTGCGTTTGATAGAGATTTTCTTTCAAATCTGTGAATTTGTAGTTGTTGACATTTTAAATTCCAAGACATTTTACATATGCAGTACGCTTTGACAAAATTACTGTCAATTCTTGTGACATAACCATTCGCATGTATTTGTTTATTAAAATACTAGCTTCCGCCAGCAGCTTCGCCCGCGTGAAGCTCGATAATTGTCCCAGGGGATCTTACTACCGGTATAAAAAGTATCCTATGTGTTAATCCAGGTTATAAACTATCTGTGTGCAAAATGTCATCCAAAGCCGTTCAGTAGTTTTTGCGTGAAAGAGTAACAAACATCCATACTCACAAACTTTCGCATTTATAATATTATATATAATATATATATATATCTAGTAGGATTTCGTAACCACCCCCTATAACCCACTCCCTCTCATAGAGGGGGCCTGTGTCCCAGCAGTGGGAACGTTACTGCTGCTAGTGCTGATTACACTGCCCAGAAAAGTGAAAAAGGTGGACTACATAGGTCGGATAGGCGATGGCGCTACACATCTCTACAGACTGTGATATAAAGGTGTAAATAGACCCTTAATTGTGTATTTTTTTCTCACGTAAAAAAAAAACGTTTTTCAGCAGTTATTTTTACGTAGAGTTACTTAGTTTCGTGTATAGAATGCTTGGTTGACGGCTTCAAGACGGGTCCGTCCAAAGGAGAGATAGTTATTAATGGTGAAATCAGTGGTTTAAACTTTAAATAAATGTCTAAGGTCCATGTTCACCGAAAAGATAACGGTCTGATTATCTAAAAACAGCTGTTTAAAACACATCTTTGTATGGGAACATGACACAGTGACAGTAGTTTTCAGATAATCAGACCGTCATCTTTTTGGTGAACATGGACCTAAGTAAGCTGGAGCTACTGACATTTCCCGTGACATAACTCATCAGAGAGGGAAGTGAAAGAAGTGGCCTATCCCATATAAGTCCAATAGGCGACCGCGATATACATCTCTACTCTCTACTATGATATACAGAAAGAGATAGTGATTAGTGGAGCAATCAGACGCACTATTTACAGCCAGTTATAAATACACGCCACTGTGATCTGTTGTCACTAGTTAAACACTATGATGCGATGGCCGATTGAGAGCGATGTTGTAAGTAACCTTGTGTACTAAAATGCTTGCTTGCAAAACAAACACTGAAAAAAAATCAACTAATTTTTATTAGGTTTTGGGTGCGATTTCGTCGAAGTCGGACAATTTTTTTGTTGGTTTTTTCCATCATTGAATTTCTCAGTAGCAGCTACGGATCTGAGTCCGTCTGATGGCAATAGGCTTGCCCCGTGTATTACTGTACTAGGTACTAGGTACACGTCTACCTAACCCTTCAATAACTACAGGCGTACTGAAATTATGTTATTTTTTTAAATAGAGAATCTACGTTAACGTTCCAATTTCGATTCGGTATTTTTTTAAACAATTATTGAAGTTTCAAATTATTCGAATGTCAATTTAAACATCGAACCCAATTCGAACTCTACCACAGACAATTTCGCTGAAAAGAATACCGTTTTCGACGACACTTACGCAATATTGAAATCAAAAAATGTCAGCCTTCGGTAACGAGATCTCATTTTAGGGGTCAACTTGTGACGAGAATTACGCGAAATACAAACCGGAACAGGTGAGGAGCCGGTCCGGCAGGTTGGTGCTCGACTTTTTAAAATTGGAATGAGACTTTTTTCATTCATTTAATGACTTACGCATGTATTTGCTGTGCTAAGGAGATTGGTTGCAACATCTCAATACAAGACAGAGGCACAAAGGAGGAATATACGATTGGCATTGCTTATTCGCATTTTTGGAAAACTTCATGTTGTGTGATGATGCCATCTAGTCGATTTCGGACCCAGTGACTGCGTTCGATGACTTCTTGGGTGGTTGTCAAGAGCTTTGATGTGGCGCTCTTTCATATCTTGCACAAGTGGCTGGCATATCCAACTTTGGCCGAAAAACTCCGAGCACAAAGGGGACATGACAAAACACCATTGAGGGCATTGTAGGGCTTATAGCTACAGGCTAGGTGGACTATCTTTAAATGTATGATATAGTGAGTCTATCTGCTGACAATTAAATCAGTGGGGGGTCGCCTCCATGAGCTAGCGAAACGCGGCGATTCAACGTACATATGTATTCTTTACGAAAATATCGCCGCGATTCTCCCGCTCGTGGAGACGACCCAAAAGAGAGTGTACCTATAGAAATACGTGGCAAGGACGATAATATCGCCGCGTCATCATCGTATATTCTAATGTGTATCTGAATTTTCAGTAGTGAAAAGGCAGTCCAAAAATATTTAAATTTACAGCAACGAAAGCTCAGTAGCCTCCCAATAAATTGTAAAACAATAACGTTTACAATAATTTATTTGCCTGAAGGCGAAATTCACGAAAACCGAAGCCGAATTCACGAAACGTTTCGGCTTATCGGCAAAATGTATCGGGACTCGTGAGCACCGCACTTGATTTTATAAAACTTTTTAAATTTTAATACGAATTCAATGGACACATTATTTTGTCCATATTTTAGAGGCTGACTTATTTTAATATGTAATAAGTTAAATGTTTATTGTTTTTTATTTTATTACGCGTTGTGAAAGTCCTTTAGGCAAAAGCACCAAGGTAGCCGCCGAAATTCAATATTATACAGGCCAGTTTCAGGCAATATGTTGAATAAAAATACGATTGTAACACATATTTAGTTACAGGATTTCAACAACTGGCGTTTCCGTCTGTTTTACTTGCTCTTTAAAATGTATTGAAAGGACAGTTTCAGTTTTATTTGCTGACAGTTCTTTTTTTTTGTGACTGTGGTCGGTGGCTTACCTTAGTTTGATTATTGTAGGTACTCGTAAAATATTTACTCTGAAAAAGTACTTTCATATTTTATTTATACTGAAGGGTCGGCTTATTTGATATCTTTGTGTCGAAATTGGTGAATTAAATAAATCCAGGACAAGGAAATACTGTATTCTTCTTCTTAAACCTTTGGCCACCCAATGCTGAGTGTAGGTCTCTTCCGAATCTTTCCACTTTTGGTGGTTTTGTGTCATGGCTCTCCAATTTCTTCCGGCCAATTTAATGAGATCGTCGACTGTCCGATTGCGCCCATGTCGGTTGTCTTCCCATATTCCTCCTTCCTAGCCCGCAATACTTCAGTTTAAATTAATCAGTAGCAACATTAATTTGTATCTTAAATCTTTTATGACAATGATAGACAATCTTATGACAAGATATATTACAACTGATTATTGAAGAATTTATTCGTTGAACTACATTTTACGGGAAAACAACTTGAAAACAAGTTCGTTCTGCTTAAAGTCGCGACCACGTGTTATCTTGATAAAAAGTTGCTATAACGTTTCTTTTCACATTACATTATTTATTTTTAATATAACATCACGCCTTGTAATTCCCTGAGTGTTTGGCAGAGGTGTACCTAACAAGTACACCCACGATATGATATACCTAATATCTCATAATTATCAGAATTGATTGGAAAGCCATGGGCCAGGCGAGGCCCCGCCAGTAGTGGGACAGAGCAGACGAATACAAAAAAAACAATTAAAATTAATACTATTATTTTAATTGAATTCATTCATACTCTTTTTATTTACGACTTCCCCGATGGTACCTAGGTACCTACTAGGTAGGTTGAATAACATAAACGCACATAAGGAGGTAAAATCCTACGGTAAGTAGTACGATTCGTTTACTACGAATATAGAAACTGAGCATTAGGTCTCTGAAAGGGCTAGTAGGTAACATAGTTTATCAATGTACTATTATTAAGACTCATCTTATGACTAGTTTTGCCATAAAACAACAAAGAAATAGACTTGAAAATGACATCATAATTAAAACTACTAGTACCTATGCTATGTAGGCAACAGAAACGTTCGATACTAAAAAAAACCGGCCAAGAGCGTGTCGGGCCACGCTCACTGTAGGGTTCCGTAGCTTCCCAGACCATTAAAAATACCAACATTTTTCGTCAGCAAAAATAACTTTGTTTTTCATAGTATTTGTATGAAAAACAAAGTTATCATTTGCGTTTTTTTGAAAAAGTGCTATATAACTCAAAAACTATTCAACTCATCAAGTTGAAAATAATTTTCCTAGAAAGTTCATATAAAGGTCTACTTCTGTGATTTTTTTCATATTTTTTAAACTTATGGTTCAAAAGTTAGAGGGGGGGGGACACATTGTTTTTGACTTTCGGAGCGATTATTTCCTAAAATATTAATATTATCAAAAAATGATTTTAGAAAACCCCTATTCATTTTTAAATACCTATCCAACAATATATCACACGTCACGGTCAAAATTAAAAAAAAAATCGCTCCCCACTTTACGTCTGGGGGAGGTACCCTAATAAAAATGTTTTTTTAAATTTTTATTTTTGCACTTTGTCGGCATGATTGATATACATATTGGTACCAAATTTCAGCTTTCTGGTGCTAACGGTCACTGAGATTATCCGCGGACAGACAGACAGACAGACATGGCGAAACTATAAGGGTTCCGTTTTTTGCCATTTGGCTACGGAACCCTAAAAATACAAATAAATCTATTTGAATACATAATATATTGATTTGTTCCACTTAACACCGCGAAGCACGTGTCATTTAGGGAAAAATCCGAAAAATCATTAAATTATTCGGTGTATTCTGAGCCCTTCATCAGGTCCGGTTGTTTAGTTTTATACCAGTAACAGTCGTTTGTGTAACTTTCCTACGTTTTATCTTGACTTTCGGATGGGCGAGCGCATTCTACCACTTTTTGGCGGCTAAAATGTTGCTGCGCGAATCGCACTCCATTGAATTAACTATGTAGCAAATATATGAGATTATTTATTACAATTAGATACACACACATTACTCATTTACATACTCAGACGACGAGAAATGGCTCAGCAAATGTCAACAATGTCGATGGCAAGCTAACAATGGACTTGAAAATATATTTAAGGAAAATGCCAACCTTGAGACATTTTCATGGCCAGATGTTACCGCACATGTGCTTATGAATATATTACAATATGTTAAGTGTGTTATATGACGATGAATACATTTTTTTTCTTAATAAACGCCTGGAAAATATGAAAACCGTTTTAGTTCACCGCTACATGAAATACTGACTAATTGTGATCATGTAGGTCAAAATAAGTTCTCCATAAAATAAGTAATTGTTTTTTTTTTTATTAAGCAGTCGTAAGAAACTGTCTACAAAAATTTGCCAACAAGGTTAACCGTTACAGATAAAATATCTCAGTCTCCTTAAAAGGGGTATTTATGTGTGAGAAAACAAACTTCATTTAAAATGTTCTTGTCACAGTCAATAAAATAAAATACCTATGTGTATACACATGAATAAAGCCGTAAACGCTTTTACGATAATCTTATATTTTTCTTAACGCTTGGTACTAGAAAAACATACAAGGATCAGTTGCTAATCCCACGCAAATCGTTTAAAACTTAGGAAAATGTTTACTGTTGTTGTAAGTACAAAGATAAAGACAAGAACTGTTTATACCTTGTTCGATTTTATGTATTTTTACCGTCATTATACATTATACATACCAAGTTTGAAGCAAAAAATACTATTTTACAAGATTTAAAACTCTCCTTTAAATACAAGCCGAAATCGTTCAGACTTCTATCGTCGTGTTTTGTCCACCTATTCATAATTATTCATTTCTTATTGAATAAAACTCAACTCTTTCTTAAAATATTGAAACACATGGAAAATAAATACGATCGTACTAAGCAATGCCCTTAAAAGTACTAAACAGCTTTCAAAAACCACGTGCTCCGAAAATTTGCTGCCGACGCAAATGTGTACGGTGTGACGTGCAAGTGCTAATGACATCCATGAACTCGGAAGCGATTTTACTATTTTTAGTGATGTTTCGAACCGTTTGACACTTTCGCAACGGTAACCCGTTTACTCAATGCACCCATCAAATATTAAATACGTTAAATGTCTCTTAGTGTTCTAAATACACAGTGTGAGGGACATCTATGCTAAAAGTGTTACCATGAAGCTTACCAACAAGGGTGGAAAATTGTCAATGTATGAATTACACTTCATGTGAAACAATTTCTGTCGAGCTAACACGTTTGTTTTTATCAACACCAAATACCAATTCTTATTTTAAAACTTGCATAAGCAAAAGCTTATTCCACAATCCACAGCTGTGCGTCAACAGCGTTCAGCGTCATTTTAGCTACCTTCCCAAAATTAAGGTTAATTGACTTTTCGTCTAACGTTATTGATTTTAGAACTGTCTATTTGTTTGTTAAAATGCCCGAATAGCGTATTAATGGCGATTGGACGATGGTTCTCACACATAAACTATAGAACTCGGAGAAGGTACCGTGTTGTCCGTATCAATCTTTTTATAGCGACCGTATCTAATTTTCTGGTACTAAGATGTAGTGTGTCGGGCCAATAAAATTCTGCATACTGACGTTAAGCGTATGCAAATGTACATTTTGACGTGAAAAACAAATATATTTTATTTGTTTTTAGTCGCTTTTTTGTTGCATTTTTTATTTTATTTATTGCATTATTATTTTTCATGAATTTGGAACTGATTTTGTAGACGCAAGTAGAATCGACTACTTCTGGCGGAGGAATTATGACTTTTTGTACCTAAGATAAGTATGTCTGGCGGTCTGTGTGCATTTTAAAGGCACAAAATAGACCATAATAGTATTTTCTATCATTATGATATTTCTAATCGAATTTAAAAAGGATCTGTCTCTCAATTCGACTGAATATTCGTTTCTTGACAAACAAGGATTAACTGAAGTTCCTGAAAGACCCTTGCAATACGTACCAATTATATAAAAAAAATAAACAAGGCTTTTGATGCTGGTGATCAATGCTCGTGCCTTCTCTGTTGAGAAGAGGCCTTTGCCCAGCAGTGGGGCAGTAACAGGCTGGTATTATTATTACTATTTTATTAAACTAGCCTTTTTAAAAATGATAATTTAAAAATACCTAGTTTTGGTGCTGAATTGCTGATGATACGATAACTAGAGAGAATAAAATAAACGTAAAGGCATTTTATGAGCAAGATAAGTATCCTAGGATAACATGGCTGACCCATATTTCTTGTATTGACTTACTATTGACTGATACGCAGCTGATAGATAGTTCTCCATTCATTACTAAGTATCTGTATTGTAATAATACATAGTCTAGCTTTCCTGGGTATTTTCTGGTAGTAACTTAGATAATTAAGAAACTATAAAAAAAACTTAAATATATAGGTATATAGAAAAAAAAATTGTCCACATCGCTGTCAATGGGAATACTGTCTAGGAGGCTGGCAACATTGCCGCGTCGGATGTCAATGCTAATTCTTTGGTCAAATTCTTTACTAAAAAATAAACAAACTACGTAAAAAAATACACTAAAACTGGAAAATAATTTTACTTTAAGAAGTCGCTGACTGGTTTGTTTCATTGAGTTTTGTTGTCGATCAATTGGCTCCGTCCCATCTCGTAACTTTCCCATTTCGACAACTAGACAAAACGATATCCTGAATGACTAGGTGAGCACTTAGACCCCATGGCTCTAGTGTTTTAACCCCAAACGGTACGAATATTTAGTAATAACTAAGTATATGAAAAAAATTTGGTAACTAACTCAATTTTTTTACATGTGACTCTACGTAGATTGCTGTAGGAAAACCCAATTCTGGGTTAAGCTCGCCATTGTAGATATTCTATATTATTGCAATTTGTATGTATATTTTTATTTTGAGTACAATAAAGAATAACAATAGATTGAAAGCTAGATGTTACACTATTTAGTTTTTCAGAGCAACGTTTCAAATCCTGTTATTTTTACAATTTCAAAACTAACATTGCTAACTAGCATTGTCAAGGTTCACTGAATGTACTGGGAACGGTATTCTACGTCATTTCTAGATACCAAACACTACATTTTAGGCTCAAGTATACCACGTCACTCGAGGCAAAATATTTGCGAACGTGCGTGTCGCTTCGTTCTAACCCTGAACTGTAGCAAGCTTTATATAAATAAAATTATTATACAATTTTGTCCTAACATTAAACGAGAAAGTGTTCAAGGGCGAATCGCGTCACAATAGGATCTGCTCGACAAGTCGCCCAGTGGACCCCTCACAAAAAATGTAGAAAAAAAAAACCATTTCATTTTTTTTCATCCGGGAATTTCAGCGAGACATTTTAAAAGTAATCAATCAAAAGCAACAACGACTACCGCCACATTTTCGGTACAGATAACACGAAGCGGGACAACAGATAAGTAATTTATATCGCAGCCATTATCGTACGTTGTGTACTTTCTTCGGTTAATCATCGTAATCAAATCAGTGCCAGATAACGGTAGGCGTGAATCGAGATAGCGAAACGAAAAATTCCGTGCGATTCTAAACTTTGTGACAAAAACTCATCATGGCCGATTATTTTTAGTTCTGAAGAAAATTTTCATTACGAGGTCATTGTTTTACCGGCGGTCGCAGACGCTGAATTTCTCACACAAACGAATATAATGCATATGTGGCGTTTACACAATTTGTCATTTTCATTACTGAAGTATTGTATAAATTGCCTCGTAAGAGACTGTGTGTAAACTCAGATATTGTATTATTCTGTCACCGTTTTGTAAGTTTAATATTCGTGTGCACAATGCATAGCGTTTTCTAATTATGGAGATTTTAAGTACCATGTTGAAATTGTGAGGTTAAGTGTGAATTAGTTGGTATTTTGCTAAAATACCAACTACTACTAAATAATGCAAATAGTGAATTAGCCCAAACATCCCAATTAGAAACTTGTTGGCACAAGAAAAGAGTCAGAGAATCATCATTGAGATAATGATGATGATAGGTATAGGCCTCCCCTTTCTTCCGCCACACTTCCCGGTTCTTTACGTCCTTGATCCAGGTGTTCCCCGCGACTTTGACGATATCGTCAACCCAACGAGCTTTAGGACGGCCCTGGTTTGTTTGGCCAAACCTTGGCCACCACTCTGTCAAAGTCTTGCTCTATCGGCCATCTCTGCGTCTAGCCCGATGTCCTGCCCAGGTCCAGGCCTATGCTGAAATCGCGCTGTGTATGATGATGATGATACCAAGAAGAACTCAAGTTGAAAACAAACATTACTAAGTAACCGTTTTAAAAGAAGGTAGCCTGCTTTCAAAGAAGCGAATTGAAATACTACTCTGTAAAGTTACCAGAACCGTTTGCCATTAGCGCGTTTTTTTTTTCTTCTAACCCGGAACCCGGAAGTTGCGATAAAAACCCGCACTTCTTCGATATCTTATCAGCATACTCCACCCACGTTAGTTCGCACATCGTTAGTCTTAAATAATCTTGATCTGCAACGATGCACGATGTTTAGTAATGGCTTATAAAATTTAGCAAAAACACAAAAAATGCAAATAATAATGCATATTATGCTAAGTGTTTGCATATAATCTACATATTAAAATAAGATTAAGTTCTTATGTTTTTTTGTAATAAAAGAAACCAGTGCTATTGTGGCTGGGTTTAGATTAAAAAAAACTGTCAAAGTTTTTTTTAGCCCGTCGTAAAGTTTTTTTTGTATTTGACTGAGGTAACACTTTTATAGAAAAAAGTAAGTTTTCGAATACAAGCAATGCGATGCCGATAAGATTTCGAAGATGAAGAAATTTCATACAAACGTTTACCGCCTTTCATTATAAAATAAATAAATAAATAAAAATTGGTCATCTGATCTAATATTGTGGTAGATAAGCATTGTTTAAATATAACTGCAATCTGAACACATAGTCAAGTAATAATTTCATTGCAAGCAATATAAATGAAAGTGAAATTGTTTCTCCGGTCACAGGAAAGTGTTCATTGTTATATATTTAGGTACTTTTTTAAATTTTAGCTTGAGATATCACTTTTTTTGTAGTTTTATAACCAAATTTCGCTCAAAAATGAGTCTAGTACTGGTCAACTTAATAGAACTTCTCATAGACTTTTTTTTCATTTCTGGCATGGCGTAGAGAACGTTTCAAAATCGTAATAACAATATATTTAATTTAATTAATCCTGCAAATAACATTTACACAATTTCTTTGCAGGATTTGAACCTACGATCCGTACCGCGTTTTTATTTTAATATTGGCGGGTTAAACCGTCTATTAATATTTTTAAGATGCTGTTTTTCAGTAAAGAACATAAATATTTTTTTTCCGGCCAGTTAGATGATTTAACCCACTATGCTCTTCTTATGTACCACAAAATATTTTGGCAAAATAATTTTTCCGTATCATATTATTCATATTTAGTAGATCATGTCGAACCTACTGGAAAACCGGCCGCAAGAAATAAATAAATTATTTATTCCACTTCGTTCGCCTGGAAATTTTGATGGGTAAGTCTGAGTAAAAATGTATCTTACGTGCTATTCCAGACCGTAATCTATCTCTGTGACAAATTTCATTCAGATCTGTTCAGCCGTTCTGGCGTGATTCAGTTACAAACATCCATCCGTCCATCGCATCAAATATTAGTTTAAAGTAATTTTCGGTCCTCTTAAGAAAAAAAAACTACCTAATTTAATTAGATTACAAGGGGAATCGTCGACACAACGACGAAGAACAAGAATCTCTACCTATCACGTATAGCGCTGCCGTGAAGATACGAACTAGAATGTGTGTTCGTATGAGCATCTGCCATTAGGTTAGCCCTGAAATGTTTGTCTAACAGTGCCAGTAGAGGACTATTTCTAAAATAACGCCTACCTTTTAGTGCTACTTGACGATACAACTTCGTTTATGAACTATGCACCGACTATTAATGCAAACAGATTGATATTACTAAGTGCGACGACTGATGCACTCACGAACTCACTTTCACTAAATATTCACTCACACTTTTTTCTCAAAATAACCATTTTACGACTTACGTCAGTTTGCCGGAGCATACAACTCTTTTAAACATTTACGAACCGCTAAAAACTTTAATACGAAATTATTTCAATTTTTATTGTTCTCTATTCGAGTGAGCTCCGAAATGGAAAACAGTACAAGTCGTAAAATAAAAATTACACTACACTTTCAATAATGATTTAATTAGTAATAAAATGAAACTCACCTGTTCAAATGTCTAAACACTGCCGAGGACAGATGTTGCACAATCAACAATTTTGAACCAATAAACTGTTACACTTTTTCTGCTGAAACCAAAGTCACACTTTCGAAATACGTTAGTTCACAAATGGATGTTTTTCAAAACCGCGTGAGTTTCCCAACGGCGTCTCACTTTCGTACAGTTTCCGAACAGATCGTGTTCACTTGTGGTTACTGTAACTCTAACTGCAATAACTCAACACTGGTATTATTGGTGCAAACAGACATCACACAGGGAAGGTAATTGATACTAGTAATATTTCCCACCGACGTTTCTCTGCGAACTGAAAATCACGCACATTATTAGCTAGCACATGAACCACTTAAAAATACACTTGTAATTTCGGCACTAAAATATCATAGAGTAATAAAAACGCCAGTAGCGTCACGCAAGTGTAAAATAAACAAATTAAAAATAACCCCACACTGTCAATAAGAAAATTAAAAGAATCGATAAAGCACGCGATAAAACGTATAACTCTGCAAATGTTTACTCAAATAATTGGTGCGGTGCCGCCGTGTACAATGTATGTTGAGGCGCAAACTTACAGTGCGTCTCCGTGCCAAAAGAGATTTTGTCAAGCAATTAGCAGATAACTGTCGTCAGATGAAACGAAAAAAAGTTTTTTTTTTTGTAAGAAAGTGTTCGCCCGGAGCGTTTCGTAACAGGCGAGCCGGCGCACAAGTCGTTACACTGAAATCGTCCCAAATCGGCAACCACGTACGCAAGCCGCGTGGAAACCGACCACCTAGGCACTAAACACAAATTTTCACCTGTGCGAAATGATAAAATCAACTTTTCCACGCGGACCGGCCTTCGCTGCATTGTTATGCAATTGCAAAACGCCGGACCGACACCGGCTGCCAAATCGCGAAGGTAAGGTTTTCGAACGCACAAAGTTGTTCGGAAAAACGTTAACCGGAAAAATCCTAACCTCAAACAGTGAAAGCGGCGGAAAGTTTTTGTTAAAACTTTGAGGTTATTACTCTATGGTATTTTGTGTTTGCCGATCACATGTTGGACAATTACCGGGTACGATTTTTCGTGAGCGTGATCGGGAGCGCTCGGCCGTCTTCGTCGAGCGGCATTACGTGACCGGCGCGGGCGGTATCTCGCGCGATACTGAGGCGTTGCGCTCAACTGCTATCTGGACTCCGCGGCCCGATACACTTTACGTCTTCAAAAAAGCTCGACCTAACGTGCTAGCGGTACCGTCAGCAACGAAAACTGGTATACGAATGTACGGTCATAAAAAAAAACGTGGACCTCGTGTTTTGGCCATGTAGTATAATGGTACATGGCGACACGTATAGTTCGGGGAACCGATGCATCATCAATGACAAAGTTGTAAAGAGATTTTTTTTCCTGAATTCTACATATTAATTTAGAGATACAAAGATTGATAAAGCAAACGAGATAACTGGGTAAGCACTTCATAATAGTTATCAGAACGCTAGAAAATATCCTACCAATATTATAATTTATGCGAAAGTTTGTGAGTATGGATTTTTGTTACTCTTCCACGCAAGAACTACAGAACGTATTTGGATGAAATTTTGCACACATATATTTTATAGCTTGGATTAACACATAGGATTCTTTTTATTCCGGTAGTAAGATCATGGCATGGGACAGTTATCAAACTTCTGGCTGCTAAGTAGAAGCTAGTATTTACATAAAATAGATATTTTATGTCTTACCTACTTTTTGTATGGGTCAATGGATACTGATATTTTTATATCATTTTTTTATCAATTAACGTGTCAAGTTTATTGATCACGAGACTAATGACCATATTATTGTAATATTGTGTGTAAGTGTGAAAAATTACTGACTTATGAACTTAGATAACAATTAAATGATGAAGATACATTTCAAAACAGGATATCCCCCTCAATTGACAAGGATAGAGTTAATATAGAAACGTATTAAACGCAAACATCACACCTGCAATCCGCGAAAGGCTAGGCAAAGTTGTAACTAAGGGTGCGTACAGATAAAATTAACATTTAACAGAACTATTGCTATAAACACGTCTACATTAGACCACATTCCTAATCTCTGAATCATGTGAAGTAATCATATTTTATCACATATTTTGTAGTAAGAATGAACGCACCCGTCATCCGCCTAGCCTTTTCCCAACTATGTTGAGGTCGGCTTCCAATCTAACCGGATGCAGCTGAATGCCAGTATTTTACATGGAGCGACTGCCTGTCTGACCTCCACAATCCAGTTAATACCGGGTAATACGATACCACTTGGTAAGACTGCTTGTCTGACTTTTTGGGCCACTGACTACCTGTAACGACTGTCAAAGATGGACAAATGACAGCCGGGACCAACAGCTTAACGCGCTTTCTGAGGCACGGAGGGAACTGGTCACCCATCAACAGATCAACCTAGGCAAGCACGGCTTAACCTAAAGATAGTAGATAGTATTTGATAAATATGTATACCATTTTATATATCTTTGTAGTTTATCGTAGTATTAAATAAAATTATTCTCAGATTTTCAGAAATGACACCTACCACTTCTTGTCTCTGCATCACCTAAAGGTTGACTGGTAGAAAATGCCTATGGCATTAAGTCCGCCTCTGTACTTTTGTGCTTGAAGTGTTAAATATGTAAATATATAGCCACGAGCTCCTCAGTCTAAGAATGAATGCACCCTAATGGTGAAATTCAAAATCCATCGCAACTCAAGAATCCTCATGCTCAACGACTGCGGCCACTAGAACAACAAACGCCATTAGGAGCATTAGGCATTTAGTTAGCTGACACTTAGTGTTTGTCAAAACAAGAATTGGGCATTGAGTTAAGTGACACTTAGTGTTTGTGAAAACAAGCGTTGGGCATTGAGCTAGGTGACGGTTAATGTTTGTGAAAGCAAGAATTAGGCATTGAGTTAGGTGACAATTAGTGTTTGTGAAAACAAGTATTCGGCATTGAGTTAGGTGACACTTAGTGCTTATGAAAACAAGAATTAGGCATTGAGTTAGGTGACACTTAGTGTTTGTGAAAACAATAATTAGGCATGGAGTTAGATGATACTTAGTGTTCGTGAAAACTGGCATAAGGCACTGATTTTATAGATAAAAAAATTGATTAAAATTCCCGCATAGAAAAAATATCCATTTTGATCACAGGGAATTGCATGGTTTGACAAAAGAGCATCTGCACTTATTTAGAATCACACACTTCTTAATCTTGTGGTTGTTCTGGTTCCTGAACAGTTAGGTTAATTTAAAAAAACCCGCTAAGTATGAGTCGGTTTTTTTTATTTTTGACATTCTAAAACCCGTAATGGTCTAATTTAAATAAATGCTTTGAGTTTGAGTTTGGGTTCGCGCATGAAGGGTCCCGTAGCACCGTAGGTATTATGACGAGGATACATTAAAAATTAACTGGGGGCTCCCTTAAGGGGCCGGCGGAGCATGCGTATTTCATACAAACGTAATACCAAAATTATTTGTAAATCATACATAGGTATTCTTAAGGTAGTGTGTATTTATTCCGATTGGATTACAGAATATCTATGTTCCCAAATATATTTTTTGAGAGGACAATAATACAAAGACGAGATATGAGGAATTTAAAATTTCTATAGAAAACTTATTTTTCTTATAACTCCTGTTAAAATCAGTGTCCAATCAAAATATAAATTTGGGAACCTAGATATTCTGTAATTCAATCGAAATAAATACACACTACCTTAGGAATATGTTTAATTTACAAATTGTTTTGGTATTACGTTTGTATGAAACACGCATGCTCCGCAGGCGTCTTAATTGATTTACTTACGGCAACAGAAATAGACACATTCTGTGAAAATTTCAACTGTCTACCTATTCATAATCTGCCTAGCCTTTCCCCAACGATGTTGGGGTCAACTTCCAGTCTAACCAGATGCAGCTGAATACCAGTATGTTATATGGGGCGATTACCTATCT
Organism: Xestia ashworthii; assembly: GCA_950022955.1. Classification (NCBI taxonomy): domain Eukaryota; kingdom Metazoa; phylum Arthropoda; class Insecta; order Lepidoptera; family Noctuidae; genus Xestia; species Xestia ashworthii. The sequence continues at coordinate 16,197,338 of OX465569.1, forward strand.
GACCTCCACAACCCAGTTAATACTGGGTAATACGATACCACATGATAAGACTGGTTGTCAGACTTTTTGGGCTACTTACGTGTGTTACGTATGTAACGACTGCCAAAGATGGACAAATGACAGTGCTTTCCGAGGCACAGAGGAAACTCGGTATCTGTCTACATATTCTCTTATTCTTATTATTAAGGATCAGGCAGACTCTGAATGATGATGATGTACGGAATATGTGCTCAAATCAAATCATTTATTCTTTGCAAACATGGGTCATAAATACATAGATGTTCTTTTTTAATAGAGTTTTCCACATTTTGCCGTCACATGGTCATGCAAATTATTGGTTTACAATACAATTATTAATTTAAAAAAGTGCTGTTAACCGTTTTCGCGTCGGTGTCCCATTTCACCTCGTTGTCTGCCAGTCTGTGTGTATGTATGGTCTGGCCAATCTCCGAAACGGCTGGATCGATTTTGAAGAGACTTTTACTGGCGCGAATACAACTTTTGCGTTATGTTACTTATTTTCCAAAAAATATATTCAAAACTAAAAAATGGAAAAAATGAAATCTTACGGAAATCCATGATATACAAACAAGGGCGTCGCCAGCTTTTCGGCCAAGGGTCGCATAACGGTGCGAGTAAAACCTATTTTTAAGGGTTAAGACAAGTTAACTACATAATATGTACTAATATGCTGAAAAACTTAATTGATTAACGATTTCGTATCGATTAAAATCAACCACATTATTAATAATAAAATAAAAAAAGCCTTTATTTTCTACTACAAGTTTTGCATAAATACAATGATTGCATACACTCTTAAATTAAACTTTTTTTTTTTTATTAAACTTTATTTGTAGTAGTCGCCTCCGCGGCGTAGGCCTCTCCTAAACCCTTCCATATACCTATTTCACGCGCCAATCCCATCCAACACGAGCCACATCTCTGTTTAAAGATGTCTCTCCATCTTTTAATTGGTCTCCCTTTTTTTCTTTTTAAATCTCTTGGTAACCATTCTGTTAAACGTTTTGTCCATCTATTATTACACATTCTGCATGTCCTGCCCATGCCATTTCAGTGATCTCGTTCTTTTCCTTACATCTATTATCCTCGTTTTCTTTCTGATGTTCTCGTTGCTGACCTTATCTGCAAGTCTTAAGCCAAGCATGCTCCTTTCCATTTTACGTTGGCAGATAGCTATTTTTTCTTCATCTTCATTTCTTAATGACCACGTCTGGCAACCGTAGGTAAGGCATGGTAGTATCACTACTTCATATAGTTTTTTCTTGATGTTTACGTTTACAGAGTTGTTTTCCATGATTTCTTTTAAACTCCAATACTTCCGCCAAGCTAGAGTTATTCTTCTTTCTATTTCTTTTCTTGTGTGGTTTTGTAGTGATATTAGCTGTCCAAGGTATACATATTCCTTCACATATTCTATCTTTTCGTTTCCTATTTTGATATCTCGGATTGTTCCATTGGTTAATATTTTTGTTTTATTGATATTCATAGAAACGAAAAGTAAAGTAAAGAAAGAAAGTATCTATACACGAAAAAAAGAACAAAAGAAATAAAATGCGAAATAACAAAAGTAAGCAAACAAATAAATAGAAATATTACACAAAGAAAAAGAACAATACGACAAGAAACCTTTGAAAATTTCGTAGGTAAATTGGGAGCTCTACGTAAAGCATATAGGAAAATTAGGAAACTGAGCGATAAGTCAGAGTGGACAGAGAAACTTAAAAACAAACAGGGAATTATACAATCGAGACGTCCTGACATCATAAGCGAAGCCACACAGTTCTATAGAGAACTCTACACTGCCCCAGATAGTGATTGCAATATCTTATGCACAAACTATAATGCTGAAGAAACAAATACAGAGCCACCAGGCATTCTGAGATCAGAAATAGAACGCGCAATTCAATCACAAAAAAATGACAAGACACCAGGAAACGATAACATCACCAACGAAGTCCTTAAGGTGTTATGCACTTCACTTCTGAAACCCCTTCAAGCATTTTTCAATAACATCCTTAGAACAGAAACCACTCCAGAACAATGGTCAAAATCTACAATTATACTTCTGCACAAAAAAGGAGATAGATCCGATCTTGGAAATTATAGACCAATTAGTCTCATGACAAACTTATATAAAATATTCTCAAAAATCATATTAAACAGGATAACAAGCAGTCTCGATGAAAATCAACCGCGCGAACAAGCTGGCTTTCGCAAAAGTTACTCGACTATGGATCACATACAAGTCATAACACAACTTATTGAAAAAGTAAAGGAATATAGAAAGACGATATATATGTGCTTTATAGATTATACAAAAGCGTTTGATTCTTTACATTTTGAAGCTATATGGGCATCACTAAGACAACAGGATGTTAATCAGAAATACATAAACGTAATACATAGTATATATTCAAAGTGCCACGCAAAAGTACGCTTAGAATGTGATGGTTCGGAATTCCCCATACAAAAGGGAGTAAGGCAGGGAGACCCTCTCTAAACCGAAACTCTTTTCAGCAGTACTTGAATCTATTTTCAGACGTCTAGACTGGGAAACAAAGGGAATAAAGGTGGATGGGGAACTCCTGAACCATCTACGATTCGCGGATGACATTGTGGTTTTTGCAGAAAGTGCTGTAGAATTAGAGAATATGGTTACGGAACTTGCTAGTGAGAGTCAAAAAGTGGGACTGTCTATGAATATCAACATTTTTAATAACAGTATTAAAAAAGATATAGATTATCTGTGACAGCGTTGACAGCAGACTGACATTGACACTTGCCAATTCGTGTTTCCGTTACATTTTGGGTGCTTCCCCGATTATTTTACAATTTCAACGACCTGCTGTCGACGATGCTTTCCTTTTTACGGATTCCGAACTTGTATTGTAGAATTGTATTGTATAGATTCCAACTCTTAGTATTGTATAATTGCATAGCACATGTGTGAGTACCATGCACTGTAAAGCTACCATTTGCATTTAGTTATCTTTCATTGACATGAATATGCCTTGGTGCCTGAGAGAATGTCATGCTCTTTTAAATGTCTTGCTGATGGTGGCGGGTGGGTCGGGTCATTTAGTTCCCTTCAATATGGTTGAATTGAATGGCGCTGATCCATGCGTCATGTTCGTGAACGGGCGCTGTCAGTCGGGACTGGTCATCTCTCTGCCATGGATCATTTGAATTGCTTTATTTTAAATTGTTGATTTAATTTTTTTACTCTGGGCGCTCTTATTGTGCACGTCTTTCTACATCGTTCTCACATATATCAATAATCTCAACATGAAAGATTTTTTTTTTTTTAATCTTTATTTTTTTTTAATTTAGGGGTTTTTGTCCAATAAGGATATGTCAACCCCATCATACCTTATTAACAATATAAACTCAACAAAAAAAACCTTAACTAAGTACCTAAAATAAACTAAAAATAAAATAAAATGCTACTCACTGCCTCCGATTTTGGGGTTGCTAAAATACTTTGAATTAGACCTACATCTAGCCTATTTAACTTTAGTTCGTTTAGCAATGAGTCACGCTCATCACTGTTCCGGACACATTCCATCAGCAAATGTTGAACATCTTCGATTTTATTACAAAGTATGAAATTGGGAGAATTAGATTTTTTCATTAAGAACGCAAACTTTGCTGATGGATGGTGTCCGGATCTAAGTCTTAGGCGCTGACTCCACGAGCGAGAGAATCGCGGCGATATTATCGTCCTTGCCACGTCTTTCTATACACTCTCTTTTGGGCCGTCTCCACGAGCGAGAGAATCGCTGCGATATTTTCGTATAGAAATACGTCAAATCGCCGCGATTCTCTCGCTCGTGGAGTCAGCGCCTAAGGGCAATCTGAACATACTTTCTACTCAAGGTAGTGCCTAACCAAGGGACACGAGGAAGCTCACCCTGTATGGACTTATACCATATGCCTTTATCTATCGATTTACTATCAAATAATTGTTTCCAATCATCAAAACATACCGATTTAAATCTAGGTACTGGGAAACGAGGAAGCTAACATGAAAGATGTAACCAAGATTTTGTAACAACATTTTTGATTAAAAAGAGTGTCCATGGAGTTTCTTGCCCGTTCTTCTCCATAGAGATCTCGCTAGGGAATGGGCAACTACAGTACTTTCTCAAGTTATTATGCCTTGTGTCTGTGACTGTAGCCTTTTTTTCGTTTTATCGACATTCAAAAGTGCCGTAATGGTCTAGTTGAAATAAGTGATTGGAGTTTGAGTTTGAGTTTGACAACGGGCTGGTGGGATTGCAACTTATCACTGCCGAAACCCTCGGACATGAAAAAAATCTGTCAATGATTCGGCAGTGGCTTGAACTGTGAAAGTAAATATAACCATAACCTACCTGGGCTAGGTACCAAAATCATGTTGTTTCACCTGCACAATATCTAGACGACATTTTAATAATAATATAAGATGAATAATCCAAGTGTATAGTTTGGTTCAAACTTAATGGCGGCTCGGAAGTTAGCTGCGAGTGACGGTCTGCGCAGGTATAACAGTTCAAACTTTACGGCGCCTAGGAACATCTAACGTAAAGCTGCTCAAAACACAATGTTACGTATCAGCGGGACACAGAGGACGCATCGTCTTGACTGTATAATGCGCAGACCGTCACTCGAAGCTAACTTCCGAGCCGCCATAAAGTTTGAACCAAACTATACCTCTACATTAAAATGTGTTTTTCATTTATTCTGGACGCTTTTCGATAAATCCATTTCTGTTATCTATTTATGGCTTTAATCTATTGATATTAAATAATATGACTTATAAGTAATCAGCTCTTATAGAGAGACTGTAACATAACCTCACTTTTACTAAACCTCAAATAACTCAGCTCGCAGATTGTCAAAACTTACAGAATTTCCAGCAAGGGACTGATAAGTCTGAATCTATTCATCGTTTCCGTCTTCTTTCACAGACGATTTATTTTCTTGATTTTATCGTTTCGAAAAACCAATAACAACAAATAGAACCTTCTAGTCTGTGCTTCTAGTTAAGTACTGTTGGGGTTAGTTAATATTGGGGGTCAAAGTTCCAAATATGGACGAGTTTTTTTTGTGAGTTTTTATTCTTTTAACTTTACTTAAAATACCTACACCCCCGTTCTATTCCATACATCCATCAGCACACTGAGTGCGTAACATTGAGTCCTACCGTAAAAGGAGCAGGCCGGTCAAGCCAAAAAAATAAATTGTAACCCAGCTTAAAAAATTGGGGAGGGGCCCACAAGGGCCGAAGCCTGCCGGGGCTGCGGGACTGTTCAAAAGAGATACCGCGGCCCCGGAACGCAAAGGGCGACGAAGGAACATGGATGGGTTTTAGTCAGTAAAAGTCTGACACTCCCTCCCGCTCCACCCAGAGTGGAAGAAGTCATTTGATGATTTCCCATCCGCTACCCACTTAACATAATGCTTGGTTGACGGCTTCGTGAACTCTCCGTGTGCACCTTGTACGATTGTTCATAGTACGATCAAGCAGACTGTCAAACACTTTCCTACCTATCCTTTTAAACTGACATGGTCACTAACATTGCCATTAACACTAGAAGCGGGATAATTAACATGTTTAGTATTTGTTATGAGCTCCCGATATTTCGCCATTGTTGCAAGCTCCATGATCACGGATATACTGAAGTTATTGCGGGTGGCTGGTTATGAGCAGACAAATCGGTCTACCCTCTTTCTAGTTCATTTTTTTGCACTCAGTACCGCTGCCACTGTCACTCGCAACTCGATTCGGGGGCTATTAATAGTCTAAAAGTCCGTCAACGAAGATAGGGGACACGTCTGTAAGTAATTTTATACTTTGAAATGTACTAACACCCTAATATTTTCGAATTAATGAGTTTTGAAAACACATCGGGAGTAAGGATAGATGACGAATCAAGTTGTCATTTATTTTTTGTTCGGGACCTTAATTAATCGTATGTCCGTAAGTGCTACGGAGTAAAGAAACGACCGTAAGTTCGGCCGAAACTACGGGTTTCGTGCTTAGAGAGTAGACCCGCAGTCCCGACACACGAAACTCACTGTGTCCGCTCGCGAATCTTTTTTGACTATTTTTCGGTTTTTACACAGTTGAACCACTGGATTTCAAGCCCTTGGCAGTTGAAACCCATCCTCACGGTTGTAGATCTTATTTGGTAATTTCAATAGCTTCTCTCATCAGTCTAGGAATATAGGTATAGTTGTTGCGTTTTAGTTGTCAATAGCGGTTAATGCCCTTTTCCCTAACATTTCTTTGTACGAACCAAAACAAAACAACCATGTATCGTTGTTTAACTACAAAAAATCTTGAAGATCACTATAGACGACGATTCAAAACTTGAACAGACTTATTTTTGGTTTTTAAAGTTAAGAACTTTAATAAATGAAGGTGAGTAAATGACCCGGCCCTGGTACAATCCATGGTCCGGAGCGAGGCGGAATAGGAAGCCGTCACCTCCTTCTGCGAAGCAGTCATGCTAGCGAAGGAGGTGGCGGAACGCGAGAAGGAGAGAACCTCTCGCCCCAGCCGCCGCAGGAGACGCACCCGTAGTCAGCGGTCACGTGGTGGCCCCCGGCCACCGTAGGCGCGGGCCTGTGGACGATGAGCTATGGGCTAGCTAGCCGTCCGTCTGTCGTATGACGACAGGCCGTGTCGACGGCGCCGCGGCGCGTTCGTGCTCCACGCGCGCCTCTAAGAGATGTCAGCAAATTGGAGGCGGGGCCCGAAAGGTCCGAAGCCTGCCGGGGCTGCGGGACTGTTCGAAAGAGATACCGTGGCCCCGGAACAAACCCTGACAACCGGCAGCTCGGACACTGTTTCTAGCGCTGGTGGGCTACAGCTACAGCTAGCTAACTTTGTTTTATAGAAACACCGATAGCTGCGAGACGTGCTATTTTAAGTAACAGTCATTCGTAAGTAAGTTATAGAAAACAGTGACTGTGAGTTTAGTTTACTGGTAAGTTTTCTCGTGTCTTTCCAGAACCTTTTGAAATTTTTATCTGCATGGTTTGAGAATATTCATCTTAATTTGCTCAGTATTGTTTTGATATCAATTTTCTTTAGCTTTGACACTGCACCGACCCCATCATACAGGTTCATTTGAAAGCTTACCACATGGTAATCATGTTTGAAATTGCCAAGCCACTTCGGGAGCACCACGAGCTTACTCTACAGGGTGTAAACAAACTCATCACGAAGCCAAGCATTCTGTACATCTTACAAAGTAACTTTACGCAAAAATTGTTGCTGGGAAACGACTTTTTTTTAGGGTGAAAAATCATCTTTTGTGGTAGAACTTAATGTAACGTACTTAAAACATTGTGCTGATGGATGGATTGAATAAAATGGGAATCGTTGAGGTGTTTAAAGTAAAAATCTTACATTAAAAACTTGTATTTAAAAAAAAAACTTGTCAAACAGTTATAACTTTGACCTCCAATATCTCCGTAGCTAGAACGTTCCCAGGACCCCAGGTACCTATGGTGTAGAACAAAAAAAACGAAGAGAACAAGTGGTAAGTAATAAAGTCTATAAACAGTGAGGCAGAAAAGTGTGACATAACAGTTTGGAAGGACAGTGGCGTTTAAATATAGGACCGTCAGCGACGAGTGACAGCGATGGAGCATCGACGACGACAACGGAAACATTTACGCCACTTACTTGAAATTGCAGCACAAATAGCTCTAGATAAGCTAATTCATTGTTAAGAATGAAATAAATAGAAAAGAAAATCTTTAGATTAGACCCTGCACTTTGCTCTGCATTATCCTCGCGTTCATACGAGTCCAGCCACAAGACAAACGAGCGAGAAAGCTGGTGGGGGGAGCAAACAGTCCCTTGGTTACTGTCAAGACTGTACGGTCTTGACAGTAACCAAGGGACAGTTTAAAGGGATAGAACAGAGTGGTAAGGGATAGAACAGTACTGTTCTATGCGTTCAAACAGTAGCAGTAGGTACTGTGCTGCCCACTGATCTGCCTCACTGTTCTGCCCTCGTGAGTCATGTGAAACAAGCATGACTTAGTTTTGAAGTTCAGAATGCTTGGTTGACGGTTCTAGAAGGGTCCGTTTACAGTTTACACCTTGTATAATGCGTAATTAACTTTTCACCTCGTGCTCTTTTGATTCCCTCGCTTACGCCCAAGATTCTAAGTTTTGAATCACTCGCTACGCTCGTGACTCAATTTTAGGATCGTTCACTTGCTCGGTCATCAAAATTGAGCACGCGGTTAAAAAGCAACTTTGCACTCTTGTATTACAAATAACTATTTTTCGCTAGCGCCATCTAGTGTTTTAGACGTTGTGCATTTTATAGCACAACGTTTTGTTTAAATTCCCAACAGGGCCTGACTAACCCTTAGGCTAATTAGGCTGCAGTCTAGGGCGCGCGAATCAGGGGGGCGCGCAGAAATCAAGTCTACGCATGCTCTATTAATCTAGCATCATTGCATCTACCCTCAGGAGGCTCAGGCCCGGCCATGGCCATATGAGCAAATCGGGCAAATGCCCGGTGGCCGGTTGGCGATCGACTTTCTTTTGCTATTTAAAAAAAAACCTCGCAATACTTACTACGATTAAAATAACTCTACCGTCCAGCCGAGTAACTAATTTAATTTACTTTAGGCTCTATCTGTAGCAATGGTAGGTACTCCCCGGCTCAGAATTTTTAAAAGTTATTAGCAAGTAGGTACCTAAATTGTAACGTAGAGTAGAATCACTCTCGAACTGAAACATTTTAAGGCTTCTTTGTTTCTTTCTCGTGTGGTTAGTGCGTAGGTAACGTGTCAGTTTTTATGCCGCCCATGGGCCTTGGAGTTGGCTTTAAGGTGAAAGCGTCAGGGTGGCCCGCGAAATTCAATTTTTCTTGGGTTTTTGCAACTTGCGGGCTAGTGTTGGGTTGTATGTTGGTGGAAATACCGTTCGCGGCTGTGGGGCGTATGCGGTTGCAGAATTGTAGTCATCAGAATTCCTCGACTTTTATGAACTTTGAGGGTTGCGTTGATGATTTTGATGATTATAATACTGTGACTGCATATGTCGTGCAGCCGCGAACGATGTTTTCATCAGCGTACAACTTGGCACTGCGCTGCAAATTACAAAAAACGTTGGAAATTTTGAATTTCGCGGGAGACCCTGGAGCATCAGCCTTAAATGCCGTCGAGAAATATCTCTCAGCCTAAAAATGATCGTACTACCACTACAAACTTACACATTCTCTTTAGACCAACGGACGCGGTTTGTACTTTAAACACTGCGAATAACTTTTATCACAAAGATTCTTTTATTCTGCCTCTGGATTGGCACTGCTATTGGTTTTTCGAATGATCGACCGGTGTAGACAGAGGCTGAAATAAATTAGGAGCCTCATGCCCCAAGGTCTTAATAGGCAATTTTGGCATGCATACACAAAGTTGCATAAAATAGAGCATGTGGACATTTTGATCTCAAATTACATAATTGTTATTAACATCTGAATTTAAACGAAGCACCGTGTAAATATTCGAGCTCGCTTTGCTCGCTCTTGCAACCTACCCTACACAATGATTGACAAGACTTGTCATTGAAATGACTATCACAGAGTATATAATCACTACGTTGACTATTTTGAAAATAGATCACACTTTAAGCAAACTAAAGAGAATTTAATGTGAGGATTTAATTCAGGAAGTATTTACTAGCATAATATTTATTATTAACAGATTGATAAATAGTATGCCGTTGATTATTTAGTTTATTGATTTGTACTAAAATCATTTAATATAAGTGATTATAGTGAACAGATTAATAAATCAATACATTATAATTTTACATAATTTATTTTGTATTAGACTGTACAATGTTTATAAGATGCTTAATCGGAGGCATGGGAAAAAATATTCCCGCTCCTCCTACCTACCAATCGGAGTTCCGATCGGAGGACAGGGAAAGACTCTTATATTGTATATATTATAAGCCAACCATGTCACTCCAATAGGTCGAAACAATTGAAGCCTGTCCAAGGAAAGGTATCAACTTTTTTCGAGCCCGCTTTGATTTTCAGGCTACTTCGTCTTGAATCTTGGCTTTATCTGCTAGTCAACTAACTAACTCTTGTATAAAGGGCCGAAACAATTCTAACCTGTCCAAGTAGGGTGTTAAAGTTTTGAGCTCGCTTCGCTCGCTCCTGGAGCCTTACTTGTTTTTGGTTAAGTAACATCTATTTCTGAACAAAAGGACTGAAGAAAAGCTAACTTTTCTGGAGAGGAGAGCTCAATTTTTAAAAACTTTTGTAGGTACTTTTAAACCACGTTAAAATATTCACACTAGTGAACAAAGTCAAAACGAATATACTACTTTTTAGGCCGACCGTATCATAGGTAGGTAAGTACCTGGCGGGGGCGCGTCCTCATAATTAGCCTAGGGCGGTCAGAAGTCTTGATCAGTCGCTGATTCCCAAAAAGGGTAAAATGGAGGTATGAAGTACTTAGATATTAATTTACGAAGTCTTATAAAATGTTGTAAGAAGACGTTAGCTCACACAAAACAACGATTTTGCTGAGTTCTAGATTCAGAATCCTAATTTCATGGGTTAACTCATTACAGACAAGAGCACATCAGTGATAAACAAAATTACCCTAACAACTTCATTTTAAAAGCCCTTTCAAAATTGAAATAAATTATGAGCAATAATGTAGTGTTGCATGCATGCGTCCCGGTTTTGTAAACATTGCGTTGTCAATCCGTGCCCCTGGTATAGTATATTAGGCTATAAAATGATTTAATGTGGGTTTTAATGTGCTGTAGCACATTAAAAACCACATTAAATCCACCACACATTTGGGACCATACACACAATTCAATTCTTTTTATTGCCATTTTACTTTTTTATTGTACGTTCATTGTGTTATAATAACTGGTAGCGCCATCTACAATTTACAAGGTGCAACTAAATAAAAACCGTAATTGGAGATGTCCTTTTTCAATAAAACATCGACTAAGAGTTCTGTAGTCTATGAATTGGATTGATTTTAACTGATTGTTTTCATTCGTAGAAAATAAAATAAAATACTATATTTAGTAAGTCCACTGATGACTGCAACCAGTAAAGTCATAACTATAGAGAAAAGGATACTATGTTATTCCTAGGAATCAAATAAAATATGATTGCTTTGTGGTAAGCCTGTTAGGGGTGAGGTTCACCAGAGACGATATTGATCCTCGTAACTTATTCAAAAGTAATCATAAATTGTTGCCTAATAAATCGAAATAAAATCAAAATTTGTATCCCGCGAAATTCAAATTTTCTAACGTTTTTTGCAATTTGCAGGCCAGTGGTAGGTTGTATGTAGATGAAAATATCGTTAACGACTGTTTGACGAATGATTGCTTGATACATCTCAGCCTATGATCTCTTGACGTTTTTAAATTTATTTTTACGAATTTTAATCGATTTTATTAAAACCGCAACTGCAAAACTCCAAAACAATATTGTCTATGACACTGTGTATATGCTGTGCTCTACTGCTCTGCGGAGTCTGTGGTGAGTGGTGATTTTGATCCAGTGTTACCAACCCTACTGTTTTAACAGTAGATTTGGTGTTATCACAGTGATGTCCATGTCGTCCATGTTTTCTGTTTGCATCCTATTTTCTACTGTTTTTCAACTAGCGTTCAGCGCCACCTATTACACTACTATGCAAACATTTTTTGATAACCACTACGTACTAAAACGCAATGACAAACGACTACGTAATAAAACGCAATTACACTATCTTCTTTAGTCGGGATTCGAGGGAAATTCAGACCACATATATGTGTTTGACAATCATAATTATTTTTATGCACGAGGATTCCCCCGGGGAAATCCCAGTTTATGAATGACAGCTACACCGTGTATGATTTTAAAAATAATAATGAGTGTGAAAATATCGAAAACTGAAAAATTATTTTACTTTGATTTTTGTTTTTTGTTGTTGTGATTATAAATTATATCAATGTATGTGAGTTCCAGTAACTAAGAAAATGGTTTATTATTTAATTATATGAGCAAAATTATGAAATCTGCCTTTTTTTTCTTTACCTACTGCTTTCTACTGTTTTTTTTTAGGCGAGTTGTTGTTTTTTAGTTTTTTGGGGGTTGGCAACACTGTTTTGATCTGTGATTCGTCTAGCTACTAATATAGTAATCTGTGGATTCGTCTAGCTAGCTTGAGCTAGCTACTAATATCTAATCTGTGGATTCGAATGGGGTACAATACGTGACGTAGGTAGCTAGCTACTAATTATAGTATTCTGTGCTGTGATGCTCTCTGGGTGGCCGCCATTGTTACACTTGTGGTGAAAAGGCAAAGCTTTTCAGGAGCCTGAACAACGAACTTTAAGCAAGACTTGACTGTCGCGAAATTGTATATTTTGTAAGTACACGCTGCTTAATGTTTAGAAAAGTTGTATGTAGCATTAGTGGTGTCGTCTTTAGTAATTCGTCGCACATCAATTTTGCAACTCGGCGTTTCTTCTCACAGCCAAGAAGTATGAAGGTGGGATTTAATTTTTAGTGTTTCTGATTATTAATCGTATGAAATGACGGTGAAATAATTTAAAATATTTCACCGCCATTTGGTACGTTTCTGTGCAAACATTTCTGTAATATATTACTTACATAAATCGCAATTTTTACCCAGCCTCTTCACAGCGGAGTAGCGAATCACGTGGCGTTTTTTAACCGGTCTGTTCAGTTAGTTTTCCACCTGTCCAGTCTGTGCGTTCAACCAAAGAACCCCACGTTACGTCAACCTTTTTTATTTTAGATTGGAACTCATGATGGTGTCTTCCACTGTGATGAAGTCCTTGCTTGCTACATGCTCAAACTTCTACCCAAATACAAAGATGCTGTCATTGTCCGAACTCGGGATACGGCCAAGCTCAACGAATGTGACATCGTAGTTGATGTGGGAGCTGTCTTTGACCATGTGAAGAAGCGATACGACCATCATCAAAGGGAGTTCAATGAAACCCTGAGCTCATTGAGACCGGAACTTGGAGACAAATATAAAATCAAGTAAGTTATAGTATTCAAGAAGATTTCGCTCTTTCATTGATGCAAATGAAACATTTCAAACATGATTTTTAATTTAAAGTACTTACGGGATTATATCCGTGATTTTCTTTCTGTTTTTCGAGCACCCGATATTTCGACGCTGTTGCAAGCAAAACAGAAAGAAAATCACGGATATAATCCCGTAAGTACTTTAAATGTAGTAAAAAACCGTGAAAGTCTAAAACAGTGCATGATTTTTAATGTTTTTGATATATTCTTGTGTTCTATGGAAGAATTACTGTAGAACTATACAGAAATACTTTTTGTATAAAAATGTATGGAAATAAAAAAGTATTTCCTGACTGTCCGGCCAAGGGCCAATTTAATAGATAACATTTGACATCTGTCTGTTCAAATTAAAGGTTACTTTCTTTTGCCAATATTACAATAAATATGTTATTGTAATTGAAAAAAGTTATGCAATTGTGCAGTTCTAGCTTCCTAAAAATAAGTAATACTTTATATCACCTGGTTACGTTTACGGCCAAGGTTACGTTGTTGTATTTTGATGAAGTGTCAAATTTGATCTATTAAATTGGTCCTACAGTATTTACAATAGGCTTGTGTCCTAAAAAAATCTAATTAGTCCGTCAGTTAGATTATAAAAAAATATTTGACCCATATTTTTTCTTTTGTTACATAAACCAAAATTGACGAAGATACGACGCTTTTAAAATTCGCAATATGTCACGCCGTGCTATAGTTTTTAGTGCGTTGTGACGTCACGAGCCCCCACTCCCGAGTTTTGATGCGTTTTATCTTTGTCAGTACCTACTCAGTGATTTACAAAAACATAAAATATGTGTCCATTATTTTCCAATACTCTAACTGACGGACTAATTAGTTTTGCAATTTATTGATGGTGGAAACTAGCCTATTCTATTCAATGGTTTGATGCTTAATAATAACTTGGTGAAAGATATCAAAAACCCATATGTAATTTGTTTTATCCCAAATCAAATTTACATTAATTTAATTTCATTGATACAGCAATATATCAGTCATTATAATAGTCAAAAGTAAAAAATATTTTTTTGAAAAAAAATGAAAAAAATTACATTAAATAAATATCGCTGGACATTACTCACAGCGCCATTTAGTGCCACACTAAGCAAGGCTTGTGTTGTGGTCACCAGATAGTTGATATACTTTTGTCTTTTTTAAACATTAACAATCAGAACACATTATAAAACTTATGAAAACGGGTATTTATCGCGAATTTACTTTTAATTTAAGTCCGACGTTCGGACCAGATTGCACCAGCCGTGGTCGCACGGAAACTCGTTAAAATGAAGATAAAAATAAGATGAAGATGATTAAAATAATATGTAGTGCAATGACACATTTCGCTATAAAATTTGCATGCAAACATTAAACTATTACCTAGATGCTAATATCAAAATACATTGATATTAAATGTGAAGCAGACTGGAAGCTGACCCCAACATAGTTGGGAAAAGGCTAGGCAGATAATGATGATGATTATTTAAATGTGAAACAAACCTTAAATTTGGTAACTAAGACCTGTGTGTTTCAAAGTTAGTTAGTTACACAAAACAAAAAAACTAAACAAAAGAAATTGTTTACAGAAGGAAAATAAAAATTCATAACAGTCGTAAACAGCTGCTTTGATTGAGTTATCAGCTTTCAGAATGCACTCTCTGTATGATTCTTTTTTTTAGGATATGTTCGTTTAAATAAATAAAAAAAAATATATGTATAAAATATTTCATAAATATTTTATTCTTTTTCAGATTAAGTTCTGCTGGGCTAGTCTACGCTTTCTATGGTGAAGAGGTCATAGAGCAACTTGTCCCTAAACACGTTACCCTCAAGTCAACTGATCTGCCTGTAATTTACAAGAAAGTCTACCAAAACTTCATTGAAGAAATTGATGCGATAGATAATGGTGTTCCAATAGCTTCTGAAGAACCAAGATACAAAATACGCACTAACCTCAGTAATAGAGTTGGACGATTGAACCCGGAATGGAACTCAAATCAAAATCTTGACTTAGACGAGATTTTTGTAAAAGCTATGAAACTTGTGAGTGAAGAGTTTCTGTATACCGTCAACTATTTTGTAACTGTTTGGCTTCCTGCAAGGGATTACGTTAGGTCTGCATTGGACAACAGATTCGAAATCCACAAGTCGGGACAGATTGTAGAATTTACCGAAAGGTTTCCTTGGAAAGAACACTTATTTGATTTAGAAGAGGAAATGAACATTGGGCATGAAATTAAATTTGTACTTTTTAACGATAAACCAAACTCATGGAGAGTGCAAGCAGTTCCAGTTAATCCTACCAGCTTTGTTACGAGGTGAGTTAATTTTTATTAGTTACATACACATAACTGGCTCCTCTGCCTCGGTCTGATTGCAAGCACTACTGCTCTACATGAAGTTCTGGGTTTCGATTCCCAGGTTCAGGGAAATCTTGTTTGTTTTTCCATCAGATAGTGCATTGCCTGTATGGGAGTAGGCTATCAGTAAGGTTTTTTTACTGATCCGTTGGTCTCGCTGTTGCAAGGGCAACTGCTGTCTGTGGGGTCCTGGGTTTGATTCTCAGGGCAGGCAAAAAGTTGGATTTCAGTGGGTTTTCTGCTAAAAATGCCCCAGTAGTAGTCAGTAGTTTGGAAGTTGGCTGTTTTGTGCCTGGGAAAACAAGCTAAGTCGTTGGTCCTGCACCTGATCTTTTGTGTTGGATTGCCATGATAGGAAGAGAGAGTACACCTGTGACTGGGCATTTACTCGTGCATTAAAATATATTCTGCCCGAATGGCAAATCTCTACTGAGATTGGCTGCTGTGACCGAATATTGTCAGGAGCACTATTATTATTAGACAGTGTCCCAGTGCTGACAGCCCCAACTTACGCACAGTAAGTCGTTGGTTCGAACCCAGAAATTATTTCATCAGCACTGCTCTCATAAACAGTGAAGGAAAACACCCTGAGGGAACTGGCATGTCCTGGAACCAAACATTTCGAAGACGTGATATCTACCTACCCGCATTGGGCCCGTGTGGTGGATAGCCCATACGCAAAATACGCGCTTTGACGTGGGAATTGCACCAGTCCGTTATACAAATTAGACTGTATCATTAACCTAACTATAATTTTCAGGAAACCTTTACATCCAAAATGGTGGGGAGTGAGAGATGAAGTCCTGAGTGAAGTTGCAGCAATAGAGGGTTGCATATTCTGTCACAGCACTGGGTTCATTGGTGGCAATTCTACTAGGGAAGGTGCTTTCAAAATGGCTGTAGCTAGTTTAGAAGCTGAGGCATAGTTTTGTTACTTTAAACACAATAAATTTACTTACTGAATCAAGTACTGTTTACTTAAATTTATGGAGTCCCCCTGGGATATTGGTAAGCTAAAATGGTATCTGGTAATAAGACACAGCCATTATTGATCATGGTCTTTGGCGGTCAAGATTGACTATGTTAGTACGGTTGGACAAGCTATTTGGTTTACAGTTTTACCCACAAATTACATTGTAAAGTGTAAACCAAATAGCTTGTTCGACCGTACTTACTTAACATAATTATTTCTGTCACTCTCCACTCTCTCTCTCTGATGATAGGGAGAGCCTAAGGCATCATGAAAAAGTTATGGTGGTAACTTCCATGGAGTCTTTTCGGGAATCTATCGTCTTTAAGTGCTAGTTTCGCCTGTTCAAGTTTCCAGACCATTTGCATCTATGGTCTGGTCAGAAAAAATATTGTTAGTATTGTCATGAAATGAAAACATACAAATTGGTACAATATTCCTTTGATGACAGCTTTTTTGGTCTTGTCAGGAAAACTGTCACCGAGGTTGGACAAATAGTGTGTTGCAAAATAACTTTGGTTTGGTTTAGGTTGGTCAAAAAATCAAGTGTTGTGAAAACTTCAACATGGTTTAAAAATATCTCTTGGTCTCAATAATTTGACATGCTTACAAAAAGGTTCGATGGGAAAAAAATTAAGATTGGTCTTAAAATAAAGCATGTTAAACTAAGTGCTTCTATGTTCTTATCTGAAAAAAAAATGAATGGGTGGTCACTGTGTCGACCTTCTGCTTCTATGCTCTTGTCTAAAGTGTAAAGCTAGGTTGGTCAAAACTAATCAGTTGTAAAGAATTTATGATTCCATGCTCTGGTCTGAAAAAGTAGTATGCTTGTCATAAGATGATGTGCTGGAGAGACATGATCCTTCCATGATCTTGTCTGAAAAGAGGAACACTGGTCATAAAATAATCTGCATTAAAGACATAGATTCCATGCTTGTGTCTGAAATTAGTATGCTGGTCTAAAATAATTTGTATTGAAAGACATAGTTTACATGCTCTTGTCTGAAACTCTGAAAAGTGTCACACTGGTCTTAACCCTTAGAAGCCTGATTTTTCAAATTAAATTTTAAAAAATATCAGTGTATTCTCTGCAGGAGCTAGATAAATGGAAAAATAATTTAAAAAATCACATTATATATTTAATATATATATTTCGAAAAAAAAACTGGTATCAATTTTGATACTTTAGGCATTAGGGCCATAAATAAGTCGGAATAACAATTAATGTTCTGAGGTATGAAATAATGAGAAACATTTGTTATTTTTATTGTCACATAAAGAAACTTTACATTTTACACAAATCCATGAAGTAAGTTTTCTACAATTGTTATATTTACATTTATTCCTAGAATCTAAAAACATTTTCTCATGGCCGACTCGATCGTAACGTATGTCAGTGGAGGGTAGGACTTGTACACCTGCCCGTGGTTTTTTAGAAGGATCAGAGATCTCTTCTCGTCGACTGGTACTTGGTCTTCCCCTTTTATTATCTGACCGAGTTTGATACCGACATAAAGTGTCTGCAAGCTCGGTTCTGAAGTCGGCTAACTCATTATATCCTTCTGCGATTTCCTGTTCACTATACTAACCTTTTTGTACAGCACCCAAGCATTTATCACAGTCATGTCCAAGAGATGATAAAACAGCCTTGTTGTCCACTTTCTTGACTTTATGCGAATGCGATAACGGCCAATGAAGCTGTCCATGAGATCAACGCCTCCCATGTGAGCATTATATTCCTTTATAACCCGAGGACATGATATTTGGATATTCGTTTTTAGTTTTTTTTCGTAACGGGTTACACCAACATAAGTGGAAAGCAGTAAAACCTGCTTATTGTCTTTCCAGCTCGTGGCCGAAAATTCTATGCCTTCAAAAGAGGCAACGTTTTCATGATATGTGCCTCTGGGTACGTTAGACTTCAGGATTTCTTTTTTTTCTGGCAACTTGCAAGACTTACCAAGCCTGTTTCTCTGTACAGTGCCAAGACAATAAATACCTTCTTTGGTCAAGTAATGTAGCAGAGGAATATTCGTGTAAAAATTATCAAAATAAATGATATGGTTTATGTGCCTTGGTACTGGTCGTTACAATCGAATAACAGTATTTGATACTACTCCAAGGTCTGCTCACAGTTTTGAAGCTCCTGAGTAAACTTCAAAACTGTACGCGTAGGTACCCAGAAAGGGAGCATAAAACATATAATTTGAATCCCCACTTGTGGGGTTTATTGGGTAAATACTGTTTCATAAAATGTTTTATTTTTGTTGCACACATTTGCTCGTCCAGTGATAGGCGGTGGTCAAATGGTACAGTAATAAATTTTTTAGGGTTCCGTAGCCAAATGGCAAAAAACGGAACCCTTATAGTTTCGCCATGTCTGTCTGTCTGTCTGTCTGTCTGTCTGTCTGTCCGCGGATAATCTCAGTGACCGTTAGCACCAGAAAGCTGAAATTTGGTACCAATATGTATATCAATCATGCCGACAAAGTGCAAAAATAAAAATTAAAAAAAACATTTTTATTAGGGTACCTCCCCCAGACGTAAAGTGGGGAGCGATTTTTTTTTTAATTTTGACCCTGACGTGTGATATATTGTTGGATAGGTATTTAAAAATGAATAGGGGTTTTCTAAAATCATTTTTTGATAATATTAATATTTTAGGAAATAATCGCTCCGAAAGTCAAAAACAATGTGTCCCCCCCCCCTCTAACTTTTGAACCATAAGTTTAAAAAATATGAAAAAAATCACAGAAGTAGACCTTTATATGAACTTTCTAGGAAAATTATTTTCAACTTGATGAGTTGAATAGTTTTTGAGTTATATAGCACTTTTTCAAAAAAACGCAAATGATAACTTTGTTTTTCATACAAATACTATGAAAAACAAAGTTATTTTTGCTGACGAAAAATGTTGGTATTTTTAATGGTCTGGGAAGCTACGGAACCCTACAGTGAGCGTGGCCCGACACGCTCTTGGCCGGTTTTTATTCAAATGATCTATCACTGGTCTAACTTTATGCAGTCGGTCGTGTTGGGGATGATCGGAGGGCAAATGCTTAGTGTCGTCATTCATATGAAAAAATTGTCTGATTTTATCAAATCTGTTGCGATTCATGGTTTGTGCAATGGGTTCGAATTTAGCAATGTTTGACCAATATGACCTGACACTAGGATAATGGTAAACACTTGTAAAAATAAGAATTCCAAGAAACTTTCGTAACTCCGAGACAGTAATAGGATCTGTAAAGTTGAGATTCTTTTGGAAAGCATATTTATTTGATTCGTCCACAAGAAGTTTCAATATTTCTTCATCGAAGAAGTAAGAAAAAAACTGAAACGGCGTTTCCAAATTCAGAATTTCTTGTGAGCACTCAGTGTTTCCTTCGAATTTAAAAGCATGTGCTGTAAAGACTAACTTGGTTTCCATGCTCTTATCTGAAAAAGGTTGCGCGCTGGTCATAAGACAATGTGCATAGACTTGGATTCCGTGCTCGTGTCTGAAATTAGCATGCTAGTCATAAAATGGTGTACTGTAAAGAATTAGTTTCTATGCTCTTGTCTGAAAAGTAGTACACCGGTCATAAAATAATATGCATTAAAGACATGGTTTCCATGCTCTTGTTTGAAAAAAGTAGCAAGCTGGTCATAAAATTGTTTGCTGTAAAGATATGGTTTCTATGATCTTTTCTGAAAAGTAGCACACTGGTCATAAAATAATATGCATTAAATACATGGTTTCCATGCTCTTGTCTGAAAAAGTAGCACGCTGGTCGTAAAATTGTTTGCTGTAAAGATTATGGTTTCTATGATCTTTTTCTGAAAAGTAGCACACTGGTCATCATACAATAATATGCATTAAAGATATGGTTTCAATGATCTTTTCTGAAAAGTAGCACACTGGTCATAAAATAATGTGCATTAACGGCTTGGCTTCCATGATCTTGTCTGAAAAGAGGAACACTGGTCATAAAATAATCTGCATTAAAGACATAGATTCCATGCTTGTGTCTGAAACAGGGTTGTTACGGATGCAAAAATGTAGACATCCGCGGATGCAGATGCGGATGCGGATTATTAGAAGTTCACATCCGCGGATGCGGATTCGATGCGGATGCGGATGTGATGCGGATGCGGATCGGATTTTGGGATTTTAAAAGGATAATTATTTACATTTTAAGTGCATAAATAACTGAAAACGCACTTATAACATTGTGCTGATGTATGCATTGAATAATACGGGGGTCGTGGACGTGTTTAAATTAAAAATCTTACAATAAAAACGTGTATTTAAAAAAAAATTGTCAAAAAGTAGGAACTTTGACCACCAATATCTCCGTAACTAGAAGGTTCCCAGGTATGGTGTAGACTAGTGATGCAACGGAACTGGCATAACGGAAGCAGAAACGGAAACAGATGTCAAAAGTAAATCTTAACGGAAGCGGAAACGGAAACGGAAGCGTTAACACTATGAAAAAAAAGCACAATTGTACATTTAAAACTTTTTTTATTAAATTTGTATTTTAGTAGTCAAAATTAAACAGCGGCAAGTTATATTTAATAAAGAGTAACTTGGCCGCTTTTTCACCTTTCAGCCTATTTCGATGTTCTTCATATATTAAACCAGCTCCGCTAAATAATTGCTCACTGGCTACACTGCTGGGGGGAGCTGATAAGTATTGGCGAACTATTGGCAAAATATGGGGGTATTTGTGCGCATTTCCATTCCACCACATAAGGGGTTAGGGGATCCTCATGAAGAGGTAGTCTTTTTTCTTTCTTGTACTCCCGAAGGTGTGACTGTATCTTTAAAAGTAAATTGTCACCATCGTCAGCTGTAGAAGAGTCCTCCTGCTGGTCTTCATTTACACTTAACATCGATTCCAATATTTGCAATGATGCTGATGATTTGGAAGTAGAAGGCTGCACTTCAATGTCTTCAATTGCAATTTGAGTTCGGCTTCTTTTGGGGGAAGGTTCGTCGCAGTCATCATCTTGGATGGAATTGGATTGTCTGGTTCTAATAGTGTTAATCGTCATATTAAGTAATTTAGATTCAACCTGCTCTGCAATGACGCTGGTGAAAAAATGCGATTTGTATCGCGGATCCAAATACGTCGCAATAGTGTATTTGTCGTCTTCGACCAGGTTTCCAAATCTTACACTTGAATTCAATTCATCGCGTAATTTTGTTATAAAATGTATGAATTGTTCTGAAGTATTAGGTTTCGTCTCTTCTTGTTGTAAAGTGGTCTTAAGAACTTGAATTAATGGTATGACTGATGAAATACTGATTTGAGAACTACTTAGATTTCTTGTTATTTCTTCAAATGGCTGCATTCATTGCACAATTTTTTGAATATTCATCCAGTCTTCGGGGGATATCATCGCGATTGGATTTGCGCTTAGGTACAAGACAAGCGAATCTTTGAGTTTTGAAAACCTTTCCATCATGTAGAATGTGCTGTTCCATCTGAAATTAAATCAAATCAAATCAATTTTACTTGCTAGAAATATGATCAATAAATAGATGGTCACAGAAAATAAAATGTTAGATATTTCACCTAATGATGGCTTGCAAAAATTTATACAAAATTAAATGTCAAAATATTAGTTCTTTTCAAAATATAAATCCAAATTCAATTACCTAATCTTAAAAATATATTTACATATTTATAAGTACAATCAAAAAACTCCTATAACTCATAAAAACATTTGCTTATTAGTAATTTAATAGGTATTTATATCTACCTTGTAGGACAATCCTGAATGACAGAAAGAGGAGACTGATTAAGGCGTTCCTTTTGAATTTTTGTAAGCTCTGCCTGTGCGACCAAGGAATGATTGAAATGGGTGGGAATTTTTTTCAATTTAGCAATAAGTTGTAGGAGCCAGTCTTGAGATTCAACACCTGCTCGTATGCACAGCTGAATTTGGTGTATTGCACAACTGATATCCTCAAAGCCTGACAACTGCATTGCTCTAACCATGTTGGATCCACGATCACGAACCATGCAGTGAACTTTTTGGCGATCAATGCCCCATTCTTCAAGAATCGTTTGAAACTTTGTTGATATTATGGTGCCCGTATGACGTTCATCCATGACTTCACATTTCAAAATTATAGTCTTTTTGCGAAAATCTTTTGAGATCACATGAGCAGTTAAACTAAGCAATGAAACAGCAGAATGAAGTTCCGACCATATCGATGCTTCCGACAACAAAGGTCGTAAACACCAAAATAGCACTTTTGGTAATCAACGAAAAACAAAAAATAATTTCGTTTTTGGCTTATATCTTTTTAACTTTAAAAGTTGTAAAATTGTGTTCTATACAAGAAATACGTAAAATACGATGGTGTTTCATAATATATTATTGCTATTTATGTCAAAGCCTTATTTTAAAAGTTAGCTTGGACATACACCCCAGAAAATTCAAGAAGTTGGTATTTACGACCACTAACAAATCAATGGAGAACGATTTGTCTAACGGAAGTTAGAAGTATGCACCAGTTATTAAATACAATAGTTCTGGTTTTGGTTTTAAAAACCATATACTGAAATAAAAATGAGTGTAAACACCACAATCTGACGCGATGGTATGTAACAAACATGGAAATATCTGAAGCAAATCAATGAATTTAAGACTGTAAGTTGAGTTTTCATTACTTGTAATAAAAACAATAAAATAAAACACAAATTGACATAATTAAAATAGGTTTTTTATTCATTGACCGTCATCGTTTAATCAAAATAATGGTTAAGCAAGGCACTAATACAAATTCAAAGTAAAAAAATGTCTAAACCAATCACTTATATTTCCATTAGAGGATCTTGTACATCAATCATCATTCATCATCATTGTTTGTGTCGCGGCTCGCAATTTGTTACCTTTAGGACCTGGCAGGTCCTAAAGGTATAAAAATACACTTAAGTAAGTATGTTATAGGCATCGTCCCTTAAAATTTAATCAAGCGTTTGTTACAAGATGCCCATAGTGTTCTACCTCCAACGGCGTACCTAACCAGCCAAACATAATTCAAAATGTTAAGTAATCATTTTGTTTCATTGATTTCAAGAAGATTTTATAATCACGACATTTTTTTTTAAACGTATTGATAATGAATTACAAAAAAAAATATAAGTAAACAAGCTTACTGCTCTAATAATTTTAATAAACAATGCCCATTTTCACCAACGCCCTTAAAAATTTAGGTAGTTCATCTTTCTAGATCTTATTTGTTCGGAAAGCTTCTGTACTATGGTCTACCTAACTTTTAGTGTCGTTGGTGAAAATGGGAAAGTGTTATCGACAAGATAATAAAAAAGTAGATGCAAAGCATAATACGACGACGAGTTATAGAAAATCAGGTCTTCAAATTTCTGATTAATAATCTTCTGTCATTGGATAGAAGATTATTAACCAGAAATTTGAAGACCTGATTTTCTGATAAAACATAATTAATCAGAAATTTCATCTTCCTCGTCAGTCTCAGGAAGAGTATCAATGACATTATGAGACTGACAAGGAAGCTGTTTGTATTCGGCATGAAACCGTTTGTGAATTTTCAAACAAATTCTCCAAGACCAAGTGACATTACGACAATTGTTTCTCAGCAGAGCTTACGTTTTAAAAATGATTGTGGGGTGTAATTACAATTAATTATGTACTCATGTTTTTACGACCGACAGCTGTTTGTACGTTGTATTATACGACCTGCACGGTTATTCGGTTCTAAGCAATATGAGTTATACATACCCTCTTTTCTAAAAAATCTTGATTATACTAGTAAAAATGTTGGGTGTAAAAGTATTTTTTTTAGGCGAATATTTTTTTCGCATTTTTAGATCGACGCAGCGCCAAAAATTAAGTAGGGCTGCATTCTTAACTCATTTTCGCCAAAATGGCGTTTACGACATTTGTTGCCGGAAGCATCGATATGTCGCTTGTAAAAGATAACTTGTCAAATTCTTCAAGTAAATCTTTGGTTTTCTTTGCTAACTTATTGTACAAATTGTCGCACACATAGGAAGAAAAAAAATCACGGCCTCTTATCTTGTACTTTGGAAGAGCCCGCTTGCATTACTCTACGAAATCCTGTACCTTCGACAAAATGAAAGGGTAAGTTTTGGAGGGCAATCATTTCAGCAATCGTACGATCCATTTCTTGAGATTTGTGATGCGATGAATCCCAATAATCCTTTACTTGTAGACTTTGTTGTAATGTTAATTGTCTTTTAGCGTTTTCGGCTGGAGTTACCGTAACCTACAATTACAACAACATAAATTGGTTACGATTACTTCACGAAATAAAACACGTATCCATACTAATATTCGACCACTAGGCCACGCACGACCTCACTTACTCAAAGTTGGTAAAGTAAGTAATAAATAAATATTAACTGACCATTTGTTTTTTCGTTTCCGATGAAAGTTTGACAGCATCATTTAACTTCTCAAACTCTGCAAACCGTTCGGCATGAATTGATTTTAGGTGACTCTTTAAAGCTGTAGTTGTGCGGCCTTTTCGCGAATACACTTTTTCACAAAGTTTGCATTTGGCACTCGAGTCGCCGATTTCATCAAAATAGTTCCAAATGGGACTTGTTTTTGGTTTCATAATTGCACTCTTATTGCACTAAATACAACTAGGTATCAAGCAAACAATAACAGAAGAAAAAACAACTGAACATGTCACTACTCAAAGTCACGGGGCGCGGAGATGCGCATAGTGAACTAAAAACAATAATTAAATAAACGAACGAACTCGTTGCGACACGTTTGTCGTTTGTTTACCGCGCGCCCCTCCCTCCCAAAATACGCGGAAGGGATTCGGCAATTATCGGTGGCACGCGCGCCTGGACGCTCGACGCTCGTGTCATTCGTCCACGCGCGGCCCCCGCAACCGCCCGCGCCGTGCCGCCGTCGGGTCTGCTGCACCGCTCCTCATCGCTTCGCTTTCTCCCCGCTTCCGTTCAGAGTTCTGTTATAAAGTTTGCGGAACCAGAAGCAGAAACGGAAGTGAAAAAACATGCGGAACTTCTGCAGTTGCGGAAGCGGAAGCAGAGTTCTGTTGCAACACCCATGACGGAAATATTAAAAAAAAACCCCTAGACGGCATCTTGGACTTTCATTTTGACCTCATTTTCGATATCAGCGACCCCAAAAAACATGAATACGACACACATGACGAAAAATTTACTTCAATGCCATTTCGATTTTCATTTCGATCTCATTTTTGTAATCAGCGACCTCGAAAACCATGTAAACGACACCCGAGATGGAAAAACAAATAATTTTCCTCGGCGCTATCTTGTATTTATCAATAGCAGTACTCTTGTGAGGTTTCGAATAAAATAGTCTTACCAATCTTGTGTCTCCTTACAAACTTTTGAGGCCCGTTTCACCCCTTGGAGGGTGAATTTTGAAAAATTCTTTCTTAGTGCACCCCTAGACTACATAAGGAACCTACTTGCCAAATTAGGAATCTGTAGACCCAGCGGTTTGGGCTGTGCGCTGATTTTTAGACTGTCACCCCATTTACCCCTCTTAGGGGTTGAATTTTGAAAAACCTGAAAACCCGTTTTTACTCATTTATCAATAGGAGTACTCTTGTGAAGTTTCAAATGAAATAGTCTAACTAATCTTATTTCCCCATACAAACTTTGGAGGCCCGTTTCACCCCCTTAGAGGGTGAATTTTGAAAAATCCTCTCTGACTGCATCCCTAGACCATATAAGGAACCTTCATGCCAAATTGGAATCTGTAGACCCAGCGGTTTGGGCTGTGCGTTGATTTTTAGACTTTGTCACCCCATTTACCCCTCTTAGGGTTTGCATTTTGAAAAAACCTGAAACCCGTTTCCACTCATTTATCAATAGGAGTACTCTTGGGAAGTTTCAAATAAAATAGTCTAACTTATCTTGTTTCCCCATACAAACTTTGGGGGCCCGTTTCACCCCCTTAAAGGGTGAATTTTGAGAAATCCTTTCTTAGTGCACCCCTAAACCACATAAGGAACCTTCATGCCAAATTTGGAATCTGTAGACCCAGCGGTTTGGGCTGTGCGTTGATATATCACCCAGTCAGTCAGTCAGTCAGTTTACCATTTTATATACACACATCAAAAGTGTCTAGGGATCAAGCATTTTTATGCGGATTTCTTGAGATTGAGATGTGGTTTTGTGTGTTTTCTGATGAGTCTCGTTTTGGTATGAGACCGGATACAAGACGTATACGACACTGGAGATCCCCTGGACGCCAACAGCGATTAAAATCCTGCCAGGAAGTCCATCCTTATAGTGGTGGAACCATCATGGTATGGGCGGGTATTTGGATCGGCGGAAGAACTGAGTTGATTTGGATCAGAGGCAACATCAACGCTCAAATTTATGCTGAGACGATCGTATCAGACGTCATCGTTCCTCTACAAGTGCAAATCGGTCCCTTATTTCAGTTAATGCATGATAATGCACGACCGCACACCGCAAGAGTTGTAAGACAGACTCTCGCCGCAGCTAACGTCAATGTCCTGCCCTGGCCTGCTCAGTCGCCAGACTTGAATCCGATTGAGCATGCATGGGATATGCTACAGAGAAGAGCTCTGCCGAATATGGAGGGTATCCAGTCGCAAGAAGACCTTTTTTTGTTGTTGCAACGAACATGGGCGGCCATTCCACAGCGTGATTTGGATGAACTCATTTTGAGTATGCCAAACCGATGTTCTTGTGTTGTTAGTGTTCGCGGTAGAAACACGGATTATTAATTGTTTAAGTTACCCAATAAAATTTTAAAGAAAACTGTTATTTCAGTCTTTTTTTCGAACTTTAATGTTAGTGGTTCAAATGTCAAAAATCCCTTTATTAGGAAAATGGCAAATTTCTTTATTAATGCAAAGGTGACTTGGTTTATCGTTACTGTGACAAACGAAAAAACTTTATTTGATGAATCCTTAAAGAAAATTTTAATTAATATCAATCAGGAGAAAAGTTATTGCAAAAATATATGTTGATCCCTAGACACTTTTGATGTGTGTATATAGATTATTTATTTATTTTTTATTTATATATATATTAATTTGATAAAACCCAATAAAATAGAAATGACAGTGGTGACTTTGCATCTCACATTGGATAGTGGTGAATTTGTGTCTAACCGACATTGGACAGTGGTGAATCTGCGTCTAAGGGAAAGGACAGTAGCGCATTTGCTTTTTGGCGTATTTAATTAGACAAAAGTACGGTCAGTAAAACAAGTCAAATGGTTGTATTTTTTTTTACAAATCTCTTTATTTTATAAAATCCAGCAACAAATTAAATGTTGGTAAGCAGTTAAATTCGTAAATCCGGTAAAACATGTTTAATTATATTCTTTAAATTCTTAAGTCCGAATCAGGCATTGCAACTTCACATATTTCTTCATCTTCAAACTCTTCAGTTTCGTCTACTCCGTTTTCTGCTCGTAGCAGTACTTGTTTGTAGAAGTCTAAATCATCCCTAGACCTCCAATTCTCGCCAGTGTTTTTTTAGTAGAGCGTTAACATCTTTTATTTTATCTTTTTTTACTACAACTTTTGTCTTTTTCAATCAAATCCGGGTTTAGGTCAGTAAATGTTTTACCTCTCTTTAAAACTGACTTGCAACTTCCAAGATCAGTATTGTAGTTAGGCTCCCCTCTTTTGCTTCTCTTTCGTTTTAAGAAAAATCGTTTACACTGGTTAAATTGGAAATGCCAATTTCCCGGTGGGCGAATTATATTTCCGAGAGCAGTTTTCCAATCTTTAACATTATTCAACGACACAACAGTCCCATATTTTTCAAAGACTTCTATGTATTCCACAGGTTTTAAAATGGCCTCCATACGTTTTATTTCCTTCTCAACAAGACCGAAAACCCGATCTGGTGGAATAAACGAGTGACCGGGAATGGGGAAAACCAGCTCGACTGTTTTAATATGCCGCGGTGCCTGAGTCAACCATTTAGCGCACATACCAATCATAATGCTGTTTTTGTTCTGGGCGCCGCACTAACGGGTATTTGAGCCAAAAAACCGGTCAAAATTATTTAGGAGCCTATATTATCTCAAAATACACATCAAAAGTGTCTAGGGATCAACATATATTTTTGCAATAACTTTTCTCCTGATTGATATTAATTAAAATTTTCTTTAAGGATTCATCAAATAAAGTGTTTTCGTTTGTCACAGTAACGATAAACCAAGTCACCTTTGCAATAATAAAGAAATTTGCCATTTTCCTAATAAAGGGATTTTTGACATTTGAACCACTAACATTAAAGTTCGAAAAAAAGACTGAAATAACAGTTTTCTTTAAAATTTTATTGGGTAACTTAAACAATTAATAATCCGTGTTTCTACCGCGAACACTAACAACACAAGAACATCGGTTTGGCATACTCAAAATGAGTTCATCCAAATCACGCTGTGGAATGGCCGCCCATGTTCGTTGCAACAACAAAAAAAGGTCTTCTTGCGACTGGATACCCTCCATATTCGGCAGAGCTCTTCTCTGTAGCATATCCCATGCATGCTCAATCGGGTTCAAGTCTGGCGACTGAGCAGGCCAGGGCAGGACATTGACGTTAGCTGCGGCGAGAGTCTGTCTTACAACTCTTGCGGTGTGCGGTCGTGCATTATCATGCATTAACTGAAATAAGGGACCGATTTGCACTTGTAGAGGAACGATGACGTCTGATACGATCGTCTCAGCATAAATTTGAGCGTTGATGTTGCCTCTGATCCAAATCAACTCAGTTCTGATAAGTTATGGAATCAGGCGTTACTTTGCGGAAATCCATGACATTAAATGCTATGAAATATATTTAGTTTTAATACCGCTAGACAAAAATATCCAGGTCTGAAAGCAGGACACAAATCCCACCGTCATGCATATGCACATGCACATATGGGCCCACCCTCCCGCCCTCATGCATATGCACACATACAAAACCAGTGAGAAATAATTAGCATGCCATGCAACCAAACCTATACTCGACACGTGTTTCGCCCCTCCACGGGGCATTCTCAGGAGTTGTTGACTCGTCGAGCGTTCGAGCTCGAATGAGCTAGTCGCACCGCTGCCGGCCCTTTATAGACCGTTTCGATGACGCTATAATAACGGTCGATACAACGTCACAAAGACATCTGTGCCGAACTACCTGCAATCATACTTAGAAGTGGTGATGGAATTAAATTTGTTTGGTCATTCAACAGTGTATATGCATTATTATTGTTATGTTTTGATATTTCCAACTGTTCCAACACACTCAACCGGAAACCCTTATCGCAAACATGCAAAATGTTATAGGAATTGTTGTCGCTCAAGGAGTGGCCGGTGTCAATTAAATGTTTTGCGAAATGTGATTTATCTGGAGACCACGACACCTCGGTCGGTCCACTAGACCTCTATTATACTCCGGAGGTCAAAATTCTTACAGCTAAGCCATATGATTATCCATCAGTGTTACCCACCGGTGCTTACACTGAGCTTTCGCTATCAATGGAGACCGTAGAGCAAAAGCGTTTCCAGCGTTAGCGTGTCTTTCGCCAACTAGATTTAATAAACCCATAAACATATCTGGGGATTGCAAACACACAGGTGACCAGAAACTAGCTAAATCGCCTTCTGGAAGTGCTTCTCTGGCCCAATCATTCTGACCGATTCTATCGGGATTCTTTAGTAAAGGCCGTTTGCGTCGTTTGACACTAGCACTCTATGATGACCTGGAGCATCAAAATCAATGGCGGCACCTTCACTAACCAGTTTGCATTCTTTCCTGGTTGCAAAAGATAAAAAATTCTTTACACGGTGCACATCACGTTCAAAATCTTCAATAGCATATCCGGCTGGGAAGTAGTCCCCAGGATTGAGGAGCACGGGAAAACCCGGATCTACTGGTGGTGGTCCATCTACACGCCGTCTCACACCAACTCTTGCGGGTTGGTTCCAAACGGGAAAAGGTAATGGACACATGTCATAAAAAGCCTGACGAACAGGCTGTGGTGTGTTTGGGTCACCAACGAGGTGACCCAAACACACCACAGCGGTGGTCGGTTGTTACGAGTCAACAACTCCTGAGGATGCCCCGTGGAGGGGCGAAACACGTGTCGAGTATAGGTTTGGTTGCATGGCATGCTAATTATTTCTCACTTGTTTTGTATGTGTGCATATGCATGAGGGCGGGAGGGTGGGCCCATATGTGCATGTGCATATGCATGACGGTGGGATTTGTGTCCTGCTTTCAGACCTGGATATTTTTGTCTAGCGGTATTAAAACTAAATATATTTCATAGCATTCAACTCAGTTCTTCCGCCGATCCAAATACCCGCCCATACCATGATGGTTCCACCACTATAAGGATGGACTTCCTGGCAGGATTTTAATCGCTGTTGGCGTCCAGGGGTTCTCCAGTGTCGTATACGTCTTGTATCCGGTCTCATACCAAAACGAGACTCATCAGAAAAGCACACGAAACGTCATTGTTAGTAGGGTAAAATTGGGGGACCAGGCCCCTTATTCACAACCATTCGATACGTTTCCGTGTCGGTAAGGAACCGAATTCGACTATCTCATTTCCGAACCGAAGAACTGTCAAAACGCTATTCACAGATCCGAACGGATGAGCTTTTTTCTATCCGATTGAGATTGTGTTTTTGGGGAACGCTACAAAATGGTAGTAAATAGATGATCGTGGTAGAAAATGAAAAGTAGTAAATAAAATTGGTTTATTTGAATATTTCGTTCTATTTACATAAGGAAATATACAGCTAGTACCTTAATAGACAGCAAACGAAACAAAATTATTTTATTGAAATAAAATAACATTAATTTTAAAATGAACTTTATTTCGAATAAACCAGCTTTGTAAACAGCCGTCTGTCAAACTGGCAAAGCGGAAATGGTGTTTTTATTTTGAGTAAAGTTTTCTTTTTTCTTTAATGACTGAAAAAGTATTTGATATCAGTGTTATACAATTCTTTCTGGATAACTAAAATCTACAACGAATAACATATTTTTGTAAACACATTGAATTTATGTAAATGCGGATACATCAATGAAATGCGGTCAATAAAACAACTAATAAAACACAAACAACATCGGACAATAATAAAACTTCATTTACTTACTTCAGGCTGTGTTTAAAAAGTTTGGTATTTTTATTTTACTGAAATAATCTGGAAATATGGTTTATTTCTTCGTTTAAATTTTGTTCGATATGACTCCCGATAGCAAACAGCTGTCGGAAAGATTCGAGTCTTCTTAACGAATTGAACTGTCAAAATTATTCGGTTGCGGATTTGTGAATAGCGTTTGGAGGACATTTTCGACATCTAAGACGTTCGATTCGGTTCGGAAGCGAGTCGAATGGTTGTGAATAAGGCTGCTGGATCAAGGAGATCCAGGTCACCCCAATTTCACTATTCATTTCATCAATATTCAAATATTTTTTAAGTTTCATTTATAATATTAATTCACAATATCAGTTCAAAGTGTTGTCTATTCATGCAATATATTAAGTAACTGAGTACTATTCGCTACGTGTGTTTGTTTTATATATTCGATATTCTAGCTCATAACCTAACACTGAATACTAAAGGGACATACGATATCTTCATTATAAATATGTACTTCGTGAGTCTGAATGAGCCTTGCAGCTCAACAGTAACCAGCTTCTCACCATCTACTCAGAAAGTAATCTATATTGAGATATTTGAATATGGGCTAAATATCCACTAATTGTTTTCACTTTATTTAGTTAAGCTACTACTTGAACTAAACAATCAGTTAATCGATCAATATGTTCATTCGCATTCTGCAAAAAGTACTACAGCATCATCTATGAGTATGACACATCGGATGAACTAAAAACATTAAATCCTACATCGCGCAAGCAAAGTTTTCAGCGTCTTAAGACTATGAAAGAACCGTCTGTTCGTCATAAAAAATGTGTTTAAGATCACGACACAGATGCACGATGTCTGGATGTTTTGATTGAATTCGGAACAGAAACAGGAGCAAGGTAGACAACGAATACTATGATACAGGCAAAGTAATCATGGCTTAAGATTTCAATTTGTATTTCTTTTTCCCACTACTGGCACAAAGGTCTCCTCTCACAGAGAACAGTGGTGATGAAATAATTTACTCAAAGTGAAGCGCTAGCCTAGGTTCGAACCCACGACCTACAACTTGTAAGTCGCAGCCGTTACTACTGGACCACCACTGCTCTCCTCTTTTACTCTCAAATATGGGTTTGGAAAAGTTCAAAGGGGTGAATAATCATGACGTCATATTGATGATAGTTGTCATTGTTTTAGAGGAGTATAGTTGAGACTCGTTAGCTCAGTTTGGTAAGAGCGTCACCGATTACGTTCGGAGAAACGGAGGTCGGAGGTTCAAATCCTTCACGAGTCTCTTTTTTATTTTTTATTTTTTTTTTTGTTTTTGTAGATGTATCAATTTTAACGAATAGTTTTATATTTTTGTTTCCTTACTATACTTGAATAGACATTTTGATTTGTCAACATAATATTTTCCTTTCACAGCATTTAAATAAAAGCAATCCGGAAAGTTTTGAACATGCTGCAGCCAAGGATAATCGTAAATCTCCCAATCTTCTATAACACCTCCACATGAGAAACAAGCTGCTTTATCATTTACACCATTTCCACAGTAAAAAAATCCGGCGTCAGCCATTTCCATCACTAATCTTCTCCTCGAATCAACCGTTGCCCAATAATTATTAAATGAAAATTCACGCATTTTATACGTGTTATACATGTCATAGCGCGGATTGTATTTGTTTTGACACATGTTCTGTTTACTCGCTCTCTACTTCTTGGTGCTAATTATAAAAGCATAATGGGGCTGTATAGTTGTTGCTAGCAACTTATAAAGATTAACATTTAGGAGTTTGGGAGGGATGGATGGATGCAGATGGAGGAAACTGTAATCGTAAAAATTAAACAAGAAAATATTTATATCAAAATTTTATTATCTATACACCATCTATTTAAACATAAAACATTTTTTAAAGCACATATTGAATCATGATACATACAACTATACAAATCATGACAATCTTCGTACATTTTGTACAAGCTTATCAAACTAGGACAATCTTTATCTTCTAAATTATTTACATTATTATTATTTGAAATTTCTTTCAACCATAATACTTTTTCTCTACCTTTGGTGTAAACACATTTATCTTTTAAAATACCTTCAACCAAGTTCCGATAATTTACGAAAGGCACAAATCCTTCATCCCAGTATATCTTCCTATTACGTTCAATCCAGCCAACTTGTCGTTTTTCTAGCTCTGACAAACCGCGATATGGAAACGGCGGTGTAATTAAAAACACCTGAATTTTATTATTACATAGTATAGCAATTTCTTTAATGATAAAATAATTTGATTCTGTTTTTAAACCTTGAACATCTACAATGGCGGTCATGATAACCTGCGCACAATGTTGCTGAGAGGTTTGTATTCCACAAGTCGATCGTTTATAATCAAACAATATGCAGTTGTCTTATCTGGTATTGCTGTAGAACATTCAATCTCCAACCTCACGTCCACTGGACCTGTTTTGAGGCTATCGTTTTGTCTTGAGCAGTCCAAGATAAAGAGAGGGGCTTTTTCTTTGAACTCCTTTAGGTCAAGCAACGGGTCTACTGGACAGTTGTAATACGACTGACGAAATTTCACAAACATTTCATATAATATATTATATTTGTTCTCAGAAAACTTTAAACCTAAAGGTTCATATGGATAATATTGTGAATTCAAAAAGAGCGTAACGTTTGTTACTTCACAATGATCGAATACTGAACTGTCTCTAGTTTTATTATTTTTTCGATTAGTTTGTAAACAAAAAATTACATATCTGGGTTTTTCTAATTGTGAAGCAGTTTTAACTGACCAAGAATGCTTTGTGGTTTTGGGTAGTAACGGATACTCATATAAATCCCAGTTTCTAAACGCTATCTGAATAGGTTTATCTCTTTCTAAATGTTTTAAAAGGGTCAGTCGTTCTCGGTCTGATACTTTTATGTGTGGCACCCTCCACTGAACTCTTTCTATGTCTATTTGAAAATGAGCAATATCATCAGTAAGGATAACGCTATTTAAG
Source organism: Xestia ashworthii (assembly GCA_950022955.1). Lineage (NCBI taxonomy): Eukaryota > Metazoa > Arthropoda > Insecta > Lepidoptera > Noctuidae > Xestia > Xestia ashworthii. Next base: position 16,231,940 of record OX465569.1, read on the forward strand.
TTAGTGTTACTTCTGTTCAATATAAGTTCATGTTTGCAATTTATCACTATTTTATTGTAATCCTCTGCAAACCCTAAAACTTTATTTAATGGTATCACAGCACAAAAATTTCCATCACTTTGAAATCCCTGCAAACTCCAACCCCATAGGGCAGCAACTTTATTTTCTGCTTCATTTAATGAGATGTATGATTTTATTGTTGACGTTATTCCAGAATTTTTTATGCGGTCTATTTCAATACCATTGATTTCGTATCTGATGTCTTGAAACAAAGACAAAACAGGGTTATTAGTGAACGTAACAGTTTTCTTGATTGGATTCCCATCTTTCCCGGAAAACTTCGCTTGTCCTTCGACGTAAATTGAACTGGCTGATGGTAGCACGTATATGTCTTGCTGGTGGATGGGAATTCTGATTTCATCGTTTTCTCTAAAGCTGCTATTGTAGGGATTGTATGAATGGACTTCGTAACTTTCGATCGAAGTGTCGAAGTGTGGTGATTCAGTAATCTGTAGTATATTCATACTTTAAACCCAAGAGCTTTAAGGAAATCTTTATTTACTTTAGTCAATTTCTTCACGTTTTTCTTACGTCGTTGCACCTTAGCAATCGTTGAAGAACTAAGATGTTTTTCACTGACTTGGGTGTTTTTATAATGAATTATCATTTTGTTTTTCTTAAATGAAGACGCAGCTGAATATGTTCTTCGCCAAAGTTAATACAGTGACCAAATTGATCTACAATCCTAACAAATATCGAAGAAATTATATTTTTGTTCACTGGAAAATAAATAATATTTTGCGGTATTTCTATGCACCGATGACCTGGATGAGTATCAGACACAAATTCGTGAATAAAATGAGTTGGTGATCCGTTGCAGTACGATCCGTTCACAAGATCACATTCGATTCTGATCGCAAACAGACTGTTGTTAATGCTAGAAATATTTGTTCTGGAATTTATTACTGAAAAGTATAGCAAACCACACTCGTATTGATCCGATAAATGCAGTGGTGGATGAAAGTATGAGGTCAACTCCGATTTATTACCCGAGATGGTAACCGTAGTAGACATGCTTCGACACTGAACTTTTTTCTTAGATACTGTTTATTTTATTCCTTCACTGAACCAAAAATTCTTCAAAAAGTTTAAACAAAGGTGTCCGCAATTAAAAGGATGATCACGCTGAATATTGTCATAATTATAGTGTACTTTGGATCCCAAGTATTTTATAAATTCCTTTGGAGGCTTAAGATTTCCGTAACTATCAAAATACTCAATATATAATCGTTGTATTTGGCATAGGCTACCTACCCAATGAGAACCAGGATTATTAGAGCTATCTAAATTTATAACTCCACATTCTTTTTTAAAAGGGTGTTTAGGGAGCCTATCTCTCATAAAGACACCTCTGAAATAGGGAATATTATTTCCATACTTCAAAATGTCTAAATTAGTCAAGGCTCGTTTGGGTAGCCGATATCTTAGTTTTTTTCTTTTGATACAAATATTCCGAGCCCATCTTTATGTGGTTTAAGATGTAGTCCTTTTCCGATACAGAGAGCTTCCATCTTTTCATTGTGTCTCTTCGATTCAGTCAATAACTTTTTAGCCATTTTGAATTCATTAATGGTTTTAGCAATACCAGTTGCACCACCTGCTTAAAGCTCCTACCGCTGATAATCCCGCAAAAATCGGAATCAAAGGCAGTACTCCACCAGTTTTTGGTATAGGAATAACACGAGGAAGTTTAATGGATGAATCATCAGCTAATTCTCTGGCAGCGGCCATGGCTAATTTTATAGCCACTTTCTTGCATTTTGGTTTTAATTTTTTAAAATGTCTCTTCGTTTTGCTAATAACATTTTTAAATTTATTTGTTAACCCTTTTCCACTTTTAATTTTAGGAGAACACTTTTTGCTATTCTTTTTTAGACCAAATCCAGTTTTAATTTTTGTCGACATAGCGCTGCTTACTAAGTGCGCTGCTAGTTTTTCCCCAACGCTTGCATCTGAGGCAAGTGCTCGTTCTTTAGCCATATTGAATAAAACTAAATCTGCCTTGTGACGATCTTTTAGGTTTGAAGACTTATGATAGGCTATGTCGTGTTGTTTGGAATATTCGTCTAATTTATTAACACCTTTATCTCCACGTGTAAGCCTTTTGATTAATTTAGTGCCAGGGCCACAATAATTGTATCCAGGTAGATGTAATTCAAATGGTAAATGATTTATAATCCAATTGAGAAGACTACTCTCTTCAATACACATCATAAGACTGATACATTTTGGACAAAACACTTAATAAATATTCGATTTATCAATCCAACTGTTTTCAGAAGAAGGCAAACCTAACCATTTTACTAAAACTCTGTCTCCTTTTCTTTTAAGAACTTTCTCAACAAGATATAAATTAGGATTTTTCGTCTTTTGAAGCTCTTGTTCATAAAATGTACCTAAAATGGGTTGACCTCTGATTGTATCTTCTATTAAGTAGGTAATAGGATTTGTGTTTTGTATCTTTCGAATTTTAAATATTTCTGTAGACCAGTTGGGAGTGTAACCTTTTTCAAATGTTCCTTTGTACTTACTGATACGCACATAATCACCAATTTTATACTTGCTTCTAATATTATGATTTTTTACCAATCTTGAATATCTCTCTAATATACGTTTTTTGTTGATGTTATTCACATTAGCGGGAACTTCATCAATTGTCCGATGATAAGTGTGATTGTATTCGTAAATAACATTATTAAGCATGCTGTCTATCCAATTGTAACTGCCTCTTAAACTAAATTCCTTATAGACTTTCGATTTCAATGTCCTGATAAATCGCTCAACTATTGAAGCCTTTTTTGTTGAGAAGGTTGAATAATGATTAATGTGATAAGTTTGCATAAGCTTTTGAAACTGATTATTGTAAAATTCTGTTCCTTTATCCGTTTGTAGATTTTTAGGAACACGCCCTTTATTCAATAACTTCTTAAAAGAGTTACATACATCATCTTTGGTTTTACTTTTTAAAGGAAAAGTCCAAGCATATTTCGAGAATGTGTCAATAATAGCAAGAATAAATCTGTAATTTTTATTTTGCTTTGAAATCGATTGCATATCGATTAAGTCTGCTTGCCACAGGTCATCTATATCTTTCATGATAACACATCTGCGTGGAAAGTTCACCCTCGCATTTTTATGAATTTCGTTTACCACTTCGGTTTTGCTCATGTTCACAATAAATTCAGCGCATTTGTTTTGAATCCATCTATAACACTGAATGAAAATTTTATGGTGGTGAATATTTATTCTTTAATTATGCCAGCTTCTTTCAATTCTTCAACGATCGACAATATTTCATTATCATGATTTGTGTTGCCAGCATCTCTGGAAGCAACTAATAGTTTCAATCTCTCAACGAGTTCGTTAGGGTCATCCCAATATACCAAGTCAGTTTTATTTTTGTATTTCTTTAGAGTTGGTAAGCTTCCTCCAGTGTGAAAATTTTCATTTAATGATTCGGAAAATAATGGTTTGATTACTTCACGATATTTTATTCCCTTATCGCCTCTTATTTGTCCATCAGGATTAAAATCTCTCTTATGAGCATTTGTATAATGCAGCATGTCTTTGTAGACAAGTCTATCTTTGCTCGATATTAATTTTAAATCAGGCTTTCTTCGAAGTAAAAGTTCCTTCAAGCCAGGGGTTAAATTATAGGATTTGTCACCAACTTTAATTAAAATGACACTATCGTCATTCAAACTATCGATTTTAGAAAATGAGACTATAGAATTACCCATTAGCAATGTTTTATTTACACTTCTTATTCCAAACGGTATATTTACACCATCATAAATATCATGGATATCACGACCCTCTAGTGACATTTCTAAATCATCTAATATTTCTTTTGTAGGAGACTTTTTAAGTACTGGTGCAGACTTTAGTTTTGGATCGTAGCAGTCCTCAAACTTTGTAGATGAGCTAGTATTGATATTGTCTTCCAATTCAATATCTGCAGAATCAGTGAATTTTGTATTTTCTAAACGTTTAATTTTTTCCATAGTTATATTCGAATCAACTAGAGTTTTAAGGGGATCTGTGACAGGTTTTAGCATTTTATCAAATGACAAGTTCATAGAGTGTTCCTGGTCCTTCATTTGTTTTATTTTGTTCTTTATTGAGTCTACGGACTTCATTAATTCTATTTTAATATTTTTTTCCATGTTTTACCAATTATAAGAACTGCATTCAACTAAAGAACAAGTAATACTGAATTGATGTTGTATTATTAATTACTTATATGTGTGTATAAATAGTCAGTCAAAATTAAAACATATCAAAATTCTGTCTGTATCTTCCATTATTTAATGACGATTCTTTATTTATAAGTAGGAAATTATAAGGTTTACTCCAAACAGTTTGACAAATATTTTTGAACTCTTTCCATTGTAAATCAGAACTGACATGCTCCTCATAAATATGCTTTAAATTCACATCATCTTGTTTGAATATAATAAGAAAATTAGCATTGTCGCGTAGCAATTGCTTTGGTATTTTATTTTTTTATTCGATTTTTCACTCAATTTTACTTTGAGCTCCTTTACTTTATCTGAAGTAGCTTTCAGCTCCGAATCTGTGTCAAATTCCGTTTCTGTAATAACCTCTGAAGGGCAGTCTACCAATAAATGTTTTAATTGTTTCTTTAACAAAGGAACAGTAGCGGTCGGTGTTTCTGATCTAATCAACACCTCATAAGTGAGTTCATCCTTTAGGAGGCCATGGACTAATATTTCCTTATCCATTTGTGAACCGGTGGTATTATCTTTACAAATATAATGTAGGTACCTATGTTATTACCAAAAATCAATGTAATTGTACACCGTACTAAATGTCAGTAATTGTTTAAAACCGAACCCACACACCAATGTAAAATATTGTTATTAAAAACTATTTTATTTAAATGCTTAACTAATAAAATTGCCGGTTAAATATTGTAAGGTTACTTATAAAATAATACTTCACAAGAAGTGAAGTTTAACAACAACATGTAAATATTTCTGTTTCTCAAACTCAATGTTTGTTTTCTTTTGTCAATAAAGTTAAGTTTTAATGATAGTTATAATTAAATTGAAAGTGAAATATTCCTGCAAACAACATTCAAAACCAAACACAGATGATATCAACCAGTCAGCTTGTATTTGTAATTACTATGTATGCACATTCATCAGAAACAGTAAGTAAGCTGGCAGTGACTGCCAACAACTACATTAACTAAACTTCAATCCTTAGTCACTGCTTACCCCTGTCACCACTTCGTAATGAATTATGCTTACACCAACATGAGACACTCAACAGTTCTTAAATCTCCTTACCTCCTGGCTATATTGTAGGTACACAGTTAATATTATTTTAAAATCACACAAGTAATTGGGAGTATAATAATCACACATAAGAAATAGGGAATAAAACAACCACACTTGTTTTTTTTTTCTCTTTAATAACTGCACAGTTTCGTAACACTTAAAACCAATGGTAATCTCCTACTTTGCCTTTCTAAATCGTCGTCGTGTTTATTAAAACAGGGAATAAAACAACCACACCTGTTTTTTTTTTCACTTTAATAACTGCACAGCTTCTAACCACAAAAAAACCAGTGGTAATCTCCTACTTTGCCTTTCAAAATCAATTGTCTTATTAAAATCTTATCTATGAAAGATGTAAAAAGATTATGATCTCAGCTGTGTCCCGTTGCAAAATAGTTACTATTTAGACCAAGAATGTTTCCCAAGATAGTTCTTATTGCTCAAAATGTTGTCTGCAAGTTACTTGTCACTGCCGGTAGGTATCCAAATGTTGTTTGCAAGAAAATATTATAACTGAAGCTAAGTTATAAATGATAGTAAGTATGACTTAATTGTAATTAAATAACTATTTGATGCTACTTAAACTAAGACTGTAGGTACTTGTGAAAACCCAAATAAATATTAAAAAAAAAAATCTCAACACTCCCTTTCTCTCCTATCTACCTTCTTGCTTATCATTCAGTAAAAACACTCCAAAATAAACCACCAGGCCAGGACAGATGTTACACACACAATTTCCCTGCAGTCCGGGCCAACAAAAGTAAAGAAATGGGAATGCTGAGTTTACCCACACACACCAAGAAAAAAAATTCTAAAAATTGGGCGCCATTTGTCACGTAGTCCTCTCTAAATGAAGCCCTAGAGGGCCACGTGGCAAAGAAAATAAATAAAACAAGTATTTCGTGTATCTTTGTTTTGTGTATTAAAAAGAAAACCAAATTTACACATACACGAATAAAATGTATAAAAAAATAACTAAATAAAACTAACTCAGCGACAGGGGTCGCTTATACAAAATGGGTTCTTTGGTGTGTGTGGCGGATTTACTAATTAAGGTGTTACTGTTAAAGAAAGCATGTAGCTTTCACAAATCCCTACAGATGATGCCACGGGTCATAACTCATTTAATAAAAATTGCACCGACCTCGCTGCGTCCCTTACGTTCCAGCTAAACACGCTGGCCTGACGGGGTGCTCCGCTCATGCAATGAGCCAGCAACCTGGACAGCGCCGCCGAGGTGAACCGTGGGAGATTTACAAGCGCGTCCCTCGCCCTCTTATAAAATCCTCAGAATTCTCTGATTAAAAGTTTCACAAACTTGACAAATTTCTTAAATTTTGTTTTCCCGTTCTGAAAATGACACGGAGTCTAATAAGTACCAATACAATAACGAGAGAAAAGTTCGTCCATGGCATATGGACGCACATGGCATGAAAAATACAGAACAAACAACTCACCAGATCATCGAGATTTTCCAGAATCTGGATTATGATCAGATGTCTGACCCCGCCAACCCTGTTACTATCTTGTAACCAATAAATCCGGCCTAGGGTCTACCTGGACTCCTCATGGGGAAATTCCTAGGCGAATTACTCTAAAGTAACCTGGAAACAAAATCAACACTGAGCCAACGAAACGAGAACTCCCTAATCCGGGATTTCCAAGAGTAATCTTAGAAAGAAACTCACCTTACAATAAAACCAAAACTATTTACGAATTTCGACTAGCGTCGTCAAATGACAAAATAAAATAAAAGATGGCCAAACGGAAGTCTCTGATAATTACACGTCACCCTGTCAAGAGCTTGGGGTTACCCCTCGCTTACAAATTTTAATTTTTAAAACTAACCAATACCACAGCAAACAAAGCTTACTCTGCCGAAATCATTTTACCGAGTAACTTATAATGAATCTAGCTCGAATATTAACCACCAAACGACATTTGAATTCACAACAAGTATTTCCTCAACTTTTGACATTTGCAATGTTAGAGAACCCAACCTTCGCCTGGCAACACTGTAACTCGATCCGATGCCTGTGATTGGACAAGCGTTTGTCAATGGCGGATGTCTTGGCGCGTTCCAGTTATTTCTCGTTTCCCGAAGAACTACAGGGATCTTTGACAGTTTTGTTGTGAATTTCAATTCAGGTCTAGTTTCAACACCCTGGTGTAAAATCATTTCCTGGTTTGAACACGTAATTAATAGCTATGATTGTGAAATTTCAACCAATAGGGTGAAAGGGGCGGACCCCCAGGGCCGACATCTGAACTGAGTTGTCATTGCGCTAAGGCGCGAAAATTCAAATTGTGGTCTATTTAAAATCACCACGTTACAAACCCCCATCGCCAGAATAAGGCCGAAGTAAACATATAGCTCATCCGCGGTGGTGTCGGTGCACCACCGCGAGATGCGGCTTCTGGGATGGAGGTCGTGGTCATCCCACTGCTGGGATGCCAACTGCTGAGCATACCTGTTGGTTTCCAAGGCAATGTGCTCCATGAACTGCCGATCCCATATGGCAACGAAAATGTCGTACGTATGGGTCAACATCTGGAATCGTCGGACCTACGTTAATTTCGGAAAACGTTTCCCTCCTCGACCTAGGTGGAATCGGGGGGTTCGGAAACTCTCTCCACTCAAAATCTAAAAAGCTCCAAGGCTGGTCCGTAGCACTTGGAGCAGGGTCTTCTTCTGCGTCGTCGTCGTCGTACGCCGTCGGCGCCGCCGGCGACGGCACGGCTTCTGGCGCAGCTTCGCCACCCTCCTCCACCTCGTCCTCCTGGACCCAGGGTGTCATCAGAGCCCGTAACGCCCTGGGCACCGGGAACACAGTAGTCTCCTCGCCATCGCTACTGTCAGAGTCTGCGTCGCTACCTATAGCAAATGATACATTGGTTTCAATTCCGTAGTGGAAACCAGAAGTTTGGCCCTAGCCCCAAAACATACTAAAATCAGCAGGTACTTACCGAAGTTGATGAGGTTCGCCACTTCCTCATCACGCAGACTCTGACGAGGGCGATGGCGAGGTGGATGCCGCACATTTGAGGTGGACGGCGAGGCGAGTGGCGTGCTGCTGCCACATTCCATGTACCTGGAACAAAAGAAGTGTACTTGTGAATATCGTGAATAGAAAAGATTAAGTTTGATGAATAGCAAAGTACGTAAGCAACTTACGGAGCTGGCGACGGCACTGCGCTAAAATGCTGCTGCGGCGACGGCGGAGGCGGCGGAGACAGCGCACCTTCCACGTCCCTGAAACAAAAGCAATGTTGTAGTACCTATATCTTTCTTTAGCAATTAAGTGATTTGAAAAGACCGTTGACGACTTACATTTCTGCGTGCTGTGACGCCTGTGGGGCCTGTGGGCCCACCACTGGTGGAGCGGGAGCTGCCGCAGCCCGAACTGATCTAGATGGATATTTTAAAACATAATTTAAAACCTGTAGTATTAATACAACATAAACAAGTAGGACTACTTACGGTTGCCAAAGACGCCGCCGCTTCGCATGAAGCGGGGTCTCCAGCGCTTCATCCTGCGGCAGCTCCTCAAGATTACGCACCACTAGTCTAAAATTAAAAACGGTTTCATTGTATCTAAATGAAATTATTTACGAGAAACAAACAAAAGCGTTAAAAAAGCATAAAATCCCACTCAACTGTGGAGCTGTCAAAATGGCGCTGGCCCTAAGGTGTGGGGCCTTTTCGGGTGGCCGCTAGCGATTCCGGCGCGTGTGATTAAAACGTGAATATCTCCGAGACTACGCTAGTTAGCTCGTTAACAGTTATATCATTGGAATCGTTATTAAATTAGCTAACAGGATATGTATAGTTTTGTATAGTTTTGCTTTATAATTTATCATGAATTGTAATATGCGTCAGTGTGAGATAATTTTTATGACTTTCTTGTGTAAAGGGCATTGTAATTAAATAAATAAACCATTATTTCAATAAGTTATTGTTTTATTTGATCAAATATACATCATTCCACATAAATCAAACAAAAGAACAGACCACGCAATACATTTTTTTCATCTCACAAGCTTAACAAAACATGACGTCATTTACGAGTGCGACATTCGAAACAAAAGAATGGGTTTCTTTACACTTCTATTGTCTGAACTCTCAACGCTTTTTGGCTTGGCTTACATATTACTTATAATGTTTGGTTTACATACTTGACACGGACAAAGTTTCAGCTGATAAAAATGTTTAGTTTAATAGTATCGGCTAACCAAAACAACCACTTGAAAACAAGCGCAAAAAACACCTACTTACACTTTGAACCACAGTTTGAATTCTGTTGACTCAATTTGAAATCTAATTACACAGTCTACAAGGTGAAGATATTTACAAAACGTTAGGCTAATAAAAAAGGCATGCTGCCTAAGAAAAACATTGAACAAATCAACAATCAAAATGAACAATTTCACTAAAAAATCACAAGTACTTAGAACATAGACCTTAGAAAATATAGATACGGCAAATACTGTCACATGTAGACAAGAAATTTCACTAGGTACCCAAAAAAATATTTTTCATTAAGATTTTAAGTAAGTAAGACAGTAAGTAAGTAAGTTTTTCATTTTTTTATGTAAATAAAAAAATGAAAAAAAAAAAAAAATTTGACTCAACTAAAAAATATTTTTTATCAAGATTTTAAGTAAGTAAGTAGGTAGGTAGGTAGGTTTAATTTTTTTTTGTACACAAAAAAAAAAAAATCAGCAGCATTGCAATAGACGAGAATCTTTTGGAAAATAAAACGTAAAAAAGTAAAAAAGAAATGAAAAAAATAAATGACAAAAAAATAACACGAATGAAAAAAAAAACGACAAAAAGGAAAATAAAAAGCAAAAAAAGGCATCAACATCACTACCGCGTCAGAAGAAGAACCATTAGATCACGCTACCCACAAATTAAAATTTAAAGTTGTGGCGTAATACTTTGTCAGGGTAGGGAAGTAGAGAAACCACAATAGTTTAATACATATATTTAGTACTTAACACACAGATTTATCTCAGGTTGTAGGTTCTAGGGTCTCTAAGGATTTCATTCACTGATCACTGGGTAAAGTAGAAGGGTACTGCCCTGGGCTTAGGTCACGACACGACGCACGAGGCCGGCGAGGGCCTCCGAAGCAGGGCTGTGCGGTGACGGGGTGACCGCAGGATCAGCAGCAGTGGTCGAGGCGACCGCGTCTCGGTCGCGGCAGGCTGGCAGGCGTGCGTGAGCACGGCTAGTGCCCAACGTGACAGGCACGTGGCTGATGAGGTGGCCGGTATCGCGACCGGCGGCGTGCTGCAGGCACGGCAGGTGCTCGGCAGCGAGGACCCTCCACGTGGCAGACGTGGATGGCGGCGAGAAGCGTGCTGTAAGCACGGCAGATGGGACCGTGACGGGATCGTCTCTCAACGCGTAGAGCGCGAGGCAGCTATGACGCCCGTCAGCGGTGTCCTCTTAGTTTTCGACTCCTCAAGTAGAACCCTGGAATCATGCACGTGGCATGGTGGGCCCGTAAGCGTGGTGCCAGGATCGGTGAGCGCCAACGATGCGTGTGTTTCCCAGCCATAAGCCCAAGCAGCGGTTTCAGAGGAAAGCAAGGAAACTCACCCATCGTGGCAGCTCACAAAGGTTAGGCAAGCCAGCGCATGTCGCGATCACTACTTAGTGGGTTCTCGCCGCGCTTCAGAGCAGGTTAAGCACATTGCGGCTGAGTGTGAACGCGGCATGCACGGGCTTCACAAAGGCAGTATGAAAAGTGAAATATTTAGATGATACGCAATAAGATGACGTAGCATCTGTACAACACGGAAGCCATTATTGACAACCGACACAATAACTTTGCAGACAATCACCGCAGAAACCAGGTAACAAAAGAAAGCGGTGTAACCAGACATAAGAGAATTAGCAGATTACTCAAAACACTCACCCAGTTCACTGAGGTTTTACCAATGAAGGCGTTCAGGTCAAAAGGAAGGTTTGCAGCTCGGAGACAGCTTTTATAACCTCCTAGACCGAGTGTCTATGGATGACGCGTAGTGTTGCTGCTCCGGTGAACCGTAACTAGGTATGTGTGTGAATCGATTTTAGTTAGTCGATTACAACGCTACAAAGTAAAGTAGACAATATTTAAGTAAAGTTGTAAAACGTAACCCACGCAATCCTTCCTTGGCAGTTCTAGAGTACGAGGAAAAATTAAAAACATGCCTGTATGCCTTTCGGAGAAAGTTGTGACAGACAAACAGACAGACAGACAACCCAACCGAACAAAAAAAAATATGCGCAAAATTACAGAACAGAAAAACAATAAAAACATGCCTGTATACCTTTCGGAGAAAGTTGTGACAGACAAACAGACAGACAGACAACCCAACCGAACAAAAAAAAAATGCGAGAACCTCCTTTTTTTTTAAGTCGGTTAAAAGCACGATTAAAAAAACATACATTTACTTACATGCCACATTCAGTTCCAATACGTTCATCATTCAAAATCACGAATAAACAAAAACCCTCAACCAACAAAAATATTCAAGTTGAAATCATGCCGTATCCATTAATTTCTCGATCTATGGCATCATGCCTTCACATTCAAATTCCGGCGCTCTGATTGGCGGGCGCGCAAGCAACGACTCGGTGCATTTACGTAATATTTTTTTTGAATTGAACACAACAAAAACACGATATTATTGATTTTAAATGCCTATTATCTGTAATACGATACATAAAAACACACATAATAGCCATAGTTTGCATTTTTATCAGTAATTACTGACGAAATACCGCGAAATGTGTAGGCATTGCTTCAACGGTTTTCCGTGTTTGTTGAAATGACTATTTCAACCCGAAATCTTTATGAACTACCACTGTCTATGCTAAAAAATGTTTATTACTTACCCAGGCATTAGAAAAACAACACTTCACACTAAATCACAACGAAAAAACCAATAAACTGTAGCACTTTAGACGGGCGACAACCGAACCGCGCGTGTGCGAATTTTCGACTGGCGGGGAGCCGCTTGGCATGTGCAACAACGCGTCGGACGGTGTTGAACTGCGATAAAATGTCTTTCTTGTTCTTTCTTCTACACTCTGTGCAAGTTTGAGCGAGATAGGCACAGGTTTAATCATCCATTTACGTCAAATTGTAAGGAATAAATGACGCGACCACATTGTGGTTTTTCACAGATTAGGCACAAAATTTGACGTGACCACAATGTGGTCTTTCACAGGTTCTTAAAAAAATAAGTGCATCTAAGCTTTTATCACTTAAGCGTGATCGTATTTTGTTGCACAGTAATCCTGCTGCAGAGAATATCCTCTCGGGCTCCACGCTGGTCGGAGGGATCGTCAGAAGGTGATCATAAGCTAACGACATAAAACGGCCGCGATCACCACCATTCTCAAAAAGAGCCATTTCTTTTCTAATTGTAGTGTTTAAATCATCTTGATCGCTTCGAACTCTTACATTTTTGGTAGCATTCAATATTTCAGTATCAAGCTCATCTTTTTTTGTTAATATAGCATCTCTGTACAGATCATTATTATCTTGATTTTGTGATGAAGGCTCTTCAGATTGATGAACAGCTATCGAAGAAACGCTATTTGTGCGTGTTAATAGTTCAACAATGTGGCTGCGCATTTCATCGCTGTCTGGTCTTGGGTATACGTCGGTATACGTCTTGCACAGTTGTAAAATATAGTTCTGGGTTGTGCAAATATTGTAGGACTGTAGTTTCTAGTAGACGGCGTGCAGAATATCTTTGTTTCAGGTACGTGGTCATTTTTGTGCTTATACAACATGTCCCAAAATTCAACGATAAGCCAGCACCGGAGGATAGACCTGCCCATGACTACTCGGGGAAAAAAAGAAAAAAATATATATCTCTTTTTTTTTGAAGTTATAAAAAAAAAGAAGTTCTTAAAAAAGTGAGACCTTTTATGATATTTTTCACTACCATGACCACACTTTTTTAAATATTTTTGTTATTTTTTTTTATAGGCAACCTGAATAGCACTGCTATCTACCACAATTCTTAAAAAATCCAGAATACCTCTAGTTTTTTCACGTAAATTAATGAAACTTAATTTATTCCCTAAATTTTTTGAAGATTTTTACTTTTAATCAACTTTAACTCATCGTGGTGTAAAAAAAAAGTATGAACACTACTATGGCAAGTTTTTTTATAAATTGACGCAACTAATCAAGATTCCAAAATGGTATAATACTCTAGGCAAACAAGTTTAAAAAAAAAATGTTCCTATTATTTCTAAACAGGGGCCAAATGACGGTCAGGTAATAAAAAGTATTAGTTCTTGGAAAATGTTTAATATTTAAATAAATGGTCAAACAATTTCTCATGTAATTTATTAACATTATAACCAATGTTCAAATTGTTTGCCACCAGCAATAATACATGCACGACATCGCCTTAAAAATGACCGTTTTATTTGTCTTGCATATCTTCTGCGATTAATATGATCCGCAGCCTGACTGATATTTCGACGAAGCTCGTCCAATGACGCAATGGGTTTTGAGTAGACCCTGTCTTTAAGACAACCCCAATAGAAGAAGTTCAGGGGGTTCAAATCGGGTGAACGAGGTGGCCATAAGATAGGACCAAGTCGCCCGATCCAACGCCCTGGATACTCTTGATTTAAATATTCTCGCACAGGGCGGGCATAGTGTGCTGGGCAACCATCATTTTGGAGCCACATGTTTTGGAGATCATTTAAGGGCACGTCGTCTAGCAATTCTTGCAAGTCATTTTGTAAAAAGTTTAAATAACTATTGCCATCTAAGTTTCCTTGTAACTCAAAGGGCCCAATTACTTTTCCATTTAATATGCCATAAGTTAACCTTGAATTGATATTGGGATCTGTCTTGTCTCATCAAGTGCGGATTTTCATTGCTCCAACTATGTAGGTTGTGTAGATTTAAATATCCATCTTTCTTGCATGTTGTTTCATCCGACCATAGAATTTTGTCCAGGAATTGGGGATCTTCCCTGTGCCTTTGCAGCATCACACGGCAAAATGTGACTCTTAATGGATAGTCCCGCGGTAACAACGTCTGCACACGCCTGTAATGATATGGGTGAAGCTTGTGACGTTGTAAAATTCGATGTGCAGAACTTTTCGGGATTCCTGTAGCTTCTTCTATGGCGCGTACCGAAGTAGTCGAATCATTTTCTATCTCATTGAGAACTTCTTCATCACGATCCGAACTAGGTCTTCCAGCGTTTCTCCTACTGGATGGCATACGACCCTCCGAAAACGCTTGATGCACATTAATAAACACTCGATAATCAGGATATCTTTGAGCATTTGGGTACCTTTCTCGATACAGTCTGCTAGCAGCGTTAGCATTGCATCGGGTTTCTCCATAGATGAGGTGCATATTTGCGTATTCCTGTGGTGTGTATGGTTGCGGCATGTTGATCGTTAAACAGTCCAAAATGCGCCAGAACTCCAAATCACAAAACTCACAATCGTAGTCACAAAACACACAATCGTAGTCCAAGATAATGCCAGGTCAGTTCAGTTTGCAGATCGATTCCAGTCCAAAAAGCCAAGCCAAAAGGCGTTAGTACGTACGAGAGCCACGTCAGTTGAATACGGAACGGTGCGCAGTAAACAAAGGAGCAGAGCGTACTGAACTGACTTGCTCTGAGAATAATAACAGCTTCTCTACCTGCCCTGTTGTTGTCTCTTTTTAACGTAAATATCTCTGTCTATCTATCTCTCTCTAACTTCTAAGGTATGTATGCCCCATTCAAATTCCTAGAAATTGTAACAAGAACCCACTACCTGCCCTGTTGTTGTCTCTTTTTAACGTAAATATCTCTATCTATCTATCTCTCTCTAACTTCTAAGGTATGTATGCCCCACTCAAATTCCTAGAAATTGTAACAAGAACCCATTTTGGGCACGCAGTGAAAGTGATTACTGTCAACTATAATTTAAGGAATTTGGTTCTTGTTTTGAACTAGTATGGATATTATTTTTTTGTGGTTGATTTTCCTAGAGTATTATACCATTTTGGAATCTTGATTAGTTGCGTCAATTTATAAAAAAACTTGCCATAGTAGTGTTCATACTTTTTTTTACACCACGATGAGTTAAAGTTGATTAAAAGTAAAAATCTTCAAAAAATTTAGGGAATAAATTAAGTTTCATTAATTTACGTGAAAAAACTAGAGGTATTCTGGATTTTTTAAGAATTGTGGTAGATAGCAGTGCTATTCAGGTTGCCTATAAAAAAAAATAACAGAAATATTTAAAAAAGTGTGGTCATGGTAGTGAAAAATATCATAAAAGGTCTCACTTTTTTAAGAATTTCTTCTTTTTTTTTATAACTTCAAAAAAAAAAGAGATATATATTTTTTTTCTTTTTTTCCCCGAGTAGTCATGGGCAGGTCTATCCTCCGGCGCTGGCTTATCGTTGAATTTTGGGACATGTTGTATATGTGTTGATAGCAGACAATTTATTCAGCCCGAATTTGACAGCTATATCAGCAGTTAGCAGTGTAGCATCTCTACGGCAGAGTGCTTCTAATACTGCTTTAATAATGTCAAGAACCTCGTGTAGTTGTTTCATAGTCGTCCAGTCATCTTCGGTAAATGTAATATCTGACTTAACATCAATGAGTGCCTTTGCTATGCAATTTTTTAATTTCAGAAACCTCTCCAGTGTATTCGCAAGGCTACCCCAACGTGTCTTGCAATCATTGATTAAAGAATATTCTTTGTTAAAATCAGCAACAACATATTTTTGCAGAATGTCATCATTTTTGGTAGGTGACTTTCTGAATAATTTAACCACAGTTTTAACTTTCTTCAGAAGGTTTTGGTACTCAAATTGTTGTTCGTTGTGACTTGATGGAGAAGGACGTGAATTTTCAACTTGCAAACTGTCGGTTTCGTCATCATCAGTGTCGTTGTCAGATCGACCATTAACATCATTAGATTAGTATTGTTGTGATATCTTTTGGCCAATTCTGAGATGGGAAGATCGTAGTCTTCATCATCTGATTCTACCGGTGCTGCAGGAATCTTTACTATATTTTTTGTATAGAAGACATCATTTATTGCCAACTGAAGAGCATGCGCAATGCATTTCTGATGGCATGACTTGAGCATTTTACCAAATTTGGTCATCATGCTGCACCCGTCCGTTGTTTCTGCTACTATATCTTTTTCTAGTGACACTCCAAATTCTTCTAATTTCAGTCTTATTTCTTCAACGCACTTTTTAGCTGGTAAAGAACCGTAGATTCTTATTAGCCCCAAGTTTTTAAAGTTATTGTTGCCTGAAAAATGCTTTGAGTGCAGGTTCAAGCTAGTGTATCGTCTATTTCTAATAGATGTCCATTCGTCCAAGGACATTGAGAATTTATGATTGTCTTTTAACAGTCTTTGAATCTCGTCAATTAGTGATTGTTTTTTTTATCAGCCTGTTTTATCACAATATTTTTGATAGCCGTAGCAGAATTAGGCAAATTATGACCGGAGTTTTGAAACAGCTTCCTCATATCTTTAGATTCCGCAAATGTTCGAAACGGACATCCGTCTTTAGCTGTCATACGCGAAACCATAATTTCCATTGAAGGATTTGCTTCCGATTCATAATAATCGGTCATTTTGGGCTTCTTTTTGGGTATTCTATCTATGGCATTGTCTATTGTTTGACTAACTGGCCCCTCTGTAACTGTAGTAAGTAGTAAACTTTTATGATGCACGTTTTTAATATGCTTTATTAAGCCTCCCGTGCTACCACCAACACACTTTATTTTTTGGCACAATTTACATTTAGCATTATTTTTGTCTTTGGAGCGCAGAAAGTAATGCCAAACGGAGGACTGATCGCTGGATTTTGTAGCCACTTCTTCAAAATCCATATTTGTCAGCTTCAAAACCCGTGTAGGTAAGGTAGGTATCTAAAACAATAAATTTAAAATATTTTAATTTACTACTTACAGGTATCAGTAGGTAATGTAGGTATAATATAAATAAAGGATGTTAAGGGGTGAGAGCCACCAATAACTTTAAACCGTCGTTTATTACAATAAAATTATAACATTAAACATTTATGACTGAACTAAAAAGGCGATGGCGGCTAGCCGTACGCGCCGGGTATAATACAGACGTAGCGTGCGCACGATCCCGTAATCCCGTGGCTATGATGGCTCTAGCGCGGCGGGGGGCGCGGGGTTCACCATGACGTGGACTAGCTCTTCTCCGTTCCGCGAGGGAGCGCTAGCGCGCGGGGTTCGCATCGCGTGAACATAACAGGTTCCTTCTTCGTCCGCGAGGTGGTGGTAGCGCGCGGGGTTCACATGGCGTGAACAAAGGAACTGCTATATCGGTCTATCAACTCTACCGTAAAAATAATTTAGTTTATTACTTTCCCTTATCGAAACAAAGCTTCGGGCACACCTCAGAAGCTCCATAGTCCATACAACCGGGCACAAAAGTGACAGCTGTCATTTTTACACGCGCAGATGTGTGAGTTGGTAAAGACGTGTGATTGTAGAGTTAATGGTATTTAGATTGTAATAATAAACACCTACCTATAATAGAAAATGTAAATAATACTCGTAATAACAGTAGGTATAATATCTACTTACACTTACACATTTCATATAATTACAACTTCACTGTCAATATTAAGTAATTTACAATATTTTGCTTTACCACAAATCTATTTTATTAGAATGAAGAAAAAAAAGGGCGTAATTTATCATAACAATCAATAAATATATAAACGGATAATATCATAATATTAATAATAATGGAATTTTTAAATGATTAGCCGTCTATGAATAAGAACCTGGGTAAACAAGGTAGGAATCTTATTTTATCATCAAAGTAGGAATTTAGTTGGTTTTCGCCCCGCGCCTTGGTATTCTCAAGGGACTAAGATTAATTATCAACAATAATCAAATGTACTTAGCTAACTTACCTTCTTATTGATGCAAGTTGCCGGTTTTCTTTCACATAAAAATTACTCACAACACGACAATTTGACGACAACTAAGACACATTATTTTGATAACGAGTAACGACTGACTGAGCAGAGCAGAGATTTGCAAATGGCGGCGGCTTGGTGTGGCGGCGGCGTGCGGCGCGGCTACACGGTGAGTTGCGGTGCGGGGCGGAAGGGGGTGGACGCACTCGCTGGAGGCGAATCGCGCGCGCGTTTTGATTTTATAACTTTATTCTTTAATTTATTTATCTACATTTTTATTATAAAGAGGATCAATCGATAAACTCAAACCCAAATTCTTAATTTAAGTTTATATTTTTCAACTAAGTCCCGAAAGTCCCGGGACGAGGTGTGATTGTCCCGGTTCTTTAGTCTATACAAAAATCCCGGGATTTCCCGGGATTTTCGGGACCGGGATTTCCCGGGACCATTCCCTACTCGGCCTGCGCCTGTATGTTTCTATGCCTTCTGGTAAGTGCTCACCAACATTGGTGAAACGAATATCTTCAGGTACACCAAAAAGTTTCTTTTGGCGAGTAACTGGCTCTGCACTATTCTTCCTTTTCTTTGCTAAGAATTTGGGAGCAGTTGAAAATTTTCGTTTCCGAAATGATAAATTGTTTACAAGTTCTCTGGCAAGAGTAAGCCTGAACGTCTTTTGGCTCATGGGGTTGTGCACTCTTGAATTCTTCGAGTACAATATACAGGGTTACTGGTAACTCGACGTATTCCTTGCAGGATGTCATAGTAGGGTTAAAATGCAGCAAATTAAGCCACCAAATGTTCTACCGAAGTTCAGTAGTTTTTGAGTTAGTTAGATTTTTTGGTTTTTTATGAAAAATCCCAGAATAAATCATTTGAAGCCAATTTAAAAATGACTTACGGCGCGACTGTACTGGAATTTAAGTTTGTATCATAGTTGAAGTCGTAGCAAATCTTTGTTAACAATTAAAAGTTCAAAAATGCTAAAAACCTTGGCAAATATCACAAAACAAACATTTATTTTTTGTGATTTTTGCTATTACTTCATACAAAATGTTGTCTAGTGAAAAAAAAAATTACTACGCCTGATGTACAAATTACTTACAAAATATCCTTGTCTTAACAGCTATCCAAAAAGGTATGAAAGTTAATACAAAGTGATGGACTACATTATGTGCGTCTCACAAAAAGGTGATAATTCGGATAATCAAATAAAACAATTTCGTGAATACCCAAGTAACACACTTTGAAGATGTAAGTTCTGAAAAATGCTTATAAGTTATAAAAAGGATCTAGATTGGTTGTTATGTAACCCAGAGTTTATATTTAGGCCATATCAATTACTAATAGGTCTTAGAACCTGTAAGTTATTAAAAATGCTTACTAGACTTGATGTAAGAGGTTATAACAACGTTGTCTGTGCTTCTCATCCAGACTAAATAGTCTTGGGACCTTTAGGTTTTGAAGAGGTAATATTTTAGCCACATTTTGGCAACGAACATTCTAATCTATGACTACTTGGTTATACACATTACCTTTTAACAACTTTTAAGCTTTGAGAGAATCTAAAAGCCATTTAGAATTTTATGCAACCCATCTTGGACCAACTGGCTTTTCATAAAACCTTAAGGACTTACTGAAATCCAAAAGGAACATCGAATAACCGTTTGAAGTGGTGTACAGCTAATTACTTTCGAAATTGTCCTGTCATTCTTTGTCAAGACTTCTAAGCAGCAACAAGTGCCAGTAAAGTATCTATTTAGGAGCTGCATAAAATCTTTACGAATACAGGATGAAGCCTTGGAAACAAATAGTTAGGAGTGGACATTTTAAGAGAAGAATTAAAAAAAATCTGCTCCGCATTACGGCTGACGAAGTAAGTACTTGTTTTTAAACAATATCTTATTTCTACACGATAAAATATTTTTATACACAATAGTCTCAGGTCTATTAGTGTTTGGTTATTAGTGCATGTTATTACTTTCGAACGAGCGAAGCGAGTAAGGAAGTATTGTAACTGTAAAAGAAATCGATGTCGAGATTTTGATGGGGATAGGTTCAGGATTGATAACCGAGTCAGAAAATGTGAAAAAGAAATCAAATGTGTATGTATGTATGTATGGATGTAGTTATGTGTGTATGTATGTCTGTTCCGTTGTCAGCTGCTCTAGAGCCTTAAACGCTGAACCGAATTGGATGAAATTTTGTATTATGGGTTAATTTTAAAAATTAGTTAATGTACCTGTGATACAAATGAACAAAAATATTTATTTCTCAAAAACGGCGCTAACGATTTTTTAACATTTTTTACAATAATAATTTAAATGTTTAAATTAAACATTTTGCTTCCCATTTTAAATAACAATTTTGAAGATAGTATATAAATAATCTTTTTTACTTGTTATTGCTTACGTGTAATAGCTAAATATTATCATTTAACATTGACAAACCTTTTTGCCAGGTTGAACTACATGACAACGATAATGATGATGTGCCTGACGAACATGATGATTATAACGAACTGCCTTCTCAAGAATCCAGTACTGAACATGCTAGTACTAGTAGTAGCTTAAACGACGAATGCGATTCAGAGCAACAAAGCTCAACTGGAAGTGAAATTGAAGAGTTTGAAGTTAATAATTTTGACTTTTGTCAAAATGTTAGAGAATGGGCGCTGAAACACAATATCAAGCATGTTGCTATTAATGATCTTTTAGAAATCCTGAACAAGTATACAAGTGCACCATTTCCTAAGGATGCTAGAACGTTTCTGGCTACTCCTAGAAAAATAAATATTAAGGATATTTCAGGTGGACAATATTGGCATAATGGTTTAAAAGAATGCTTACAAGAATTATTTTCCGACACAGATAGAAGCCATAATATATCTATTAATATTAACATTGATGGTTTACCAATTTTCAAGTCATCTAAAAATGAATTTTGGCCTATTCTATTTAATGTTAATAATCATGACAGTAAGCCAATGATAATTGGCATGTACTATGGAAAAGGCAAACCTATCAACGCAAACGAGTTTTTATCAGAATTCGTTGAAGAATTATTGATTATAATCAATGAGGGTGGAGTATCAATCGGCAAATACAAAATAAATGTGTGCCTGAAATGTTTTATATGCGATTCTCCAGCGAGATCATTTGTAAAAGGTAATTCCTTAAAAAATATATGTTTCGCTTTTATAAGATACCCCGTTTTACTATTTTTGGTTGTTTATTGACGTCAATCACTGGGTTGGTTGAGTTATAGTCAGCCAGTAATTCTTTATACAATATATTGATCGTGTTCATGTGTGCCTGCAAGCGTATGTGTTTGTGTTTGCGTGTAATTAATTGCTAAACACAAAGCCCGATGATTGATGATTATTTTAAAAGTCAAAGTTTTAAAATCTTCCTAACATTTTACTGCCTAAATATCTTCATGTCTTGTCTCAGGTGTGGTGAACTTTAATTCTCAGCACGGATGCCAAAAATGTACTATTGTTGGAGAGTACTCTCATACGTCACATACCAATTACTACCCTGATAAACAGTATCCGAAGAGAACAGATGCAAATTTTCGACAAAAGGAAGATGAATATCACCACAAAACTGACTCAGTGCTACTAAAGCTTCCGATCAATATGATAGACTGTTTCCCTGTGGCAGATTCTCTTCATTTAATAGATTTGGGAGTGATGAAGCGATTGTTAACAGGTTATTATTTTATTTATGTTACTTTTATATCTGTTCACAATTATAAGGCTTTGGTGTGTTCACTTTTAATTTACATATTTCATATGTTTTTATTGCAGGTTGGCGCGATGGTACCTACAAAAATAAATCACTCAAATGGTCTGCAAAAGTTACAGAAGAAGTATCTAAACGCCTGGTAAAAATAAAGCTACCCCGTGAGCTTCATAGAGCTGTCAGAGGACTAGATTGTTTGTCATACTGGAAAGGTTTAGAATACAGACATTTCCTTTTATATATTGGAATCGTCATCTTGAAGGATATCCTAGCGCCAGAGGTTTATGACCATTTTCTGGGTTTATTCTGTGCGATAACCATATGTACTTCAGATTATTTCGTTGTACACCTCCATGTCGCCGAAGCATTGTTAATGCGTTACGTAAGTTGTTACGCTAAGAAAGAAAGAAAGAAAGAAAGAAAGAAAATTGTGTTTAATTGGCATTAAAATACCAATAACATTTTACATAATACATAAACAAACAGCTAAAATATACGGTGAATATTTTATAACAAGTAATATTCATAATTTAACGCATTTGGTGGATGATGTTAAAATTTTGGGTAACTTATCAAATTTTACTGCTTACCCATTTGAGTCTAAATTGTTTGAAATAAAAAATATGCTAAGAAGCGGTAATAATCCGTTAGCACAAGTAGCAAGACGTCTTGTTGAAAAGCAAAAATTTGATGTTACTGCAAAACAGGAAAAGTCTATTCATCCTTTATTAAAATGTGTATCGGATAATGTTCATCTCCGCAATGTTGTTGGAGCAGAGAATACAATAGCCATTTACAAAATAATTTTTTTCAAAGACTATTGTCTTGGCGGTAACTACGAAGATAAGTGGTTTTTAACGAAGCAAAATGATATAGTGCATTTTGAAGCAGTGACAAGACTGAATGATGAGTATTTAATTACTGGAAGAAAGGTAAAGGGAGCCTTGCCTTTTTTTCTAACGCCGATAATTTCTACTGTTCTAAATATATTCACTGCTAGGATTGAATTAGAGGCAGAGGAGATATTTAAGGTGTCTGATATCAAATGTAAGTTAGTGCATATAATGAATAAGGAACAGACTGTATTTATACCCTTACTGCACACTCTTTCTAAATAAATACGATTATTTCAATATTAAGTAATTGGTTTCATTTGAGAAATTATAATCAGATGTTTATCATTAAAATCAGTCGGCTTACATTAATATTATTTATAAGGTAAAAAACGAAGACACGTTTTCTTTCACAATTTTTTAACAATTGGGCACATAACTACCTAGTCAGAGTTACTTTTACAGTCAAAATGACAATTTGTTCTAAAAATTTTCGAGCTAACGCATTGTAACATTTGTAACGTAGTAATGCCTTACGGTAAATAGTATATTAAAAAAATATCAAACAAGTCTTGATAATTATTACATCGTGAGCACCTTGTAATTTATTTATTTACGATTGTGTCAAGTACACAATTGTACGTTTTTCATACTATGGATCTATCGAATCACGAAAAAATAATGACTTTTTAATGAAATCATTTCATACAGTGTTTGACTAGAAGAACAAGTAGATTTATATAACTTTTTTTAAGTCGCATGATATGTAGCACAATCAAACACCAAATACCGTCTGAAATGATGTCAGTAAAAAATATGCTTAATTTTTCCGGGATTCGACAAATCCATAGGATGAAAAACGTAAACCTCAAAACAAATTAGCTATTTGTTCACAGTTGAAATCAAATCTTAATGTGTATGTAACATTTCAATAAACACAGCTATTTAGAATATAAACAATACAGAAACACAAATTACTATTCGGTAAAACAAACAAATTTAAAAACAAAATTATCAACCACCTTAACATTTCAATTACCTAAAGTTTGCAGACTTTAAAAATTTCAACAATGCAGAACACTTCACAGAAATTAACTATTTGTTTAGAAATGAAATCAATATTATCAATAAATCTTACGTTTCGCATTGCAAAGATGCGACCATTTAAAATTTATAACAATACCAACACTTAACATAAATAACTGATAACCGATGGGGAATAAAGGTTCTCGAGTGGCGGCCATGGGCCGGAAGACGTAGTGTTGGACGGCCTCCCACAAGGTGGACAGACGACCTGGTGAAGGTTGCTGGACGCCAGTGGATACAAGTGGCGCAGGACCGTTCAGATTGGAAATCCTTGGGGGAGGCCTATGTTCAGCAGTGGACGTCTTTCGGCTGAAGTGATGATGATGAACATAAATAAAACTTTTATTCAAAATTTAAATTTAAATGAAGTCGTTGAATTGAAACCCAGTATTATAAATTTTAAAATTCAAAGACTATAGTTTAAAAATAACACTAAAATAAACAACCACCTATACATTTCAATAAAAAACACAAACGACTCATTATTTAAAAAAAAATCAAATTGCTTAAAACTAATATTATCAACAACTTTTACATTTAATAAAAATTGCAAGCGTTTAAACAAAACAAAGAAATAAAAAAGTTGCTGAATTTTACATTGCACAGCATTTAACACAAATTACCTATTATAACATGATTAAAACACTATTTTTTTTACTGAATATCAGTATGTTAGGCGCTGATATACCGCTACATAAGATCTATTAGAAAAAGTTCACGGACGAAAAACTAATATTTAAAAGAATCTCATAAAGCAAAAATTACTTGGGATTATTATCTTCAAAAATAGTGGGCAGCGAATTGTTATTCTCTGTTTGTAACACAGTTCTCTTGTTCTTTTTTATCTGTTTTCTTTTTCGCTTCTTATTCTTCTCTGTTTCCCTAAGCAGCATCAAAATAGCATCTTCTTTGTCTATCCTTTGTTGATCTTGCATTTTTATATTTTCTTCAGTGGCAGCATTATTTTTTATTTCTGATCCTAATCCTTTCTCACCTATTGCAATTTCTTCTACTGTCTTTTTTTGCACCGCATTGTCTTCACCTATTTCATCTTTTTTTTCTGTATTTTTTTGTTGAATGCGTATATCGTTTCCATTTTCTGTAGGATCTATACTTTTTTGGACTTCAATGTCAACACTGTGTCTATTTATTGCGTCTTTTGTTTTTACACTTTCTTGTACTGCTGTGTCTGTAATCTCTTTTTCATTTGTATCTATTTTTTCTTGTACTTGATTTTCGTTGCTGCTTTCTTCAATTGTGGGTGACTGTGGTGAGCTTATCTTTCTTTTTAAGCTTTTTTTGCTCTTAGGTGTACTGGCTTTTGTGCTATTCAATAATCTTTGTTTGGAATTTTTCAATATTCTTTTAAAAAATTGATCACATTCTATTTGGCTAAATTTTGAATCACCATTGTTTATAATGGTAAAGAACGCATATCTGATGTTTTCAAAAAATTTGAAAGCAATTTTTTCATGTTCTCCATTATTTCTTGCATTTCCAGTCCACGAACATTGTAATAGTACATTACGTGCTATAAATTCGTCGATTAGTCTGTAGCATAACATTAATCCTGACATGTTACTTCCTTTCGAGCATAAATTTGACATGGAGTTAATATATTTTGATTTAAAAGTAGGCTCTTTTAAATTTTCTTCTAATTGTTTAAGTTCCTCTATTGTATTTATTCGTGGGAACTTTTCTATTAATATATTGTTACTGTTACTGTTATATATATTGTTATTGCTCTCAGTATTATTATTCAATTTCTTATAAATTTCGGCAAACGACACATCGTGCTTAGCTAACTGCGTTGCTATGCGCGTTGACATTTCAGCTTGTTTTTTAAGGAGATCTATAATTATTTTTTGATTTTGCAGTATTTCTTCTGTGTGGTCATTGGTCTTTATAATGTACGAAGTGTCCAAATTGCAATCACTTAGTGAGATATTTTCCCCCTAAAAAGAAAGTTAAGTTAGTGCACAAAGTATGAAAAAATTAACTGATTAATTTGTATCGTATTTTTGAGTCTAGGTAACACTCAATCAATTAAAAAAAGTTCCATCAAAATCGGTTTAAAAACAATCAAAATACAACTTCCTGCCTACCCCCTAAGTCTGGTGGCGTGATTTTTTCTATCCTAAGTTTGAACCCGGGTAACACGTAGTCAAATAAAAAAAGTTTCATCAAAATCGGTCCAGTGGTTTTGGCGTGATGTGGTAACACACAGACAGACAGACAGACAGACAAAAAATTCTAAAAAAATTGTTTTGATCTTGGTATCGTTTATAATGCCTGTTGCAATTATTTTTTCACAAAAATATTCAATGTACAGACACGACCCCTCTAGAGATTTATTATAGTGCTCAATTCCCTGCGTCTTTAATTTAACTCAATTTTATACTTTTTGAATTATAAAAGAAGAAAACAATAAATACTTACAATTTGTGCTGCTGCAGCTGCAGGTTGATGAATAGGTTCAATTGGGTAGTTGTCTTGGTTTGATAAAATCATGGAATTGAAATCACCAAACAAGCAACTGGAATTTCCTTCCTTCCTAGTGTCTATTTCATCTGTTTCTGTATCTGTTTCAGCTTCCATTCTTTCTGCCTCTGCCGTTGCTTCTTTGTATGTATTGTATTGCCTTTTAACCACACATGAATATGATGTCCACTTTTGTTTTGGAGTGGAGTTCTCAATACATATGTTGCCTGATTGTGACTTAGGAGGCCACCATAACGTGCCATCTACTTCCCAGCCACTTGGTACTGCAGAAATACAAATTTTTCCGTTTTCTATGGTCTGTACTACTTTGAAAGGCATTATCTGTAAAGTGAAAAAAAGTACATTATGTATATTACGAGTTCTTTATGTTCAATGTTATAAAATCTATTTTATATTATTAAGTAGTGCTTAAGGAACCCAGTAAAAGTTGTATTTTTTAATTATTGCACATATTTGCTGAAAAATATCAAAATGAAAATTCAATATTCAAATAGCGCGCCAAAATGCTACTTTGACAAAATGGCGATGCAATGGTGTCAGTGACGTCACTAGCTTGTGCTATGATCTGTGGCATTCATGAGCCACATACATTTCTTGTAAACAAAAACCAAAGTGCGATTGGATTTAGACATTAACATTAATTTATGTAACAAAATGAGTTAGAAACCTTTTCGAAAGATAATAATTAGTACAAAGCAAACTAAGTTTACAAGCCAGTGACGTCACTTATAAACCTGATCAATCAGGATCGTTTTGTGTCACGTGACAAACGTAAAAAAAAATCCGATTTTATTTACGGATTTTTACAGAAAATAATTACTATTTTCAACTTCTGATAATAAATAATCATTTTTAAACTCATAATAAGTACTGATTACAGTAATGGACACATTGATTTTCACATTGTCAAATAGCCTATTTTGCACTTATTTAAGATGAGAAAGGTGATGAATTATGATTGACGGAGAACCACGAAGAGTAAGGCCTCTTGTCCACGTCACGGTTTTTCAACCGTACGGCGTGTTAGCCGTACGGCTAAAAAACCGTGACGTGGACACACTCCTATAGACTGCCATACAACACTGTTGAAAATCACGCCGTGCGTAGACGCGGCGCGCCGCCGTGCACGTGTACAAGCTTCCATAGTGATCCATACAACACTGACGACCGTGCCTAGACACGGCGAATTAACCGTAGGTTTTCACGGCGTGTGGACAAGAGGCCTAACGGCGCAGAGGCAGTGCTTCGAACCTTAACCTGACAAAACAGAGACGGGGGTGCTCCGATCTTCCGAGCTCGCTTCGCTCGCTCCCGCACCGAATAGTATTAAAAAAAGAAACTTGAAAAAAAAAACATACAAAGCCAACTGCATGCATCGGGATTCGAACCCGGGGCTTCTGGATTCGGGATTGCCCCATACCAGAGCCATCACGGTCTTAGGACTAACGGCAAAATTTATATTCATAATGGTGCCAACATACCTACCTATGTGCGTGCAGTGCCGGCTACCAAACAGAAAAATTTTGGTAGCCGGCGCCGGCTGCAGAGGCACTTTCGTTGAGAAAACTTAAATTTTACATAAAAGTAAGTACAAAAAATAAGCTGAACAATCAGTGATCTTTACTCGTCATCATTATAAATAAAATAGGTGTGGGGATTTTGTTATTTTCACAACAGGGACAGAAATGTACGATTTTGGCGGCCATACCATTAAAGTAACCTATATAATCGGCCGGTAAAACGCAGCA
Source organism: Xestia ashworthii (assembly GCA_950022955.1). Taxonomy (NCBI): domain Eukaryota; kingdom Metazoa; phylum Arthropoda; class Insecta; order Lepidoptera; family Noctuidae; genus Xestia; species Xestia ashworthii. The sequence goes on from OX465569.1 coordinate 16,260,186, forward strand.
ATAATAAAACTTAATTAGAAAGTAATAATATAAACTTACCAGTGTGGTTCCTTTGATTTGTAGCAGCCTGTATTCTTTTATTTCTAACAGCCAAAACAATTAAGCGACACAACCTTCGTCCTCAAGCACTTGACGCGGACTAAACACGTTAATACAAGTCTTAGAGGTTTCGAACAATGGCACAATGGTCGTCAATATGGCTAAATGGTTATTAAAACAGCTAGTAAGCCCTGAGAAATGCCTTATTGGTTCTGCTTTAGCTTTTTACGAGACCTTTGTGGCTAAATAGTTATTCAAACAGCCAGTAAGCCCTGTGAAATGCTTAGTAGTTGTGCATTAGCTTTTTATGAAACCTACAAGCATTTTCAGTAGCATTTTTTGCAGCTTGTAAGTATTAAAGACCAGGACTCCATTTTGAATAATGAAATCGCATTTCAATTAATTACTGAAATTATTTATTTTACTAGAAATACATTACTAATTTATAAAGGAACATCAAATTAAGTCATGTTAAACTCAAAGTGAATTTTGCACCAATTTCGCAAAGAACTTATAGTTTTTGTTATTTTAGTTTTTAATAAATTATGATGAATTTTTATAATATTGCGAGCGCTTTTGTTTTTTAGCTAAATCATACCCATTTTCGACGACAAACTGGTATGCACACAGTTATTTCCCATCCTAACTGCCTAATTTTATTTTAATAACTATTATTTTTATATTACTTAGTTTCATTGAAACACGTCGCCATTGTTTATTTACAAATCGTTCACTTTAAAAAATAATTTTGAATCTGATTACCAAATTATAACTAAAATAATACTAACTGGTTTAGAATTTATTTTTGCCGATGCCTCATAGCATATTTTTTAGTTATTTCGAATGCCAAAAAAACAGCGTGCAAGCTACTTTAATGGCCACGTTAAAACTAAAATATAACCTGGTATAAGGTCCTAACTTGGTCACTCTTGTAACCTCAAGGTTGTGAATAGGTCATTTTTTGGCATACGATAATCCCATAAAAGTTGTTTTAACAGCTTAGAGGTTCTAGCAAGTGCTTATTGGTTCTAAATTGGTCAGGGCCTATTAGTCCTCAGGAGGTTCTCAGGGCTGGGCCCTTTCGGCCACCAGGAGGTTCTGTATCCTTAAATATAACGTTGTTGTTGCCAAATAGCCGTGACCAGTTTGTTTTTATAAAAGGTTCTAGAACTTGTTTATGACCTTTTTATAACCTGAATTGTTACTTGGGTATTAGCATTATTTTAATCAATATCAGTTTAGAAACTTTAATTACACATAATTTCACACGTCTTGTTCGATGTGTTGCCCTCGGTTTCGAATACATGTTCTTATTCGCTTCCTCACTTCGGTTTTTGTGATTCTTGATGTGATTGTTGCTCTCATCTGGTCCGCTGCCTCTGTTATTCTCTCCCTTAGTTCTTCAATTGAATTTACTGGGGTCACATAAACTAGGTCTTTCATATGACCCCAGACGTAAAAGTCTAGCGGCGTAAGATCAGGGCTTCGTGCAGGCCACGGAATCGGCCCACCGCGCCCTATCCATCGGTTTGGATAGGTTTCATCCAGCAATTGTCGAATTGTGATTCGGAAGTGGGCTGGACATCCGTCATGTTGATAAATCATGTTTACTCTTCTGTCTTCCGGTACATCCGTGAGCAGTGGTGTTAAATGATTTCTTAGGAAATCTTCATAAAGTTCTCCATTTAGTGTTCGGGGTAAAAAATGTGGGCCAATTAATTTGTCGTCGATAATACCCATCCAAACATTTAGCGAGAACCTACGCTGGGATGCGGTTTGTTTCAGTTTCTTAGGATTTGCTTCTGCCTTCGGTGCCCAGTAATGTAAGTTGTGGTAATTTGTGATACCATCACGGTCAAAACATGACTCATCGGTCCACAGAATGTTTTTTAAAAAGTTTTCGCCTTCAGCGTCGGCACTTAGCATAAAACGACAAAATTCAAGCCGTCTCGGCGGATCCCCCTCTTCTAATGACTGGACAGGTTGATAGTGGTATGGATGTCGGCCTGACAAGTGAACTACAGACCAGACTTTCCACTGTGACATACCAAGCTCACGCGCTACGATGTTTGTCGATATGTTGGGGTCGTCAATAAAACGTTGAAGAATCAGCTCCTCGTCTTCAGCCGTGTATCTCCGAGAACGACCAGTGTCAATTTGCCTGTTTCTTTGGACGCTGCCAGTTTCAGATAATCGCCGATAAGTCGATCCAAAAACACTAACGTGTGGGAGTCGGCGGTTGGGAAAGCGAAGTTGATATTCTCTCCGCGCCTGAGCAGCATTACCGTCACTAAGTCCGTAACAGTACATTATGTCAGCGTATTCAGGGTTAGAATATGCAGCCATAGTCAGCACTAATGAAGGCACAGCACGGTACAAGATACGCAGCAATAGTTAGGGAAATAGCCAGATAACAAAACACGAGCTTGCGCGACGTAGAGTTGAAACTAACTAACGCTGACGACCAGATTTTGTAAAGTCGCACCCCGTGTCATGCCTAGAGAACAATAGTGACCAATCACAAAGCTTGCCGAGTGTTTGCAGTTCAAGCGCAGGTAAAAACTACGAATAATACGAATACGAAACAATAGGTTGACCGTATCGCAAGTTTACCTGCTCCCCATAAAACTCTTCCCTTCGCTGTCACACTTGCAAAAGTATTGACAATCATACCTTTCTGAATAGCTGATAAGACAAGGATATTTTCCTAGTAATTTGTACATCAGGCGTAGTATTTTTTTTTTGCACTAGACAACATTTTTATGGAGTAATAAGCAAGAATTACTAAAAATTAAATGTTTGATTAGTGATATTTGCCAAGGTTTTAGGCATTTTTGGACTTTTAATAATCAAAAAAGATCTGCTACGGCATCAGCTATGATATTAACTTAAATTTCAATACAGTCGCGCCGTAAATCATTTTTAAATTGGCTCCGAATGATTTAATCTGGGATTTTTCACAAAAAAACTAAAAATCTAACTAACTCAAAAACTACTGAACATCGGTAGAACATTTGCGGGCTTAATTTGTTGCATATTAATCCTACTATGACGTCCTGCAAGGAATACGTCGAGTTACCAGTAACCCTGTATATGCATTTGTGATTGCTACATCGAACAAGAAATAAAACAACCGCTTCCACCATTTTTTGCTTCGACGAGCGACATCATAAATGGCTTTTTGCTGATCAAATCTATCGACCCCGCCCATTCGCTTCGAGTACTCTACAACTGCACGTGGACAGGGAAAGGGTCTTTTGTTTCCATCCTTTTGTGTACGTTGACATGTAGCCTCTTCTTTCGGATGAAAGGCTGTACTCAAAATGGTCACTAATTTTGTGTCCTTCCAGATGGAAAACCCCACGTTGTTCCGAACTCGCCATTTGTACTGCCCTTTTTGTAATTGTTTCAGTTTTCTATTTTGTCTCTTCAAGATTTCCTCGCAATTTCTTAGACCTGTAGGTTTCTTTACTAAAACAGGCATTCCCAATCTATCATTTCTCGCAGTTGCTGTACTGTATATGCCGTGGTCATATAAATACTGAAGAAGGTCATAACTACTAAAAAAGTTGTCAAAGCTAATATGTGCTGAGCAACCTTCATCAATAAGTGGTTGAGCTAGAGTTTTTACCACACTACTTCCTAGACCAGTTTCCACATTGTCACTTTTTCCAGTATAGACTTGGAAGTGAAATAAATAACCAGTCTTGCTATCTGCTCTAGCCCAAATTTTGTAACCGCGCTTGATAGGTTTCAGGGGCATATACTGTTTTAGCGTACTGCGTCCCTTGAATTTCACCATTGATTCATCAATAGACTGAGATTTTGTATTTCTGGCGTTATTTTGACATCTCTGGTTTATTTGATCTAGTAGTGGGCGAATTTTATAAAGTTTGTCGAAACCTGTTTCACCTCTTCTGGGCATCTGTTCGTTGTCATTTACATGTAGACATCTAGAAATCTTTTGAAATCTTTGGAGTGTCATGGTTTCAGCAATCTCAGGGACACATAATGCTGGATTACTAGACCAGTAATCTTCAATTGACGGTAGTTTGTGTATCCCCATTTGTATTAGCATTCCAAGATATGCTTTGAGTTCGTCTTTAGTAATTTGAGTAAAATTTCTAACATTTGATTGACTAGCAAACAAGTTTGATTGAACAAGTAGGTTTTCAATCACTTCACTATCAAAAAATACTTGGAAGTAAGCGATTGGTCTAGATCTACTCGGAAAATGGTTTTGCGATTGAAGTTCGTTTTCGTCGAAGGAAGGCACATTCGGATCATTTAGCCAATCAACTTTCTTCCATTCTATTTCATCTTCATCGGAATCTGATTCTTCTGAAACTAAGGAGGTGGGTGCAGTCACCTCTGCATCTCGTGTCACCACATTAGATGTAGAATCTAAGAGTCGTGCAGTGGTGGCGCTAGATGTTGAAGCACGGAGTACTCTAACGTTTCCTCCTCCTCCCACTTCATTATCACTTTCACAATCTGTTGTCCCTTCACTTGTCTCATTCCGAATGTTGTTGCTTTCTGTACCTATTTGTTCTTCACTATCAGTCCGTATATTATCATTGTCCATTCTTATGTTGTTGCTTCCTGTACTTATTTCGTCTTCACTCTCATGGTCGTCAACTTCTTCCCATTCATCCGTTGCCTGTTCTGGCCCATGTTTTCCGTGCCTTCTACTACTTCTAGCCGTCAACAACGAGTCTGCAAAGTCTGGTTCGATGCAAGGTTGAAAAGAGGAATCGTTAGCCGAAAGCATTTGTACAAGGTCATCAGTATCGGATTCTTCCAAACTGTCTTCTGAATCTGTACCATCTGGAAGGCCAAACATGGCTTCCAACTGCAGTTCAATTTCGCGATCGTTTATCGACCGACGACGGTGCTCCATTTTTTATTCTGTAAATAAAAATAAATCTCACTGGTACTGGCATATATATTGCCAACAACGGGTAATGTACTAACTGGTAGTGGCAAATATACTGCCGACGTGATTTTTCCAGATTTCTCCAATAATATTACATATCGATCTAAAATAATTATCTAAGATTGTCCTAAAAATACAAATCTAACGATTATAAAAAAAACTTACCAAAATAACAGTTTTTTTTTCGAGATTTAGCCGGATTACTCTCGAGAATAGAAAAAACCGCAAATTCAAACTAACTTGACATTTATTTGACACATGTCATATGAATGTTACCAATTTTTATATTTTTTTTCGTCGTACTAGTTTGTTCTCTATTACCCGAAACGATAAAACGTTTCGTTAATACATATCTTCTTTTTGTGGAGCAATGAAAACATGTTGGCAAATATAATGCCTCTACTAGACAAAGGGTTAAATAAGTAACGTATATAGTACGAAAATGAAAAAAGCAAAACCATACAGACATAGATTAGTTATTCAAAATTTCAAATAATTTTAGTTTGAAAAGATACATTCCATAGATTTTTCATAATATCTAGACTACCAAAGGTCTGCATTGAAAATTTCGCGCGCCCGTTTTAGTTGTAAATCTTGTTGCATTTCGCTGCAAGTTGCCTCCCCGGTCAGTGGGGAAGACGGGAGGCACGCAGCGCGTGTGTGTGCGTAGTAAGTGGGTGCACACATGCTTGGTTTCGACGCCCGCGCGTGCTGTGCATGAAACTGGTATTGTTTGCTATCGTAGGTCTGTACGAGTATGGCTTGAACTATGGATTCCGATATTTCTTTATTGATAGTTCGTGTTGAATTTAGAATTTGTCCCTAATTTTTATTTTCGATTTGATATTGATTTACGGGCGGCGTTTGAATTTGGACTTGTTGCGTTGCACGTTGCGCTCCGGTAAAGTGATCCATCGCGACTAAATTTCCGAGAACCGAGCTTCTCAACCCCACCACCCGCGCAGCCCCCTCTCATAAGGTTCAAACGCAAGAGTGTTTTTAAAATCGTACGCCTTTCTGGCCCACCCCGTATAATAAAATAACACTTTTGTGTAGGACAAAAGTTTGTTGAAGCATGTTTTAGTAAAATTTAAAGCAGGTACTATAACTTACTTCTTACTTTTTACGCAATAACATTATGAAAATTATACATTTATTTATTTATTTATTTATTAAAAGGAGAACCAACAGCTAAAATAAATGAGTAACAATTGAATAAGCGACACAGAGCCAATTACAGGTTCCCACGAGTAGACACAGAGATGATAGTAGAAAACTTAGATCACTAAATAGCAAGCACGATAATAATACAAATTAAGATAATTAAAAATAAGCAATAAGCACTAAATACACTCAGACACTAGGTTAGGCATTGTTGACATGGGGAAAAAATAATATAAAAAAAACACTACTATTTAAGCACTACGCGCTTTTTTAAAAAAGTTTGCATTTAACCGAGTGCGTACAGAAGAGGCTTTGACGCAAAATGGGTCAAAAGAGAACTCCTTACAAAGAATATTAAAGTCCTTGCTCGCTCGCACCAAGTATGAGTTTTGCCTATAGTTGGATGAGGAAAAGGGAATGGAGATAGGCGGATTAAATCTGACTGACCTCTGAGGGACATTGAAATGTAATTTATGCAGGAGATCAGGACAGTCAACATCGTTATTTATAATTTTTAAGAGAAAAGTGCAATCTGCAAGTCGGCGGCGATCTAAGAGTGGCTGTAAATGGATTTTTTTACAGAGATTTAAGTAATTATCAGAATGATATGTTACACGTAGCCGAAAACAAAGAAAACGAATAAATCTTTTTTGAATACTCTCTATACGATTTATGTATTTGCCATAACACGGGTTCCATATTTGTGACGCATATTCAAGGTGACTTCTGACAAAAGAGCAATAGAGGATCTTAAGAGTTTTGGCCTTCTTGAAACATCCAGAGAGTCTCATGATAAAGCCCAGTGATTTCGAAGCTTTAGCTACTATTTGCTCAATGTGAACGTTAAATAAAAGTTTTGAATCGTGAAAAACACCTAGGTCGCGAACACCGTCACATCTCTGTAATAACTGCCCTTTAATTATATATGTTGTAGGGAGAGGGACGCGTTTCCTGCTAAATGAGATTACTGAACATTTAGCAGGGTTCAAGTCAAGCTTATTAGTTAGACAATACTCATCCAATCGCGACAGGTCACGCTGGAGAGCATCCATGTCATCCTCCGACGATATTGCCGAGAAAATCTTCATATCATCAGCGAAACATAGTAATTTTGAATTGAGGAAACATGAGTCGATGTCTCCCACATAAATAATAAAAAGTAATGGACCCAATAAGGAACCCTGGGGAACGCCACTAGGAGCTGAAACCCAGCTCGACATGTAGTTACTGATAACGACAGCTTGAGATCTATTTTCAAGGTATGAGGTAAACCAACGTAGTAGATCACCTCTGATACCATTATTAAAGAGCTTGGTTTTGAGAATGTTGTGGTCGATTCTATCGAAAGCCTTACTGTAATCCGTGTAAATCACGTCGACTTGAGCCCCATTATCCATTCGGTCCGTTAAAAAGTCATTGAGCAAAGCCAAGTTTGATACAGTTGAACGACCCTTAAGAAAACCGTGCTGAGAAGGGCTAAAAGATTGACACAGTGCTGCATAAACTTGGTCATAGATGACCCTCTCAAATATTTTAGCTAATATGCAAAGTTTGGAAATAGGTCTGTAATTGACTATTTCATTTTTGTGCCCCTTTTTATGTACCGGAGTTATAAAAGCAGACTTCCAGATTTGGGGAACAGAATTTGAAGAGAGCGATTTTTTGAATAAAAGAGACACTGGCAAGGCGATGGTTTTAGCACATCCAATCAGCAATTTAGGTGATAAGTGGTCCGGACCAGCAGATTTAAACGGATCAATTTGACTAAGTAACTTAACTATAACATTTAGGTCAATCTCAATTGAGTGAATATCCGAGGGTATTATAGAATTTATAGCAGTTAGGGGTGGACAAAAATTAGGAGACACATCAATGGTAGGGTCTAGAAAAGTAGAATAAAAGTGGGAAGAGAATGCATTACAAATAGACTCAGGAGAGGAAACCGACACGTCACCATATTTAAGGAAACTGGGTATAGCATTGGACTTGGACCGCTGCTTCACAAAGCTCCAGAAGCGTTTAGGGTTCTTTTCGATTGAGGCTTCAGTTTCACCTAAATAGTTGGCGTAGCAAACTGCTTCAAGTTTATTGACCCGCTCACGTAAGTGCTTAAAGGTTGCCTCGTCAGAAAGTCTGCCATACGTTTTAAATTTGCGGAGATATTTAGACTTATCTTTAATCAACCGTTTAAGTGCCGGGCTGTACCAAATAGGGTATGAGCTGTAAGAAACTGTCTTAGCGGGAACAAACTTATTTTGTAGATCCGCCATAGTAGCATAAAAGTAGTTTACGGCGTCATTGAGCGACATATCCAAAAATACGTTCGTCCAGTCAATAGCTGCTATCTCCCTGTTAATTGCCGCAAAGTCAGCCTTACCATAAAGGTACCTAGTAAAGGGAGCGGGAGTTAAGTAGGTGTACTCAGCAAAGTTCACGTCGATACAGAGTGCCGGATGATAGTTATCGATAGGTGATAAAGGTACCAAGCATTTACACACCGACACCGTTTCATTACATAAAACTAAATCAAGAATTTTACCAAATTCATTTAACACTCCATTATATTGATTCAACCCTAAAACACGCAATTCATCCGTAAGTATGTACTCGTCATAACTAGAAATATTCACAGGTAATAATGTGTTGTTATTTAATTGCCACGAAATTCCACTCAAGTTAAAATCGCCAACAACTAAGAAATTATCAGTTGGATTGTTTAACACTGTGCTACTTAAACTGTGAAGAAAGTTAGACAGTTGGTCGGAAAAAGAATAACCACGGTTCTGATTACATAGGTAGATGACACAAACATTCAATTTAAAGTAATTCCTAGTGCTAGGCTGACGTACGCTCAAAGTTACCCACAAGTCTTCGGCTGAGGAATGAAATAATGGTTGGGGGACCGCGGAAATGCATTTACGGACAGCTATCAAGACTCCACCTCCACGAGACTGACCTGTGAGAACATAATCCCGGTCGCGACGAAACACAATGTATTGATCACCAAATAACTCGGAGTTCGATATGCCGTCAACTAACCAAGTTTCCGTTAAAACAATCACATCATATGAGCATAGACACAGTTGGCGAAAGAAGGATTCAGTTTTGGTACGAAGCCCACGAACATTCTGATAATAAACATGCAGTTTATTATTGTCATCTAAAGCCATTGATAAATAACACTACTTGTAGCAGCATAATTAACACCACCATAACAACCACTCGGTAACAAAACACTAAACGACTCAACATTGCAGTAATATGAGACAATATTTACGGATAATAAATGATTGCGGTTCTTGAGATATGTATAATACAAAATAATAACGAATAATCCAACAAGTAGGGTAAATAGGCATACACACAAGTTAAACGGCACAAAAAATACAGCGAAATCACAGGTAAATGTGCGAGTAAGCAAGCAGTAATTAGACTCAATAATAAGTGCGAGCGAGATAAGCGTTGATTGCGATGTTCTAACGAATAGAACAGCGCGATAAGGGAAACAAAAGGCCCATATGCGAATACAAAAGCGTGGTGTCAATGCTTCGAGTACGTCAGAGATGCCAAACCTTTTATAAACGTTCAAAAGATAAACAGGTGCGACTGATAGTACATAATAATAGAAAAATAAGAATTTACTTCTAGACATAAGTTTAGAAAAAAAATTATAAAAGAATGATAACGGAAAGATGCTACACACTAATTTAGTTTGTTTAAATCTCTCTCTTTAGATATTACTAAGACAGCCGACCCTTCATGCCTGCGGACATGGATCTTTCCGTGTTTAACCCATACGTGCTTATACTCCTTCTCCTTTGCTATCGTTCGGGTTTTATTCAGCAGCTTTTTGGAGTCCGGGTTGAGGTGATCATTCACGTATACCCGGTTTGATTGGCCTGTAAATCCAATGTCATGGGCCGACAACGTCTTGACAGAGCGTGCAGCCGCAACAAAATCTTCCTTGATATACCTGTTTAAAAAGCTAACCACAATGGACTTGTCCTTAGTGTTGAACAATGGAACCCTGGATATGTAGTTGACCTGGGTTTTAGGAAACGTAAAATTAACCTTTAGACTTATCTTCTCCAGGATAGCGAACAGATTTTCGTCCTTTTTCAGGGGAATACCTTTGATTTCAACATTGTTCAGCCTTGATCTCTGATCGCTTGCGGACAGCTCCGATTTAATCAAATCGATGTCGGATTGAAGGGAAGCAACAGATTCACGAAGATGCTCAAGGCTAGCAACCCTAGTCTCCACGCTTGCAAGTTTGACGGAGAAGTCATCCAGTCGTTTTCCATTGAACTCGCAGCTGACCTTGAGTTCTTTGAGTTCTTCCTTTATGCAATTTACATCATCAGACAGCGACGGCAGGCCAGCCAATTGAACCTTGAGTTCGCGAATCTCAATCAAGATCGTTTCCAGAGACGCCGGTTCAGGTGTTGGTATTGGCGACGGGGAAGGGGATGGTGCCGGTGAAGAAATTCGGCACTTCGGGCATTTCCATGCCGCCCTTCGGTCAGCCCCCAGTTTTCTCCATCCGCTCTCAGTGATGTTAGCGCAGCCAAAATCGAGGTCCCGCTTACATGAGGCACATTGGACGCCATCATTAAAGTCAGATTTGCAGCTGGCACACTTCATCATAGTTGAACCGAAAAATTTGGGATGAGTAAAATGTTTAGAACCCCTGATAGAAAGACCGGTCGAGTGAGGCGCGTAGGTAGTTGCGAATAAGTCGTGCAAAATTCGTAGTAGTCGAACAAAGTACGTGCTTGCTAAGCGAGCGGTCACGGGTAACATAATTATTATAGTGACCAACTGTTTCGCTGAGAATGATATTTTCAGTCTCGAATAATTTTTATTCTGTGATAACTTCTGAACTATTCATCCAAATGATATGCTGTAAAAGACAATTTTAATCTAAATTGAATTATCTTGTCATCGATCGGCCAAAAATATCCATAAATTGAGAGAAGTCAAAAGATTTATAGAGTCATTTCAGTGCTTAGAGTCACATTATTGCAGATCGACCGTTATGAGAAAATATTTGCCATCTACTCTAAACATTCGGAAAATGTGGAGAATGTTTAATCAAAGCAATGAACCTTGACACTCTGCAGTGCTTCATTAAAAATGCATCTTGGTCCTTTTTATTTCTTGTTTTATAAAATTCTTCATGGAAATTTTGTATATCTAGTATCGTCAATTTGCAACATTTAAACTGTTTATTTTCCGCTTCATGATTACTGCGTGGCAAACCTGGTGGCATTTTAGCCGAGTACCTGTAAAAATAAGTAGTCTGAAATAACCATTTCATGAGACCTATTCAAAAAATACCTATACGATGGGTTAACAGATCCACGGACAGACAGACGGACTGAGCAAAAATTATAAAAGTTCTGTTTTGGCCGGTTAGTCCCGGATTCGTAGAAACAATAATTAGGTAGGTATCTATTTAGTACAAAAACAATAACAAAGGATTATTTTTATCCGTTTTACACTCAAACAGTCACGGACTCAGTTAGTAAACAATAAAAATAAACTTGCTATAAAAAAAAATCGTGCCATCCCAAACTAAGATTCAATAACTTTATGTGCCGATTGTACAAACACACGCCAGTGTAAGGAAAAAATTCTTACCTTTCAACCTTTGGCTAGAGCCCGTTTCCACGTCGCTGGTGCTCTTTTCTTTTTGCGAGCGCGTTCTGGAGTCACTTCCACTACATTTTCTTCCATTTTTTACTGATTTTATATCGAAATGTAATTTTAAAACGCAAAATAGTCAACCACAGTTTCACAAGGAAATCACAGCCACGAGACCATCTGCGGCCATCTTGAACAGCTGAAAATAGCGGCCTGTGATTGGCTAAAATTAACAATGGCGTGTTTGCATGTGATTGGTTTAGGACAGTGGCGTTTTTGCTTCTCACCTTAACTTTTAAACACCACTTACTATGGGACAGTAGGAACTTTGCGTCTAAATTGTTAAATGTACTATATTAGTTTTAACGAGCTCTACTAGATGGCATTCATACGAGTACTTTAGTTTTCGTTCAAGACGGACAGTGGCGGATTTGCTTTTAGACCCCTCGTGTAACACGATAAAGCTTGACTCCCATATGATATTGAAAAAGTGACTTTCTGACGTTGCTGACATTCTCTAATGGGACACTATTTAACGTACAATATTCTTCAAATATCTCTAACCAACTTGTGACACTTAGGGTGGGTTGCACCATATTACTATAACGATAACCAAACCGTAACAAGCCCTCAAATCCCCGGTTAACCAACATTTGCGTTGCACCATTTTAACAACGGTTGTTATGACGTCATAACTTAACGCTAACGTTAACTGCTCGATTTCGGCCGGTTTTTGCTATTGTTATGGTCAAGTCTCAAATCAACTGTCAACTTTACGATACGTAACCTACAAATTGTGTGGAGAAGATAATTGTTTATATGTAAAAACGTATCATGTCTTTAATTCGAGAAATTCTGTGGGAATCCAGTTCTTCTGATGACGACAATGATAATAATATATCCGAATTGCGAAAGAAGAAAGTATATCAACCTCGCATTGATCGATTTCGAAAATGGGATGATCTTGAATTTTTGGACAGATTTCGGATTTCTAAGGGCTTTGCTAGGGCGCTGACTGCTCATTTAGCACCCTTGCTAAAAACTAGGACAATGAGGCAAGTTTCTATTGTAGATACCTACTTAAATAATGCTTAATCTAACCTAAGTACCTATATTAAACTGATGTGTGAAAACTTGTTAAGTAGCGACATCACTTGTTCAACAGTTCAACTGTCGCTGCTAATCAAATAATTGCGATAGACCTAGGTATATTGTTATGCTACTGCTGTTGATGGTGTTTATTCATTTGTTTGTTTTTTTTAGGAACTGTGCAATTACTCCAGAACAACAGATAGTCATGGCTCTAGAGTTCTATGCATGTGGCTCATTTCAACGGTGCATCGGGGATGCTGCAGGTGTCCATAAATCCAGTGTGTGTCGAATAATACATCGAGTGAGCAGAGCTATTGCCGGGCTAAGATCAGAGTGTGTGTCAATGCCTCAAAATACAGAAGAAATGGAAACTGAGGCCAAAAAAAATTATGAAATAAGTGCCTTTCCTAAGGTAATTGTAACTATAGATTGTACTCATATTCCAATAATATCTCCAGGTGGGACGGATGCTGAAACATATAGAAATAGGAAACAGGTTTTCTCACTAAATGTGCAGGTAATCACAAGTGCAGATATGTATATAACAAATATTGTAGCACGATGGCCTGGAAGCAGCCACGACAGCCATATTTTTAATAGCAGTGTAATTAAAGGACGATTAGAAGATGGTGAGTTTGCAGGTTTCTGGTTACTGGGGGGTAAAGGCTATGCTGTGAAACCATATTTGCTCACACCTTTGCGTAATCCTGTCACAGAAGCAGAACAGCTCTACAATGAAAGCCATATACGAACTAGAAATGTTGTAGAAAGAACATTTGGCTGCTGGAAAAAAAGGTTTCCTGCTTTAGCATGGAAACTACGTACAAACCCAAGAAGGGCTCAATGTGCTATCGTTGCAATGGCTGTGCTCCATAATTTGTCTAAGAAAATCAGAGACCCAATGCCATCATCACCTAATGATACCGATGATTCCTCAGATTCATCTTCATCTGATAATGAATTTTATATGCATAGGACAAACAGCAGAAATGACGAGCATAATAGGAATATCTTAATTAATAACTATTTTGGTAGATTACAGTAAATATTAGTGGCATTATGCTTTCGTTTATGCTACAGTAGGTATACAATTTCTTCATCAGATGAAAACAAGACTCAAGAACACAAGACCCAAAACTGCTAACATTGGTTATTGATGGCATATGAAGTACATATGTATAAATGAATAAACAATTTGTATTTTGTAAAAAATTGTTTTATTTTTAAAATTGTCTACAAAACTAATCTGCACTCATACTCGCATTTGTCCCCCTTTTTTTTTCTTCAAGCAAATTAATTTCTAGCTTTAGTTTTATTATTTCAAGCTTATGCTTTTCTTCATTGTGTTGCATAAGCTGTTCATGAAGTTCTGCTTGTTGCCTCATGCTCTGTTTAATTTTTTCTAACTCTAGGTCATGGAGACCCTCCAAAACTGAGAGCTTTTTTTCTTTCAAAGCTTGGTTTATTAGGTTTTCATTGCCTTTATTTTGTTTTTTCTTCATCATACCTGAAATTGAGAACAAAGAATAACAATACATTAAAAGCTTTCTTTAAATGAAAGAATTTTTATAATTGGTAGGTATGTATTATTGAGTTTAAGGAATTATTTAGGTAGGTAACCATTTAAAATAACCAGGTACGAAAATTTAATATTTTCTATTTACTTATAATATTACTAGCTGAGATCCGGGGCTCCGCTCTCGTGGGAATTTCGAGAATTCATCAAGCCCCAGAATTCCAAACATAATATACACTGGTCAGCAAATAAACCGAGCCACCCGCTTCCTAGGAACTCTGATTCGATTTTCTCAAAAAGTATAAAACTTACAACTATCAAAGTTATACCTACAAAAAGTGCGTTTCATGGTGATTAAATGACTACAAATTAATTCGAAAGTACCGTCAACTCACACTGTAATCAAGCAACAAACACAATGTTAACGATTTTCTCTGTTTTCACCAGAGTTTGAAATTAGCGTTCTTTTTCTCTACAATGAGGGTAGTCGGATATTTCTTATCATTTCTTTAGTTTTTGTCCATCGCTTGCTCAGACGCGTGTGTTTTTGTTACTTTTTTCGATTAATAATGGGTACAACACCTCAGGAAGCAGCTCAAGCTGTAGCATTACTTCAAGCAGGCATTGCGCAACGTGAAGTCGCACGAAGGCTTCGAATCAGCAGATCTTCGGTGCAACGAATTTACAGACTATACCTAGAGACTGGAGCATTCGATCGCCGTCCAGGTACGGGCAGACCTAGGGCTACATCAGCAGCAGATGATCGTTATATCCACCTTACTGTTGTGCGAAATCGCCACCTCAACGCAGTTCAAGTCCAACAAAGTCTGCGTGACGAACGCCAAGTGGTCATAAGTTCAGATACCGTCAGAAGGAGACTTGCTGAATGGAACCTGACTCCAAAAAGAGCTGCAACAGGCCCAGCATTAACGGTAGCACACCGTCGAGAACGACTTGAATTTGCTCGACAGCATAGGGATTGGACATTAGAGCAGTGGTGTAATGTACTCTTCACTGATGAGACCAGGGTGAGTCTACATAGAAGTGATCGACGTCAGAGAGTATATCGTCGCCCTGGAGAACGTTATTCTCAGTGTTGCATCGAGGAAACTGTTGCTTATGGAGGAGGATCTGTAATGGTCTGGGGCGGCGTCTCGTTAACAGCACATACAGCGTTAGTTTTCATCGAACCGACGGGCCGTACACGTGGACTGACTTCTCATCGCTACATTACTGAAATCCTCGCAGACCATGTGGTACCTTACGCAGGATATATCGGACAGGATATGCAATTGATGCATGATAATGCACGGCCTCATGTTGCTCATGTGGTGACCCAGTATCTACGCGACGTCAGCATTCGTACGATGGACTGGCCAGCTCGAAGCCTGGACTTGAATCCGATAGAACACTTATGGGATGAGCTGAAACGTCGGGTTCGAGCCCGGGTACAAGCTCCAACAAGTCTTCCAGAGCTGCGAATCGCAATTGAAGAGGAGTGGAATACAATTCCTCAAGATTTTATCGTCAGGCTCGTAATGTCGATGAATACAAGAATGCTGGCAGTTATCCGAGCAAGGGGAGGGAATACGGAATATTGATCAAAAACTTTTTTTGATTTTATCTTTGTTTTTGGCTTTAATTTTTTTTTCATTTTATCATTAATAACGATTGTCACAACTGGAAAACGACTCTTTGTAAAATCCTTAATAAACACTGAAATATTGATTAAACCCAATGAGTTTCCTTTCATTTTAATCATCATGAAACGTACTTTCTGTAGGTACAACTTTGATAATTGTAGGTTTTTTTTAGTTTTTGAGAAAATCGAATTAGAGTGCCTAGGTAGCGGGTAGCTCGGTTTATTTGCTGACCAGTGTAGAAAATCAATTGTTTCTCGGCCACAGGTGGCTGCTTTGGAGTTAAAGGGTTAAAAAACACTGGTTTAGATAAAGGGGATGGTATTATGGCCAACGCACACCGAGCCGGAATGCCAAGGGATTTAATTTTTTACCAATGGAACTTCAAACTTATTCTAATAACATTATGACATAAATTGCTTTGTTCTAAAATTATGCCGTGACATCCCTTTCGATGCCACGTCAAAATTTTAAAGCATTGCAATTTATGTCGTAATTCTATAAGAATACGTTTGAATGTCCATTGGTAAAAAAATGAAATCCCTTCCCATCCTTTCCCGGTCTGCGTTAGCCTTTATAGTTCATGTTATTCCATGCATTCTTACAATGCGAGATAAATATTATAATAATAATCTAAAAATATTTACGTTTTAGTTGTGGTGCCACGGGTTTCCTTAATGAGGAATGAGGAGCACTGCTGTCAAAAATGGGGGCAGATTCTGCTTCCACAATATTTATCTGGTTTTCATTATTGCAGTCGATTATAATTGGCACATTATCACCCAACACTGCATTCTGAAACAAAAACAGTACATTTATCTCTGCCATGGTTGATATCTAATTTAACTAATGTTTAAAATTTTACCTCTTCTGCAGACATAGTTTCATCGAAATCATTGATATTGATGACACGCTTTGCCTTCTGTAACAAATAGTAATAAATATATTTTAAATAACCTCAATACATAATATTTTGTCATACAAGCAATAATAAGTTATCCATAGTCGGCTGGTTGTGGTCGGCCGGTTGCGGCTAGCCGATCATCCTCTCCCATCCCAGAGCGTGTCCCTCCTGAACAAAACTTGCACCCCCCGGTGTTATCCAGCTTGCTGGGGACAGGCTTGACCTGGCTGGGACGGTGCCTATCAATCAATCAATCAACCAATACAAGCAATAATAAGTTATCATAATACCTTTGGATTTGAAAGAATATCATCACCATCTGGATTATTCTTGTTAATTTTTGGAGTCTGAAACAATATTGTTAACATAAACAATAGTCTATTTCATGGGACAAAACACTCACATTGAAGGAAACAAGCATGGACCTCAGGTGTCCTAGCCACTGTGTCACATTACTCTATAAAATATGTGAAGTCAGTATCATATTCATAAGTAACTTACGGAAACCTAATTTGGAGTTAAAACATCATCGTCATAAACAGCCTCATTGCCATCTATGGAGCCTGACATAATTGATCGCAGCCAGTCGGTAGCTTCTTCTGATTTTGGAGGAAGGGAGGGAGGTTTACCTCCCCCAGTGCGAATCATTTCCTGGCGCTCTCTAGAGGCCTCCTGCAGACAATTATTTCAACAATATCTTATGAATTATATTATGACAATTATTTTAAAAATATCTTATTATATACTTACACCAAGATGTAAATAATAATTAATGAACATAATGGAATTAATACAAAATATAACATCACCTTTTTTGCACACCTCTTCATATTTTCAAACTTATATTTTAATTGTTTTATATTTCTTGGTGTTTGGCCGATAGCATTAAATTCTTTTTCTATTAAGCACCATGCATCGTCTTTTTGTTTGACGCTACTTCCATCAGTTTTCTTACACATTAACACATTCTTGTGTTTGTCCACAAGTAGTTGCAGTCTATTCTTTTCCTCATTGCTAAAATTGCTACTTCTTTCCCTGGAAAAAAAAAAATAATATTATGAGTGTCTGCCACCTAGGTATTAGATGGTAGATTGATGAAATTACCTATTTTAATCTAAAATTGTATTGATAAAGCTCGTTTAATCTAGTTCTATTCATAATTGTCGAAGCTAAAGCTACACTTGGTGCGTGTTGTTTTTAAATATGATTGAAGGGTAAACTTACTTTAACCGATAGTCTTCCATTCTAGTTCCAGCACGGTCCATTATTTTAGAGATGATAAATTTAAAGAAAAAAGAAAAACGCTTTATTTATTTCCAAAACACTATTAAAGTAACCTCCCAATCTCTTCGTCAATACAAAACAATACAAAACGTCAGACATGTTGGTTGACAGCTAGTTGTACGTGTTGCCATATCAAAATATATTACCCATATATATTTAAGGGAAAATAGGTATCCTTCTATTTGCAACCCTGTTAACATTGACGATGACAAATAACGTAATGGTGCAACCGTAATTTGTTATACACTGTGGTCACCGTTATAGTTACCGTTAAAGTTAACTTTGACGAAAACTATAACCAAGCCTACGGTGCAACCCACCCTTAGAGACTCATTATCGAAAACGGGTTCCGATGAAACTTTTATCACTGACCTCCACCCTCGTCGCCAAATTGTTGTTTTCTTGGTTCGGCCAGGAATCTTATTTGTGTGTCTTATTATTGGGTGTGATAAAATGGTGTGCTGTCAGGCTACTACCAAATCTTTACAGATTTCTATGCATTAGACATGCACAAAACAGTGCTTTTGAAAGTAATGTAATATGGCATTACATTTCATACCGCGTAATATTACTTAAGAACATCACTTCGAACATCACCTGAGATGTCGCGCTATGCGACGGCCCACCAACACTTCTGTGATGTACTTGTACACTCGAGAGCAATGAATCCGGGTCACTTAAAGAATGTTAAAAATCTCGGAAACTAAAAATGATAGGTTAATGCAATAAATTGTATTTAATAGACAATGTAATACTCCTTAAATGAAAGTAAAAAAAATATGAGTCACCATACATTTTACTAACACAAAATTACATAAAGAAAAAAACTGCTGATCTCTCCTTAAAACAAAAATAGGAAACATGAAATTTTTGAACTTTATTACGATTTTCTTGAATTTTAATACTTCGTATTGCCTCCTCGTGCTTCCATTACTGCGTTTACGCGGTTTGGCATGCTGTACACCAAGTTCCTTATACGATTTTGGGGAATATTCTCCCATTCCTCTGTGAGAGCAATTTTGAGCTCACGAAGCGTGATTGGGGGAGGGTTTCGTTGTTTTACGCATCTGCCTAGCTCGTCCCAAGCATGCTCGATCGGGTTGATATCCGGGCTGCGCGCTGGCCACTCCATACGAGTAATGTTCATCTCTTGAAGGTAGTCATTCACAATCCTACCTGTATGAGGTCGGGCATTGTCATGCATAAATATAGCATCCTCACCTAAATTGACCATAAATGGACCAACGTGATCATTGAGGATTTCTTCCACATATCTTACGCTAGTTAAAGAGCCGTTTCCTATGATCACCAGCTCTGTGCGACTTTCAGAAGAAATTCCGGCCCACACAAGTACAGACCCACCACCGTAGGCTACTTTTTCTTCGATGCATGCTTGCTTGAATCTTTCCCCTGGTCTTCGATACACTCTGTGTCTTCCATCGTGCTTGTAGAGCATAAATTTTGATTCGTCGGAGAACATAACTTTTGACCAATCTTCAATACTCCAATTTACGTGGCTCTGGGCATATCTTAGTCTTGAAATACGATGCCCACGCTCCAGTTTAGGGCCGTTTGTAGGTCTAAGGGGTTTTAAGTTAGATTCAGCAAGCCGACGTCTTACTGTCCATGCACTTGGGTTACTTCCTCCGAGGCGTCGAAACTGATTTGTGAGTTCAGTTCCTGTGAGAAAGCGATTTCGAAGCATGGTGTTCACCAAGTATCGGTCTTCTCGTGCTGTGGTACACCTGGT
The DNA here is from genome assembly GCA_950022955.1 of Xestia ashworthii. Lineage (NCBI taxonomy): Eukaryota > Metazoa > Arthropoda > Insecta > Lepidoptera > Noctuidae > Xestia > Xestia ashworthii. The sequence goes on from OX465569.1 coordinate 16,280,157, forward strand.
TCTGCCCGTTCCTGGTCTGCGTAGGTTAGAACCAGTTTCTTCGTAACGTCGGAGAACTCTTTGTACTGTTGACAGCGACACACCGACAGTCCTGGCTGTATCGCGCTGACTCCGGCCGGTTTCCAGCATTGTAAGTATTCTGGTGCATTCTTCAGGCGTAAGCGACATAATTTCAGCTTGAATAATGAATATAGAGCACTATCAACATGGTTTATGTACCCACATAAATGACAGATTACAAACAAAAGTAAAACCAAATGCTGTAATTTCGTAGTTCCATCTTCGAAAGTGGCCCTTTTTCAAATTTGATTTTTTTATGATATAACTTTACAATAACTAAGAAGTTTTAATACCTTCATTTAAGGAGTATTACATTGTCTATTAAATACAATTTATTGCATTAACCTAGCATTTTCAGTTTCCGAGATTTTTAGGATTCTTTAAGTGACCCGGATTCATTGATCTCGAGTGTATTACTGGCGGCATGTTAGGATCTCATATCACTAGATAGACATGAGATAGCGAATTATATTGCAATGCGATATCGAATTGTTGACATGCGTTACGACATGAAACCAATAGGAATATGTATCACGATTATTCACGATCACAATGCACTTCTGTCTCGTCGTATTATACACAGATACACATAGACAAACTTTATGTAACAAAGTTGATCTTCCTTCATACTTCAACCTTACGGGATAATTAGTTAAAGGACATTGACCATCCATGTATGGGAGTTGGGCCAAGTGCTGCCCAGAATGAACACATAGTGCATTATGTACCTTAGGCTAACACTATGTGATGGTACTGGATGAGGACCTGTGAGTTATCGTACCTAGGTTCTGTATTAGCTCGCATTGATCGTCTAGTCTATTTGTTCTCGTGATTGGAGATATGTAAAGAGTCGAACTTCCTTAATCAGCCTTGATAATTAATACTGTGTTTAGTCTAGGAAAGATCTTACTTCCTTACACCAGTGTTTAGGAAACAATACTGTAGCATGAGAGTCGTTTCGGAGTTTTAATCAACAATTAAATTTAGATTGAACTTAGGTCAATCTTGAGTACACTCTACTGTTCGAACAATGTAGACTTATCAATCATTCTACTCGATCACGCGGAGCTTGTCTATGTTATTATTCAATACAATGTTTAATCCATCTTCTTCGGATTTAATAAGGATTCTACGATTTACTCTCAGTTAGGCACGTTAGAATGATTGTATAAGTTGATTTATTGTGTGTTGTGCTAATTTGATAGCGACCACGTCAGACTGATATCGTTCTAGCATGGGGAAATCCTACACCGTGATAACGGTCCTTAATCAATGTTATTGGGCTAATCCTCTCCCTAAAGACGCTACGAAGCGTTGGTGATTCCCTTTTCCATAGAGGCAGGTACTTCCATTTTTTTTGTTATTTGCCACATTCCCATTTAGGGCAGGCATGCCCAGAACCATGGATTTGATATGTATTTATATTAGAGTTATATTTAGATTTGGCCAAATCTAGGTCGGGAGTAGGATTTGTAAGACATGGCGTGTATAGTATGCTAAGTTATCACCGCCTGAGGTGTCGATCAGTCATGTACTCAGAACCATCAGTTTATCGGAGTTGAGAAATTTAGTATGCTTTATATCACAACAACAACCGAAATGTCTCTGTCTCGCACGAACACTGTTTCCCCTCCTATATAATCAAGTGATCATTGACTTGAACCCACATAAATATTATCATCAACTGCTTAATTCCTCGTTCTGTAGCTGGTTCGCTGATACTAGTGACTCGAATCAAAGTGATGTTTAAGTTACAGTGGACTAGTGTCTCTACTCACTCAGTTTGGGTTTTACTGATGTATGCTGAGCTTAATTCAGCTCTGAAGGAGCTTAAGTCTCAAGCTAATTAAAGTATCAGACTTAGGCCGGGATTCCTATCTCAGACCTAGTCTATAGCAGTACAAATTATTATATTTGGATAGGTCCAATAATGTAAATATCGTGTTAGGCGAGGGTCAGTATGTATATGTATAGAGAATCCACTATTGGAGGTTCGAATTGATCTATTATTCTGATTTAAGGCAACACTACTGTTAAGACTTGGTCTTAGCTTTATCTGTTCTCCATTATTAAATTCTCTATACATATAATTTTGGAATACAAAAGGAAAGAGTTGATTTTCGTTTATATTATTCATTTATTTTCGATAAATGTACGAAAGAAACTGTTTGTTTATTTAGGCCTAACTTCGCTAAGATGGTGACGAACCTAGGTCGAGTGCCCCATTCCTAAACCTAGTCAGATAAGGGAAAACGGAACATCTCAAGCGAAAAACCCTTCTGACATACAACAAATTAAGTCTACACACATATGTACATAACATTGACAATTATCCATAAATTTATAAAAGTCTCAGACAACAGAGAGGAGAGGTAGTATCATCTCGTGTAATTCAAGGTCTGCGTGATGTACGCTACTTAGACACGGTAAGGAAATTAGTCCGCAGGTTTTACCTCTCAATCGGTTCCATACTTCTACACAAACTAACAATAAAAAATAAATCGCCATTATCAAGAATAGTGTTAGGACCAACTTGTCCATTACTGCCCAAAGTTCCAGAGACCTCGTCCTTTGTCTCAGTGAATATAAGATGTCGAAGTTTGTGGTAGCCTCCATTTTATTTGGGTCGTTAATTACGTGGCTGTGATAAGTCGCGTGACTGAAGTTATTGTAAATTAGCTTGGGACTCTGCTCTAACACAAGGTTTGAACTTAGAAATACTTTACCAGATAAAGCTCTGCTTCTCCGTCTCGAACTTCACTAGATTCTATTTATATAAGTAGTATTAACCAACTACACTAGGTAATACACTGTTTCTAATACTAAACACTGCTTCTACTTTATACAGTACTATCTTCAAACAGAATTTTTATGAAAACGAAAACCGGCCGACTCGGGCGCTGTCCAAAACGTAAGAGAGCCTCGCCAGCTCGTTCCTCTCCCAGCCAAGCCATCCAATCTGGCCCCGCCTGTAAAATGAAATCACACGCAAAGTAATCCGTTCAAATCCGTTCATTGGTCAAGCGATAGCAAGACGCTCGCTTATTGGTCGATAGCATGGCGTCTGGTCAATTCCCGCCAAATGTCATCTCGCGTGCTTCGCGCCATTTTGCTAACACACACATCTGGTAAACATCCCACCAGATATTACGAAAAGGTCGTTTCAACTATTACGATTTATTGCCTTTTGAGTGTTGTCTTGCAATATTATTTTAAGACTAAATTCAATAGATCTTTTATTTTCTAAGTGATTTGGGATCGTTGTTTCTAAAAATTTCTTTAAATGGATATTTCAATAAGCAGTTTTTTGACAAGGGTTGAAGTTTATGGATGGCTATAAAGTGTGTTATTTATTTCTTCCGTATGCGCAAAAGAAATAGATGGCCCGATGAATGACCATCTCAACTAGCCTGTAAACGAAAGCTCATCAAAATCTATCCGAGGAGATATGAGAAAAAAATATTTTTTGTTAAGGGCAGGTGCGCCGATTTTTCATAACTTTAATTCAAAAGTAAATAAAAAAATAGCGATTGTTTTAAATAAATAAATTAAACTCTATTTCAGACTAAAGTCCATAGTTTTGTTAGTATTTTAGTATTAGTAACAATGATGCTTAGATATTAGGTTAGTATTGTTAGTATCTTAATAATAATAATAATAAACCTTTTAACTTTTTACTCTAAGCTGGGTGAGGCACGCCGATCCTGGGGAATGTCTACTTGACTGCGTGCCGTCGTATCCACCGCCCCAAGATCGGAGAGTCCCACCTATCAGCTAACGTTCTCAGAATGGTGTTGGGGCTGGCGCGAACACGGCGTAGCAAGGATGCGCATCTCTTGCGCATGATGGCCGCAAAACTATCAACGACCGCGTCCGCAAACATGCCGGACGCGCTGCAAAAACGCGGCAGCCCCATCAACACCCGGAACGTGTTGTTATATTGTATGCGCAGACCCCTGTAGGCCCTCTGCGTAAAGTTCACCCACAGGCTGCACGTGTAAAAGGATTGGCAGTAGGCTTTGAAAAGCGTCACCTTAACCTGAGCCGTACAACGTGCAAACCTGTGGGCCAACATCCCACATCGAACAGCCAGCGACCTGCGCTCCCGTTCTATATCAGTGTTATCTTTTAAATCGTCTGAGACCCAATGACCCAGATATTTAAAATTCGCAACTCTTTTTAGAGGTCTGCCACCCAGCATAACTGGTGGAATTGTGCTGTAACATAACTTATATTATTAATGCATACCCCATGAATATGACAACCGATTCCGGTTCTGCTAAGCTCATCGACCAGATTATTTATGTACAGATTAAACAACATGGGCGAGGACAGCCCCCCCTGCCTCACCCCGCACTCAAGCCTGTACTCAGCTGAAAAGGAGTTTGCCCATCTGACACGGTTCTGTTGATTAGCGTCCCAAAATTTAAATAAATTTATTACTTCCCGGGGCACATCCGTTTCATGCTGCAGTTTACCCCATAGCACATTATATGATACAAGGTCAAATGCTTTTGACAAATCTAGGTACACGCAAATACTGGTGTCTTTCTTGCTGTGTAGTACTGCACAGTCTGCTTAAGGCTAAGGATAGCACTCTCTGTAGATAAACCGGGCCGAAACCCGAATTGAGCATCATTTATTTTTAGATGTTTATCAAGCTGGCATACAAGCAGACTGTCCAGTACCTTAGCAATTATCGTCGCCAAAGAAATAGGTCTATAGTTCGATAGCACAGATAAATCACCAGTTTTATTTTTGGTGATCGGTACAACAGTTGTACGCATTAATTTTTCAGGTAAATAGGCGTGACCTAGACACAAATTAAAAAACATACATAAAACTCGTGGCAAGTGGATCCCAGCATGCTGCAGGTGCTCGATGCTGAGACCGTCATGCCCGGGCGATTTCCCTCTAACCATGTTCTTAATTGTAGCAGCAATCTGTTTCGCAGTAAACGTGACGCTTCGCGCGGAGCAGACGGTCCCAGAATCGGCCACAGGCAACTGCGGCTCATAGTTTAGGGGTGATTTTACTTCAAAATGCTGCCGAAACAGGTCCGCAATACTACCCTGTTCATGTACACCTTCGACGCTCACGGGAAGGCTTGGCTTATGATTTAATTTGTTTGTTGATTTCCAGAATTTACCAAAATGTTTGTTTGAGTGGTGTTTAGCGATTATATCCATTTTAATTTGGTTTTGATTTACTTGACACCATTTTAATTTACTTTTGAATTTTTTCCTGGATTCGCTCATATCATTAAACACCGGACCAGAACTGGGCTTACCAAACATTAACCAAAGCTTGTAATAAAGTCGCGCCCAATTAAAGCCAAAAAAAAAAAATAGATTTTGTAATTGACTATATCTACTTTGATATTTCGTGGTTCAAAACATGATATCGAAAACTTAACTCGATCAAAAAAAATCCCAAACAGGAGCCTAATTTGCTTATTTTTTTACGTTTTTCTCCTTTTTATTGAAGTATATGAAAGCTTTACTTCCAAAAAAAAATATCTAAGCAAGGTAATAACAAATAGAACAATTATTTGTGGTTACATTTTGGAAAAGACTTTAATCCTTTTAATAATAAATTAGTATATAATAAAGCGGCTTGCGTACGTGGATTCAGTCGCCCGCCGGGCCTTGACGAGGTAGGACCTATGTCGCTTTTGCTTGCGCACGGCTGCGCTGCTGATTTATCGAAACAGTTTATTCATAGAACGTAGTGTAAGAAATAATTAGGTAGTTCTTATACTTTTTAACCGACTTAAAAAAAGAGGAGGTTACTCAATTGGACGTTTTCGCAGATAACTTCGTCGTTTATGGACCGTTTTTGATGATTCTTTTTTTGTTGGGATGGAGGTATCTCAAGGGTGGTACCATGATAAGGAAACTAGAATCTGATGATGACATCCCAGAAAAATCGAGGGGAACCTACAAAAATCGTAGTGCGACTAGTACGTTTGTAAACTTGGTCATTAATTATTTTAGAGTACTACTATTTAATGAAGGTCTGGAGTCGATCTGATGATGCAGCCGAAAGGCTGTCGAGGGAACTCCTCAACGATTCATAGCAATTACCTGTTGTTTGGGGTAAACTAATTTGTATTGATGAGAACTTTAGACTTAGATGGGTAGTGCCTGTCATTAGAGGTCTGATGATGAAGACGAGGGAACTCCTCAACGTTTAAAAGTACCTACCTTGTGTTTGGACTTAATTCATTTCTATTGATGAGAACTTTGCACCCATATGGGTTATAAGTGCAATTACAGGTCTGATGATGGAGATCATAGACAGTCGAGGGAATTATTCAACGATTTACAGCAATATGCAGCAATTTCACTCTTTTTGTTTTTTGAAAGCAGTTATTTTGTTAGTTTTAATGTAATAATAGTAATATAGTTTATTTTGTTAGTTTTAGTATAATATTATACACTTCTCATCAAAAAAATCGAAACACCTCGCAGTTTATGATTTGATAAGGATTATCAGAAAAATGTGTATATTTTGGAATAAATGTAAAATGTCATTTAATAGTGAGTAGTATGAGGTTTTTAAATCCTAATGTTAATGATCTAAATTCAAATTAAGTCTTCATAGGTTTCGTATTTTGTATAATGAGTAATTTTTACCCTGTATGGAATATGAAGGAAATGGGTAAAACAACACGCGTAAATTAAAAAAAAATGTAAGAAACGTTTATTTAATAACTTGTATTCCCTCCGCGAGCTCTTATTACTTCTTCCATACGGTTCTTCATCGATCGGATGAGAGTCACGATCACATGTTGTGGTATATTATCCCATTCCTCTTGGATTGCATTTTGCAGCTGGCTAAGTGTTTCTGGGGCTGGATCTCATGCTCGAATTCGTCTCTTTAATTCATCCCATAGATGTTCAATGGGATTCATGTCCGGGCTTCTTGCTGGCCATACCATAATGGAGATACCGACTTCGGTAAGATAATCTCGTACGACGCCCGCGGTGTGAGCTCTAGCATTGTCGTGCATGAATACGAAGTCGTTGCCAATAAAATGTGCATAGGGCATCACATGAGGTTCAAGACACTGTTCGATGTACCGATGAGAGTTTAGTGCAGGCAGCCGTGGCCCAGACACAAAGGCAAGTTCTGTCTTATCGTCGGCGCTGATTCCTCCCCAAACCGTCCACGAACCGCCACCATAGCTGACCTTTTCTTCAATGCAGCATTGTGCAAAGCGTTCTCCATCTCTTCTGTAGACCTTGTTCCTTCCGTCGTTACCATACAGCATAATTTTACACTCATCAGAAAACAGTACTTTGCTCCACTGAAGGTATGACCAAGTTAGGTGCTCGCGTGCAAAGTTAAGGCGCGCTCTTCGATGGTCTGCAGTTAATTTCGGCCCATTTGCTGGCTTATGCGGTGCCAATCCGCGTTCCTTCAACCTTCTTCTTATTGTAGAGTCACTTACAGCTACTCTTCGTACAACGCGAAGCTGCTGCTGTAGTTGAAAAGCGTTAAGGCGTCGATTTCGTAAAGAAGTTGTTACAATAAATCGATCATCTCGCTCAGAAGTGACCCGGTTCCTGCCAGATCCTGAACGGCGCGTGAACGAACCAGTCTCCCGATAGCGTTTGTAGACTCTATGAACAGATGATAAGCTTAGATGCAATCTTGCAGCCACAACACGCTGACTAAGTCCAGAATCCAGCAATGCCACCACTTGGGCGGCTTCTGCGGGCGAAGTATCCATATGTTTTAGAAAAAAAAGTTTTTTCAGACGTCCCAAAGTCACAGTAAATGAAATAAGAAACAAAAAGTTTAAAGACAAGCGCTAATTTTTAGTTTTTAAACGAGAAACGTACTCCAACCCTAAATACACATATGTCTCAAAACAGTAATTAATTTCATTTATAGGATAAACAAATGAAATTCTAATTTCGAATTTTGATTTTTTTCTTCTTACTGTAATGACCAAACTGCCAGCTACACAATAATGTTTTTTTTTTCATGGAATGAATTCTCTTTTGTAAAAAATTAGGACAAAAACAATAAAAACGAAAGTGTTTCGAATTTTTTGATGAGAAGTGTATTAGTATCGTTTATTTGTAAGTTATATTTTTATTTGTGGGGAATAAAACAAGGAAGTAGCCAGATATAAGTAATTTGAAGTTGCAGTATTTGTACATATAGTTTTCCAACGAAAATAACATTTTATCGTCGTAGCTTTTGCAATTTGCACTGAGAAAACTGGCAATCATAAAAGAGGTGAATTCCGCTTAAAGTATTGTTCAGTGCCAATCAGGGCAAGTAACTGATCGGTTGAACCTGTCCGCGGTTCGCGGAGTCAACATAACCAATTAACTTGCCTTCAATAACAAATATATATCAACTCACCTAGGCGCTGGTGAAGTTCTGCTCTGAGACTATGATTCAGGTCAAGGTTTGGTTTGTGTGAATGAAAATAGGTGGAGTGATGAATGTGGAGTTTGATTTCAAACCTGACCGGCTATCAACTGACGCTGGTTCCAAGGCGCGTGGCAGGTCACAAGCACTTCACAATATCAAGTCTGTTCAATCGTTTTACACAAGGCAAGCGAAGGGCTTCACTTAACCCCAACCGGCGTGATGTTTCAATGCACAAAATTCTCACAATTACCTCGGTTTTTTACTCAATCACGAGGCTTTAGTCAATTATCAATTTATTTCAAATAATGTTTTCAATTCAAAGGGATTCAATCCGATTTTAATTATTACACTCAACAACCAAATTTTAGCGTGCCTTCACGGCCGCTCCAACAAGACAAGAGAATGACAGCTAGATGACAGGTCAAGTCAAACAAACAAGTGACAGCTGTCATGACAGTCACAGAGTGCGTTCCACAGTACGTGTGGGACGAAACAAGTATGATGAATTCACTCCAAGGACGGAGCATAGTGATTCACCAAAAAGAACTATGGTAATACTGATGTTGATGATAACAGCATTTAAGATGACGTGTTACCATGGATTTAGTAGGACGAGCATACATTAAATAATGATATTTCCCACAATTTTTCAGTGACGTAATCATATATCCAGTTAAGTCCTACTATTTTTCGATGCCTTCCTCATATATCCAGTTATATCCTATTATTTTTCCTACTATTTTTCGATGCCTTCCTCATATATCCAGTTATATCCTATTATTTTTCCTACTATTTTTCGGTGACTTCCTCACATATTCAGTTATTTCGTACTATTTTTCCTACTATTTTTCGATGCCTTCCTCATATATCCAGTTATATCCTATTATTTTTCCTACTATTTTTCGATGCCTTCCTCATATATCCAGTTATATCCCATTATTTTTCCTACTATTTTTCGGTGACTTCCTCACATATTCAGTTATGTCATACAATATTTCTATGAATTAATGATATATGCAGTTATATTCTATTATTTTTCCTACAATTTTTCTGTAACATCCTCGTATTTTAGGTTAGGTCCTCTTACTTTTCCTATTATTTCCTCATATCTCTGGTTATATCCTATTACCTTACGGAGGTCGCCGATCGTCCAGTGGCGCCCTCAATAAGAGGATTGTGTTTTTTAATAAACCAATTAATATCTCTCACAATCCTCCTATTGAGGGCGTCACTGGACTTACATGATCCCCTTATTGTTAAGTATCCAATATTGGTTCTTTCCTTTTAAATATTATTTTAGGTGTGAGCACAATATTAAATAAACAGAAGAACCATATACTTGAACCTTAAAAAAATGGGGAGCAAGTGAAAAATAGGAAAATGTACCTTGGCAATGCGTCTATGTACCAAATACGAATCTTTATAGATTCGACTTTACTATAGTAAAGAAAACAGGAAATACCCAGATTCGTAATATAAGAAGGGATGTATGTATAAATTAAACAGAAATTTGAATCAATGGTATTTTTATTTCAATAGTATGAATGAATATATAAATAATAATAATAATAATATTTTTTTATTTTTATTTTTAAATGTTTTTTATATATTTTCTTAATATTTAAAAATGTAGAAAATTTGTAAAAATTTGAATAAAGGAATAATAATAAATATCGCTGGACATTAACACACAGCGCCACCTAGTGCCACACTAAGCAAAGCTTGTGTCGTGGACACTAGATAGTTGATATACTACATGTATACTTTTTGTTTGTAAATACATACAATCGTACATATTATACATATAAACATCCATGACTCGGAAACCAATGTCCATGCTCATCACACAAACATTTGCTCCTACCGGGATTCGAACCCAGGACCCTAAGAACGTAAGGCAGCGTCACTACCACTACGCTATTCGGGTCGTCATATATAAACTCTAAACATTTATTCAGTATAAAAGAAGACTGTTTTGTTTTGAAACATTATTTCTAATAAATTCATTCCGAAGCGCCTGCCGACTGCAGTCTGCAGTCGGTGAATTTAATCATGCATTAGCGGTGTGACTTATCCTACGCCTTAAGACAAGGCACTCTGAGTCCTCACAGCGGCGCCACTAATCGATTAATTTTTTTAAGTGTAAATCAGGGTAATTTTAAACAAAACTGGGAACGAATTTGACGAGTAATTATCTCTCATTTTTCTGAGTCGGTGCAGGTGTGCTACTGATTGAGAAAATATTATAGACTTTTTACTAGTCACATTCGTTCCAAGTTTTGTTTTTAACTGAACAAGATAAAAAATATTAAAATAGTGGCGCTACTGTGCGGAAGATACACATGAAGTGCCTCGCCTTAATGATTACAGTATCTGTTTGTCAGACATTATAAAGAATCATTATATACATTATGTTCAATAATTCTAGTTTTTATAGAAAAAAATAAAAGTTTTAAACAAGTAGCATTTTAAAACTTTTATTTTAATTTACAAAAAATAACTAACTTTACATTAATGTCAAAAATGTATAACTAAAACATTTTTCCTCTTAAAGCTGCATACATTAAATTGGTTATATTATTATAGTAAATATCTATTTTCAAGTAAAGTGCTACTATAAACACCCTATTTGTATGAGAGATAGATTAGTCTCATTGCAATGAGACTAATCTATCTCTCATACAAATGCTTTATTTTAAAACCTATAACTAAACCAGCTATTGGTGCTGGCTCATACCATTACTTTTTGCGGACACCGTTATCGGGCCGTATTTATAGGATATCCTAAAGGGATATCCGCTAAATACCGTAACTAAGGGTAGTTACTAGTTGAGCGCACCCTGCTATAAAAAATTAACTGCCCTTTGGACTCTGCAGTGCCTCAAACTAGCAATGCCGCGTACAGTATAAGTACCTATACAATAAATTGGATATATTATTATAGTAAATATCTATTTTCAAGTAGTGCTACTATAAACACCCCAATGTGACTAATCTATCTCTCATACAAATACTTCATTTTAAAACCTATTACTAAACCAGCTATTGGTGCTGCACAGACAGGTATTTGGCCCTAAAAGTCGGACAAAAATATTTTTTGCGTTTTATAGTATTATTAAAGTATTTCGTTCTATTTTGAGGTCTTATATAGTAAAAAAAAAGCATACATTATTCTTAACAAATTTTATTTCTAATTTTCATCATCTTCAGACTCATTTTCAATACTAATATTGCAAACATCATTTTCCTCCAAAAGGTTCAACGTATCCGCTGAAAGAGGACTCTTTCTTTTATGTTTAGCGTTCCTCATTCCTGTCAGCAAGGGGTCTGATGTCAAGAGTAACCTATTTAAGACGTCTGTGTTGCAGGCTACTCTCGAAAATTTTCGGGCGTAGTTTAGCCGAAACGCTCGGATGTGCTTATTGCGGGCTTCTGCAGCTTCTTCTGACAGTTGCCCGATTGGCAGAATCGCCTCCTTTATCACGGCTGCCCCATGACTCAATACCTTATGTAATGTCGGCGACATTGAGTGAAACTTGTACAAAGAAACGTACAATTCAGCAGTTTCTCTGCAGTAAATTTCGAATTTTTCGATGTTAATTTTTATCCCACAGCACATGGTGTCTAGGATGACTTTTAATCGGTAGATTAAATTCTGGTCAATCCCAGTTATTTCTGCAGATTTCTCGTATTCATCAAAAAATCGCCTGCTGGTATTCCCATCATTCGTGTTTCCAAAGTTAGCCTTAGGAATATCCACTAATAACCCTAGTGGTTCGCGAAACTTGGTTTGGATTTCTTTTTTTCTTGTCTCCACTAGTTTCTTCTCTTCGGCAGTCAGGCGAGCCCTCCACTTCATGACTGGTAATTTATAAGCTACATGCAGTATGCTCTCTAAAAATCTTATTCGAGCGTGCAGCAAAGATAGACCAAATCGCATGTTTTCCGTATTGCAGGGCCTTTCTTTTGTAAGGTCGTTGAAATCGGAGGATGTGGCGCCACATATGTAACATCTCATGGTTGACTTGGTATGGGTTGCTGCGTTACATACCTTGCCGTCCACCATGGTAAAAACTATTTTATGTTTGACCAATATGTCGTCGATCTTGGTCTTGCTCAGTTCTTTTATTTGATTTTCTACGTACTCGATTTCTTCATTAGTCACATCAGTGTTTTCTTTCACAAATCGTATGCGTATTGGTCTGCAATATCGTGGTGATGACGGAGTTGGGTTTTGCCACATAATTTTTCTTTCCTTTCCATAGACTAGTTGGAGTGGAACGACAGAACTTTGAAAAATGTTGGCATCGGAATCAGTCTCATTTGCAAATTTCATTTTATATTGAATCTGCTGAGATCCGTCACAGCCCCATTTGCTGATGAGCAGAAAGGACTGCTTTTCAGATTCTGTCAGTTGCTCCAAGACCTCCTCACCAAGATGCAATAATAATCGCTTGATGGTGTGATCCATTAAGCTTTGTACCTTCACTTCGGCACAGGTCTCAGTTATGCAGTGGATTTCGGGGTAACATTCTTTCTTCAACTTCTTTAGAATGGAATAGCATGGGTAAAAGCCTGGATTAGTGTCTCGAACCACTTCGTATTGGGCCTGGGTAAGCCCAGCTTCGACAAACATAAACAGGGAACGAAGGTGTGCCAATTTCGTTGAAATTTCTTTTTCTTGTTCAGCTGCTTGTTCTTTTATCGCTTCTGCATATTTTTTTGCCTTTCGGGGACTTCTGGTAAGCACCTTTACGATTTTTGATGCTTCGACTTCGCCAGTTTCTCGCAATTTCATTTGTGTTGCGTATGCCAGCACATCTAAGTCAGTTGTTCGAAGATTTTCAGTTTTTCGCCTATTATTTCTTTCACATAAGTCTGAAAACGACTTTTGAGGTCTACCTGGACTTAATCCTTTAACAAAAGATAGATCTTTAGTCACTGATAAAATTCCATGAATTATAATAATGATCAAAACAAAAGAATTGTTAACGTAAATATGTAGGTACCTGCTTTTGGTAGGGATATGGTGCCTTTGAGCCATTCTTTGTTCGCTTCTAGGAATCTGGCATTGGTATTGTGGGCAGCTGACCATTTCTGCTTGAATTGGTGACGTATAATGGACAACTTGTGCTTTGCATCGGCAATGTTTGGGTCATCTTCAGAGTATTGATGGAGAATTTCCAACTCCATAAATTCCAACTTTTCATTGAAAGATGAAGCATTGGAACGTTCCATGATAGTTAGTAAATCGTTTCTAGTTAATACCCGCATCCCAGAAGAACCTAGAAACAAAATAAACTAATTTTCATCAAAAGGAACAATACGTGATTTTATGAGTTCATGCAAAAAAAAAATTGTCAAAAATAGAGGGGTGCGTTAGGGTGGCTGTTTTTCGTATTTTAGAATATTATGGAGTCTATTCTAAAATAAACTATATAAATTATTACTTAGAAATGCTCAGAAATACTTTAAAAGGCTTGAAAGATTTTTTTGGAATGCGTATTTTATAGGACTTTTTAAGAATCAGTTACTAATGGAGCTGAAGGTACGAAAACTCCCTCTTTTTATAACAAAACTGAATAAAACAATAAGTACATACCTGGTTGTGTAAGATCCATAGTAGAAATTCAAAAGAAATTGAGTTTTTCACCATAAATTTAATATTGAAAAACAATGAAATTTGAGCGTATCGAATAATTACACGACCACGGCAAGCGAACGGTAACTTCCGACTGAGCGTATGGAGCGGGGGAAGGAGTCTAGCGCGTTGGGTTCACGCTATTGGTAGGAGGAGATACCATTGTATTTCGAGGAATGATAATGAAAGGCGTTTAACTAAAACAAAAAAAATGGATTTCACCCGACTTTTAGGGCCAAATACGTGGCTGGCTCATACCATTACTTTTTGCGGACACCGTTATCGGGCCGTCTTTATAGGATATCCTAAAGGGATATCCGCTAAATACCGTAACTAAGTAGCTACCGTAGTTACTAGTTGAGCGCACCCTGCTATAAAAAATTAACTGCCCTTAGGACTCTGCAGTGTCTCAAACTAGCAACGCCGCGCGTACATAAGTACATAATTAATAATTACGTAAACGTTTACAAAAAAATTGATATTACTGGATTCAAAATAAAAATACCTAAAAAATGTGCAAACGAGATAACTCGTTTGCAAATTTTTAAGGTATTTTTAGCAGCGACCGTGAGCCGTTAGAATACCTACAGAATTTTGAAATTTTTACTCCAGGTACCATCTACTTGTAATATATGACGTGTTACCTCGCATTAGAGTGAGCGTGTTAGGACACGGAGAAACGGCATTTTGGCAAGGAAAGCACAGATAATCATTACCACGTTTAACTTCATAAGCATTGTAATGAGAATTAAATTCAATAGTTTCAAACATACAGCAACGGAAAAAAACCTCTTCAGTATCTGTCACCAAAATTGCATCAATTTGGCCAAAAGTGGGTAAGAATTGTTCATCATCTATATCTACAGTAACAATAGAGTTCCGCTGCCATATAACACCAGCTATTGTAGCGGAAGTAACTGAATATTTGAGGACAACGCCAGTGCCGAGAGAAAACTTGACAGTGTCTCCTGAATTTAATGCAGATTTTTTCCCTAGTATTTTTGTTGTAGGTATTGTATTTTTCACAAACAAGTCATTGAGCATAAGTTGACATTTTATTGCTTGAGTCTTGCAAACATTGACTCGATTAAAAGATGATCTAGCCACTAACTTAGATACCCTGTGCTTGGCTTCAAAACGCATAGCCCACATGTTACGTACGGGGCCGAACTTCATTAGCATGGTAGGATAATGAGTCAGAAAATGAAACTTTGGCTGCAGGGGTGATTTTGTTAGCTCCGTGTACAATTTATTAAATTCTGCTATAATAACCCGGAGTTGAATATTAGTGTCACTGAAGACCCTATGACTTAATAACCTGTCGGTGATTTGCCGCAACATAATGTATAATTTCCATACTTTATTTTCTAAAGGAATGTAAAACCCGGCTATTAGGCTGAAGTATCTAATAAGGGTAAGCATTTCTGATGCTGAAGTTTTCAATTTTACTTTTGAACCTTGGACAACTAAACAATTACTTGGTTTTGAATTCCTGTCTGGTCCATAATCAAATGAAATTATTCTTTGTTGCAATACTGAGATCTTTAAAAGACCTTCGGCAAGGAAGTGGTTTATGACAAAGGTCATTACATAACGAGCTACACCTTCTAATATATCATGCATTGGGTCTACTGCTACATTTTAAAATAAATCAAATCCTGTCACCTTAAGCCAACAGCATGATTCTTTAATGCCCGTGTTAGGTGTATCGTTTTCTTGCAATTGAGCGTGGTATGAAGTCATATTTCTAAGCAAGTTACTGTTTTCATATAGAGCAGTTTGCAAACCTTTCTTGTCAATGTTACAGATTCTGCAACACTTGTTAGCTGAAAAACTTTCAGTAAACCCGAGAATTGAATTCAGGCCTAAATTATCGCCAGTTATAGCAACAACCTTAAATTTTACGGTTCCTTTAAAAAACATATTTTCTATAAAAATTCCTTTGTTTTGCAAGTAATTCAATTCCTCAATAACAGGGTCAAAAATAGCTTTGTTTCCATATTTAGTTTTGTCAGCAGAATGGCAAATAGCTAATAGCAAAATGTTATTCAACAATGAAAATAAATGTGGTGGGAGTGCTGGCAAGGAAACGTATACACCACCAAGCTTATGCACCCCAGCGTGGCTCCCCAAAGGATTTCCAATTTCAAAATCATCATAGTATACTACTAAAGGAAGAATAATGTCCGACGCCTGCGGTTTACACATTGCCAGCCATACAGATCCCTGCATTACATTTTCTAGACACATTGGCCTCATCGGATTTTCTTCACGGATTACTAAATTACCCTTTATGTGGTTCAAATAATCCATTACATCTTCCCAAATAGTGTGAATGGAAAAAAAAATCTTCAAAACCTGGCGAAGTTGAATTACTTGCATTGTGTACATGGCTTGGTGTGTAATGTTAAAGTGTTACTCCTTTGTGAAATTTCAGGACAATAACCAACGATTACTTCATGTGGTGGTATAAAAGAACCTAATAAATTAAATTCTCGGAATCTCAAATATTCTGAGCGAAACGGAAAAAAGATGCCCTTCAAAGCTGTGTTGAACTTATGAAGTCGTTTATTAATTTCGCTTCCAGACATGCTTTCCTCATCAGCTAGCACAAGGCCGAATACGGACATTAAAGACGGTGCGATATTGTCAAGTAGGGTTTGCAAATTACTAACCATAGCTTGTACAGACGATCGAGATACAGAGGGATTTACATAAAGCGTTGAAATAAATTTCAAAACTTCTTTATGAATAATACTATCAGCACCACTCCAAAGTCGAGGTCAATTTTCGCAAAATGGCCTTCTGTCGAACGTCATCCGAGTGACGTAATGTGATAACGGCGCGTGTCATTAAAACGCCGATATCTCGTAAGCTATGCATGGGAACCCTATGATATACATATTTTTGGAATCGTTATGAAATAAGCTATCAGATTTTGAACGGATTTGTTCAGTTATGTCTTGTAGTATATTGTTTATTTTACTTTGAAATCAGCGTGATCAAAATTTTCCCACTTTGTTGTACAAATGTAGATAGAAATAAAAAAAATAAACCATCATTTCAAAAAGTTTTTATTTTATTTACAAGAATATACCCTATTTCACCAAAATCAATTAAAATAACACACCTCTCCATACATTTTTTTCATACCACTAGCTTTACAAAAAACATGCCTCAGGTACGACGACCCGGCCGCCGTCTAAAAATAGCGTATGTTTACACTTCAGTTCTGGGAACTCTCTAAGCTAAATGGCTTAAAGTAGTATCTTGTTACATAGTTTGGTACACAATCTTATCGTAGACAAAGCAACGCAGCTGTGTGAATTGTTTAAATACGAACAATGAGTCACAATGCAAACCCTTGAAAAAGAGCGCTAAAAAAGATCCTTTCATT
Source organism: Xestia ashworthii (assembly GCA_950022955.1). Lineage (NCBI taxonomy): Eukaryota > Metazoa > Arthropoda > Insecta > Lepidoptera > Noctuidae > Xestia > Xestia ashworthii. Next base: position 16,297,649 of record OX465569.1, read on the forward strand.
ATTTGTATCACCGAGCAAGTTCTATTGCATTTATTTAAAATCTTATTTCATAATACACATGATGATGATATTTACTAATGGAAAAACACAACACAAGGGCATGTTCCTAACAAAAACATTTCAGAAATCAACAAAATAAGTGAACAATTTTACGACAAAAACACAAGTACGAGTTGGAAAAGTATGGATAAGATTGGTAACCGTGGTACGTTTATGTTATAGACGTGTCTTTTGAATATTGCTAAATCTCTCTCAAATAGTTGTATAAAAATGTCTGCTTGTTCACTTAAGTCTTCTTTAACGTTCTTCATTGCTTTTATCGTTCTACCGTCTTTTTCATATGTCTCTTCTTTTCGGACCCACTCAGACCATCGCACAATTCCATTCAAGTTTTCAATATTGTAATTGTATTGTTTAGTAGCGCATATTTCGCATGTACCATACATGCAGTCCTTTGAATTGACACAGCAGACTGTTGACTGGATTATTATATTAGGATCATCCGTTCCTGTTATGCCTTTCTTTTTAACTGATTTGGCTTTATAAGCAAAATTTGCATGTGTTTTGCAAAGGCAAGTCTCTCGTGCATCAATAGACGCAATGACAATATAAAAAGGTTTATTTTTTGCAAAATAAAAATATGAGCACTTAAGATCAGGATTTTATTTCTTGAATGTTTTGTATAGGAATTTTATTGAGTCAAGCAAGAACCTCTTCTGAACTTTGGTCCCGTTCTTTGTTAAAGTTTCTTTCTTTCCAGCCGTAGCGCGCGAAATGTCGTCTCTATTATAGAAATCCTTGATAGTTTTCTGTAGTTTGGTCTCTTTATTAAAAGATGTGTTAGTTACAATTTTGTCAACTCCTAAATTGTCCATCAGCAGCTTTTTCTTCATCCGTGAGTCTTTTATTTCAGATAAAGTAAATATTTTTTTGATTGTTGCTCGTTCCTTTCTAGATTTCGTAACTTTGAATGTTTTCTTAATAGCGCCGCTAAGAATTTTGTACTTTATATCTTCAGCTACTTTACTTGCTTTGTCAGTCTTAGTTTCATTCCTTCTTTGATACCTTTTTTTATATTTTTCATATTTCCGCTTTAGTCTCTCATTTTCTAGCTTTAATTGCTCGTTTTGTCTAAAAACCCTTGATCTTTGTTTTCTAACTTTCTTCCTTCCTCTTACTTTTGCTGACGATACCACTGGTCTGCTTGATGGGGTTACACACGGAGAAGTCAATTGGTGGAGGTACAAATGGCGGAGGCGTTGCTGGCGGTGTTTCGTTCTGATTCTCTACAAACTTAGGTTGCGGTGAACTTGGCGGTGTATTTTGTAAAATATTTTGAACGGCTTTTTTGCGTTTTTCCGATTCCCGTTTTCGCAATCTCCATATCATATTGGCGTTATATCTTTCTTTTGGATTTCAATCTTTTACCAATCTTTTAGTCTTATGGTACCTCTCTCTGTGCTTTTTTTGGCGTCTTCATACTTATCCGGATTATTTTTGAGTCGTTCTCTATATCGTTTTTGCTTTTCAGCAGCAGTGAGAGGCATGTTTTATATTTTTGACTAACCAAATCTGAAAAAATAAGTTACCTTTATTAACCGATCTTAAATCCTATGGAGTTGCATACTAAGGAACGATTTAGATCGGTAGGTTATATCTATGACTACGAAATTCAACATATTGGATTCCTAACTAAACACAAACGTTGACTTCGTCGATAAATTCACAGCCAGGTTGTTAAATAACCGGTAATAATCATAATAATTAACCGACCTAATGTTTAATTAAAAGTGTAGTATAAATTTTGTAGTATAAAGCTATTACGTATGTAAAATTTGTAGGTAACTATCTACCTTTGTGCATATGGAAGTACCTTTACTTTCTCTGGCGTTACTGGTAACGCAGAAGAAGTTTTTTTGAAAATACTTTATAACTGCATCTACATTGATTGAATACCTATTTTGCGATATCGACCTTGAGTTCAGACCAAAATGGCTTCGATATTTAGTAATAACATTGAAAAAGTAATAATACTTACCGAGAATTTAGCGGTAACGCAGTACACCGACAATAAAGCCACGCGCACTACTCGAGAGCTCACGCCACACTGCTGACCAATCGGAGCGACGCGACGTTGACCGTGTCGAATGATAGGTACAAAGAACTAGACATACGACCTTGTATTGGTAATGCGTATAACGCTATCTCTGTATAAATTGGTGAATTATGTTAGCAGTAACGCAGTAGAGGTGCTTTTTTACTCAGTGTTACGGACGAACAAACAAAAATTTGTCAAAAATTGAGGTATTTAAAAATAACGTGTTTGGACGGTTTAAATAAAAGTGTGATTGATTTTTTTTCTAAAAACTTTGTAGAAATACAAGCTTCTTGTGGATTTTTTTAAAGTTATGTAAAAAAGTATCATCAAGGGTACCATCGGGGACAAGATTTTTTACTATGGGAAGCATTTTTCCTCAACTGCGTTACTACGAAACCGCCTAATAATAATGAAAAAAACATTTATCATACATTGATAACAGTATTATAATAGGTCTAACTTTTGAATTAACCTAAGTTCTTTTAAGCTTAAAGTTTTTTATGGTCTTTTTTTTTTTTCAATTTTATCAGTGGGGACATGAAAGGAGTGCTTTTTTATTTATTTATTTATTTATTGGTTCACCAACAATTGTTTACACTGGTATTATTCTAAAGGTAACTAGCAATAGAGTAGAGTACAATAGTGTAACAATCACTTATAGGTAAACTCCGCATGCTTTAAGGATAAGTTGTATATGGGAAAAAAAAACTTAATTAAACTAATCTTAAAACTAAAATTATTATTATTATTGAAAACACGCTACTTCATAAGTGTAATCTAATCTAAATCGAAATGATATTTATAAATATTGGTTCTTAATAAATTGGCTTAAAGAGTTTAAGTGCAGATCGATTACGTCGCTACAACCATTAACCACCTTGCAAAATCTCGCGTAAGGAGAATTGGAGCCTAAAACCGTTCTTCTTTGCGGTGGACGCAGTGGTGTTATCTGGCTGCGAGGAACTCTTGAAGGTGCACGGAAATTAAAAGTGCTCAGTATTTGTGGACAATCAATCTTGTGAGCCATAACTTTGCAGACAAACGTCGCGTCATTTAGGCGTCGGCGCTTGTCCAGGGAAATCATTTTGAAATGTCGCAATCTATTATTATAAGAACGTACTTTCTTAGCTATACCCCTAGAAAACGCCAGATGCCACAGAAAACGCTTTTGGACACGCTCTAGACGCAACGAATGTGCAGCATAGTGCGGTCGCCAGACCACGCTACAATATTCCAACACGCTTCGAACCAAGCAATTGTATAGCATTATTTTTGTCTTACAGCTTCTAAACTGTTTCGTATTTCTTAAGACAAAACCCAGCATTTTAGAAGACTTTTTTATAATACTGTCTACATGTGGAATAAAAGTTAACTTCCGGTCAAATGTAACGCCAAGGTCCTTTATTGTGTCCAGTTCACCAACTTTATCACCTTTAATATAATAGCTATGTTCTACTAAAGTATGCTTTCTAGAGAATTTTACATGATAGCATTTTCGTGCATTAAGGTGCATTGCATTGTTATCGCACCATTGAACAAGCCTGTCTAGATCACTCTGTAATTCATAGGCATCGTCTTTATTTTTAACAATTTTAACAAATTTTATATCATCAGCATACATAAAGATATTTGAATGTAGAAAACAGTAAGGAATATCATTGATGAAGTAATTAAATAGAACTGGACCTAAATGAGATCCCTGTGGCACGCCAGATGAGATATAACGCAAAGTTGATTGAAATCCGTTCACCACTACAAAGAAAGACCGATCCACAAGATATGAAGACAACCATGAAAGCAATGGTCCAGTGATACCGTACGCTTGCAATTTTTTAATCAGTATGTTATGTGAGACTTTATCGAATGCTTTACTAAAATCAGTATATATGACATTAGCTTGGTAACCTGAATCTATTGCTTCCACCAACAGCTCTGTAAACAGTACAAGATTAGTGCCTGTAGACCTCGATTCAACAAAACCATGTTGTGCTTCACTTAAGTACAGCTTTAGATGATTTTGAATGTGCGGGCAGATGAGGGACTCGAAAACTTTTGCAAGAGTCGAGAGAATTGATATAGGTCTATAGTTAGACACTACATCGTCATCATCTGATTTATGGATAGGCACAACCTTTGCCTCCTTCCATTTTGAAGGAAAAATACCAGATGCTAAAGACTTGTTGAAGATAAATGATAGTGGAGCGACCAACTCGGCTGCACACTCGTAAATAAAAATAGGTGGTATACCGTCTGGGCCAGCGCCTTTACTGCAGTCTAGATTTTTTAGCTTTTTATAAATGGTTTCATGGTCTATAGTAGGATTAGTCAAGCACTAGCTATAGTTTTGAAGGTTGCTTAAGTTATTAGCGGTTTGTAAGTTATAATCGCCCTGAACCGGGCTATAAACAGAGGAAAAGTAAGAAGCAAAAAATTCGCAAATTTCTGTGCCATCTGATGATGTCCTAATCCCATCCGTCATAGACGCAGGATAAGTGCTAGAGCCGCCTCGTTTAGATTTAGCATAAGTCCAAAATAATTTAGGGTTCATTGTAAGGTCATCTTCTAATTTCTTTAAATGGTTATTGTAGCAGACAGTTGCGAAGTCGTCGCATCGTTTACTAATTATTTTTAATTCAATTTTATCCATAGGGTTTTTGTAAGTATTGTAACGTTTTCTGATTTTATTTTTTAAGTTTAGCATTTTTATAAGATTACGGTTAAACCATGGCGGGTATTTCCTATTCCTGGGTACGCGAGTAGATATAAATTTTTGTATAGCTGTGTTAATATTGTCATAAAAAACCTGTACCATCTCATCAACATCGTGCTGTCCTTCAAATAATTCCTCCCAGTTCAGTTCACTTAGATATTTACGGATTGGGATGTAATTCGTTTTACGAAAGTTAGGCCTTCCACTCTCAGCAGTGTTATATGGAAGTTTGGATTCCCTATTAAGGGATATTACAATATCTAGAGGTGGGTGGTGCTGATCAATATTAAATTGATTCACCCCACATGGGCAAAAATAATGTAAGAAACTTATTCAAATAATTAAATAAATGATGTCTTACAGCACTTTGCATTTACAATATCTATTCAAATTAAATTATAACATAATACGTTAGATTCACAATAGGCTTGTTTCCACCATCAATAAATTGCAAATCTATTTAGTCCGTCAGTTAGAGTATAAGAAAATAATGGACACGTATTTTTTGTTTTTGTAAATCAACGAATATTGACAAAGATAAAACGCATCAAAACTCGGGAGTGGGCGCTCGTGACGTCAGTACTCACTAACAATCATACCGAACAGTGACGTATTGGGAATTTTAGAAGCGTCGTATCTTCGTCAATTTTGTTTTATGTGGCAAATGAAAAAATACGGGTCAAATATTTTTTGATAATCTAAGTGACGGACTAATTAGATTTTTTCAGTTAACAAGCCTATTACTACGTATGATACGAGGCATGCCTTTTAAGTTTTGTCGTTTGAAGAAAAAAACACAACTAGAACCTTGTAGTAATTTTTATTGTTTTTCAAAGTATTCACCACGTAGCTTAATACACTTTTCCATTCGCTCAAACCAGTTATTATAACATTTATTCCACTCTAAAGGGGGGGTGTTCAAAATGGCCGACTTGAAAGCGTCGACTGCTTCTTCACCGGACTGGAACCTTTGACCACGAAGACTTTTCTTAATTTTAGGAAATGTGAAGAAATCGTTAGGGCTTAGGTCAGGACTGTATGGAGGATGGTCAAGAATTTCTACTTTTTCCTGCTTCAAATACTCAATCGTTTGACGAGCGCTGTGTGAGCTTGCGTTGTCGTGGTGCAGGATGATGCGTCGCTTTGAGTTAGATTTTCGAAGTTCGGCGATGACTTGTGGTAAACAAACTGTGGTATACCACTCTGCGTTAACCGTTCTACGATCTTCAAGTGCAATAGTCGCAACATGACCGGTTTTTCCAACGAACGTGGCCACCATCTTCTTTGAAGTGCTTCGAGAACGAACAACTTTAGTCGGCTTTGGCTCGTCTTGAAAGACCCAGATTGTAGATTGTTGTTTGGAATCAGGATCGTAGGCATAGATCCAAGATTCGTCACCACTGATGATGTCGTAGACGTGATTTGACTCTCCTCGGTTGAACCTCTGAAGAGTTTTCTTACACCATCTGACGCGGGCCGCCTTGTGATCGTCGGAAAGCAGATGCGGTATCCAACGGCATACTAGCTTTCTCACACCAAGCGCTTCATGCAAGATCTTCTGAATGGTTGTCCCTGAGATGCCTAATAGAGCCTCTATCTCTCGATACGTCACATGACGATCTTCGAGAATTAGTTGTCTCACAGCAATGATGTTATCTTCAGTGAAGGCGGACTTTGGGCGTCCTTCGCGAGATTTGTCACTAACACTAGTATGTCCACGCTGGAATTCTAAATACCAGCGTTCGACAGTCCGCAGACATGGGGCTTCATCATTGAACACAGATGTTAGCTCTTCAAAACACTGAAGCCGTGTCAGGCCTCTTCTAAAGTTGTAGAAAATTATTGCACGAACATTTTCCTTCGAAAGATTCATTTTCGTACGTGACCTCACAGGTTCCAATCGTCGCTGTGACTAAACAATAGCATTAATCCTAATACTTTCAACTGTTTTGAGATTCAAAATTTAAACACATTCGAATATAGAACAGTTCCAAATTCAAAATTGCCGGGAAATATAATCATAATCATAATCATAAATCTTTATTTTTCCAAAATAATAACAACCTTACAATAAAAATGAACACTAGTACTTATTTTATAAAAATATAAAAGCTTAGATACCCAATTAGTAATTTAGTTCGTACACATTAATAAATTCTGGTTGTTACGAAACCGATTCACACTGACCCCCGTACTAGTTATAAACTGTATTACGGTGGGACAGGTTTCCTCGTTCTCAGTTAACAATATTATAATATTTAGCCGATTTGGGAGAAAATAATTCGATAATCTACTCTTTAAACATCAAAACAAAATCGAAATCGAGACTGTGGGTAAAATGTATCGAACATTCAAATTGTTGTTCACTAAACTTTTTCAATTTGTAGGTAGTAGCGTAAACTCACATAGTATATGCAATATTTTTAGATGTTAAGTTTGTTTACAATAATTTGAGTTGTCTTCTTGCTATGTAACGTTTTAGTATCGCAGTAACGTTAGGCGTCACTGTGACGTTTTTGCAGGTGTTTTGAAAGTCCACGTTAGTGGTGGAACTACAAAATTGAATGCGTTAGATAGTGGTAGGTAGAAGTTAAATAAAAACATACGTTACAAAAATATTCTTATATTACAGGTTTAGTAACTACAAGCCGGTTGAGCCGGGTATGGGTCTGATATCGAGCGCGCGAGGAGGTTAGAACCGCCTATAGAACACAACTGTCCTGCAGGTCTTCCAGACGTAGGTAGCGGGGACTGGAGTAGATGGCCAGGGTCCCGTAGCGCCGCAACAGGGTCGTCCAGCCACTCCCCTGTGGCGACGGCGGTCTGGTATTAGTAACCGCTTCTGGAGATTGCGTCGAGCAGCGCTGGCAGGCGCGCTGGTGTTGGTGCAGCACAATCACAGCGCGGTTAGACGCGCCGGGCTGACACCGGGGTGCGCAGGTGTATGTAGCCGTAGGTTAAGAAGGCAGGAAGGAAGGAACCCTGGAACGAGCCGGTTTGTCCGGTTAGGTGGTGTCCGGACTCGCGCAACCGACTGCCACGTCCCGACAACCGTAGGCCTAGAAGCCTACGTGAACAGCAGTGAGCTGGCATCCATTTGTTATCGGGATGAGGCAGCCTAGCGGATGCGTCACAATAAAAAGACATAGCAATCGAAAATGAAAAGAATGATATCCAAGTGTGTAGGTAGATGAATAAAAATAATAGACTTTCTTTCCACTTATGAATCTAAGCCACAGACAGACCTGGATATCCTCGACTCGTTACAGACAGTGAGAGATCAAGATTAAGAGGATTGAGTACGGACGACGATTAACTTTTAGTAATTTAGAAAAGTGTTGTAGGTAGATCAAGTTCAATCGTCGTACGCACAGAAACACTGATGGCACATGGTTTGCAGTTTAATTATTACAGAGATGTTACAAAGGCTAAGACAATAAAATATGAGCGGCGAAGAAATAGATGTTTGCGAAACTCACCCGACTGGGGTTGTCACTTCACTGAAGTTAATAATTAAAATAAAAGTTGAGACCACAATAAGATGTCGTTCGTAGATGATTTAAAAGTAGTGGACACTGTAGCTCTGTTCTCGTCAAATGAGCTGACCGGCCCTTTTATAACCTATTGCCGGATCTTTCTAGAAGTAATTAGTGGAAGGAGAATACAGCCAATCACGACGTAGCTGTCATCGCGATTGTGTTGCCAGAACAATTTCTAAAGATTCCACTTTAATTGTGGTGTTGCAAGTTTTTTACTTTATAATTAAGTTATTTATTTTTATAGTTTATTAAGAATAAACGTGCAACGTTACAGTACCCCCCTAATTAGCATAGGATTTTTCCTAGGTAAAATCCGCTGACACTGCCGCAGATGACATCTGATTTCCGGTACTCATTCGTTCCTTCTCTTTTATTCATCACACACATTCACTCTTCACTTAAGTAGTAGCAACACATTAGTACATGTATTGTCACCTGCTGTTATACAGAGTGTATTGTTTCTAAGTTATCACAATGCACTCACGGAAATCCGACGCAGTTCTTAAATTGTGTAAAAGGTACTGAGCAGTCTACATATAACCAAACTATTAGTAAGTTGAAATAGTGTCGATTTTGGCTTATTTAGGGAGTAATCAACCGCTCCTGGTGTACCTATGGTGTAGGGCCATAGATAAATAGTGTGATTTTGGCTTATTTAGGGAGTAATCAACCGCTCCTTAGTATACCTATGGTGTAGGGCCATAGATAAATAGTGTGATCATGGGTTAGACCATGATCGGTTATTCACTATGGCTGTAGGGCACATAGTGAACGTAGACAGTGATGAAGGGGTAGACCATCACCCTGTATATACTATTGGTGTTGTCCAATAGCAATAGAAGAATAGAAGAGTAGTAGTTGGTTATATGTTGATAGACGGTTTTTAGCAAAAGGTAAGTTTGGGTAGGTACTTATTGCAAGGTAGAATTATTTTTATATTTTGAGATTAGATTATTTAGATAGTTGAATACATATTTTAGTACATATGTAAACATCCATGATACGGGGACAAATGTTCATGGTCATCGCACAAACATTTTTTTCACCGGGATTCGAACCCGTGACCCTAGGAATGTAAAATGATTATTATAAACAAAACTTAATTATGCATACTAATGCGGGTAGAAGAAAATCAAAAAACTAAATATAGATTGACTGTTGTCAACAAGTTTCGTAATGAGCTCACCGCATTCCTGAGATAAGGCGGTGGCACAAGTTAATAAGCGTTAGCGTTTTAGACAAAATAAATTACAACTCAATGAGTATTGTGTTTTGTTGTTGTATTTATTTTTTTGAGTTTAGTTTTAAATTAGATTTTTATTTGATACAAAGTCTGTTTGCTATAGTTTTTATATTATTAGATAGTTTTATGTTAGTCTTTATAATTTGTTAGTTTTATATCTTTGACATGCCATTGTCCTATTGTTTTTCCTGACATATCTGCCAGTTCGTATACTTAAGGTGATTTTTTTTTCTATTACTTGACATTTAATAAATTTTGGTGCCAATTTTTTTGTAAAGTATTTATCTTTGTCACTTTGATAGAAAGTTCGCTTCCATACGATATCACGAATATCGGATTTTGCAGGTTGCAAACGCGATTTTAGAATGTCCTCGGAAGGTAGTGTTGACGATAGATATATTATTGGGTAAGACATTTTAAAGAGAATTCAGCTATGTGATATTTAAAAAATAACCCTAGGTGAGAGTCGCAAAATCCGCAATTTACAATGGGTAGGTATTCCACAATTTGTGGTAAAGTAATATAGTTCACAAATAGTAATACCAAAGAGCTAGAAAAAATAATTTTAGTATGTGGGTGACTGCGAGAAAAAAAAAAAATTTTGAGATAGTTTTAAATTAATCCGCTCAACGGTTGTTTTTTGTAATATACGTAGGTTGGAGAAAAATATAAACACGGAAGGTAATTTTTTCCTCGCAGTCTGAAATTACAATATATAGTTAGCACACCCGCCAATCACCATCACCAAGATAACAAATAGATGATACGGCAGAAAAAACCTAACACGGCTCGATATCTACCACCAGAAGGGCGCCACTGTAACGTTTTAGTATCGCAGTAACGTTAGGCGTCACTGTGACGTTTTTGCAGGTGTTTTGAAAGTCCACGTTAGTGGTGGAACTACAAAATTGAATGCGTTAGATAGTGGTAGGTAGAAGTTAAATAAAAACATACGTTACAAAAATATTCTTATATTACAGGTTTAGTAACTACAAGCCGGTTGAGCCGGGTATGGGTCTGATATCGAGCGCGCGAGGAGGTTAGAACCGCCTATAGAACACAACTGTCCTGCAGGTCTTCCAGACGTAGGTAGCGGGGACTGGAGTAGATGGCCAGGGTCCCGTAGCGCCGCAACAGGGTCGTCCAGCCACTCCCCTGTGGCGACGGCGGTCTGGTATTAGTAACCGCTTCTGGAGATTGCGTCGAGCAGCGCTGGCAGGCGCGCTGGTGTTGGTGCAGCACAATCACAGCGCGGTTAGACGCGCCGGGCTGACACCGGGGTGCGCAGGTGTATGTAGCCGTAGGTTAAGAAGGCAGGAAGGAAGGAACCCTGGAACGAGCCGGTTTGTCCGGTTAGGTGGTGTCCGGACTCGCGCAACCGACTGCCACGTCCCGACAACCGTAGGCCTAGAAGCCTACGTGAACAGCAGTGAGCTGGCATCCATTTGTTATCGGGATGAGGCAGCCTAGCGGATGCGTCACAATAAAAAGACATAGCAATCGAAAATGAAAAGAATGATATCCAAGTGTGTAGGTAGATGAATAAAAATAATAGACTTTCTTTCCACTTATGAATCTAAGCCACAGACAGACCTGGATATCCTCGACTCGTTACAGACAGTGAGAGATCAAGATTAAGAGGATTGAGTACGGACGACGATTAACTTTTAGTAATTTAGAAAAGTGTTGTAGGTAGATCAAGTTCAATCGTCGTACGCACAGAAACACTGATGGCACATGGTTTGCAGTTTAATTATTACAGAGATGTTACAAAGGCTAAGACAATAAAATATGAGCGGCGAAGAAATAGATGTTTGCGAAACTCACCCGACTGGGGTTGTCACTTCACTGAAGTTAATAATTAAAATAAAAGTTGAGACCACAATAAGATGTCGTTCGTAGATGATTTAAAAGTAGTGGACACTGTAGCTCTGTTCTCGTCAAATGAGCTGACCGGCCCTTTTATAACCTATTGCCGGATCTTTCTAGAAGTAATTAGTGGAAGGAGAATACAGCCAATCACGACGTAGCTGTCATCGCGATTGTGTTGCCAGAACAATTTCTAAAGATTCCACTTTAATTGTGGTGTTGCAAGTTTTTTACTTTATAATTAAGTTATTTATTTTTATAGTTTATTAAGAATAAACGTGCAACGTTACAGCTACTTTACATAAAACAAAAAAAAAAAAAATACTGATTCAAAGAAATATAAAATGAAACAATTATAACGCTAAGATAAACAAAAATAAAATATAGATAAAAAATTAAACTTTTTCTTTTGACTTTAACATGCCATACATTGTGTTTTCTTGTAAAAATGTGTGTGTGTGTGTATGTATGTATATGGGTGTGCGTGTGTGTGTCTCACATTTATCATCTCAAAATATTTTCCACTTCATAGTAATCTAGTTGTTTAAGAAATTCATCAGTAGACCTCCTACATTCGCGACAGCTTAGATCTCTTATTTTAATTTTTTTACTTATTTTATTATATAGACTAGGGCCAAGATAATTTGAAAAGTTTTGAGCAAACTTAGTCTTACATCTAGGAGTATTATATACTACATCCAACCTCCGCCTAAACCCGGAGTCAGGTTTCAATTTGTGTTGTGCAATAATTAAAAGCCGGATAAATAGTTTCCTCACAGAAAGTACATTGGTTTCCTTATATAATAGATCAGTAGGATACCTGTAGTTTTTAAAACACATTACCTTGAGTAGCGCACGTTGAGCTCTTTCTACCACCAATAAAGTAGTTTTTGATGTCCCACCCCAGATAGTTAGACAGTAGCTTACAATAGACTGACAAAGTGAGTAATACACAGTAGTGCGTAATTGCATTGTACAAGCACTTCTGAGGATTTTAAAGACATATATTAGTTTTCGTATACGGGCACTTAGTTTTTTGGCCTGTTCTTTCCAGTTCAGATACTGATCAACAACAACACCGAGATATTTAATGGAGGTCGTATTGGTTATACCATAACAGTCACATGTTAGTACGTTCTGACATTTATGTACTTTTATATCCATAGTGTTTGATGGAGGCTGGGTTTTAATAGAAGTGCTGAAGGAGACGTACATGGTTTTTTGGGCATTCAAAGTTAGCAAGTTGTTATCAAGCCATGTTGCCACTGAGCGCATTCCTTGATTTGCTATGCTATTTATATCCCCCCATGTTTTTGCTCTAAATAATAAAACCGTGTCATCGGCAAATGTGACAATTTGGCCCTTGTTTATAAACAAGTTACACAGATCATTGATATAGACCAAAAAAAGTGTTGGGCCTAACACGCTCCCCTGTGGGACTCCGTATACCATTTCAACCTCTTGACTGTACTCATCTTTGATCTTAACACTCTGTTTGCGGTTACTCAAATAATCCCTAAATAAAGCCAGCGGCATACCTCGTATTCCCATGTATTCGAGCTTAGCAAGGAGAATAGGAACGGAGACCGTGTCGAAAGCCTTGGCGAGATCCAAAAAAATACCCAAGACTCGGTCTCCACCATCCAAGCCATCAACAATATAGGAAGTCAACTTATGCAGAGCATCACTGGTAGATCTGCCTTCCCTAAATCCAAATTGATTGCATGACAAAAATCCATTTGACTCTAAATAGTTCTTTAGTCTATAGTTGATTAATTTTTCTAAGATTTTCGATAAACTAGGCAGCAAGGAAATAGGTCTATAGTTCGAGACGTTATTTCTGTCTCCAGACTTAAAAATTGGAACAGTGACAGACCTTTTTAGAGCCAGTGGAAAGGTCCCTGAGGTAAAACAGGTGTTACAAATACTAGTAATTGGTTGTATAATGGCGTTCACAGCTTTTTTTAAAAACTGTGTTGTCATACCATCCCACCCCGACGAACCAGTATTTTTAAGACTGGAGACAATGCATTTAACTTCGCTCTCATCTGTTGGGAAGAGCATAAACGAATGCAGGGGTTGCTTATTTATATTCAAATTTTTGCTAAGGTCCATTTCGTTTGTTTTAGTTCTAGAAAGTATATCATTGGCCAGATTGGCACCAACTGCAGCAAAATAGTTATTTATGTAATTCAGTGAACTCTGACTGTCTTGCTCCATATTAAAAAGGTCCACCGCTGACGTATCTGTTTTACTCAAATTGCACATATCTTTTATTAATCCCCACTTTTTTTTTATGTTAGTGTCACTATTTTCTAATTCAGTTTTAAAATAATTATTTTTATTGGTAAATAATTATTTTTAATTATTAATATGGAAACGACAGAACATAAAAGGCATGCCTGGTAATAAATCAGGCTGACAATTTAATAAAAATGAGTTAGCCTTCTGCTAACACGTATACTGTGACACTTCGCTCAGCGTTGGGTTCAAATAAGTTCACGCCCGCGCCGGCGACGTTTGCGCACGGTTCTTTTCGCGTAAAGGATGGTAGCGTTAAATACCTACTTTGCTCGGTCTACCTGGCCTTAAGATTTTTTATTGGTGAAGAATGACATCCGCACGTACATCATCATCATCATCATCTCAGCCGAAAGACGTCCACTGCTGGACATAGGCCTCCCCCAAGTGTCGCCACATTGACCGGTCCCTTGCGACTCGCATCCACCGGATTCCCGCAACCTTCACCAGGTCATCGGTCCACCTAGTGGGAGGTCTTCCAACGCATCGTCTTCCGGTTCGCGGTCGCCACTCCAGAACTTTTCGGCCCCAACGGCCATCCGTTCTGCGAGCAATGTGCCCTGCCCACTGCCACTTAAGTTTAGCAATTCTTCGGGCTACGTCGGTGACCTTGGTTTTCTTGCGGATGTCTTCATTTCTG